>OZ024876.1:56630890-57282001 GCA_964017185.1 Rugalucina vietnamica | reverse complement strand
AAACTTTGATGTAAAAATGAACAAAGTCAATGGACCGTGAAATATAGAGAAAACCAAACTTCGACGGATCGACGTAAATGTTGACGGACTGACTGACGTATAGACGGACGGAAATCTGGACTCCTATATCACACCCTGCTATAAGTTGGTGCAATAACAATCAAACAATGAAAGGTCAGGAAGAGCCTGCATGTTTCTGTAAGCAGTGTCTTGTAAACAGGTTTGTATGTTTCGTCCCATCAGGCAAGTGGCAAAGTTTGATTTGATGCTTTCCATGGTTAACAGCCTGAGAACATATTAAGATAATTATCCTAACAACATTTGTTTCTTGGTAAGCCTCACAGAGGTAGATTACCAGTACTTTGTGCACATTATTCTCAAGTCCACTTTAAAGCAAATTGGCAATACAACCAACCAAGCTACCATGCAATGTAAAGGCAGGATTCTCTACAGGAAAAGGACACAAGAAAAACACAAGTTGAAAATACTCTTTTTTAGAAAAATAGTTTCCATTATATGATTGCACAATGCCCTATAAATTCATTGTTACTATTTATGTAAAATGTTTAGCCCATTTCAAGCTACCTTTGTTCCCATTTTACAGGTACCGGTAGATGAGATTTTTCGCATAGTACAATGGTTTTAAGTTATTAGATGCAAGCACGCTTGATAAATGATCACATTGCTGGCACACATGAAGACAATTCACATGTTCACCCATGACTCAATGAATTTATCAATATGTGTAAGAATATTCCAGAGGTCTGTTACTATGGTAACCAATATCCTATCTTCATGACCTTGACATTTCAGTAACACATGGTGGTGTGGAGGTAGAAACATTCCTAGATATAGCTCTGTATCATCTGTAATGAAAAGCCATCTCATGAGAAAACCAACAATTTGGTTTCCGAACATGTCTGACACAAATAAGGGTGTACAGTCACAGAAGCAGGCTAGAAGCTTGAAATTATAGATTAAAGAAGAAGAGGAAGTGCACTATCCGTATAGCAAAAACAAAGGCGCTGATCAGCTTCGCAGTTACTGCGAAGCTGATCTGCACCTTTGTTTTCGCCTATGCAGATTGTTGGTTTCCCCATGCGGGGGCTCATTTAAAGAGTGAATTTAATTGGTGAAAAAGCAGACCAAGGACTATTTTTACTTCCATGTTTATCTGAGCCGCACCATGAGGAAAACAGGATTTCTGCTTATGCGAAAACAAAGGTGCAAATCAGCTGCGCAGTTACCCATCACCTTTGTTTTCGCTAAACACATAGTACACCTCTTCTTCTTCTTAAATACGAAATTTCAAGCTTCTAGCCTTCTTCTGTGATTGTACAGGCTGGTTTTTGTCAAATCTGGTCGTAAACCCCGAAGATAGGCTTTCTCGCGTGACACCTCATCTAGTGGTAAAGCTAATCACATTGTGAGTTCCGTCCCTGGCTTCTCAAGCCTTTCTGGTTAGACTTTTAAATACTAAGATTCAGTCTGACCTTAGCAATTGGTGGGATGCAAAACTGTAAAATGGCAACAGTAAGGTGCAGACAGTACCATTTTGGAAGCAGTACAAACAAACTGTCAATTAAGAGGGTATATTAGATGAGTAGTATTTTTTCCAGACTTTGTTTATTTGTATTGTTGTATAACATCCTGGTAAACAGTTTTTCAGTCATGACGAGACAGAGGCAATGCTTTCTGAGTTCTTAAGTTAACTGTGTCTTTGTGCCTTGCTCATGGATATGACTTGGCACAGTCTCGGGTGGGATCTGAACTACTAACCTCTCAAACTGCAATCTAACATGCTACCACTAGGCCACTATGTATCCTTTTTAAAAGTAAAAGTACCAAAAATATACTCACTACTATGACTATCATCCTGTATAATATACTGGCTATACTGTGACTGGAGCAGGGAAGAGAGATCACTCATAGTTGTTTCTAGATGTTTAACAGATTTCACACCTTTCCTGGAATTAAATGACAATGTTGAAGAAAATTTAATTTTCAATTATGCTAATTCCTTGCTTTGCGAGTTCAAAATTATTGCAAAATCAGCACAAGTTTTAAAGAAATATTTGTATAATTTAAATAAATACAGTTATGTCAAAAGCTTTAAAAGAATGATTATCACATTTGTTTCATGGTTTACCTTTCTGGGTGTGATGGCTGCAATATCCAATCCCATAATTCATGAAAGAATTGCATGACATCACTTCCTGTGGTAGGTTTCCATGGCAATGGCAATAATAAATGGATGAAGTCCATGGCAATGTGAGGTAGCTTACAGCTGCAAGTCTGCTTCTGTTCATTGGCAAAAGTAATGCTGAAATGAATATAAGAAAGATTCCATTAGATAAAACAGTTTAATCGGTGCAGACAAAATTGCTTTTAGTATCTGCGAATTGTGTATGTCCAAACGTTTTACTCTGTTATGATACAGTAAGAATGAAGGGACCAGGAATCCATGCAATTAAATTTAAAGTTAAAACATAGACACCAGAAAGATAAACCAGAGGACCAATGGTCCTGTAAACGCTCACCTGAGTCTGCTGCACATACCAACAAACATGTTTGAATATTATGGTATTTAACCCCAGTGCAGGGGCAGATGAAGCCCTTGGGCCGTTTTCTTTTTTCAGAATAATCAATATTCTGTCCATGGATGCTTCACGCCAAGTTTCATTAAAATCAATCGATTGGTTTCAGAGAAGAAGATATTTGAAGGGTTTTTACCATATATGGGCATGATGGCCATCTTGGTCATGTGACTTAGATTATTAATATACACATTGGTTCCCCCATCCTATAGATGCTTCACATAAAATTTGGCTTCAATTGGCCAAGTGGTTTTAGAGGAGAAGATGTTTGAATATTATGGTAATATACATGTATATTGCCCCGGGGTGTGGACATATGAGCCCTTGGGTCCATTTTTTTTCAGAATCATTAATATTTAGTCCTACTACCCATTTCCTGCAAGATTTTCACCTCAAATGACTTTTTAAAAGTTTTCCCCATTCCAATGCATTGGCGACCTATGTTGACCTTGTCGTAAAATAGGTCAAGGTCACCACAGGGTCATTATTTATATATACATTGTAGTACTTCAGCCATTGGTGCTTCATACCAAGTTTCTTTGAAATTGGTCCTCAAAATTCGGAGAAGAAGATTTTTGAAGGGTTTTTACCATATATGGGCATGGCAAGCATCTTGGTTATGTGAACTAGATAATTTATATATACATTAATTCCCCCATTCCATAGATGCTTCACATACAATTTGGCTTTGATTCGCCAAGAGGAGAAGATGTTTGAATATTATGGTAATATACATGTATATTGCCCCGGGGTGGGGGCAGATGAGCCCCTGGGGTCCATTTTTTTTCAGAATCATTAATATTCAGTCCTACTGCCCATTTCCTGCAAGACTTTCACTTTAAATGACATTTTAAAAGTTTTCCCTATTCAAATGCATTGGCGACCTATGTTGACCTTGCCAAGTTTCTTTGAAATTGGTCCTCAAAATTCGGAGAAGAAGATTTTTGAAGGGTTTTTACCATATATGGGCATGGCAAGCATCTTGGTTATGTGAACTAGATAATTTATATATACATTAATTCCCCCATTCCATAGATGCTTCACATACAATTTGGCTTTGATTCGCCAAGAGGAGAAGATGTTTGAATATTATGGTAATATACATGTATATTGCCCCGGGGTGGGGGCAGATGAGCCCCTGGGGTCCATTTTTTTTTTTCAGAATCATTAACATTCAGTCCTACTGCCCATTTCCTGCAAGACTTTCACTTTAAATGACATTTTAAAAGTTTTCCCTATTCAAATGCATTGGCGACCTATGTTGACCTTGCCAAGTTTCTTTGAAATTGGTCCTCAAAATTCGGAGAAGAAGATTTTTGAAGGGTTTTTACCATATATGGGCATGGCAAGCATCTTGGTTATGTGAACTAGATAATTTATATATACATTAATTCCCCCATTCCATAGATGCTTCACATACAATTTGGCTTTGATTCGCCAAGAGGAGAAGATGTTTGAATATTATGGTAATATACATGTATATTGCCCCGGGGTGGGGGCAGATGAGCCCCTGGGGTCCATTTTTTTTTCAGAATCATTAATATTCAGTCCTACTGCCCATTTCCTGCAAGACTTTCACTTTAAATGACATTTTAAAAGTTTTCCCTATTCAAATGCATTGGCGACCTATGTTGACCTTGCCGTAAAAAAGGTCAAGGTCATCAAAGGGTCATGATTTATATGCACATTGTAGTACTTCAGCCATCGATGCTTCATGCCAAGTTTCTTTGAAATCGATCCACCTGTTCTGGAGAAGAAGATTTTTGAAGGGTTTTTACCATATATGGGCATCGCAGCCATCTTGGTCATGTGACCTGGATTATTTATATACACATTGATTACCCCTTCCTATTGATGCTTCACATAAAATTTGGCTTTGATTCGCCAAGCGGTTTCAGAGGAGACGATGTTTGAATATTATGGCAATATACATGTATATTGCCCCGGGGTGGGGGCATATAAGCCCCTGGGGTCCAATTTTTTTCAGAATCATTAATATTCAGTCCTACTGCCCATTTCCTGCAAGACTTTCACTTTAAATGACTTTAAATGACATTTTAAAAGTTTTCCCCATTCAAATGCATTGGCAACCTATGTTGACCTTGCCTTAAAATAAGTCAAGGTCATCACAGGGTCATGATTTATACATACATTGTAGTGCTTGAGCCATCGATGCTTCATGCCAAGTTTCTTTGAAATCGATCCACCTGTTCTGGAGGAGAAGATTTTTGAAGGGTTTTTACCATATATGGGCATCGCGGCCATCTTGGTCATGTGACCTGGATTATTTATATACACATTGATTACCCCTTCCTATTGATGCTTCACATAAAATTTGGCTTTGATTGGCCAAGGGGTTTCAGAGAAGATGATGTTTGAATATTATGGTAATATACATGTATACTGCCCCTGGGGTCCATTTTTTTTTCAGAATCATTAATATTCAGTCCTACTGCCCATTTCCTGCAAGACTTTCACTTTAAATGACTTTAAATGACATTTTAAAAGTTTTCCCCATTCAAATGCATTGGCGACCTATGTTGACCTTGCCGTAAAATAAGTCAAGTTCATCACAGGGTCATGATTTATATACACATTGTAGTGCTTGAGCCATCAATGCTTCAAGCCAAGTTTCATTGAAATCAGTCCACCGGTTCTGGAGGAGAAGATTTTTGAAGGGTTTTTACCATATATGGGCATGGCGGCCATCTTGGTCATGTGACCTGGATTTCTTATATACACATTGGTTCCCCCTTCCTATAGATGCTTCATATAAAATTTGGCTTTGGTTGGCCAAGCGGTTTCACAGAAGAAGATCTTTGAAATTGTGGACGGACGGACGACGGAGGGACGCCGGATCATGGCCATCCTATAAGCTCACCTTGTGAGCCTAACGGCTCAGGTGAGCTAAAAATACATAAAACATGACAAAGCATCTTTCCAACAACCATCTCAAAACAGCAGAATGACTAGAGCAGAATGGCCTAAAACTGCATTTGAAATGTTTGTTATTATTGTACACATGTCATTCAAATTTTAATGGAGTATCCTACCTTGCATGAAATGTATGTGGTAGTGGAAGTTTTGGGCACACTTTTACCACAATATCTCTCTCATCTGAAAAGTAATGAAGATGCAAAAAGACAATATATATAACTGATGTACGAATCATGGATGTTTTAACTGCCAACATTTAAGGATACAAAATTCGGTCATTAATCATGATGCACAACATTCATACCTTTGAGTATGTGCAAGGTCAGTTTTAGTCCCTTTGAAGAAAAAAATGTAAGTCAATCCTTATTCTATGCCCCATCTTTATCACAGAAAATCCCACAAGTGCAAAGTTCCTAATGTTATCCTAATGCATACTCACCATGTTTATCCATACAGGCTAGATGTGTGTCAGGAATGTTATGGTACAGACTATCAGGTACAACATGAATCGTTACAGCATGGACTCTATCATAGTCACAGCTCGACACCTGAAAGTCAGAAATGCTATGGTACAGAGTATAAGGTACTGCATGGATTGTTACAGCATGGACTTTATAATAGTTACAGCCAGAGACCTGAAAGCCAAGAATGTTATGGTACAGAGTATCAGGCACAACATGAATTGTTACATCATGGACTTTGTCATAGTCACAGCACGACACCTCAAAGTCAAGAATGTTATGGTACAGAGTATAAGGTATTGCATGGATTGTTACAGTATGGACTTTGTCATAGTCACAGCTCGACACCTGAAAGTCAGAAATGTTATGGTACAGAGTATAAGGTACAGCATGGATTGTTACAGCATGGACTTTGTCATAGTCACAGTTAGAGACCTGAAAGTCAAGAATGTAATGGTGCAAAGTATCAGGCATAACATGAATTGTTACGGCATAGTCTTTGTCATAGTCACTGCTAGAGACCTGAAAGTCAAGAATGTTATGGTGCAAAGTATCAGGCACTACATGAATTGTTACGGCATGGACTTTGTCATAGTCACAGCTAGATACCTGAAAGTCAAGAATGTTATGGTACAGAGTATCAGATACAACATCAACTGTGACAGCATGGACTTTATCATAGTCACAGCTAGAGACATCTGAAAGTCAAGAATGTTTTGGTACAGAGGATCATGCACAACATGTATTGTTACAGCATGGACTTTATCATAGTCACAACTAGACACCTGAAAGTCAATAATGTTATGGTACAGAGGTACAGAGGATCATACACAACATGTATTGTTACAGCATGGACTTTATCATAGTCACAACTAGACACCTGAAAGTCAAGAATATTATGGTGCAGAGGTACAGAGGATCATGCACAACATGTATTGTTACAGCATGGACTTTATCATAGTCACAACTAGACACCTGAAAGTCAAGAATGTTATGGTACAGAGGTACAGAGGATCATGCACAACATGTATTGTTACAGCATGGACTTTATCATAGTCACAACTAGACACCTGAAAGTCAAGAATGTTTTGGTACAGAGGATCATGCACAACATGTATTGTTACAGCATAGACTTTATCATAGTCACAACTAGACACCTGAAAGTCAAGAATGTTTTGGTACAGAGGATCATGCACAACATGTATTGTTACAGCATAGACTTTATCATAGTCACAACTAGACACCTGAAAGTCAAGAATGTTATGGTACAGAGGATCATGTACAACATGTATTGTTACAGCATGGACTTTATCATAGTCACTGCTAGAGACTTGGAATGTGGAATAACCCCAAGACAACAGGCTTTACATGACAGGACCTTGGTTTTATCCGACAGACTGGAGAAGCCTACAAAATTGACCATGCAATCTCTGGTTTAAAAGGCTACCACTGCGTACTGCACCAAGGAGGCTTTTCAAAATTCTGCTCTTCTGTTTCTTTTTACTCTGATTTAATCAGTGAGGCCAAAAATTTATATGCTCTAACTTCTTTCCTTTTTAACTCAGTGTATATGACCTGAACAGAGTTTTTTTCAGCATGCTTTCCAAGGAAAACTGGTCTTCAAAGTTTACATAACCGGCCTGTACAGTCACAGACAAAAGCCACTAGCTTAAAATTTTGAATTTTAGAAGAGATGCATTGTGCTATCCATGTATTGAAAACAAAGTTGCTGATCAGCTGTGCAGCATCCATCTTTGTTTTTGCACTGGTAAAAAGCTTGTTTTCTTATGATGTGGCTTATATATATATAAAACCTCAAACAAAGCCCTGTAACTGACAAAAAGTTTACATGAAGACACATTGTCACGTACTTACCATGGATAATTTGAAGGTCAGGTCTATAGATATCTGTGTCTCATTCAGATGTTGATAGTAGGATATCAACAGTCCTGTAAATATATTGTAAAGCTTAAAATTTAAGAAATGTGAAGTATGTATGAGCCCCTAAATGATAATTTCTCTCTCTTTGAAATAAAAAAAATCAGAAACAAAAACATAATACGAGACCTTTGAATATATGTATACATTTCTTATAATCCAGATACTTTACAGCTTGATGAATTGCCCACACCAATAAGTATTCTAAAAAGTTAGGAAGCCTCCTAACATACTTCACTGGTTATCATTAATGATAATGGTTGATCATGCTTTTGCAAGATTGTACATTACCTGTGTTGGGTGTCATACTGAAACCATAGTTTAGAGCTGTACTATCAGGGCCTATCTTCTTACTTGATGCTGATACTTTAATACTGAAACAAGATATTGACAGAATAATCTATTTGCAGTCTGTATCACCATTCTAGCCTACAATTAGGAAAACATGCCGCTTGTTTGCATGACAATAAGGTCAACGATGCACACTGCACATCAATAACCAGCAACACCATTTTGCTTTTTATAAAGTTTTTCTTTTTTGTTGTTTTTTTCCTCTTTAAGATTCTGAAGTTGTTTTTTTATCTTCTTATTGACTAGCAAGTATGAAAGTGTTGTAGTATTACCTTTCCCAGGTAAATACAGGTGTATCAAGGTGAACAATTTTTGCAAGGTTCTTCTTCTCTTTTGTGCCTGAAATTAAAATGGTTTAGTTTAAAAAAGGTGTGGCACATTCAATCTTATTATCTGAACCAATGACCAAGTAACAGTTTTGGTTCTAATGAAGAAACATCTTGCAAAGAAATCTGGCCCCTGTATGCAAATGCTTTTGATTCAAATAACTTCATAGGTTTTGAGAACATTGCTCCCTGTCATGACTTTGCTGACCATTGTATTTATAGTGACATTAGTTAAACAGGTGGATGGGTCAATGGAAGCAAAATAAAACTTTGCTCCTTTGCTCGATCTAACACTTTTGTCAACAAAGGAGAATCTCTTGTTTCTACAGCTGAAAATGGTGCATTGTGTCAAACCTGTTTGGAAACTTTAAACATGCTTTCCGCTAAATAAGAGATCAATTCTACCCGTCAATACCTGGTAAAATAGTAGACAGTGCCTGAGTCATGGTCTGAATCCCATAATCTGTATCTTGTAAAACATGGTGAATCTGTAATAAATTATTTAGTGTTGGTAAAATAAAGGTCATTTTAAAAGTTATTACTCTATTAAATATTATTGTAGCCAAACATGAAGCAATTTTGGATTGGACTGACAAAAGCCTCCTAGGCAATCTACCTGTACCAATTAGGGCACTTTCTTGTTTAAACATCAACCATTATGGCTTCAGAGTAAATTTCATTGACTGTTCTAAACAGAAATTTTCTGAGTAAATATGTACCTTTTTATCAGCAGCTCCAGTCATCAAAGCATAGTAGAATCTAGCCTTGTCTTGTACATCAATATCACTGTACTCAGTCATTATGTAATATAACAAATCTCCCAGGTCTGGAAAGAAACAAAGTTCTAATGAACCCCATGAAACAAAACTTGCTTTTGGGCTTTGGAATCAGATCCAACACTACAAATGGGTTGTACAGTCTTGGGTGACAGTTATAGGCTTAAATCTAAATGATGTAAAGAGCCCATTGACCATGCAGCTGATATGTTTGTGATTTGCTTATAGATTCTACAGTTCCTCTACTTTCTAATTCTGAAATTTCCTCTAGCCATCTTCTGTGGCTGTGCAGCCTTATTTTCTGTCCGAAGACCTGTAGACAGGTTTTCATGTTTTGTAGCTATGGATACTACTAACCTGTGTAGTAGAACTCTGTACCATGATATATGAGGAGATTTCTACAGATTTCCAGGACATTGTGACCTAGTTTCCAGCTACTGTTGTCTATCTCCACAGCATTCTCAACAATATACTGGAGAAAGCTCAGAGTGGGCTGCAAATAGATCAGGAAAACATGTCCATGTAATGAATACCCCCTTAAACCCCACTCTTATATAGTAAAACTGGGGTTTGTAGGGGTATACCTATTTTTCTTATTTTTGCTCCAAAACATAGATTGTGGGTACTCGTTAGAACTGCCTCGGCAAGGCGGTTCTAACGTGTACCCACAATCTATGTTTTGGGCAAAAAAAAGAAAAATATCAAAAATTTTCCAACAAAATTTTCATTTTTTTTCACCAGAAAAAAATCACTGTATACTGCATGGACAAGTTTTTGTAATGGATGAAAGTTTCTTGTCGAACAAGTCCAAACCTCGGTAAAGGATAGAACAGTCCATACAATGGATATGATGAAGACATGCCCTTCATTATGTTATGATGAAGACATGCCCCTCATTATGTTATGATGAAGACATGCCCCTCATTATGTTATGATGAAGACATGCCACTCATTATGTTATGATGAAGACATGCCCCTCATTATGTTATGATGAAGACATGCCCCTCATTATGTTATGATGAAGACATGCCCCTCATTATGTTATGATGAAGACATGCCCCTCATTATGTTTCCAGTAATTTAGAAAGAATCTATATTCCATAGGCTTCTAAAAGAAGCAATTTAATAATATTCTTTAAAATATTCTATTTTGAAATATATTGTTGACAAAACACATGTACAGATAATCTTGGTAGTCATTCTGTCATATATGACAAAACACGTTCAATGGATAATCAAGTGCAAGTATCACACAACTAATACCAAGTAATCTGGAAACCTAGAATCCAACAAGCCTTGTCAGAAACTGCCAATTTTTAAGAGTTGAACCGCCTCATGAGAAAACCAACAATCTGCATATGCGAAAACAAAGACGCAGATCAGCTTCACAGTAACCGCGAAGCTGATCAGCGCCTTTGTTTTCACTACACAGGTATTATACTTCCTCTTCTTCTAAAATCTGAAATTTCGAGCTTCTAGCCTGCTTCTGTGACTGCACAGACCGGTTTGTGTCGGACCTGTTCGGAAACCACATTGTTGGTTTTCCCAAGAGGCAGCTCAATTATAGGAACACTCGTGTATTGGTAAGCATAACTCACATTTTGCCCAATGTCTTTCTCCATAGCCGCCTTTTTCATGATCTGTAGATAGAACTGGAAATAGCTGACAATCTGATCATCAGTTGCCATGACAACCTGCTGGTGGATCAGTAGAAGGGTCTCCAGATACACCGAACTGTAAGACAGACAGAAACTGTCAAATGTATTTTGCCATTTATTCATTTGTTGTGTTCCTTTTCTATGTACCACTAAATCGCTAAGGTCATACGGAGATCAGACATGGGTTTTAAGTCTCATCTGAAGGATTGGAGAAGCCTGGGATCAAACCCATGAACACTGGTTCACAAGATGTGTGCGTTAACCCATATTTGACGAATGGATTTCCCCTTCTTTATCATTTGGGTGAGTCTACTTTGATTTTTAGGGGCGTCAGGAGTGATTTTTTAATTTTATTCAATTTTTCGATGAAAATTCTCTAAGCAAACAGAATAGCCCCAGATGGGATGCCGCGTTCTGCGGCGTCTCATCTGGGGCTATTCTGTTTGCCTATGTCCCATAAAAGGGATGCGAGGCGTAAAAGAGTTAACCACTACACCATGGAGGCTTCTATAATTATAATCAATTTTGTTACTTTGTAGCACAAATCATTATTTTGAAGCATCAAAACATGTCTAGCAGCTTAATAAAGTAAAACTAAATCTATTTTGGGGATTACGATTTTGCCAGCTATGACAATTTATTTATTAGGCTGATTTATTTCAATTCAGCAACTATTCATATCAAATTAAAGGAAGAAGTATTTCAATGTACAACATGAGCTGCCTCATGGGAAAACCAACAATCTGCATAGGCGAAAACAAAGGCGCGAAGCTGATCGGCGCCTTTGTTTTCGCTACTTGGATAGTACAATTCCTCTTCTACTTAAATCTGAAATTTCAAGCTTCTAGCTCTTTTCTGTGCTTGTACAGGCCGGTTTGTGTCGGACCTGTTCGGAAACCACATTGTTGGTTTTCCCACGTGGCGGCTCACATGATGTGTGATGATGAGTACATATATATGAGCCACGTCATGAGAAAACCGGAATATGCAATTGTTAAAACAAGGGAGCAGATCAGCTTTGCAGTCACTGCAAAGCTGATCAGCACCTTTGTTTTCGCTACACAGATAGTACAATTCCTCTTCTTCTTAGATCCGAAATTTAAGCTTCTAGCCTGCTTCTGCAACTGTACAGGCCGGTTTGTGTCAGACCTGGTCGGAAATCCAAAGACCGGTTTTCCCGTGTCGGGCTCATATGTGTGATACACACCTGTCAGGATAGCTGTCTTTGATTCTCTCCATGAAGTCTATGGAATGTGGGATAAAATGGGGGAATTCAGATATCAACCCTCGAACAAATCTGAAATATCAAAATAAATAAACAATCATATTGGTACCATCCAAAGAGACTATAGTGCAGTCTTTTCTCAAACACGGCCAAAAGGAATCTAGAATTTTTCATGTTTTTGTATTTGCTTTTTTATTGCAGTTTAGTTTTCTTTATGGAAATATTTAACCCAAGATAGATGGTACTAACAGTACTTTTTTATTTCAGGGTTCCCACGGAAAGTATAAAATAAAATTCCATGACTTTTCCATGATTATTCCATGATCGCAGTTGAATTTCCAGGACTTACTTTTCTATTTGTTGATTTATTATTTTGTCATATAACACTTTTTAAAAGGCAAGAACAGAAAATTATATTTTAAAAGTAACTCACTCCAAGGTATTTTCTTGTTTTCTGATGAAGGCGAATTAATTTGACTGACCTTTTGAACATGTTGAAAAATACAGAACTTTACTTATTAATAATTATCCAGCGAGCGAAGCAAGCGAGGAAAAAAATGTATTCCAAAGACATCCTAACTGGCATTTCATAACAAAATTCCATGATTATTCCATGATATTTCATCATTTTTCAAATTCAATGATTTTTCCATGCATGGAATTATTTTTAGCCATTTTCCATGTTTTCCAGTGCCCGTGGGAACCCTGTAATATTTAGACAATAAACAAAAGCTTGATTTTGTGAATTTGTATCCAAAACTACAAACCATACCTCTGTATATCTTTAGAGAATGATGGTCCATTATGTTTCCCGTAGAAGAAGTAGAGTGCTCTGAAGAGAGCAATGGCCGCCCTACAACTTCCTGTGTGCCACACCAGTTTGTGTAAACATCCCAAACTGCCTAGTAAAATTGATGTTTCCACTCCTACAGGAAATAAAGAACATGAAGTATTAGAAGCGAGCATTAAAAGAGTTTATTTTAAAATCATTTCAGAGGTCATATCAATGTTACATACAGATCGCTTATGATGTTTAAACTTGGTATTACTGTAAATCTACTGCATAAATGCTAAAATCTGTAGAAACAAAGGATTCTAAGTGCAATGCAATAATCAGTATTGCAATTAACCTGATTTCATAAAGAAATATACTTAAACGCAAAAGAAATGCAACAATTTACATCCTCGTTTCCTCTTACATTGCCCATGTAAGGATATTTTTGAAAGTTTATTTTATGTCCCTACACAATTGAGTAATGATTTGTCATAAAAAGGGTTTCATCGCATGTTTTCATTATGACGTTAATGTGATGTTTGTGTTTTTTAACAATTTGCGTCTAAAATGTATGTTTGTGTCGATCAAGAAACAAACAGCATCAATCGATAGCCTGGTGTCTGTACAAGCAGAAAACAACAAAAACATTTGGAAATTATTGTTTAGCAGCACTTTTAGTTGATGTGTTTCTTTGTTGACGTTAGCGTATTTTTTTCCAAACAGCCATTACATACTGATTATGCTCGGCTAGGACACAATCTTTTTGTCATTTCTGCAATGTACTGAGGGCTACATTATGCCAATAAAAGATTTCGATTATTGATATTCGTTTCCCTATTAGCAGCCATTTACGTCCAAACTTTAACACAATACACACACATAATTAACGTCGACCAATGCATAAAATTTCCATATTTACGTTTGTTGTCATTTTTGCTTTTGAAAACAAACATTGGTTTGAAATTTCATTTTCGCATACAATGTAAGGTATTGTACCTCTGTGACTTTTAAAAAATGGTTTACCTTAAAGTTTTGACGTTTTCTCGGCAACCATAGGCTGCAGCGTTCAGATTTTCATGTTGTATGCAAGGCAAAGAACTGAACTTGTCAATCGTAATATCACCCGAAAGCGATTTTTGAACTGATAAGTTATAATTGTTGCAAAACTTTTGCGTTTAAGTATATGTGCACATGTACCAGTAACAAAACTCTTGTGACTAGAAAATGATTATCACAAGCAAGAAAACATATCATACCACTGATGTCATCTTCAGTATTGCCACAGAGTGATGTCATGTAGAGTTTAGCCAGCTGACAACTGAGAGGATCAAAAACACTTGGGTAGAACTCTAGACGATGTTTACTCAAGATCTCTTCATGGATGGTTGGGAGTAACTCTTCTGGCTAGAAAATCATGTTGACTTTCTAAAGTACGGTACATGCATTTTACTTAAGTACAGACCAACCTCATTATAGTGCTATCTTTGGGGTCCATAGAAACAGACTGTGTTATAAGTGAACTGTGTTATAAGTGAACTGTGTTATAATGAGGTTACTTACTATAGACATACAAGGCCGTGTATAGCAAAATAATCAATTTGGGAGCTGTGACATAGCCATTTTGTATTTTTTTTTTAAATTCAGTTTTACGTCCCTTTCAAGATTATTTCAGCTCATATGAGATGGGCCAATCAGTAGGTGGGCGAGAATGGGAGAACCCCCAGAAAAACCACCTGGCACACCCGCAAGCAGAACTTGGCATGTCTCACATGTGGCCAGTGTGGGAATCAAACCCACACCAGACACAGTGGTGGGATGATCAAGTGATTAAGAAACAGCACTCTTAACCGCTCGGCCACAGGGGCCGCACCTTTTTGTATTGAAAACTGCATTACATTAAGGCGCGTTATACTGAGGTTGAAGTGTACTAGAAATGTGGGTATATTAGGAGAATCAAGAAAATCACTAGCATGCATTTGTATCAAACTTTATGCATGCATTTGTATCAAACTTTATATCTTAAAAACAAATACCATGCTTTTCTAAATTATATGCAACATACAAAAGGAATTTCATGAAAACTACAATATGATATTTTATAAAATATGTCAGGATGTACTTACTTGAATTTGGTGGTAATACTGTGCCCACTGTATCACCAGTAACTTGGTTGTAGGTGCCACAGAGGGATGGTTTACAAGTTTCACTAGTCTGTGAATCAGGTCTGCTTCTTCTTGTTCACTCAATATCTCTCCTTCAAAGCCTCTCTGAAATTGAGGTAAATCATGAGCAAACCTGTCTTTGGCATTTACGATCAGGTCTGACACAATGGAAGTATTCTGTATGCTCAGAGAAATTTCATCAAAAAATGAAATGAAAATTAAAACTTACTATTGATGCCACTAAAATGAAAAACTCACTCAGATGATAGTGGTGGGCGAGTCCATTTGTGTGAAATAGGTAAGTATACTGCTTTTGCTTACAGCTTTTACTCCTCTTACCTGCAGAGTAATGAGTGTATGAAGATGTATACAGTTCATAGAGGACATCTGATGTAATATAAATGGCTTGAAAATCTGAAATAAAGTTAATAAATGCAAATATAGCTGACAGCACTCTTACATTTTTGACATTAAATTTCAGTGAGAGTACCCAGACATTTTTTATATTGACCCAGAAAATCACCCATTTACAGTCGATGGAATAAATGCTAGGCTCTACATCGCTGATGTAGCAATAAATCAGCTAATCTCCCACCTGTCAGTTCCCTTGTTTATAATAGCTGGGTCATTAAAGTTCAGAGATGCTAAACAGATGTAACTTAAAATTGAAACTGTGTTTTGATGAGAGTTACTGGCTGTGATTGAACATCATTGTGCAAAATCTCGTAATTTCAACATAATATCAAAGTCAAAATTAATGGAAAGGATATTATTGCATACATATTTATGTGTGTTTTTTTTTTTTAGAAAATGCCAAAGTGACCAAATTTAGATATCCATAAATGAATGATAATGAACTATAGATATCCTTAAATGAACATAGGATATACATAATGATATTAGAATATCCAAAATGAATTAAGGATTACAATAAAACATTTAAGGTTTCCTAAAATACATTTTAAGATATCGAAAATGCTAAAGTTTGGATATCCTGATATCATGAAATCAAAAGATGGATATTCGATACAGTTTCCTACAAGATATCACAAAAATTTTAAATGTATTTTTGTGATATCCAAAAATAATCATTAATTTAAGTTATATTTTTTTTTTTATTTTGTAATGTCCTAAATTGAATTTAAGATATCCTTAAATGGGCTATCCTTAAATGCGCTCATTTTGGGATATCATTGACACAATTTAAGGATATTCTTTGTATTTCTTACCCATGAATAAATTATGGATATCTTAAAATACTATCCTATTTTAAGATATCCATAAATCCAGTTAAGGAAATTTAAAATTCATCGGATATTAGGATACCCTTTAATCAAATTATGGATAACCTGAAATAGGTTTGTATTAAAGGATATCCATAATTCATTTAAGGATATCCTGAAATTTGTTTCAATTTAGAATATCAAGTATTGAATAATGTGTATCCTAAAACATTTAAGGCTTTCCATATTAGGGTATCCTTTAATTCAATTATGGATATCCTGAAATTGGGTTGTATAAAAGGATATCAATGATTCTTTTTATGATAATTCTGAAATCAGTTATGTATATCCATTATTAAAGCAGATTGAGGATATCCATTAATTGAATCCAAAGATTAAGATCCTATCGATAACTCAAATTATGGATATCTAACATTCAACCCGTATTAGAGTATCCTAGAATCTAAATATGGATATCCTGATATTGGGTAGTATTTAACGATACCAATAATTTGTTATCAGATATCATGAATCCATTTACATGTATCCATACTGGGATCAAATTAAGGATATCAATAAATGACTTATGTTTATTTTAACATAAAGTCTAATTCAGAGATATCCATAAATTGATTTCAGGATATCCTTAAATCATACTATGCAAATCTTGAAATAGGGTTGTATTTTAGGATATCAATATTTTATTTTTGGATATCTCAAAATCAATTAATGGATATCAATCATTCTAATGAATAAAGGCTAACTCGATTTTAGGATAATTATATACTGAAATGAATTATGGATATCCTTAATTCATTTATGGATAATTTACGTTCCACAATACACACTTTAGGATATTCAAATATTATTCGTGGATATTTTGATATTTTGAAGATAATCCATAAATGAGGAATAAGAGTTAATCAACACCAAATATACGCTCGTATAAGCGTGTATTTATATTAAGGATATCTTTAACTCATTTTGGAATATCCTAAATTCATCATACTTAAAGATATCCAAAATATCTCTTTACAGTATTCTAAACTATTTTCGATATCCAATATTCCAATGATTTTATGATAACATAAATAAATTCATTTTTGAAAAACTTAATACATTTATGGATATCATAAAATGCATATGAGGATATCCAAAAATGAATTATGGCTATCTGAAATTATGACTTCCTATACTCGAAATGTTATTTAAGTTTTAAAAAGAATAAGGAATGATATACATTGTGTGAATCATCTGTGTTGTCACATATCATTATTAATGACTAATCAGAAAAATCACACAATCTCTGTATGCTCAGACTGTGATCAGAATAGGTGTATCGCTACATCTTTTTTTTTTTTTTTTTTTTTTTTAATTTTTTCATCGTATGGTTAAAAGGATTCAGCTGAATGAAAAACAAGGTATTTGTACTGAACATCTGGTTTTTATCTCAGCCCCTAGATCTCCTGCTGCGAAATGGTAATAAATACTGACATGTTAATGATAACCACTGATTGCTGCTAAAGCCAGCTTGTAGGCACTGGCACTTATTCCAGGGACTGTTTATGACAAATTACATCAATGGAAAATTAAAACATACTGGAATCACAGCAAACCAGTACATGTATTCTTCACAGTCCTCTACAGAGTCCAACCCTCAGTAGAGGACAACGGACTATAAAACGGATATGATGATGAAGATGATCATAAATGACCATATAACTATCAGTCAGTGCAAGCCCAAAATTAAAACTTAAACAATCAGTAGAATCTGTAATTTTACATCAATGTGTTTTAGGGAATGTAGAGATTTTAAAAGTAGAACATGAGGCACACCTGATTTTTAGAAATCTGATCAGAGATTATTTTACTCATTTTGAATCTAATCAATCTTAAACACTTACAGGCTGGACAAGCAAAAACGCTAAGAACAGACACCCTATAGTTAAGATCCTCACACAAATATTGGGTCCTGTGACATGTGCCAAGTACTATAGGGATCAAACATGATTTTCCATTCATTAACATTCGCTAGGTCCTGAGGGGAGTGTTGAAAACCGAGGGCGTAGCCCTATTATGCTCATTCCGGCGGACTTCGGTTTCTCATTATTAGCACGTGCTTTGCGTGGCGCCCGGTAATGAGCATAAGTAAAAGCCATGTATTAACAGCATGTGCTCACGTGAATTGCAATATTAATGCATGGCTTTCTCTTCATTAATAAACGGCTGTTAATATCGTGTGACACAGGTATTTATGCAATAATATTTATTAATTGTGCATAAGTTGAAAAATAACAAACTACAAACCATAGGTGAAACATCCGGCAATGTTTTCACCAGTTTGGACAGTGACTGTGTGATATGGTAACATCCACACTGTGTAAACAGTGGACTACTTTCCACAATATATGCAGCTGTCTGACGGAAATCCTGGGGCTCCACAGATACCTGCTTCTGTAGGGTCATTGACTTCTGAAATTTTATAAGAGAATCACCATGAGAGAACAGTGATTTGAGGATGTTTCAAATGAGTTGTACAAATTTACTTGCAGTTGGACACATCTGACCCAGTTTCAAGGTTACAAAACATCTCATTGCCAACCCTCCTCAGTATCGAATTTAAACGGTTCACTGGCTATAATCAAGGCAAATTTTGTTTCATTTTATCAAAGCCAATTATTTTATGGGCATGATACATAGAGTTGAGATTACATGTTTTATAACCTCCCCACATGGTTTTGTTACAACCAGTTAGAAACTTAAGAATTTGCATGTATTTTAACTCGTATAAGCCTGGTGTCCTTTTTGTGGGACATAGGCAAACAGAATAGCCCCAGATGGGACGCCGCAGAATGCGGCGTCCCATCTGGGGCTATTCTGTTTAATTAGAATATTTTCATCGAATAATTGAATAAAAATTCAAAATCACTACTGATGCCCCTACTAATGACAATGGACTTACCCAAATGATAACAATGGGAAAGTCCATTTGTCATAAACGGGTTAAGCATGAAGTATGAAATGTGCAATACTTCTAGTTTTAAATTATGAGAAATACCTTTGCATCAAAATAAGAGGGTGACTTCAACTCCCCCTTCTCAACATACCTGAAAACATATTGGATTGTATGTTAGAGTAGCATCATGGGAAAACCAGCTTTTTACATAAAAGCAAAAAGAAAGACATAGATCAGCATAGCACTGAAGGCAAAAACTTAGAAACTGTGAATGCTGTGCAAATTCGTACATCTTATTATAATGCTATCTTTGGGGTCCATAGAAATAGACAACATTATAGATGCCAAGTTATACACATAATGATCCGAGGAGTGTTATAAACAAATTGAAATTTAATCTAAAGTCATCAGGAAAATTATTCATTTTAAAAGCCAAAAAATCTCTGTATAATGTATGGGCGAGTTTTCGCAATGCTTACACGTCTACAGACTCTATCGTTTTTGCAGCCAACATGGCATAGTCTTGAAACACATCTGTTCTCTCTTGTCTTGCAAGTCGGGCAAAGTCATTATGGTAGGCAAACAACAAACCCTAGAAGACAAAACTAGCTAAGTCACAATTATAAATGAAACTGCAGCACATAAATTTTCATTTCGCAGCAAAAATGATTTATTTGTATACTTTTGACTCTTTAAAGAAGTTTTCAAAGCCATTACATGTGCTTTGTAGATTGAGACAATACAAAAATATACCAAAATGGCATTCATATTTCCTAATATTCTTTTATTTTTCAACAAATTCTGCATAAATTGCTTGCTAAACAAATTGGTTTAAAGAACACTGATGGCCTTGAAAAATATGTATACATTCTAGTACTTTAAATAGAAACTTGAGTTCAATCTAGAGCTTATACAGTCTTTTGGGTGAGACTTTAAACCGAGGTACTGTTTGACATGATCTTAGTTGTTGAGTGGGATGTAAGATATGAAATCAACCAACCAGAAACATTTCAGCCGCCTCGTGGGAAAACCAACAATGTGGTTTCCGACCAGGCCTGACACAAACCAGGCTGTACAGTCACAGAAGATGGCTAGATGCTTGAAATTTGGGATTTAGAAAGAAGAGGAACTGTACTATCCGAGTAGCGAAAACAAAGACGCTGATCAGCTTCGCAGTTACCGCAAAGCTGATCTGTGTCTTTGTTTTGCCTATGCAAACTGTTGGTTTTCCCATGTGGCGGCTCATTTTTATGTGTACTTACACTATGGAACTCTTCAAGGTGTAGCAAACACTGACAGGCACAGGACCTCAGTCGACGACCTTCGGGTTGATTCACTCGGCTGCTGATTAGAGCTATCAACTCTGTTACCAGGCTTGTACATACATCTGATTCCTGTATTAACCATTAAAATACAATAAGCATACATATTTTCCAAGGTTTAAAGAACGACAGGCAGAAATAAATAGCATCTGCAGGGGCGGATCCAGGATTACTGAAAGGGGGGTTCAAATCCATCAAGAGGGGGTTCAATTTCAACATTTCAACTGATTTTTCATAAATTTTGACATGGAATTAAAATTATTTGTTTACAGAGTGGGGTTCGAGCGAACCACCCGAACCCCCTCTAAATCCGCCACTGATCTGCATCTTTTGAAGGCATTTCTAAAAAGCTAGTAGCCCATTCTTTTTACTGATGCTGAACAACAACCATGATTTCAATAATATTTTGAGTATATGAAAATATGACCAACAATGCCAAAGGGGGTCCCTTTTACAGTTAAAATAGAACATCACTATAGCAAGATCAGATATTTTCTGTAAAACATTCTAAGTGTTGCTTCAAAGTAAAGTCAATATTTAATCATAATCTAGATCTATTCCAAACCTGATCTTTAAAATGTTGAACTACTTGAAAATGGCACCTAAAATAACTGTCTCTCTACATACCACTTGGTCCAGCTGTATCAGTAGACTGGTACATGTTATCAGTAGCTGGCAACCAAATGACCAGTTAGTCTCCTTGTCTCCTGATTGGTGGAAAATATCTAGGAGGGATGTGGCTATCTGGTCTATGCTATAAAATAGGTAAAGATGAAACAGAACAAGTTATACTGATTTAATACTGAATTACAATACTGTTATTGTTTTAATTAAGCTTTATGATAAACCGTGCAGTCAAAGAACATATTGCTCCATGAGATGCAGACTTATCAGGATCTTCGTTGTTCATAATTATGACTGCTTCTTTATGAGGCAAGTACATTTATAATGATCTTCTATTACAATGGCAGATTTAGAGGAGGTTCAGGTGGTTCCCTTGAACCCCCCTCTGGAACCAAATTATTTCAAGTTCATGGGGACATTTATGAAATATCAGGTTAAATGTTGAAAACGAACCCCCTCTTGACGGATTTGAACCCCCCTTCCAGAAATCCTGGATCCGCCCCTGTATTACAACTGCTTCAATGAATCTTTGAAATAATAATAATAATATGAGTCTCATTCCATATATTCAGTTGTTCAAAGATGTCTCTTCAAAATGACTTACATGACTGAGCCTGTGTGTAAGAAAACCAACAATTTGGGTTCCGACCAGGTCAGACACAAACCGGGCTGTACAGTCACAGAAGATGGATAGAGGCTGGAAATTTTGGATTTAGAAGGTAGAGAAATTGTACTATCCTTGTATCAAAAACAAAGGCGCTGTTCAGCTTCGCAGTTACTGCGAAGCTGATCTGCGCCTTTGTTTTCGCACATGCAGATTGTTGGTTTTCCCATGCGGCGGTTCAATTGAAAAAGATGCCTGTGAGGCAGCAGGCTTAAACATGTACAAGTATATACATGTACTTCTGAACTTATAAAGAAGATATCGTTGTTACCTAAACATTCACTTATTTTGTAAAAATGTTAGCACACAGTGTGCTTTACTTGGAACAAATACAGTGCTGCAAGCCGCCTCATGGGAAAACCAACAATCTGCATCGGCGAAAACAAAGGCGCAGATCAGCTTCGCGGTAACCGCGAAGCTGATCAGCGCCTTTGTTTTCGCTACTCGGATAGTACAATTCCTCTTCTACTTAACTCCAAAATTTCAAGCTTCTAGCTCTTTTCTGTAACTGTACAGGCCGGTTTGTGTCGGACCTGTTCGGAAACCACATTGTTGGTTTTCCCACGAGGTGGCTCAAAAATAATGAATATACCTTTCTTGGTCTACTCCATAATGACCATACTCTTCAAGGCTGATCAACAGCTCATTCTTCATGCTCACATCAACCTCGTCATCATACAGAGTCTGAAATTGAATTAATGCACCATCTAAGTTGAGCCGCAATGTGACAAAACCTGTTTTTTTTTTTACATATATGTGACAGTATATGGCATTTTGGGCTATGTATTCAAAAGTCTGAAATTTATGTTTTTACAATATTTTTTATTATGTTCATAATACATTTTCAAGAGCTTTACTAAACAATGCTTAAGACAAATGAGACAAATAGAGACAACATGTAGCATCATCAGTTTGCATCTTAGATTTTTTAACTGATAAATTATTTGGCTTTGTAAAAACATTTTTTACACAAGTTATAGTTTCATGTTCTGTTGTCCTTAAAATTAAATGATAAATTAAAACATATTATAGAATCAGAAATTCCAAAGCTCTTGATAGAAATTTCAAATCTTTATTACAAGACAGTGTCTTAGAACTAGTATAAATGACTGAGTGCGCAAAAATCAAATTAATGTTGCATGCATTTTTGTGATGTCAACATTCATTCTTGTTTTGTGATGTAAATGTTGCACCTCAACAAGACCAAAAATCACAGAGAATGTCACATAAATGCAAAAACAAAGAGGCAATTCAGCTGTGCAGAAAATCACTAATGATCTGGGCCCAGTAACTCAAAGGCATCGTAAGTTCCCCTACTTACGACATACTTAAGATGTTTACCTTAAAATTTACGCCTTTGCTATTCCAGTTACTCTAAGCTATCGTAACTTTTGTCAGATGAAAGGCGCCATTGTGTATGATAAGACGACGCCAAAGTTACGATGCTGTTAATTTCTCATCGTAACTTAAGGGCCTTTTCAGTTATTCACCATAATCCCTAAGAAATACTTAAGTTGGTCGTAAGTTGATCTTAAGCTTAAGATGGCTTTGAGTTACCAACCCCAGCACCTTTATTTTCATTTCAGAAATGGTACAATCCCTCTTCTTCTTAAAACCAAAATTGTTTCTATCATTCTTCTTTGACCGTTCAGACTACTGTTCATTTCAGACCTCAGGCCTGGATTTAGAGGGGTTGCACTTGGGCTTGTGCCCCCCAGATGACATGCTAGTACAATATTTTATTCAGTCATATATCGACACTTGGGCTCGTGCCCCCAGACCTCATGCTAGGAAAATATTTCATTCAGTCATATTGACACTTGGGCTTGTGCCCGCCAGCATATGTGATTTCTCCTGATCTTGACATATTCTAGGGATTATGTGGTTCCACTCCTGATGGTCTCCCAATCTACCCATTTTATTATTTGAGCTGTTTTTGCAATTGTTTTTTATCCATCTGACCAAATTTTAACTTTAAGGATGGTAAATATGTTAGTTGACTTGAAGATGCTGCATGATATCTTGACCAAGATAATGTGTATATTACCAGTGGGCAGTGGCTATATTTGGATGTGTCAAAGCATGTGAATGATTGGTTTATCAATAACTGATATTTTTAACAACAGGGATTAACTGATTTAACAAGTCTAGTGTCAGCTACTTAATTGATCATCAACATGTGCATTCAAGTGTAATGAAAATTGAGCCTATATTAAAATGATTTCAATCAGTTATGGAATGAACAAAAACTACTGATGTGAAACTGGTTTTGTTACAGATAGCATAGTTACAGTGTCAACCACCCGAACGCAACCTTGTTAACAGAACTCACAGATATCACAGGATCCAAGAAAAGCATGCGCTGTCACTAACAAGATGCTACATCATGAACTATCAAGCATGTGGAGATTTCATCTCAGAAACTCAGTTACAGTATACCTACTCTGATGATCGGTTTGAGCTAGCCTCACCTCCTCGGGGATCCCCGCATCACAACCGTAGTGAGTACAATGAAAATCCCTTTGTAGTGTTAACAATTGGATTTACATGCTTCAGTATTTGGATGTTTGGATGTACCTGAGATAAAGATACAGAGATCTGAAACTGCTATTGAATATTGATATTTGCCTCCGCTGTGTCTGTCGCTTAGGTAGACAGGTAAATCGGTGAAAAAAATCAATATTTTACCGGCCGCTGAATGTGGTCCGAATTTTTGTATATTAGCAAATATAAATCGTTTAAATTTTCTTCGCCATAATTCATATAATAGTAAAAGATTTTATTTCTGTTAAATAGAGCTTCAAATTTCCAACAAATAGATACTAAACGCCGGCATCTTTGTCAGAAAGACTAGAAAGAGAGAGAGAGAGAGAGAGAGAGAGAGAGAGAGAGAGAGTCATCTCTTTAGTTGTTTATCAATTATCAGTCGATTTGCACAAGCTGTTGTTCTTTTTCCTTACGAATTACGCCCATAATTATGCTTTTTTTTCTACGCTACTGGACACATACAACGATTTAACGGATTATCTTTAGATTAAAGAAAACGCAAACTGATTTATCTCGCCGTATCTCTAATCATACTTAACACCGTAAAAATAACGATAATTATTGAACAAGGTGAAAGCTTCAATTCAAATTAAAGCATCTTTTTTAAGCTTTAGACCCGACAACAACGATTTTGATGTCCCCCGACGTAAATGAGCGTAATGAGATTGCCCTATATCAATTCTAGCCACATCTATCTATCACGTTCAATGAAGAATACCGCCAATATCCGAATATAATTCAATTGCACACGTTGGAGAGATACGTTTGGTTCAACAACTATTTTCGCTTTTTTCTATCTTCTTTTTTCCCCTTCGTTTTGTTGGTCATATTTTATACTTTTCTCTACAAAAGGGCAGTGGAGGAACGGATTATGTGAATTAAATGGAATCAGTCAGGCATGAATTTGAATATTCTTCTTTTTTTTCTCCTCTATCTTTCGTACTTGCATTCATGTATATTCTAAGAAGTCGCCGCCGAAATGTCAAAAGAAAAAATGACACTTTTATTACCAGCTACCTGTATTGCACCGTGCAATACCTGTTGATTCGGCGACTTGTTTGATCTTCGAGCCGTTAAAGACGCACTTATGTCACGTTGCAGGCACGTGCCGCATTAATGACAGATATCTGACACAGTTTAATGTAACTTTATTGAAGATTGTATTCGGAAAAGTAATTGAAATAAATACATAATGAAAAATAATAATACACTCTAGGCCAACATGCAACCACACTTTTCTTGCAATGTTAGCTGTCATCATGATATAGTCATACTCAAAATGTTGAAAAGATAATACTCTAGCTTTATATGTATACTTGCCCGTGCTGAGCAACGATTTCTTTTCAATAGATGCTATGGTGTCTGTTTTCAAGCGCGGTCTCGCAGTTTTCACATTGCACGAAAATGCATCAATGGGATGTTTTTCAACAGCATCAAAGTCAAAATGCAATCTGCATATCAGAGCGCCTTTCGCCGGATCCTATTTTTTTTTCTTCTCGAATTCGGGCTTAACGTATAATTAAATTCCTGCATGTCATTTCTTCTTTTGTCACTGTTTTTATTTCGAAAAAATGCGGAAACTAATTGTTCTGTTGTCCCCATCACATTTCCGGGCATGCGGCTATCCCAAATCCTGTCCCGGGCACGGCACATGGGGAGGGTGTGTGGTTATAAATACAAAATAAACTATCGGCTAAGTAGACAACCGATCACTGGAGATCATCTGTAAATGCATGATATGTCATTCTGCATTCAAGTGTAATTTTTTGGTCTTATTTGCAATGCCAACCAATGTGTAGAAAAATCTCCATTTTGACGCAAAAGCGGCGAAAAGTTGTGAAAAACAGCTGATTCATTAGGGCGATTTGAAGCTTTCAAAAATACCCAAACCGCATCGAAGGGCAATAAAACGATTTGTAAGACATTGTTCTTTGAGAAAATTGATCTTGTTTGCCAAAGAAAGGTCATTCATAGAAGCCTTTTTAATAAAAACAATTACACATCGTTTTGAGATCGGGCCAAACCGTTTTTGCTTAAATGACAAAAATTGTCAAGATTTATACGATCGTAAGACAAACACAGTCATAGATTGTGTGCCTATCAACAAATAAAACGATTTTTATGCCTTTCTTCTTTCATATTTTGTTGTTTAAAGATTACCTAGCCTTTTAGTAACAACGCCTTTTAGTCAAAAAGTACCGACTATAATCCGCTTGGTCGCCATTTTGAAACGCCGAACAAGGAATTAGGTGTTTTATCAACGTATAATTAACAATCAAAAATCCAATAAAAACACTACAAACATCAAAATCTGGTTCCTAAATAAAATATTAAATGTTAACAGTTTCTATTGAATAAAATATTATCTCACTGGATGTATGAAATTGCCAATGAACGCCGATATTTATAGCACTGGTTTTGTCTTCGAAACAGTATGGCGGCGGATCGTAGGTGGCGCCACAGGTACACGCGCGACAATCATAAAGTGGCCGCTAGGTGGACTTTCTAATCTCTTCATCTTTATCTCAGGATGTACACTTTAATTTGCTATAATAAAATGGTATAAGTTTAGGCTGAGGCTATCCGCACGACGGTCGTGCCGATAAGCGGCGTTATCCGCACGACGGTCGTGCCGATAAGCGGCGTTATCGGCCCGACTGTCGTGCGGATAGCCAATGCTACAGGTATTGGCTATCGGCACGACGGGAATATAAGATTTTCTAACAAGCTTACGTATGCATTAAACTTTTAATTTGTCATTAAATAAATTAATTATGTGTTTAGCTATTGAAATACATTCAAAATTGACATTTTTGTTAATTATGAATAAGAAAACTAGTTTGACTTGATTAATCCAGCTGATGTAAACTGAATCAAAGTAGATTTGTAACAGCGGATAAAAATACAATCGTTGCATTTTTTTAATTGTGTAACTGAAATGTTTCCATATACTCCATTGTTAAAATCAAAGGCTTTTTTTTTCTTTTGGATTACCAAATCATTTCATTATTTAGGTAACGATAATTACTGTCTCACGACTGATTTTTACAGGTAAATTTACAGGTAAGCCAATTTCAGCAAAATAACAATTTTGTTAATTAAAAAGTAAAAAATCCTGCATGTGTAATATTCTGTTTCAGTTTTGAAGCCAGTGTAATATATTTTTTCAACTTAAAATGTATCAATTTCTAAACATATTTAACATTTGGATATCGATTTCCCTGTCGTGCCGATAAGCGGCGTTATCCGCACTACGGTCGTGCCGATAAGCGGCGTTATCGGCACGACCGTCGAGCCAGTGTCATAAGTTTACAAGCTATTCATTTTTATTCTTTGCTCTTCTACTTCAAAAGCATCAAAAAAAAAAAAAAAAAAAAAAAAAAAAAAAAAAGAGAGAATGAGCTCGATCTGCTACAGTACAATTTGACTATGTAATATCATTCATGATCACGAGAAAATAAACCTCCTGTCGTCCCGATATGAGAGCCGATTTTACGATATCAAACTGAAAATCTCCCGACTGTGGAGAAGAAAAATATCACATGTATGCCCCCATCCAATTGGCATTGTAGTACAGTATCATATATTGCTTGTTTTCTATGCACTTTATATGGCTATTATCCGCTAAGTAGGATGCTGCCAGATTTGAGAGGATCGAGACTCAATGAGAGGTCGAAACGACAGGGGGTGAATACAGTCTGAATAAAACTGCTGTTGCTGGGTATTGTATGACTTGACATTCACCTTTAAAAGATCCAGTGCATAAAACTCATCTTGAAATCTTTTAGGAAGCTTCCCTGCCAGCTTATCTTCCCGTAGATCAAGAAGATTTTGTTGAGAAACTGCATTTCCTTGTTTTGACATTTTACCAGCTGCTGAGACGGGAACCAATCTTCATGAAAGATTTAGGGTCGTTTCTTCTCCTACAGACAATTTCCTCCTTCGCAAGACGCCTCACCCATGTTTCGTCGATCTTGTCGTTTCGCCTACTACAAGTTGAACTAAAAAAACAAAAAGCAGCAAAATTGTCTTTGCAGTAAAGGATTTTATTCAATAATGTCTCTGGTGGTACACACTCGCAAAACATATACCAGGTTGACATATCTGAAAGGGTAAGTTAATTGAATATAAATATCCATAAATAGATAAAAGATAGACAGATGACATTTTATGTAGCCTTTTTTTTTTTTGTTTCAATTATAGGGATCAAACATGGTTTTCTATGCATTAACATCTGCTGGGCCCCGAGGGAGGCGTTGAAACCCGTGCATGAAAGGCGAGTGTTTCAATCCTCCCGAAATAAGGCCCAGCAGATGTTAATGCACCAGAAAGATCGTTATTATTGCATTATGCGAAAATTTGGAGAAATATTCCAGATTTTGCAAAAATTCATGAGCCAAAAATGGCGCGGAAAAATGACGTTAGCTAACGACGTTTTAAAATGCTGTTTTCGGGGCAAACTTCATACTTCTGGCCCATTCCTTTTCTCATTAATTATGCTCACTGCTCTTAAAAGATCTCAGTTTTATTTCTATTCAACGTCACCATGACGTCACAATATAACGTTAGATCAAATGCATGTTGCGCGATGACGTCAATTTTTGTGAGAGGCCCTATAACAAGCATAAGTAAAATCCATGTATTAACAGCACGCGCTCAGGAGAATTTCCATATTAATACATGGCTTTCTTTTCATTAAAATATGGCTATTAATATCGTGTGATACGGGTATTTATGCAATAATAGCCATTCTGAAATGGGGTGCAGGTATGTTTTCATTTTCCAGTAGAGTTTCATATGAACTATCAAAGTTATTAAAACCACAGATAGGGAACTAGGGGAGGATTAACACCCGAGGAATCATAGGCACATGCAACCATGAGTATACATTGCATACATGGCAAACCTGCCACTCTGTATCCTAGCTGTAATGTCCATTTGTCATTTTACATTACGATTGCCTCCCAAGTGTACCTCCGTGGGGCTTCGTCTGATCTTCTCGTCTCCCAGTGTTATTGATCCTTCCTCTGTTGAAACTGTTCATTGCTCTTAAAGGATCTCAGTTTTAATTTTTATTTGCTACTACTGCAGCTTGTGTGTGCTGTTTGGCGGCCCTAAAATGTCTCCCCGTAAATAATCCATAGTGCAGTTTATATTTTCCTTTTGGTCCTTTGAGGTCAGCGAAGATATTCTGAGATATCAGACATTTATCTGTTAATATTCATTTTCTAACCAATGTTTAATGTATTTGGCCCCATTTGGATAATACTAGTCTTTGTGTTGACTACCTTCTTGAAAGATGCAAATTTACAGTTATTCTCTTTAGCTCCATGTTGCCAAATCTAAACGGTCACTGATGAGGCTTGAGTAGCGGAAACCGCGGTATGGCCCACCCCTTTCTAATAAATATGTTCACTGCTCTTAAAGGATCTCAGTTTTAATTATTTTTATTCATTTAGGTCAACTTCAGCAGACTTCGAGGCACTTATTGTGTAGTGTTCTGTGCAAATGTAGTAGTAAACCACACATGCGACGATCTGTAGATAGACGATAGTGGTGGCTAGAACAGCCACATCGTCGGCACATCAAACGCCTGGCAAGCATCCAATGTTACAAGGTTCAGAGATAATATTTTAATCTCACATCTTCTTCACTATACTTTTATCAAGTCTAGCTCACTATTGCTCTTTTTATCTCCTACAATCTTTCTTTTATTCTTGCACTGACAGCGCAACTGCACATAATACTCGAAAGAGGGCGCTGCAGTATGAAAAGATAGATAGATAACCCCACCTGCTTATTTCGTTTTGAGCTTAATATTATCAGGGAAACACTGACTGCAAAAGATAGCAAATTACGATTTGTGGGACAGCTTCATTACAGCAATACCCTATAAAATACACATGGGCGGCCCCCGTGGCCGAACGGTTAAGAGCGCTGTTTCTTAATCACTCAATCATCTCACCGCTGTGCCTAGTGTGGGTTTGAGCCCCACTCTGGCCACGTGAGACAAGCCAAGTTCTGCTTGCGGGTGTGCCAAGTGTTTTTTCTCGGGGTTCTCCCGTTTTCGCCCACCTACTGATTGGCCCGTCTCAAATGAGCTGAAATAATCTTGAAAGGGACGTAAAACTGAATTAAAAAAAATACACATGGTCAATGTTCATTAAATTATTTGCATGCAAAGTATGCTTACCTTTTCAATGCCAGTAAAAAATCGTTCCCGGATTTGGGTTCCGGGCATTGGTTCCGGGTTTTACTCCCTTGTAACCGGGATCTAGTCTTTTCCGGAAGTGTGATGCTGTGTTGAAATATCTAAAAATGCGGCTAGAAAAATGTTATTTTTGTTCTTCCACAATATATCCTGGGCACGGGATCGAGTTTGTAAGAAATGATTGTAAAGTAAGGGACGTTTCATTATGATTTTATTAAAATTTATTCACGAATCAGAAAGATATTTCAAAAAGTTATTAGTTTTCGCGACCTGATATTCATAGTTAAAACTTGATATTTTAACATTTTGAAGTATGATTAGGCGAAAAATCCCATGCCATCTTCTGGAATCGAACAAGGATTTCATGCCTTGACCAGTCGCCACTCTCGCCATGTGGCTAAATGTTGCAACCCTAAAAAATTAGTTTCATAGATCCCTCGGGATCAAAATTATCGCTTAGTTATGCGATCATATCTACATGTGACATTAAGCAGTTCAAATGATCACTTACCTCACTCCTGTTGTCTCGGTTTTGATGATTCTGTTGGTACTTTTATGGTGTTCTCTGTCCTTGTGGAAGGGAGCTAGCAGTATTGCTGGTTCAATATTGGTAAAACAAATTTTACTTTTGAGAGGGCTAGTATCCGGGCTAGATGTATTGCCTTGCCCAATATCTACAAGGGGCCCCCGCCCATTGGGGCCTAGGAGGAATAGATGGGCTGCTTGTGCCTCCAGGCAAAGCTTCTAAACTATTGACCAACTATCTGATTACTGTTTAATTGCTCAAGCCTGAGCCTGCCCAGGGAAAGTGGTTGAGTCAAACCACCTATAAGCCTTATCAGTTTTCTTGGCTGGTCATATTTATGAAGCACATTTTGAGTGTCATGACATCCTAATGTTGGGTAGAAGAAGTCCCATGAAATGGAGGCAACGTCCCTACATGACCATTGCTGTTGACTGGGACGTTAAGCATCAATTCAAACAAACAAACAATATCTACAACAAGCTGCATTATTGCCACTCTTGTTTATGATTTTTTTCTTTCTATCAACCTAGCTGAGGACAGGACTAGGGATGAATAGATGTTAAGTATTGGCAAAAAGACAGCATGGATTGGACAAAACACCTATGTTTGTTTTTTAGGTGACTGGGAAATCATTTGAGGCAGTATGAAAACACTGATAGAGGATGTTTTATCAGTTAACAGGAAGACAAGGATGCCAACCATGTACATAAAAGGCCCTTTCAGCTTAAAATGATGTGAACAGTTCCTATTAAATGTTGAATGGAAATATCAAATAATAAATATACAGAATGATAGTCATTTACCATAGTATTGATACAGATATTGCGTCGAAGAAAAAAAAAGATCAATATAGAGTACTTAATTGCTTTAATATATTATGATTGCAGATATTCCGATTCTGTAGATCAAAATGCCACAAGGCTTTCAAAAAGAAGAGGAATCCCAGGAAGGCTAGGTGGACGAAGGCCTTTAGGAAGGCTGCTGGTAAAGACCTGGCTGTGGACCCATCATTCGAGTTTGAAAAGAGAAGAAATGTACCAGTAAAATATGATAGACAGCTATGGCAGAATACAGGTCAGTTTAAATTCATTCCACCGTCTATCTTAAACAGGGAGAGTCCGAGAGATTTGCTTGCTGCTTAATAAAATCAAGTGACTAGTTGTGTGACATTAAACTCCAACATATGTTATCTTCATTGGAATCAATTTAATGTTTAACTAATACTCTTATTCAAGCAAGACATTAAAAGAGGATGCTTGAATATTTGAATAAAAACATGGCCAAGCTTTGGTATTATTATCAGTCAATGATCTAAGAATGTTTGTTGGTCATCTTCATGTTTCTCTGTTTATTTCAGTGAAAGCCATGCAAAGAATCACAGAAATTAAAACAAAAAGACAGAACCAATTCATATTAAACAGGTATATGGGTTTATGTTTCCTACAAAAGAAGCTAAAATCTGTATTCGAAGAAGTTTGGCCACAAAAATCATGACCATAGCATAAAACAGTTCTGTGCTATGTGGAAATCAATTGCTGTTTCAATTCAGAATGAATCATACACACTTCCAATCATACTTTTGCACTCAGTTTATTGTGTGCAGATTTGATACTTTTGTAACTGTGAAAGACTGGAGGCGGCCCCCGTGGCCGAGTGGTTAAGGTCGCTGACTTCAGTGCTCTTGATCATTCGATCATCTCACCGATGTGGGTTCGCGCCTCGCACGGGGCACGAATTCATATGTGAGACAAGCCATGTTCTGCTTGCGGGTGTGTCAGGTGGTTTTTCCCCGGGTACTCCGGTTTTCGCCCCACCTACCGATTGATTCGTCTCGATATGAGTGAAAAAGCTTGAAAGGGACGTAAAACTGAATCAAAAAAAAAAAAAAAAAAAAAAAAAAAAAAAGAAAGACTGGATGTTTTTAGCACATTATCAAGGGTTACACATCCTCCCAATAACATCGATTTTACTACATCATGTACACATTTATGTACTTGGACATTCTAAATGTAAATGGTCATAATTGCTTATAAATACATGACGACCAGTCTGATTGGTTTACATTGATATTGTAGATTAAAGAAGGGTAAAGAGCTGAGAAAGGAGGCAGATGTGAGAGAAGTGGAAAAGAACATACACCTCATCAAGTCTCCAGCAGGTAGGACATTGTTTCAAGCCAGGTGGCTAAGCAATCTTAAAAGTCCATTTTAACATTTATTTGAAATGAAAATAGTCAAAACATTTATATCAGTATGTTTACAGTAAAATCATGATCAGTATGTTGAAGCTTTAAGATGACTTATTGATGTGCAGATTTCAGACTGACTTTCTTTTTTAAATATTTCGACTTACATTGTACCATCTTTTGTATATTTATGCTTGTAGTTGTATAAAGCTGACACAATTCCACTGCGATTGATTAACTAAGTATAAAATTTCCATACCATTCTTTCAGCCCGTTCAGCAAAGTTGGAAAAGAGGCTAGTCCAGGTCATAGAGGAGGATGATGATGAAAAAATGGAGGAATTGTAAAGCATCTCAGTGATCATGATTGGAAAACCAAGGCATTACACAGAAGAAACAATTTAAGAGTGAATCAACAATTTCGGTTTCCGACCAGGTCTGGCACAAACCAGGATGTACATGCACAGAAAAAAAGTTAGAAGCTTGAAATTTCGTAATTTAGAAGAACAGGGATTGAACTATCCGTTTAATGAAAACAAATGTACTGATCATGTGTGCAGTGCAGTTATTGCACAGCTGATCTGTGCCGTTGGTTTTGCATTATCCCATATGCAGATTGTTGGTTATCTGATGCGGTGGCTCAATTAGTGATATTCATGATAGAACCAGCAATTTACAATGCAGATCTGTCTACCCAATCTGAACAGTCTAAGCATTTTAATTTCAGACTGTCGTTGAAGGAACATAAACTATTAAAGAGTTTATGAAATACTTTGTAGTGTAGTTTTTACTGAATCCCACCTCCTCACTCCATATTTCTGTTGTACAATTCTGGACATCAAGGAATGCCGAAAAGGTAAAAGAAAGCAATGATTAGGAACTGGTGTAATACGAATCAAAATCCTGCCCTAAAAACCCCCCCGAGATGGCAAGAACCAAGCTACCAGCCACTATTTTCAGAGATCATATTGTAAGCCAAGTAAATAAAAAGTAGAACTGAGATCCTTAAAGAGCAGTGAACATATTAATGAGAAGTGTGGGTCATACCGTGGTTTCGGCTACTCAAACTTCATTAGTGACCCTTTAGATTTGGCAACATGGAGCCAAAGAGAATTACTGTAAATTTGCAACTTTCAAGAGGGTAGTCAATGCAAAGACCAGTATTATCCAAATGGGGCCCAATACATTAAACATTGGTTAGAAAATGAATCTCAGAATACCTCCGCTGATCGAAACAGACCAAAAGGAAAATATAATCTGCACTATGGATGAAAATATAAAATCTGCACTAAGCAGCTATTTGCCTACAGGTGGTCATTCTGTTTCAGTTACCGGAACTTAACTGAATATATCATATGTAAACACACATGAATGGTGCCAACAGGGAAAAAATCTACACCAAGATGTAAAACAAATGCTTGATCCGAATGGTGATTCTCTATAAGTCAATCTTCACAGTAAACAAAATAAATCACAACAAATACTAGAATGATTTGAAACCAGGGCAACAGATGCAATATGCTGCATGGCAACTGGAGGCCCCTGGAAAGTAAACCAACCATTGAAAATATGGAGCAAAAGAAAAACACCAGTCCCACCCCAGTGTGCCAAAAAAAAGGCGAGAGTTCCGCCCCAACAACTTCAAATAAAAAGCTTTAAGTCAGAGCCATCATAGAGTCTGACACTAGACCAAAAGGAAGCATATTAATCAACTGTGATCTGGGTTTTGAACTTGGTATATGATTTTTCTAAATCATTCCTACCTGTAATAAATTAAACAATTTCACCTTGTTGATGGACAGAAAGTTGAGCATGAATGACAACAAACAGAATTATAAAACAGTGAATTTTTTTTATTACATGTATCAAACTTTATTAAGCTTGACTATGGCACACGTTTATAAGGACCATTTTAGTCCTGCAAAAGAATACCTTGAAGCATTTTTAAAAAGTTAAAGAAGTATAGATCCACAGTCAGAGCTGCAGGTTAACCAGCACTTTCTTCAAGAAGTATAAAACATTTGAAATACAAGTGGATAGCTTCTATGGCTGTGTAGGCTGGTTGCATCTGATCTTGTGGACAACCATTTTTTCCACTAGCCTCTTTTGGTCCATTTTGCAGATACCTTTGTTAAATTTGGATTCACTTATGACAAATTGACAATCATCACTTGTTTGCCTTTGGAAAATAAGACAAAATGTTATTATGAGGGGATTTTTCAGGCATTTTAAAATGAAATTGTCTGTTGTTTGGAGTTGGTGATGCAGTTTTCTCACTTGGTCCAGGTGTCTGTGTTTTAGGACTTAGCACTCGCTTTTTCTCATTTATTCCTTTTGCCTGTGATTTTGGACTTTGTAAAGGCATTTTCACAGTTGATGCCTTTGATTTCCATTCAGATATCAATTCCTGTTGTATATCAGCAGGTAGACTTAAAAATGTTTCTTTGTCGATATCTGGTGGAATGAGTATATCAGACTTGGAATTTCTTTCATTATCTGATTTAGATGTACCAGGTCTATCACAGTTTGCTATGTTTGTCTCAGTTAAGTTCCCTCTAAATGCATCTATAGCTTTTGTCTTATCACTTTCAAGTCTGGGATCAGTCTTCACTCCTAATTTTTTCATGGCTTTGGCTTTGAAAAAACCTGAGTTTGGAGATTTTTCAGGTTTTGGTAAAGTAGTAGGAGAATTCACATTGTCAGCTGTATGAGACGCTCGAGGAATAGCTGGCACTTTGTTCTGCTCTGTACCTTGTTTACCTGTTTGAGGTATTTCTTTTAAATGATTTCTCGTTTCTACGTTAGATGTATTCTTAATACCCATAGTTTGTTCTGTGCCTATATCATTTGTACTGTCACTGATATTGCCCCTAACCATTTGTGAAGACGAGAGAATCTCTTGCTGTATTGCCGGTGGCAACTGATAAAACACTGCTTTGTCAATATGTCCTGGTATCAAGTCATCAAAATTCTCCATCAGTCTTTGTCGTTTAGGTGTACCATCAGCATCTGAAACATGATTTGGCTCAATAATGTCATCCATGGAACTTTTTCTCTTTGAAACAATTGTCTTACTCTTACTACCTTCATTGTCAATTGATCCTGTGTTATGGTACATGTACACATCTTTATCTGTAAGAGAACAGTCTCGCTTCTCTTCTGGTTTACCTGATTTCATAATTTTACCTAATTTTACTGTCTGAGTATCAGATCTATTTACAACTGCTTCACTGCCTTCATGCAAGCTGTCTTTCCCAGTTGACAACCATTTTGTAAGACTGTTCCTCTTCCTTGAACTTTTCACTAAACTGTTTACTGTTTTAGCTTTAATTTTCACAGGCTCCTCTTTACATGCCTTTTCTTCAGACACAACATCTTTTGAAAGCAAGCTGAGTCGTAAAGATTCAGTTGCATTTGCATTACTATTGGAAATACTAACTTCCATGACATCACTTGAGCTTGTTTCAGGTGTCTCTTTTCTAGTAGATTTCGGAGAAAAGAAGTTTGTTATAGAATTTTTGGATTTCTCTTCCATTTTAGCAAAAGCTACATTAATAAGTGTTAGATGGAATGGTTGTTTTGTGTCCACTAATTTGTTGAACAAGGCCATGGCTAGAATTCTCAGCTGTCCAAGTGTTTGAGGAATTCTCTCTGAAAAATGTAGACAAAACTTATAACACATCTATGATCTGCCATTTTTTTTAGCTCGTCTGTACTTTCGTACAGGAAGAGCTATTGCAGTCACCCAAGCGTCGGCATTGCAAAAATGTTAAAGTTTTTGGTAAAAGTTTTTATAGGTCTATATCTCTGGAACCTATAAATGGATCAAGTTGATACTTTGCCTGTAGTTAGATATTGGTCTGAAATTTTATGCTGTACCATTGTGACCCACCTGGGTGACCTTAGGTCAAAGTCACAGACTTTGAAATTTTAAGTTAAAGTTTTGGTTAAAGTTTTTATAGGTCTATATCTCTTGAACCTGTTTATGGATCAAGTTGATACTATGTCTGTAATTAGATATTGGTCTTAAGTTTTATGCTGTACCATTGTGACCCACCTGGGTGACTTTAGGTCAAGGTCATGGACTTTGAAATTTTATGTTTAGGTTTTTGGTTAAAGTTTTTAGAACTCTATATCCCTTGAACATGTAGATGGACCTAGTTGATACTTTGCCTATTATATACTGGTCTAAATTTTTAGGCTGTACCATCTTGACCCACCTGGGTGACCTTTAGGTCAAGGTCACAGACTTTGAAATTTTATGTTGAAGGTTTCTTTCACTGGTAAACTTGTGGATGAATCTCGTTTATACATTGAATCCTATTAGATATTGGTCATAAGTTTTATGCTTTACCATCATGACCCACCTGAGTGACCTTGAGGTCAAGGCCTTGGACTCTGAAAGTAGATTTTAATAGTTTTAGTGGCAAAGCACAATTCAGGCAAGCTACGCTGTCCTGCAACAGCTCTTACTTTGTTAACAATAAAGTAAAATTAAAGTGGTTCTTGTAATTTAAGCAACAAGAATTATAAACCAAAGTGTTCGAGAAGTCTTAGAACTCCTTGTAACACTATCTACTCATTCTGATCTGACTATGCATGCACTTCATATAAAGACAGATAAGAGGTAGCCAAGTTGGTTGTTAGCCTGGGTGTAACTCCTGGATGCATGCCACTATTAGGATATCTGATATAGATGAGATATACTCAGTACTTACCCTTTGAGAATTGGCCGAAGACAGCACTGGGTATGGGACATTGCCGACTTTCTCTTGCCAAGTATTTGCCTGCAGCTGACAGCTTACGCACCGTTAGTCTTAATGTTGCTGGTGTTCTCCCATCTTCCAACAATCTAAATGTCGTAAATGAAAATGTGTTGTAAGTCATTAGTGAAAATTCCCAAAGGGCAGTACAGCTGATGGTTATAAATAATATACCAACTACTAAAATACGATTATATTAAATTGGCACATTTCTATTCAAGTTTACATGCATGCATGTATTTTTCGTACCAGAAACATACACTCTTGTATCAGAATCATACTTAAGAGAACTATTTAACTGAAGTTATTTCAGTTTTAAGGAGCAAACAAGCCATTTAACAATACCTATTCAGCAGATTGCTTAGAAGTTCCTTAATCTTCAGTTCCACCTCACCAACACTGCTACATTTCTTGAATGAATCTTCATCTGATAATGTCTGCAAAATAGAAGGTAAAAGTAAGCATCAGGAAATGGTACAATCAGAAAGAAATTCCCCCTCCAAAATCCGAGGTGGAAAATACCAAATTGACAATCAGGTACAAACACAGAGAACATATTGTATGCCGAGTGAGCAGCTATTTCCCAACAGGTGGCCACTCAGATACACAGACTTAACTAAATATATGAAAATGCACATATAATGCATGTTGTTGACATTTTTGTGATGTACTGCCTGGTGTCTGGGTTGAGATTTTAAATTGTATTCAATTTCTGGACCTTCTATCGTTTACACCAAGGATCGTATCACAAACCGCCTGAAAATTTCCAGTTTCTCAGCTATTTGTATTTGTATTTTATATGTAATTTTCTAATGAATCACTCACCTGTGGCAGTGAGTAAGCCAAGACTGGTGATTCATCGATCCCATACGCTAACTGTTGCATGTGAGTGGCCGTAACTTCCCCGAACATTTTCTTCAGTTGGGATAATTCTGCATCTTGTAGATCTCTCACACTGACCACACCAAGTTCTTGTAGCTGCTTGCTACTAGAGTGACCTATGCCTGTAGAATTGTACATCTCCATCATATGAGCCGCGACGCGAGAAGACCTGTCTTCGGGGTTTCCGACCAGGTCCGACACAAACCGGGCTGTACAGTCTCAGAAGCAGGCTAGAAGCTTGAAATTTCGGATATAAGAAGAGGAAATATACTATCCGTGTAGCGAAAACAAAGGCGCTGATCAGCTTCGCGGTTACCGCGAAGCTGATCTGCGCCTTTGTTTTCGCATAAGCAAAAATCCGGTTTTCTCACGATGCGGCTCATTATAAAATATCTATATTTCATAAGGCTTACAGGAGCATTAACTCCATGCAAATGTGACGCCTCGTGTTTTGAAACAGTGCAGCTCATTTGTATGTTCAATACAAATGCTAGACAAGACCCTGCAAAAGTATTTAAATGTTATAAATTTGAATGGGTATTGAAGGTCATAGAATTTGCATGAACATAGAAAATGTTACACCCCACTTGTTCCAAAACAAGACAAAATGTAACCAAGACCATGTTTTAAAATGTCTTTGATAAGCAGCATTTCATTAAATATATTGAAATCCCACATTTGGCCAAAATATGTCCTAGAAGCCTTGGCCTAGTGGTTAAGCCATGGTGTAGTGGTTAAGCCACTCGCCTTGTAAACCAGGGGTCGAACCTAGGCTTCTCCAGTCTTTTGGTTGAGGCTTTAAACCTGGGTCTCATCTCCATTTGACCATAGCTGTTGAGTGGGACATAAAAGATGAAATTAACCAAACAAACAAACAAACTATGTGCCTTAAAAAAGTAGGCATCTTGATATGACAATTTGCTATACTGCCTGCATTTTATGGTGCAAATAAACAGGAAAGTCACTGTACCTGGTATATTCCTGACACTTTTCAAGCTTCCCATCAAGGTACCAGTGTTCTCTGGAAACAGTGTCGTCTGCTGGTTAGGTTTGTGGGAGCCGGCAACCAGCTTGGACAACAACTTGTTACTGGCAATGCCTCCACAACAAGTGATGCCCAGCTCCTTGTACAGGCCTTCTCTGATCTCTGCAGCAATATGGGAACCAGACTTCAGTCGCTCATGGCAACCACAGCTGCAGCTGTCTGCAAGGTGAAAACAAATACATGTACGAGAAAATTACATGATTTCAATATAGCAGCATTTCAATCTGGAACCTGTAACATATTTGATGGGCTTATTGACAAAGCCTGTGAGGTCATTGATAGCTATGCAGTCTCAGGAGGCAAATATCAATTGACTCTTGGACAGTGAATCTATGTAGGATGACGAAATATTGAAGTTATGGATATCTCAAGTTAACAACGTCAGGGTGCCATAAGAAGGTAGCAATATAACTATCATCCAAGACATTTTGTATCAACAAAATATGTTTAAGTGCACAAGATACTGAAGGTGGACAAAAGTATTTGTCACTTTTCAAAACTCCATAAACTCCATAGACTTTGTATTTTCACGTTTACAAGAAATAAGTATCCTGACGTTTCTGGTCAACATAACTTAATGCGTTTGCAGGGTTGCCACTCATTTTGTAATTCAAAATTCCCTGACTTTTCCATGACTTTTCCCCGATTTTTTACAGTTTTCCAGACCCTTATATCGACCTACCGGCTCCAATTTTCAGGTCTCTTTAGCAATCACACCTTCCTTTACCCCCCCCCCCCTACATTAGTCCCCTATGTAGGGAAAATATTTCTACTATCAATCATTATAGCTGTGCCCATACATAACAGACATATATCAAACTTAGATATATAACTTTCATTCCCTCTCCCCTATACTTTCCTTTTTTCTGGTATTGTTATAGAAGTATAAGGAAGATGATTTTTGGCGGGGGTCTGGGGGCCGCCCAGGCACCCAGAAGCTTTTGGGTTATTAATGCAATCTCCTCTGATGCTGACCTCTCCTGAGGTCACTTACCTTTTTTATTAGCATGTAGCCAAAATGAATAAACAGATTAATTGAAGAAAAAAAGTAGGATACAGAAAAGGTAGGTTAATCAATTTCTACTTGTCAAACAATATGTTTGAAGAAACATTTGTGCAACTAATTAAGAAATTCTGAGAAACTGAAAGCCATTTGACTTTAGGGAAAAAGAGTTCCATTTTTCAAATTCATTTAAGACAGTGACTGATACATAATATGTTGCCAAAGACCATCATTTCTGAGAAAATTTTGAAATTCCCTGACTTTTCCCTGACTTTCTGCACTTTTTGCAAATTCCCTGACTCAAACCCAAATTCCCTGACTTTTCCCTGACCTGGAAAAAAAAATCATTTTCCAGACTTTTTTCCCTGACCGTGGCAACCCTGTTTTGGTGTCATTTGAAAGTTAAATGAATAAAGCAATACACAAAGGCTATTTGATGAAGGTTTGACATCGCATGTTTGATACTTCACAGTTTAAAGTTTAATATTGTAAAAGTCACTTTCCCATTGACATCAATAGTGACATCGCCCAAAAATTGCCAAAAATAATCTCACAATTTTTTTAAGATTTGCAACTTTAAAATGTGTGAATAAAATTAAATGAAAATACCTTTATTTATTGCTTTATTTATCTAGCTTTAAAATGACACAAAGAACATGAAAATATCTTAACCAGGAGAAACAAGACTTTTTTTCTTGTCGACATGGAAATACATGTAAGTCTATGGAGTTTTACAAACACGACGAATACTTTTGTCCACCTTCTGTAGTTACCCAAGACTGAAGGTTCTTCTCCATACACATGACCCATCACTGTTATTTGTTTGTCCCCATCCTGATTGGACAATCTGTCATTGACAAGGTCTGTGATGTCTAGAAAGTTCTCATCAAATCCAAGTCTTTCAACCTTGGGACAGTACTGTTGTAGATATTCTGTAAAAATAATCAAGAACTTATTTCTTTATCTAGATAACATATTATCTGCTCACCCAGAGTATGATACACATGTTCTTAAAGATTACAAATGCCACTGCAGAGGTACTTGTTTAGCATATTCTTATCTGACATGCACAAGGTTCCAGTAACTGATAGTGCAAAACTTCTTCCATATCAAACACTTCATTCTTGACAATTTGTAACTCTTATTTGATAAAGGTGTGACCGTACCCATTTAGCTTTGCATCACTGCTAAAATACAACAAAACAGATGTGTAATTGCAATCAATAATAAGAATTTTATGTTGACTTTGGTCATGCCATTCAGGTATACAATTTTCTTTTGCACCTTCAGTAATGGCAGGGATTTTTTTGGGAAGGGAAGGGCCCTAGGGCCTTTCAGATTGGGAAAGTCAGCAATGTAAATTCTAAATTTGGGAAATTTTCATAGCATTAAAAGTCAATGAAATTTTCCCCTGGCATATTTAATTTATATCATTCATTTCATTGAAAATCAGAATGTAATACTTTATTTTCAAATTTAAGCATCATTTCGAACAGTTGAGTTTGAATTCAACAAAGTATGAAACTTTTAAAAATTATTTTCAGTTGTGATTGGGAATTTTTTCTCCAATTGGGAAAAAAGTCACCTAAATTGGATTGGGAATGGGGACTTATTTTGGCCCCTGAGACACCTGAAAAAAAAAAATCCCTGAATGACTCTGGGGCTGGAATAATTTTGTCTACAAACCTGAAATTTTATATGACATATGTCTGTAATGTGTCAGATCTTCCCCATTTACTAGAACAAGATTAGGACATTTCTCTTTGGCATCTTTGATTGACATCAACTTGGTAACACCATACTCTCTTGCTGGGTAGTTGCATGTTACAACAATGTATTTCTGCTGTATACCTGAAACACATGTGGCTTATGTTTAAATAGGCTGACAAAACAGTGTGTACCTCAATCATACCTTAACCTAGCTCAGACTCTTTTTACAACAGGGAATAGTCTGCAGGGCGACTAGGGAGAAATAAATAGTCTCCCTAAATGAACAAATTTCACCCTATTTTCAGCTGAGGGAGAAGTGAAAATGTATAGAATATATAGGCAAACCTGAAATTTAAGTCCAAACTTCTCCCTTATTTTCTTGGGGAGGGACAAAACTTGTTACTAAATTTCTGGTCTAGTTTGAACCCTGTACAAGAGGCAGTGCCTGATCAGGACCTTGATATTCTAACATCTGCATACTCTATAAATGTTTTATAGTTTGACAAAACAGTTCTACCGGTAAGCAGTCCATTGCAACCAGTGTAAATTATGTACACCCTCAATATTAGAATTTCCTTCTTATCAGATCTTGGTCTGCAATATTAATTGTAATCTTTTATAGTTTAACGGAATTTTAATCACTTGGCTGGCCATGTTGGCCAGGTCTAGTTTTTTCTCAATAAAAGGTGTGATAATGAACAGCCACAGTAACCCAGTAACCTACCCAGTGGTTTATTTCTCAGTACTGGGTTTCTAATCATCTCCACCTGAGCATAGAAACAGTCAATGTCTATGTGTAGAATAACGCTTGGGTGACCTGGAATAAGAAGTAAAACAGTTATACATATTGGATGGCACTTGCTAACCATAAAATCTCATTTAAGACGGCACTTTAAAAAAAAAAAAAAAAATTGGAATTCCTTCAATTTGTTAATATTTGACATATTTTTACCTAGTAAAGAAATATTTTTAATTACTTGTAGTGTCCAATTTTAATAAACTGTTTTGAAAAGTAGAGTTGCTCATGTACTGCATGATAATTTTTTTTTTTTTTTTTTTTTTTTTTTTTTTTTCAGCATTCTTAGAGGCTGTCTAGCCTGATTTGGTGTCAATGTTATGTGGATTATATATGTGTTTAATAATATTAAGTATTTCTTATAGTGACTAACTTGTTTTTGCTAGACCATGTTGGACAGCAGACTGTCCATCCTTCAGCTTGGTTTCATATCCCTTATCTACAAAGTCCTGAGGTTTGTCCCACTCAATATCATCTATATCATCATCTTCCTCCATCCTGCTTGTGTCGCTGACTTTTACTGAAAACATGTTAATAATTGATAAAACTTTGCATCCAATATATAATGTTTACTGGGTATGATACAAAACAAATGTTTTATTAGCCCAAAACTGACGTTGGCCAGGTGAAGGTAGCAGAAGGTTTGATTGTTAATTTCCCAGAAATGTGGCTCTCTAGGTTTGTAAGTTTGTGATCTGATTATTAAAATTTTAATTTTTGGAACTGGTGAAATGCATTTAACCCGGGCCATTCCCCGCCCTGCACCAAAAGTTTGATCTCCCATAAATGAATGTGGGAGAGTTTGTAAGAGTTTGTAAGGGTACAGAATCCTATAATGATCTATAATATATATTCTGCTGACATCATTTTCATTTGGAATTGCTCTCTGAGTAAGAACTTTTTTAATGAAGCCAAAACTTGTATTTAATTGTCAGTGGAAAGTAGAGACTGTGACAGCTGGTAACCTATACAGTACCATATCTATATATTTACATTAAGGAATCTTGGCGAATAAAAGTTGTTGCAAGAAACAAATTGCCGGCGATTTGCAATCAAACTCGGAAACTGCTATTTTGCGATATTGAGAAATTAGTAACAGATAACCGTTAAACATACTTTTCGTAAAGTATAACTGCAACTGCAGGTACTTTCGACATTATAGATACAACTGCACGATGAGCAGTCAGAAATATAACAACAACTGCATCGTGCGTTCATCCCGTTGGTCCACCGAAGCACCCCAAAGTGAATCTGAATCTGCCAAATACTCCAAACACCTCATAAACAGAGTATTACATGGAGCTCCCATCATTGAAGTTATTTTTTTTTTTGAGAGAAGAGAAGCCAGCGCTTGCCTTATTAATGCTGAGCGCCAAGCAAGGTAACCACTGGTACCATTTTAACGTCTTTGGTATGACGCGGCCGCGCCTCCCGCTTCCGAAGCGAACGCTCTAACCATTACGCTATCGGGACCGGTAAGGATTAATCACCTCCGATCGAGCAGGTACAGAGTTTGTATTGTCAGAGTTTGCCTTTAGGCAATGATCAGGAAACGACGCAATCAGAATGAAATTCCCACTCCAAAAACTGAGATGTGAAAAAAACTAAATTGACAATCAGGTACACTAAGTAAACACGAGCAGGTAATTCTCATAAGGCGACCACTCAGTTTCCCGAACTTATAAAAATATGAACACGTACATAAGGTGCAAACAGCACACATATATTCAACACCAAAACATAAATCAACTAGAACCACAACAGAAATATCTATCCTGATTCTGATTCTGTGGCAAGTGAAGGAAATAATGGCTGTCGGACGTTTTCTTACAACATCGGACATTATAACTACATATGAACTATAACTGCATGGTTTTGAAGCGACTCATTTTATTTCTAAAGGTTCAGTTTGTTTTATGCTAGAGCTTAATTACAAATGAATGAAATAGGTCGAAAGTTTTAAACAAAGAAAATTAATCCATGCAAAACGAACAAATGTGTTTAAATATCAAAACAGATAGTCAATACTTCGCATTAGTACAGTGACAATAATTTGGAAATTACTCATGTTTAATTACCAAAATTAAGGAAAATGTTTAAAAAAATGTTAAATGTTAAGAAGAGGTTAAAATTAGAAATTTAATTAAAAGCTGTCAAAAAGGGTTACGTCTCATAAGTACTATCAAAATAAAAACTACAGAACAAGTTTTACTTGAAGACAACATGCATGGCCACAACGCTTCGTGATGTTTTTGTAAATGAATCGTGGCCAGTTTAAATTAATACATATTGTCAAGAAAAACAAAATGGGCAATGGATCGTCGAAGAACCCTCGTGGAAAACTCCGTCTCCTTCCCAGAGAACCACTTCAAGAAAAGGTAAGATTCTGATCAGTTACCCGACAAGTAAAATGACCGACAATCCATCAGCTTCTCAGGCTCAGTCTACACGAAAAAGCATTTAGAATAACCGAACAACTAGTATACTGTAACCGCGCTGTACATGCCATTTGTTAGCTTTGTTATGTTCTTTAACGAAAGTGCTGTTGAATTCTGAAAAATTCCCTACGAAATGAAAGAAACGGTGACGTCATAGCGATAAGAACTGCAATGGGTTGTTAGGTGTCCCTACAATTTTGACTACATTCAATAGGATCGCGTCCACACCATTGACATGCGTTTTGCCTTTTTGTAGTTCCAAGTACCGGAAGAGGAACAAGGCTATCCCCAGGTCAGACATCCGTCAACTCCTAAAAACGACATCTACAACCCACAAGACAACAGGGATATATACCTACATGCCCTGAACGTAAGCCACATTCAGTTATCGCTTGCATCTGCGGTTCTGCGTGGAACCAATTTTCGCATTTACAATCGTTTACGAAAGGCTAAAAGTGACTTTTTATCCACAAAGCAAGATGGAATCAAAAATGGCCGACTTACAGTAAATACTCACAGTGATAATGTTGACACGTACGAGTGAGTAGAAAAGACGTCAGTATTTTGAATCTTGTACCATGCCAAATGAAAAAGTGTATAAAAGCAAAATTTTATGCCTACTTTTATTTTGTAACAAGAACTTAACATTCGGAAATATACGAAGGCTTTGATTGTATGCATAAATCTTAACAAAATAAATAAATAAATAAATAAATCATTATTATTATTATTATTATTATTATTATTATTATTTTTACAGGCACCAAAAAGTATCGAAGATTGCTGGGAAGACTTGGTACACTACCTAACCTCTATCTACCGGACAGACATGATGAAAGTTCGATCCTTGTTCTCATGGCTAGGGACACAGTCTATAGAAAACGAGACATTTGTTGGGATATCGACACCAAACAATGTAGAATCTATCACCCCGAGAGGATATAAGAAGGTTATCAAAGACAGAGAGGGGTCGTATGCAACATTCTTTGCTCTTCTCTGCAGGTATTAATCTAAAAGCAGGTATTTGGTTTGGCGCCTCACTGAGAAGCTGCAGGACACCTTTTTGAAATTTGTATCATTGAAAGTTGCGAAACTACAGTAATTCTCTTTGGCTCCGTGTTGCCAAAGAGAATTACTGTAAAGGGTCACTGACGATGCTTAAGTAGCCGAAACCGCGGTATGGTCTACCCCTTTCTCGTTGATATGTTCACTGCTCTTAAAGGATATCAGTTTTGATTTTTTTCTTGTTTTAACGTTTGCAAAATGTGTCATAACACATCTAAAACCGGTTACGATGTGGCGTTATTCCATTTGCATGGGCTCCTTATATACAGCTTATTATGTCACCTACTTTTTTATAGAAAGGCAGGCCTGAAGTGTGCCATCATCAGTGGCATCTCTAAGGGGAACGGATACAAGGCAGGAGACAGAACCGTCACACATTTACGAGACCGTTGGAATGCAGTTTACGTGGATGGTTGGCGTATTATCCATCCCCTGTGGGCATATAAAGCAATCATTGGCTTCAAGAAGGGCAAATGGCTTCTATCCGACACCATGTCTGACGAAACCACACGGCGTAAAAATGAAATAAAAGACGAGAAGATATTGCATGATTTCAATGAATATTATTTTCTGGTGGAACCAAAAGAGTTTGTGACTGTTTGTTTGCCGGATAAACCGAAGTGGCAAATGTGTAATCCTGTGATGACGCTGGACAAGTGGTTAGATCTGCCTTACTTTCAAAAGAGGTATCACATGGAGGGTTTTAGGTATGTGCTCTATGTCTATATTTTGGTTAAAAACCTCGACACTTTGGCCGTTAAGGTATATGGTATAGCTCGATTTTGACAACAGACGCGTCAAAAGATCGATGGACTGTTACAATCTGAATATCCTTTCACGTGCATCTAATGTACAATCAGAGCATAAAACATAAGGAGTAAAACTATGTTTCACCGTAAATAATGCAATAAATAAGGAGTCAAAGATGGAATCAAAGATGTCCGCTGTAACATGATTCATATACATGTATTTCATTTCCTCTAATGTTTTCATAATTCTTAATTTTAGGTTTGCCAGTGAGTTCAAGTCACAGCTTACCCCAGTCAATGGTATCTGTGGTCTGGCTATCAAAGCCCCAGATACTGACATAGAGTACCAACTCTCATACGACTTTTTCTTCAACCACGTGCTGTCAAAACCACGTGTCGATGACATCATATACTTGAAGCGTTACGTGCTGATGTCACATGACAGCAAGGAGAAACGGTGGTCATTCGAGGCCAGGATGCCCGTCGCAGGAACATACCGAATAACAGTTTATGGTGGACCAAGCGATAAAACTATATTACCATGGATTTGCGACGTCGGTGTTTACTGTGAGGAGCCAGAAAGAAACGTTTTGCCATATCCTGATTGTCCCCTCATAGGTTTCGGTCCAGTGAGCATGACAGAAAAGGCCGGTCTGACGCAGCCTTCACATACAAACGGCGCGCTGTTCGTCAGACCTCGACAAACATTCCACATAACGTTTAATCTCAAAAGAACTATCGAAGCAAAAGCAGATCTCGTTGGAATGAAGGTTCAGGAAAAACAACTCGGCAAATGGATCACGTGCACAGTGAATAATCCATCAACGGTGCACGTGCTTGACGTCACGGTGAAGTTATTGGAAGAAGGAGAGTACGCACTGAAGCTGTTCACTCGACCGAAGAATTCCAATGATAAATGGCTTAATGTGTGCAATTATTATTTGAGTACGGACCCTCCAAGGGAGATGGGTTTGACAGCTGCGACTGACAAGGGTTATAAGGTATAGGCCTATGTGTTTTAAATATGTTTTTTCAAGTCGCTAAGCAAAACGTAAAGAGAACAAAAACTAGATGTAGTTTTAATTTAATGTGGCAAATATGTGGTTAGATGCCTATGAGAAGGATTGCATATATAATAGTCATGCTTCTTTATACTAACGCATTCCCATTCAGTGTTACTTTTGTGGCTGGGTTTATTACTCCCATCATGATTCAATGGGTTCGGTGACAGTCGTCATTGTTTATATTTTTGCCGCTCTACTCTAAAACAAATAGAATATTTCGGGGCCAAATCTTACTCATTCATTTTTTCAATACCATAGTGTTTTCGCCCAAAGGGATTCAGCTCCGTTGACACAAATCGGGCCTCAAACAATCACAACTATACGTGTGACGATAATTATTTCGTCGCATGTATTTTCAATCAGTTCAGATTTTCCAATACTGTCCACTCTTTACAAGTATAAGACCGGTGACGTCCTCCTTTGACGCATTCTTTAATCTCATATTACAGACAGCTTGGGAGTTAAATGCCCGAAAAGCCCTGGCTGAAGCACGACATGGCAAAGGTCTTGAAGACTTGAGGGCAGCGGTTAATGCATTTGAAGGCCAGGGGCTGTATGAAACAGATGGGACCTACGGTAAAGCGGCAAAGAAACTGGAATATTTGGAGCTATTGCGAGGTAAAGAAACACGGTAATCAGTTAACTGCGTTGGGGATACAGAGATAGACACGTACATGTACCTTATTTCATGTCTTTTAGAATTAAAGTTATCAGAACAAAAAGTAGTAAATCTGAATTTGCTTTGTATTATACATGTATCTTAAATGAATCCGAAATTATACGTCAATTTACCAGTAGGGTACATGCAATTGTTTTGTCATCGTCTGGTTATTGTATCTTCCCGTTCTCTCTTTATTCTGTCTACCTCTATGTTGTAATTTATATTTGGTTTATGCTAGCCGGATGGTTGCCTTGTTGTGAAAGAGCTAATCGTCATGACCTCCAGTATGTTGTGACGCAAATTTTGTGATGTTTTGCGCTGTACTTTCTTTCCGCCTTATGTCTTAGTTGGGGTTTCCAATTTAATTGCGCAATCTCTATTCATTCAATTCCTACTCTGTCAATGTTCAGATCTACGTGATGCTATCAACAGACGTAATTTGGAAGCTTTGAACAAAGCCATACAAAACGCGGAGGAATCTGTTCACGTGACTAAACTTCAGAAGCTATTAGTGCGTGCGATGGAAGAAAGAGACGAACTACTTCAGCTGAATCAGTTCACACATGCAATTTTGGAAATGAAGCAGTCGACACTCTCAGAACTGGTTAGCTACAACAAACCGTTGCCAGTGATTCACGATGTTCTTGTTGCTACGTTACAGTTGCTAGGTGAAAACAAAGAAAATTTGAAGGTATTTGTAATACTGAACACGTACAAGTTACGTTCTAAAATTGTAACAATTTTTTGAGGGATCGTGCACTTTTTGATAAAAGCATGAAACTTTGCACAGAGGTAGATTTATAATTATAAAAATTTTTGAGGGTCAGTGCCACGTAAAATTTGGCCTGTGATGGCGGCCATCTTGAATTTCAAAATGGCCGCATCTTGCATATAAAGCCAATACATATGGGTATCAATTTGCTGTGCTGCTTTCATTAAAAGCGTTAAAAACCAAAGTTACATTAACAAAACATAATAAGCTATCTCACTATACATAGAAATTACTAAACAGTCCAAGATGGCGACCATTTTCAAAGATGGCCACCATTTATTTACGAAAACCAAGTCAGTTTGATGAAAACATGGCACATAAAAAAAAAAAATAAAAAAAATATTGAAAATGCTTACAGGTGTATGTAGAGACATAAATTCAAGATTCATGTAGTCAAAAAAAAAAAAAATAAAAAATAGAAAAAAAAATAAAAATAAAAAATTAAAACATTGCCATGCAAAAAATGTTCTGCCAGAAATTGCCGTCTATTTTCAGATTCTTTATTAATAGGCTATAAAATGATTACCGAAAATCTGTCTCTTCATTTAATTTAACTTAACACTCAAATACCTTAAACTCAAATTCAAGATTAAAAAATGTCAAGAATAAGGCTACGTTTCTAAATATGGACACTTTAAGATTTTGAAACTGGATGGAATTTACTTCTTGTGAATTAGGTATTTTCTATTTTTACCAGAATCTAACTTGTCTGTATGATTTCAGATTTATAATGTATTTCAGCATGACATTCAGGATGGCTGCCAGTGAAGAGAAGTAGTTCAGGAGTACAGGTGCGTTCAGTTATTAATATACCCCTTCGATATTCAGAAATAAATTGACAACTCTTCTTGATTTTTAACAATCGTCACTGGCAAGAAATGGACAACTGGATGAATTTGTTCATATATTTTGTAAAGTGTGAGTGTTAATATTTACTCTGTATTTTAAACTTCCAGATCTTGCGATGTTGTATGCCTAAATTGATTACATAATATATGGATTCAAATTTTAAGAAAAATCGCTGATTTTCGAGTTTCAAAGATTCCACAAGGAACCATAGTTCATGGTTTGTGATGTTGTTTTTAATTTATATAGGAATAACCATTTTTGTGCTAAGGCTGAAAATTTTGTGTCTTTATGAGCACTCTTTACAACGTTACACCCTGATTTTCAATCGATGTGCATTTATGAATTTCATGGTAAAGCGGTTGTTGCAATATAAAACTAAGCATGCGACTGTTATTTTGCAAGAAAACATATATTCCACTAGGACGCTTGTAAGAAGAAATATTCATTGTTGGGTTCCTTTATGAGGTAAGCATGCCTTAAAGCACTATGGATTCACACTTGGCTTTGTATTCTGCCAAAACGTCAGTTGGCATTTCATTATACAGTTCCATTATTTGTTCTTCCGCACGGAATACCATAGTGGGCTTAATTTATTGTTAGGCAATGACTCGTATCTCCTCTTCTTGATATTTCAAACCTCTTCTATAGGGTTTATTATGCCAACCGAAAAACACATTTTTGATATTAGAGAAACGTCTGTGTTTGAATGTCCTAGTGATTCCCTTGGCTTACAACCTATACAAGAGGTTTGAAATGTCATTTAGATGAGCTGTGCCTGATATTGAAAAGCTCTGTGAAAGTTCCAGCCCCCTATGTTATTCTGTGTCAAGAAAACAAATCAAGAAAATGTATAATGAAATTCAAACCCACGTCTTGGCATGTTTAAGGATATAAAGCCAGAGGTGTCTTCATGGTGCTTTAAGACATGTTTACCTGAAGAGGGAATCCACTAGCACGCTTTCTCTGTACAGTCTTCCTTGTGGAATATTAATTTTCTTGCAAAATAACACTGACATACTTACTTTTTTTATTGTAACAACCGCTTTACATGAAATTCTAAAATGCACATAAAGAAAATCAGGGTGTAACTTTGTAAAGAGTGCTCATAAAGACTCCAAATTTTCAGCCTTAGTAGAAAAATTGATTACTCTTTCATAAATTATAAACTAAATTACAAACCATTATTCATAGTTCCTTGTGGAATCTTTGAAACTCGAAAATCAGCGGTTTTTTGTGTGTGTGTGTTAAAAAAAATTTTGGTTCCATATATTATGTAATCACTTTAGGCATACACCATCACAAGATCTGGAAGTGTTATATACAGAGTAAATATATACACTCATACTTAACAAACTATATTAACAAATTCCTCCAGTTGTCCATTTCTTGCCAGTGACGATTGTTCAAAAACAAGAAGAGCTGTCATTTTTTTTTGTTTTTTTTTTTTTTTGAATACCGAAGGGGTATATTAATAACTGAACGCACGTGTACATGGTTAATAAATTAAATAAACACTGCCTGTTCAAAACTTTGCTGGATCCTGTAATAGAAGCAACAAACAGGATATCAATGAAATTGCAGCAAGGAATATAAACTTCGAAAAACGTTTTCTAAATTTTATCGCAGACACTATGAGTTGATTTCCAAATTTAATGTTGGCCTAAAGACGCGTTTACATGAGGGCCTTTGGAACCAGAATTTTATGGTGACTTGGTTTACAAATTTAAGAATCTTATAGGAAGGAATGACTTTTCGTTTCTTTACAGACGTATAGGTTATAACTTGAATGTTATGCGACAGTCTGCATGCTTAGTTTTTAACCCAATCATGGTTGATAACTATGCTGCCTTCTTAAATTGCACGGTCAGACTCTATGATGGCCCCGACATAAAGCTTTTCATTTTAGTTGGTTGGGGCCGGAGCTTCTTGTCTGTTGCTTGGCCCACCGGGGTTCAACTGTTTTTCTTTTGCTCCAGGTTTCAGTAAGTTATTCAGCGCCCAGCGATCTCCATCGTCGCGAAGCTTACTGAATCTGTTGAATCCTCGTTTTTGATTCATCAGGGTGCTTATCATGATTTATTCGTTTGTCCTTGATGATTCATTGACTAGTTAGAGATTCACCACGAGGACCGAACAACTAATTAAATTTTGTGAACCACTGCAGAAGATGAGGGTGAGGTTAGGGCCCTGTAAAACCGGTTTAAGCCCCCCAGTAATTTTATATTACTGATCGTTCCAAGGCGATACTTCTGTTGTGGTTCTAATTATTTTGTGTTTTTGGAGTCGAATTTTGTGCTGTTTGAGCCTTATGTACGTTTTCATATTTAAGTTCAGTCCAGATAACTGACTGGCCGCCTATTGGGGAATAGCTGCTCACTCACTTACTATATATTTTCTTGGTATAAGTACCAAAGTGTCATGACACTCGATTTATGGAGTGGGAATTTCTTTCTGATTGTGCCATTTTCTGATCATTTCCTACTTGTACCTTTCCAGTGCTCTGTCACGCTATATAGATCACAGTTCAATCTCTCCTACAGTCCCCACGACAGAAACAAAGTCCAGTACATCTCAGACCCGCTTTCTGACAAGTACAATTCTGCTTGCAGCCCTTTTTGCATCCACATTTAAGGAGTTCCTGGCACGAATGACTTATCTGTGGCAGATTTCAAATACACAGCATTTAAATTGTATGATAGCAAATATTGTGAATGGCACATTTCAGATTTAGGGCGTTTCAATTTGGCGGCCATCTTCGATACCACACTTGAATGTATTATTTAGAATGTGATTGTTATAAGCTGATACAGAAATACACATACACAAGTATCAAATAAAATCATCTGAAAAACAAAACTCTGAAAAATTGTCAAAATGAAAACATACGTATGTACTTCACTTCTTTGGTAGCCATTTTGAATGCCGAATTTGATCAGTTAAATTCAATTTACCAATTATAAATCACATTTAACTTGTATTTGTGACATGTTAGATACTTGAAAACATTTTACAATTCTAAATCTATATATTTGTTACCTTGAATCGATAACATCATGCTAGCTTGATTTTCTGCAGATAAAAGTGGCGGCCATCTTGAAAAATAGCCACCATCTTGGAAAATTTAGGAGTTTACATGCATAATAAGATATCTTGAAATGTTTATGATAGTTACAATGGCTTTTAAATACTTCAAAAGAAAGCAGTACTGCAAACTGACATCCATCTATATAAGCGCTTAATGAAAAAAGCCGCCATTTTGAAATTCAAGATAGCGGCCGTCATAGGAAAAAATTTACGTGGCACTGACCCTCAAAAATTTTTTTTATAATTATAAATCTACCCCAGTGCCAAGTTTCATGCTTTTATCAAAAAGTGCACAATCCATTCACATATCCGCCCTGCTATTGTCCAGATTTTAATTTGCGCGTATGAACAGCTCGCTGTGAGTACAGTTTATAATGGGCTATCTACAAACAAAAACATATAAAAAGATACTGTTATTTTTTATTTAACCATTGATCAAACCACCGAATGATATTCTCATGTAAAATGGCAATTGTATATACATGTGCATGTGCATACCATTTGATTGTTTCATCAATGGTTAAACAAAAATGATTTTACGCTAAGTTGACGATTCCGAATTTCAGACATGGGAACATGTAAAAACGTGTATGCGGCGGCCAGGTAAAGACAACGTGATCAGAAGGGTACAGGAATTTCAATTAGATGACGTTCTGCCTGATGTTGTCTCTGACGTCCAGAGACTGATCATCCTGTATGATGAAGATACGGTTAGATTAGCCAGTGCCGGGGCTGCTGCTTTCTATTGTTGGGTGCGTATATACAAGAGTCATGAAGCGTCAAAAGTTTGTATCCATTACTAGTATTATTGCTTTTTACCCAACTTTCATGGATAGCCTGATGTTATCATGCTTGATATTTTAAAAAAAATCATAGCCTTCAATTCAAATGCAGCCAGAATTTAAAATATATTCGATAGGCATCTACCATTCTTTTTTGCATCTAGGTGCATTTTAATTGACTATTCATTTCAAACTGAGAATACACAATGTGGGTCGACCTCAATGCAAGAAAGCTCCTAAGAGACAGTATGAGACATGCTTTGTCAAATGACATTTACAACACATGAACTATGTGCAATCAATCACAGTTCATTGTACCCGGAAGAAGACTGGACAGCTTTACTTCCATAGAGCGGTTCATTCTTCACTGAGCTGGGACTACTAAAGAATAGCCATCTCGCAAACGTAAATATTGGCTTGACGAGAATGGTGAAGCAATTTCAAAGGCTTCTAGAAGCAGATGCACCGACTGCACACGGTCTAGCTCAATATTCACAATGGCAGTCTACAGCTTTTTTTGTATGATAGTCCAGAGTCATGCAAGACTCTTGTCTGCGAAAGGAAACATGAAGTGAAAATCAATGTGAACTGATGAAGGAAGGACAGTAGGCATGATTTTCAACGCAGTGTAATTTCAAGATAAATTTTCAAAATAGATTCGACCCAACAAAAGCCTTGGACACAGCCAGCCATGATGGATTCTCGAAAGGCATGGTCAAGTTTGGCTGAACACCCGGTGCGGCAGTTTCATGGTAACTCGTGTTATAATCATTTTCTGACGACAAATAAAGCCAAACAGAGCTGTGTTATTGCACCAATAAAAGTAAAACTAAAAATAAAACTGAGACTGTTTTATTGAACACTGTTCAGCATGATGGTTATCGTCATGGGCATGGATGATTTTCAGGACCGTGATACTTTTTTTTTTTTTTCAATTTGGTAGCACTGTGATGGCAAGTTGAATAACCGCAAGTCAACACTAAGATACAGACAGATGTGCTAGATAAGATCTTCTTGGCAGGTGACATGAACAAGAATGTCAGCTCAATGGCAAAACTGCAAGGATCAGTGGGTCAAGTTTCACAGTCATGTGATATCTATGATCTTACAACAAGTACAATAAGAGCTGTCGCAGGACAGCGTAGCTCGCCTGACTTGTGCTTTGCCACTACATCTGTTAAAATCTATGACCCATGACCTTGACCTCAAGGTCACTCAGGTGGGTCATGATGGTACTGCGTAAAACTTCAGACCAATATCTAGCAACATGCAAAGTATCAACTCAATCCATCAATATGGTCAAGAGATATAGACTTACAAAAACATTAACCAAAAACTTAAACACAAAATTTCTAAGTCTGTGACCTTGACCTCAAGGTCATCCAGGGTGGGTCATGATAGTACTGCGTAAAACTTCAGACCAACATCTAGCAACATGCAAAGTATCAACTCAATCCATCAATATGGTCAAGAGATATAGACTTACAAAAACATTAACCAAAAACTTAAACACAAAATTTCTAAGTCCGTGACCTTGACCTCAAGGTCACCCAGGGTGGGTCATGATGGTACTGCGTACAACTTCAGACCAATATCTAGCAACATGCAAAGTATCAACTCAATCCATCAATACGGTCAAGAGATATAGACTTACAAAAACATTAACCAAAAACTTAAACACAAAATTTCTAAGTCTGTGACCTTGACCTCAAGGTCACCCAGGGTGGGTCATGATGGTACTGCGTAAAACTTCAGACCAATATCTAGCAACATGCAAAGTATCAACTTGATCCATCAACATGGTCAAGAGATATAGACTTTTAAAAAACTTTAACCAAAAACTTAAACACAAAATTTCTAAGTCTGTGACCTTGACCTAGGTCAAGGTCACCCAGGGTGGGTCATGATGGTACTGCGTAAAACTTCAGACCAATATCTAGCAACATGCAAAGTATCAACTTGATCCATCAACATGGTCAAGAGATATAGACTTTTAAAAAACTTTAACCGAAAGTGTGACGCGGACGCGGACGCACACGTAAACGTAAACGCACACGACCGAGGTGACTACAATAGCTCTATGCACTTCGTGCAGGCGAGCTAAAAACGACAAGGTTTTACAACAACAAGCCTGGAACCAGCCATCCCTGTGAATGGAAAATTGGAAGTTGTTGATAAATTCACCTAACCTGGAACACTCTCTTCAGAGTAGTACACGTTGATGGTGATGTCACTAACAGGACTGCAATAGTAGTGTGGGAATTTTTAGACTATGTGCAAATGTCTGGGAGTGAAATGCGATCAACCTGGTCACGAAACTGAAAGTCTACAAGGCTGCCTCTTATACGCATGTGAGACCTGGACAGTATATCAAAGTCAAGCAGAGAGACAACCATTTCCATTTTAGCTGCATGAGAAAACTGTTAGACATCAAGTGGCAAGATATGATTGCAGACACAGAGGTCCCGTCCCGACGAAGGTAGGGATAGCAAATCATGCATACAGTCATAAAGCTAGCACATCTAAGATTAACTGACTATGTGATGAGTGACTTCCAAAGAAAGTTTTCTATGAAAAAATTACAGGAGGAAACGCGATCTCCAGGTTACAAGAAGAAAGTGGCTACAGAGACGCATTCAAAGCACCACTGACTGATTCAACATACCGACAGAGTCTTGGAAACAGGATGCACACGACCGTTCAACACAGTGTCGATGCCTCGTCAACAAAGGGGCAGCTCATTTTGAAAAGAAGAAAATCTGAGAAACTGAAATATAGCGCAGAGATCGCAAAGCCAGAATCAATGGGTCGTCAACAGAATCTTCGACAGTGATTTTTCTACTTGAAACCGACAGTTCAAGGCTAAAAGTGGCTTAGTCAACCACCAAAGAACTCACCATCTCACATAATGAACAAAAGTTATGAAAATAAAGATAGTCAGTCCCATTAATTAGAGACACACGAAGATGATAGCAGCTGGTCCTGATAAGATTGGGGCCACCTCGTGGGGAAAACCAACAATGTGGTTTACGAACAGGTCTGACACAAACCGGCCTGTACAAGCACAGAAGCAGGCTAGTTCTAAGCTTGAAATTTCGGATTTAAGACGAGGAGAAAGTGCACTATCCGTGTAGCGAAAACAAAGGCGCTGATCAGCTTCGCGGTTACCGCGGATTGCAGATTGTTGGTTTTCTCACGAGGCGGCTCATTGTTCAATAGATTATCATGCTAGTTATATAAGTATATGATGGTTAACCTAGGACTCGTTTATATATTTTGCAGACCAAAAGTATGATAGAAGAGTTTCAGAAGAACCTCGTGATTGAAGAGGAGGATGGAGTTGTATATGATGTTTGAAAAAAAGCGAAGACATAAATCAAACATTTTCAGTCTACATGCTTTTGAAATAAGACAGTGACAATTTGTTTCTCTTTGTGCGTACAAGAACATATCGCAAGCGGAATGGTAACTTACATAGAGGATTTTACACGAGTGTTATTTTTTTTTTATCATATGTTGTATATTTAAAAAAATGACCATGACTGTAAGCTTCTGTTTACTGATCGGCCGTATGAGTACTTAAAACGAATGTTATCCTCTTGAAAAATTACTTTATGTCGACTTAAAATGTATTGTAGTCACGGACGTCGTCATCGAAACCGTGGATCCAGCGCCGTCATTACGAAAATATGCCCATGTAATATAGAGAGATTTTTTTCAGCTGTAAAAATTGAAAATTTCGCCAGAAAAAATTTGATATTTTTAGTATTTATGCTCAAAACATACATTGTGGGTACACATTAGAACCACCTCGGCGAGGGTACACATTAGAACCGCCTCTCGCCGAGGCGGTTCTAGTGAGTACCCACAATGTATGTTTTGGATCAAAAATAAGAAAAATAGATATAGACCTGCAAACCCCAGTTTTTCTATATAAAAGTGGGGTTTAACAGGGTATGCATTTCATGGACATGTTTTCCTGATGATGGTTATTTAAAACCATATATACGGCTTTGGTAAAGCTTCCTACAATTTGTAGATGAACCTGTGTCGGATTTCTCTCATTATGTGTGGTTCTTATATAAAGAAAAGTCTTTAATTTACCATTTTTCAACTGATTTTTTTTTCTAAGTCAATATTTAAGATAGATAGAAATATTCATGTCCTTGAATTATTCACAGCAATAATAAGCAATTTCAAGATGTGTCCTACTCTAAGAGATGATTTTCTCAAATCATTTGACTTGAAAGGCGGAAAAACAAACAATGTCAACAGTAAAATGTATGCTGTAGTTGAATAAGTCAACAGTTCGAAAATCATGTTTTGAAAAGATTTTTAGTGAAATTTGAGAGTATTCAAAACGCGTTTAAAGTGCCATTATTTTCTGAGGAGTTTTAAAATTCTTCTTGAATGAAGCTTGAGATTAGGCTTTATTTATCTTCATTACAAAAATCAATAGTCAATTATATTTACCATCAAACAATAAAAATCATTTTTGTCTTACAGTCATGCTCCAAAATCATTCCACATACAATATACTGTACACAGGGATTTTATTTTTCTATAAAAATTGATTATTTCATAAGAAAAAAAATATTTTTGATTTGATTGATTGTTGGTACACGTTAGAACCGCCTCGATTAGGCGTTTCAAACGAGCACCCACAATCTATAGTTTGGAACAAAAATAAGAAAAAATGGTATATTCATGTACATCACAGTTTCACTATATAAAAGTGGGGTATTACATGGAAGTGTTAGTCTGATGTTAACTATTTGCATGACATGATAGTCTTAAAACGCTTTGGCCGATTATAAGAATTTAAACTCAACTTGCTTACATGTTGATCAATTTGGTGTGTTCTTTCTGTTTCATTTATAAATAGAATAAAAGGTGACCAGGGGGGAATGTCTGCCATGATTAAAATAAAACAGAAACAGAAAGAAAAGAAAAGAAAAATATACAGATCCACAACACTTGCTTGGCATGGGGTAATTCGGACGGTTGTTACTGCATAGAGTTGCCATGAATTGTTTTGTGGTCATATGTGGCAAGCTTTGCATACGATCAACAACCGTGTACTAACTCTATGCGACTACTATAATGCGAAACGCAAGAGACGGAAGCTAAATGTAAAAAGAGATCATTATTCATACACATCCACTGTATTTTGCGTGGGTTATTTGTATATTTTTGTCTTTATCAGTAAGAGATCATTTGTTTATTGACCTGACTGAGGAGAACAATATTTCATAACGTGAGTGCACCAACAATTAATTTTGTTTTATTACGAATCAATATTAATTTCAGAGGCCGTCTTATGCATTGTTTTTGTAATTGTTTAAGCATGCCAAAAAGCAAAAATATCTTTGTTGTAATAGTTTATTCCTTTTGACATAAAATTTACACGGTATTATTATTTAAGGTCAAAATTGCTATATGTATATGATAAATTACACTTATTTAAGGGTAAAGATGTTCATAAATTACGATTATCTTTCCCTATATATGCCCACCCTGCTCAGTTACCAGGCCGACACTTGTAGCAAAACCTATGTTTATCTGACAATGTTATTGAAACCATGTGCCCACTTGGATATCTCATTCCGATTTGAGGAATGTTCGGGGCACCAAGGTGGTATCAGAGCACGCCAAACAATGGGTCACGCTGTCCCTGTTGCAGTTTATCATTTTGTTATTTTGCTGAATCTGAATTCTGAACTAAAACTCAGCAAATTATTTTAATTAGCTTCTCTATGATTATATTTCTCATATTTACTTCCTTTCTGGGAAGAGACATTCGATTTATTGATCATAAAACGCTGAAATTATGTTTACTTTGACAAAGCTTTGGCGACTGTTTAATCATTAATCACGCTAAGTAAATGCAATTTGACACTGTAACAACGCTTGTTGTCGAAAAAGGCATTAAACGAGTATTTGTCCATGGTGTTCTGGCCTTGAAACACTAGATACAGGAATACGCACCTTTCTCTAGAGTATAAAAAGCTTCGTGTATGTATTAATATAAGGAAAATTAATAATATTTTCTGTAATATATCAAACGCAATACCTGAAGACTGCTTTTGGCGATTTGTTTTATAACCAAAGCATTTTAAGCATGCGCCCCTATCTGGTCACTTTCGAGTTACAGTAGGAATCCTAGGCACTTAACACACGCACAGCAATGGGTTGTGGATCTTCGACAAGCTCTGATCCTAACAACAACCTCAAGAAGCCTCAGCCAGATAAACAAGATGAGAACAAGAATGAGAAAGACACTAACAGAGACAATGGACCTGATCTAAGACAGGAACCAGATATAGAAGATGTGAGTTGTAAAACTGTACAGCCGTAAAATTGACCGTAGTTTGTTTTCATTTTCAAGTGCCTGCCGCACCCGATAGATCATTCAAATACAATGATTTATTGTTTAAAAAAATCTACCTGAATGATACCAATATGGTAAAAATGATATAGAGAATAGGCATGTTGCTTTAAATGAAAATTCTAGATTCTGACAACAAATTAAATCTAATATTGCAATATCGTTCTCAAAACATGAATGATTCATAAATATGTGTGATAAAATGTGTTGGAAAAGGAAAATACAAAATTTGGACAATGATATTGTTACTTTTTGTGTTCTACAGGTAGAAGTTCCAAAGATGATCAGTGGTTACCCACCACCACGGCCGCCACCTAACAAGAAAACAGACATTTATCAACCCGCTAAATTTTCTCATATAGATAAAAGGGCAAGACAGGTAAATCGTAGATTTCAGTTGATATAACCTTAATATGATATGAAACAAAATGAAAGTACAAATTCTTTGCATTTGCATTGACAGTGTCTAATCAATTGAGTAATTGATAAAAATATTGATGTGAATGTTAAGCTTCTTTCTGAAAATAAAATAGAACACAATTTCAAAATAAAGGTTTGTAAATCGCTGATACGAATTTGGACCTAAGTATGGTTGTTGTGATTAGAAATAAAATATGATGCATTAAGACTGGTTTAAAACACTTGACTCCGATATACAAACACCCCTTCCGATATAACAAACACCCCTAAATAGTTAAAAGACAAATTGATACACTTATAACTTGGTAAATTACGCGTCTTTATAAACATTAATACACTTTTAACTTGGTAAATTACGCGCCCTTATAAACATGAGACGCTTACGGTGCGTTCATGTTAATCTGTTATTTTTGTGTTGAGGCTTAACGTCACAGTCAACAATTTTTCAGTCATGTTGGGACGGAGCCAACGCTTCCTGGGTTTAACCAGTACTGTAGGGAGTTAATGTGTCTTGTTCAAGGACACAACACGATGACACCTGAGGGGATCGAACCCAGAACCACTCGATTCGGAGTCCGACGCTCTACCATTACGCCACCGCACTCCCACTAAATTTCATGACAGTACATTTTATAAAGGTTATACCTTTTCACCACTTATATGGCTAATATATAATTTTAAATTGATATAGAAATTATATAAAAACCACATTGTTGGCCGTGAAACTAGAGTTACGGAACTCCTTCCTTAACAAGAGTACTAAAAGTATATTTCTACGATATTGTTAAGTAAGATCGCATAGCTGCGCGAAATGTGATGCATATAGCGAACAGGTACAATTAGGCAATGATCAGGAAATGGCGCAATCAGAAAGATAATCCCGCTCCATAAACCGAGGGATGGGAAAAAACTAAAATGACACTTAGGTACGTATACCAAGAAAACATATTGCAAACCGAGTGAGCAGCTATTTCCCCAATAGACGGCCACTTGGTTACCTGAACTGAACTAAAATATGAGCCTATTCTTGGGTCTATTTTCAACCTCTGTCTTTTCCCCAAGAATACGTACCGTGTATGTCTGTTTTACAGACACCAGCAGACAAAGCTAATGACTATAAAGACTTGATCAGCTACCTCACAGAAGGCTGCCGTACAGATCTTCAGAAGGTCCGGTCTATCTTCGTATGGCTGGGGTCCCAGGATATCGACAACACAGACTACTCCGGTGTCACAATGAGTGATACACCCCGTGGCTATATGAAGCTGATACAAAACTACAGGGGATCGTATTCGGCTTTCTTTACGTTGCTTTGTCGGTGGGTATATGAAATAAAAATTTAAACTGAGATCCTTTAAGAGCAATGAACACATTAATGAGAAAGAGGATGGGCCATACCGCGGTTTCGACTATTAAAGTCTCGTCAGTGACCCTTTAGGTTTGACAACATGGAGCCAAAGAGAATTACTGAAATTTTGCAACTTTCAACAGTGTAGTCTACACAAAGACTGGTATTATCTAATTGGGACCAAATATATTAAACATTGGTTATAAAATGAATCTTGACTGATAATTAGTTTCTGATTTCTCAGAAATCCTATGTAAAGAATTTATTTGAAGAAGGAATAATATAGAGCCTGACTTTTTCAACAGCGAAGGATTTTGCCATTTATATTACAGACAGCAATAACGAATAAATACGATAAAATGCTAGAAAATGTGTTGCTTCCAAATATAATATTAATATGGCTTAAGCGTATAGGTGAAGAATACCAAAGAATCAGATATGCCATCAAACAAGATTTGACCAGATAACTAAGGTTAAATAATATTGAGAACGGGAAGTTAACGTTTCTGGGTTTAATACACCCGTGGATAAATTCTGTATAGCATTATTGCATGTAATGTTATACATTGTTGTGTAGAGAAATCATTTTTGGCAGTTTGTTGGAACCGAAAGTGTCGTTCAGTGTTCCTTTGTGAAATTGTTGCATTTAAAGCGCTATAGACTCACTAATGAAAAATCTTTAACTATTCGAATGTATGAATGTACTATTGAGAATACACTCGACTTAATTAGCAAATACTGGCTCTTCATTTGTGCTACAAAGTCTTCTACAAATTGAACATTATGCCGTTCGGGTTATGCAATTCACCCGCAACTTCCCAAAGTTCGATGGGAATATGATTGGAAGATATTGGCCTCTTAAATTGTCTATTATATATACATATAGACAAACTCGACTTTTAGTTAGACTTTGAGGGACATCCCAAGCATCTAAAGGCCGTTTCAAAAATGTTCCTTAAACTGAAGGCCACTAGGACAGGTAAAATGACGCATGACCAGGAGCTAGTGCAATCAGAATCAAAGTCTTTGAATCAGACATTGGAAGGTACTCGACCACTGCATCTACATATCTGATCATTATTGTATTTTTAAGACTATTGGTGGTTGATCCCTAAACGATTTTAACACGCACATTGGTGTTTAGGAACTTGAATGCTACTCATAGTAAAACAATAAATGCTCCAAGCAATGGTACGTTGTTCTTAACTTACCAGCAGTGCGTATATATGCCGGTTCATGTAATGACTACTATGTTTTTGTGCCCTCAGAGCTGCAGGAATCCCATGTGTTATTATCAAAGGCTATGCTAAAAGCGCCGGATATGAAGTAGGTGATGACGACGATGACGTCAAAACTTTGAATAATTCTTGGACCTGCGTATACGTGGCTGATGGTTGGAGATTTGTGTTTCCACTATGGGCGTGTAGGGCACTCGTTGGTCACAGCACGGGGGCGTTCACAAAAGTTGAGACTAAAGGTTGGTATATGGTTAGACATCCAGTTTCTAAGAAAGAAGAAGATAAATTTATCAAATAAATTTAGCTGCTCATTCGGCTTACGATATGTTTCATGGTATAAGTACCTGATTGTTAGTTTGGTTTTTTCCCACCTCGGTTTTTGGAGTGGGAATCTTTTTCTGATTGCGCCTTTTCCTGATCTTTGCCTACTTGTACCTTTTTATAACAAGAATGAAAAATTCGTTTGCATAATTAATTATGGCATGGTCAAAACATTGGATCGAAGTTTGCTCGTTCATAAACATGAATATCAGATTGAAGCTTCCTAATTAGTAACACCACTGGAAGCCAGGAGTACAGCACATGATCATTGAAGATTGAAAGCCTCTATCTTTTGTGCGAAAAAGACATTCGTGATCGCACCATTTATTTTTTCGTTTACAGGTGTTGCTGTACGAGAGAAGGAGGTTGCATCTTCGGGCGTTACTGTAACACAATTAAACGAATATTATTTTCTCACTGACCCTGAAAACCTCATTTACGTAGCATATCCTCTAGAATCAAAATGGCAGCTTTTGGGGAGAACATGGTTATTCGAGAAATTCGTTAGTGTGCCATATTGCAGAAAGACCTACTTTGAGAATGATGTTAGTATTCTCAGTAGATTTAATGGCAAACTGTTTGCACAAGATGGCTACTGCGAGGTTGAACTCACAGTCAATGACACAAAAGATTTCCATATGGATTATGAACTCTACTTCAATCACAAACAATCAGGAAAGGAAATCTCGGGGAAGTTGCAATTGAACAATTATGTTTTTCTAAACAGATCTGAAACGCACTGGAAATTCGGCATTCGGTTTCCAGAAAGCGGTGTGTATAAACTAGAAATAGTGGGAGGACGAAATTTAAACGAAAGTGATATGTGCTATTTTAAGATTATCTGCGACGAAGCCCAAGAAGACTGTAAACCGTTCCCTGTCAACCCAGGCCGAATAGGCTACGGTCCGAATCTGGAAACTGTGCAAGCTGGGTTAAAGGCAAAATCGCACAAGGACGGCTTCGTCAAAGTTGCCGTCAACAAACAAGTTGAATTCAATTTCAACCTGCTTCGAACAATTCATGTGAAAACAGAACTTGTTCATAACACCATACCAAAGGAAGAACTAGTTCACTGTGTGAAACAGAGACAAACAAATACAAACCTGAATGTCCTAGTAACGGTACCAGAGCAGGGAGAATATGCCTTGCAGCTCCATGCTCAACAAAAAGACCAGAGTCAGTTCAAGAATGTTTGCAATTATCTGCTGACTTCAGAAGACAGGAAAAAGAGAATAAGATCTTATGAGGTAAACCCGTTTAAACGAAAATTCCGGACGAGTTTTTATTGAAACGACCAGCCGTGTGTCACATCCAAGTGCACAACTCCGCATCACAAAAAGGTACAACTAGGCAATGATCAAGAAATGGCGCAATCAGTAAGAAATTCCCACTCCAAAAACCGAGGGATGGAAAAATACTAAATTGACAATTAGGTACTTATACTAATAAAACATCGTTAGCCGAGTGAGCATTACGAAAATTGGACGCAGCAACATATGCCGTTTATGTAGTGGGTTGGATACAAGAGTACAAAGAGACGAAGAAGAAGAAAAAGAAGAAGGTGTAAGATATCTAAGAAAGGATTTCTATTTACTTTTTGAATATTGCGTCCGTAATTATGTAGTGGCTTTGTAAAAACGCAGTTCACATTAAAATGATTTCTTCACAGAATCCCATTGAAAAGAATACCCGATTCAGTGTAAAGAAATTCTCCCAAAGCAAGACAACGAAAGACCTGGCAGACCTGGAATTGGCGATAGAAAGATTTGAAAAACTTGATATGGACGATAAGGGTGATTTGGCAGGTGCTCATGATGCTTTGGAGTTTAAACGGGTTCAGAAAGGCAGGTTCAACTAAGCACATTTCTTTTCAATAAGACCACACGAATCTTTAACAGAGTAATGTCTAACACCGGTCGTATTTCACTGATATTATAAAACTCACATCATGCTTCTTAGGTTACTGAACACATAATATTTAGATAAGAATTTTCGAATGCTAAGCTATGGTTTTGTTTGATCTTGTATATTTACCGTAACGTAACTCCGTTGAAAATGCGCATAGGAAGTGCTTTTAAAACTGTCTTAAATGTTTTTCTTTACGTGTGCGCCTTCTAGGACGGGTCATGTCGTCATCTTATTTCCACCACTCTTAAGGATTAATGGTTTTCTCTTTCAGCTCTTCAAGACGGTATCAGACGTCGCCATCTTGAAACTTTAGAAAAGGCAATAGAACAAGGCCACGAGTCTAGATTCAGCGAAAAACTTGCGACAACCATAAAAGACGCTGAGGAAGTTAGAGATCATCTTCGGAAGCTCAACAGGTTCGCGCATGACATCTTGGAAATGAAGCAGTCGACCATTTCCGAGTTGCGCAGTTACAAGAAGCCGCCGGAAGTCGTTGAGGATGTTATGATGGCCACGTTCGTATTGCTAGGCGAGAAAAGAATCAATGTGCAGGTTATAATAGTTTTCTGTTTTCGCTCACTTCTGTTGTTATTTATTTCTATTATGCCAGTTTTCAGCAATTTATAAAATGAGTAATTATTTCATTCTTTGTTGTATTTTTTATCCATAGATATATTTACAAATAGTTTCCTTTTTTCTTGTCAACCTTCGTGTACATTTTTCGGACATTTTCTTGTATTTCCTTCTGTAACTGATCAGCCGGACATAAAAGAAGAAAGCTAAATCAGCCACTTTGTGATACCGACAATTGTTTCAGTTATATTTCCATCCGAATCTGGCTTTTGGCTTCGACGTTGTAAAATGGTCGTTGAAGGGTACATGTAATTAGAATTATTTAAAAAATGTATTACTCGTAAAGATTTTCGTATCTCAGGTCTGGGAAGATATCCAGATTCTTATGGGCAAGATTGGCAGAGACAGTTTAATTCGTCGAGTCAAACAATTTGATACGGTTAACGTCGCTCCAGATCAGAAATTTACCGTTGACCGTATCCTGACAAAACATGATGAAGCGGCTGCAAGAATAGCGAGTGCTGGATGCGGGACCTTTTATGTCTGGGTATGTGTGCACTGCAAAATGTACTTTCACTCTATCAAAATGATAAAAACGTTGAGGCTTCAAGCCTTCACTAAAATTTAATTGCAGTATAATACCAACTGTATCTTTACTCTTCGATAAAATCCGTGCGTAGAAATCTTGGCTTTCATAGTTTTAGGTACCGGATTCGCCGTAGTTTGCACATCATACAAAAATAGAGTTCATCCCTTTAGAAAAGAGTTGTTGTATTTTGCATTCTAATTGGCAGAACATTACGTCATACTGATTTACTCATTTCACTTTCCTTTTTTCACAGCTGCGGAACATTTCAAGTGCACTTTCAGAAGAAGAAATCTCTGACCCTGCCTAAAAACACAACGGTGATCTTCACAAACCAGAGTAGATTGGAAACGTTCACCTCAAAGACTTTGCTATTTGTACCCAAAAAAATTGGAATTTGCAGAAGGCATACAGTGCATAATGTGCCCTCGACATGATAGAACCGCCAAAGCAAGGCAAAATTACTTGTTTATTACAATAACATCCAAAGGGTGATAGTGAAAACGACCACAGATAATATTCGACATAACTTTGATGACTTTGATTAAGATGAGCTTTAAAGGGTTATATGAGATTGTGAAAGGATTAAGGATACCTTACATATTTATGAACATATATGTATACAAAGCAACCTTACTATGAGGCATGTACATACTTGAATTTCAATTATCGAAAGATAAATATGTTGTGATTCATTTACGTCTGTTACGAACAAATGTTTTGTCGCAAGTTCCCTTCCATTGGAGGCCATGAAAGAGGAATGAACAATTTACAGTTTGTCATGACATCAGGAAAACAAGTCCCTGAAACGTATACCCCTTAAACCCCACTTTTATATAGTAAAACTGGGGTATGCAGGGGTATACCTATTTTTCTTATTTTAGTCCAAAATAGATTGTGGGTACTCGTTAGAACCGCCTCAACGAGGTGGTTCTAACGTGTAACCACAATTAATGTTTTGATCTAAAATTTTAAAGATAACAAAATTTAGCTAATGATTTTTTTTTTCAATTTTACAAATGAAAATTATCTCCACTATATTGCAAGTGCGAGTTTTTGTCATGCGTAACACGATTGTCGCCGAGACAGATCGCGATTTTTTGCAAAGATGTAAACGATTTTTTTTTTATTCTGATCAGTTTTCTTCGCGGAATATAGAAAAACAGTTGCTGTGGCAAAAACAATAAAGTTGGTTATAAAATTTCCGACCTTTTGATAAAGATTGAATGATTGACCGTTAGGTGCATATAGAATGTTATTAAAGGGCGCACGGTACAAGTCAAATTGAACTTCAACATTCTCTTACTTACCTTATAATTTAATATTTTTATCTAAAATGATGCTGCAAGAGAGAGACTGTTGTATGAGACGTTGACCTACTGACGGTTGTTATGTATTTTACCAGAAGTCAAGTTGTGGTTGTTACTATGTTATTCCTTATTCTGATCTGACCTATTATTTATTAAACAGAGAAACCTGCCCACTGAGCTGCTTTGTTCCGAGCCGAAGAAAGTTTCAGACGCCAAGATATTTCAAAAGTTCCCTTCCATTGGATGCCATGAAAGAGGAATGAAAAATCTACAGTTTGTCATGCGTCGAGATAGATCACGATTCTGTTGAAAAGATGTAAACGATTTTTTATTCTGATCGGTTAAATTCCTCACGGATTTAGAAAAAAATGCTATGGCGAAAACAATAAAGATGGTTGTTAAGTTTCCGATTTTGATTGAATGATTGGACGTTATTAAAGGGCGCTCGGTGCATGTCAAATTGCACTTTAACATTTTCTAACTTACCTTATAAGTTATAACTAAATATTTTTATCTTATTTTCGACTATTCATTATCTATAATGATGCTGCAGGAGGCGTGGCTTACGGTGATTTATGAGAGAGAGAGAGAGAGAGAGAGAGAGAGAGAGAGAGACTGTTGTATGCGACGTTGACCTACTGACTGACGGTTGTTATGTATTTTACCAGAAGTCAAGTTGTGGTTGTTAAATATATTAATCCTTATTCTGATCTGACTTACGATTTATTAAACAGAGAAACCGTATACAATGTAGTTTTTGTTTGATGTGAAACATTATCATCGAACATTAAATAAATGCGTGCATCTACTTGAAACTATGTTGTACTGAGTAAAGATGTTTCAAAAGTTCCCTTCCATTGGATGCCATGAAAAAGAAATGAAAAATTTACAGTTTGTCATGCGTAAAACGACTGTCGTCGAGATAGGTCGCGATTCGTTTGAAAAGATGTAAACGATTTTTTATTCTGAGCGGTTCAATTTTTCACGGATTTAGAGACGAAAACAATAAGGTTCGTTGTCAAGTTTATGATTTTGTTATAAAGATTGAATGATTGGACGTTATGTGCAAATAATATTAAGGGGCGCTCGGTGCATGTCAAAGTGTACTTTAACATTTTCTAACTTACCTTTTAACTTAATATTTTTATTTTTTCGACTATTCATGATCTAAAATGATGCTTTAAAAGGTGTGACTGACGGTGATTTAATAGAGAGAGAGAGAGAGAGAGAGAGAGAGAGAGGGAGAGAGAGAGAGATCTATTATTTATTAAACAGAGAAACCGTATACAATGAAGTTTTTTGTTTGATGTGAAACATTGTCATCGAACATTTAATAAATGCGTGGTGCAGTGGTTATGTCACTCGCCTTGTAAACTAGGGGTCGCAGGTTCGATCCCGGGGTTCTCCAGTCGTTCGGATGGGACTATAAACTGAGGTCCCGTCTCCGTATGACCTTAGCTGTTGGTGGGACGTTAAAGCCCAATCAACCAAAATAAATGCGTTCATCTACTTGAAACTATGTTGTACTGAGTAAAGAATACTAAAGATATTTCAATAAAACGTCATTCCGTCAAAACCGACGTTGATCTGACGTTGCTTATGAAGTCACCTGCCCACTGAACTGATTTACAATATTCAAAGCCGAAAAAGCTTCAAACACCACATTCAAAGACATTGTCACCGTGAGTCTCGAATGATTCCCGGTCTCGGTTATTCTTTTTGAGACTTAATCATGTTTTGAAAAATGTATTGTTTCAATTGCCTTTTCTACTACTTCGGAATTGAATTTATATTTATTGTTTTAGATCACTATGTGTTGTAATTATGAATACTTAGACAAAGCTTTGATGCATGTTGAATAAAACACATAAAACACAATAAGTAAACTTGCGTAATTCGACACTAGATAATGGTCTGTTGACTAAAAGGAATTTTGTTATCCCTGGCATTTTGATCTTAAAAACCTTGTCGAAAACTTCAGAAGACATAGATGTATTATTTTTCCCATAAACCTACATACTCTAGTTCGTGTTGGTATATCTAGGATATATATATCCAAACCAGTAAGTATTTTGGAATAAAAAAAAAAGCGGTTAAAAAGAGTTTGAATACTTTTTCATTGGCAGCGAACAACCTTAAACCTTAACAGCCATACATTATATTAATGAAAAGAAAGCCATGTATTAATATGGCAATTCTCGCGAGTGCGTGCTGTTAATACATGGCTTTACTTATGCTTGTTACAGAGCCTCTCGCAAAAATTGACGCCATAGCGTAGCATGCATTTGATTCAACGTTATATTGTGACGTCATGATGACGTTGAAGTTTGCACCGAAAGCAGCATATCTCACTGGAATGCTACATTTGGAGACTAGTTCGCGAATTGTTCGCAACTATTTCGCGACAAAGATTAATGATATTAACACAACTTTCACGTTGCAGTCCCACTGAGTTATATGATATATTTTATCAAATTATTTACTTGTTATGTATAACCAAAGGGGAGTAACCTTGATTGATATATATTTCATTGTTATGATATTCTTTTGTTTCTAGAATTTGTAGAGGCTAGAACTTGATAGAAGTGTGTTATTCATTATTTTTATAACTATATTATAATTAAGAAGTTATAAGCAGATTATAGAAGCTTCTGGTTGAAACTGGGTGATTTATCATTGTCACCATAATACAGAAATAATATTTTTCTATACCTTCTAGAAAAATCTGGTGTTTCAATTATAATTCTCTGGTACATTGAGAGAATTCTTCATGACCTTTGGTCAATGTCACCTGACCATTTGACAGAACAAACAGATTTGTCTGTACTGTTCTCGAACAGTTTAGTAGATTTTCCTTATATATATATATATATATATATATATATATATATATATATATATATATATATATATATATATATATATATATATATATATATATATATATATATATATATATATATATATATATATATATACATAGTATGAGATTTGAGTAATATACATCAAACAGACAAACCTGTCGGTAGCACCGGATCCATAAATGGATGCTTGAATGATATGCTGATATATATATATATATATATATATATATATATATATATATATATATATATATATATATATATATATATATATATATATATATATATATATATATATATATATATATATATATATATATATATATATATATATCTCAATCCAGGTCTCAATCCAGGCTCAAGCATTCAGAAATTCGAAGTTAATGAATGTTTATGAGTCAATATATATTTTTGCAACCATTTCAAGGGGTTAGTTGTTAAAAATTCAAACATCTCAAATAGGAAAGTGACATTAATAAACAAGTTTATGGATCTCTCCCCCGTGTAGAACACTATTCGGTGACCCTTAAAAGATATCTAATTTGCATATTCATGAATTTTAATGAAAACAGTAAAAATGACAGAAAATCGTTAAAAATCAATAAATAAACTAAATTTGAGGTCGAAACTATCATTGTGACACTTTGTTTTTGAACCAATAATACCATATGACAAATCTATTGATGTCATGGGCCAAAACGACAATTATCTTATTTGCATATTCATGAATATTAATAGAAAATGTCGAAAATCGAGGAAAAACGAGGGATAAACTCTAGCAATTTCAAGGTTTTGGATGGGTTACAAGATCTACCTTGCATCCCTGACACCAATGTTCATGGCTGCCAGTGTGTTCAGAAGGACCATCTAAATGCCATTAAATATTGTCCTCAACGATGGACACATTTGCATGATGTAAAATTATATAGTTTCCGCATCCACCCCTACTGTGATTCTAAAGAATAGGGTGTACTCACAAAAATATTCATATACGAACAAAAGCGTGCTATAAAATACTATAATGGGTTTGGTTGTGATGCATGGACTGATCAATTTAACCGTAATACCTATTTTTCAAATCATTGATATTGCTTTTTCATGAAAATAAATGAACCACACAAGAAATCAGAGAAAAATGGGGGTATACATACAAAGTCACTTAAACCATAGCTGTTTACAAACCTAGGATGCTGAAAGAAGAATAAAATGAATGCTATGGCAGTGTTCTATGACCCTAAAGTCTCATATAAGAATGATCTTATTTTTTCAGTTTCATGAATTTTCATGAAAACTTCATAAATTTGAATGAAAAAAAATGGAAAAAATTTAACCGCCAAACCTAAAAAATGGTGTGTATCTCGGCAACCAAAAGCCCTTACACGTTGAAAATGGCATGAATTGATTGCCAGGACATTAGTATACCATCATGTACTACAATATATAAGTCAATTGATTTTTTGCATTATGAATATTAACAAAACCTTTCGAATTTAGATGGAAATTACGGAAAAAATAAGGTGGTATACATAGAAAATCACATGTATCTTGGCTACTGTCTGACCTAGAGAGCTATACTTGGTATCAAATAATTGCTAGGACAAATTTCTATAACTATATAATCCGATATTTAAATCACCAACTTCTTCTATTAGAATGATATTAATGAGATTTATATAAATAAGGGACACATCAACGTAAAATGAAGGTGTACACCAACAAAATTGAATATATTTCGACTACCAATGGCTGTAGAGATCTCAAAATGACATCAATAATAGCTACGACAATATTGTATTATCATGTATTCAGATAAACAAGGGTACACTTGCAGGCAACCAAGATTCAATTAAATCTATTAGAACACAAGCTTCAATTTTCTGTTAATATTACACTTTTCATACATTTTATTCAGTACTTTCAAAAATTAAAAAAAAAGTGTGATCAGACTGCATGACATAATTGCATCATCCTAGCATTCTATTGGTACCATTGCAGCACATATGGCAATTGGCAGCTGAGATATATGCAATTGTGTTGGTATATCACTTCATTTTTCGTTATTTTTTCTCTTATTCTTATTCTCATTAATACCCATACAACAAAAGTCACTATTTATTTATATAACAGGTAATATGGTAATAGAATATTGTCCTATAGCACTCTAGGTCTATCAGTAGCCAAAATTCATGTGATTTTCTATGTAAACTGCCTTAATATTTCCGTAACTTTCCTCTAAATTCAAAAGGTTTTGTTAATATTCATAAAATAAAAAATTGAATTACTAACATATTGTAGTACAGGATGGTATAATATTGCCCTAGCAACCATTTAATGCCATTTTTAGCATGTTAGGGCTTTTGCTTGCTGAGAAAAGCATCATTTTTATGTTTGCCGGTTAAATTTTTCACTTTTTCATTCCTATTTATGAAGTTTCCATTAAAATTCATGAAATTGAAAATAAGATCATGCTTATATATGAGACATAAGAGTCAGAGTACATAGTCATAGCATTTATTTGATAGTTCTTTTAGCATCCTAGGTTTGTAACAGCTCTGCTTTTAGTGATTGATTTTGTACGTATACCCCTATTTCATCTAAGATTTTTCTCCGATTTCTTGTGTGTTTTATTTTTTTCATGAATAAGCGAAATTAATGATTTAAATAATAGGTATTAAGGTTAAATTGCTAAGTCCGTGCATCAATATCAGACCAATTATAATATTCTAGAGCATGCTATTGTTTTTATAGAATACTTTTACGAGTACACCCTGTTCTTTAGGATCAAACAAGGGGTAGATGTGGAAACTGTATATAATTTTTTTTACATCATGCAAATGTGTTCATTGTTGAGGACATATTTTATGGCATTAAGATGGTCCCTCTGACCAAAACTTGCAAGGGCTTTAGTTAATCTCCGTTTTTCTTTAATTTTCTATATTTTATTAATATTCATGAATATGCAAATGAGATAATGTTAATTTAGGCACATGAAATCAATACATTTGTCCTATGCTATTACTCTTTAAATTACAAAGTGCCACAATTATATTTTCGACCTCAAATTAGTTTATTTATTGACTTTTCATGATTTTTCTGTCATTTTTTTTTAAATTTTCATTAAAATTCATGAATATGCAAATTAAATATCTTGTATTTCTTACCATATGATGAAATGGCAATGTCTAAGCTTTAAAATGTGACCTAGTTCAGTGGTAATGAATTTTGTGTGCACACATCCATGCTCCATTTTTTTTAAATGAGCTAAATTAATTTTCAAATGTTCAAATGCGAAAAAATACCGCTGATTTTGAGAATCTTCTGAAACCCAAATAAAACTGAATCATTGCATATTTTGGACAAAGGAAGTGCGGTTTGTTGGATACAAAGACAATGTTAAAATTTGCAGACAGTTTGAACCGAAAAGACAAAGGCATAAATGTACAGGTTATTATGCTGAAAGTTTCTTTTTTACTGGCTTAACGTATACTTTGTTCTCTTGTTTTTTTACTAGAAAATCAGCTTTTTGATGAATGTTCAATTATTTCCTTAATGTAATAACAGGGTAATTTGGGGTAATATGGACAATTGGGGAATATGGGCCACCCTGTGTTTTCTTCAAATATTTTACTCAAGACTCATGTTTGACAAAAAGTAATAACATTTTGTTATTCCCTGGCTATCCATCCTAAATTATCGAAATCATTTTTACATTCATACCCAAGCTGGTGTTTTCGGACAGGTTAAATTAATGAACCCCAATTAAACAGCCTGTGAAAATCGTGCCCTTAGAATGTTTTAGTTTACACTTAAGAACCATAAAAAGATTAATGATATTTATATAGAATCAAGTTTCACGTAAAATTAACCTAATACACCATTTTTAGAAGATGATGCAAATGGTCATTTGCATGAGCTATTTTTCAGTTTTGGAAAATTTCTCCACTGACATAACTGTCGTGTCTGGGGTAATAATTGGACCATCAATTTCCCAATGTAAATTTTCCTTTTGGGGTAATATGGACCATCTAAGAATTTTGTCTCAAACTCTTTCTGAAAGTGATACACTGAACATTTGATACCACATGTCTTTAGAATTTTAACTTTTGCACTTGCGTGATATGTTTTAAGCTTTCTTTGAAAATAGATTGTTTTACAAGTGAAGTTTATAAGCAAAGTGTACATATTTTGAAATCTGTGACATTTTTGCGAATGTCCGTTTTGTAAGTTTGTGTTTTGATTTTTGATGCGAAATATTTTTCCAGTGAATTTGTTTCGTGAACATCTATGTTTATTTTATGCTAAATAGACTTTTAAATAGAAGTTTACATTTTGTTTTCCGAATTTATATGTTGACATTGTCAGCATTTAATGTTGTGGTCCGTATTACCCCAGTAGAGTGGTCCATATTACCTCAAATGTTTGGGGTAATTTGGACCACCCAGTGGGTGTGTTTATCGTAATACGCAACTAAAAACTAGTATACAAAATGATGTCAAATTTATATTAAAATGGTTTACAGATGCCTGCCTAAAAATAGACACGATATTCAATAATAACGTTAATAGCCTGTGGTTGAACTGATTCGTTTTGTGCTTAAGCGGTCCATATTCCCCCAAATTACCCTATATATTACTTGATGTAACGTGTGTTTGATAAACAGACATATTTGACATCTATTTGTTGAAATTGTATAAACTATAAAAGTTTGATATTTGGAAGTAGAAAAAAGGTTAAAATGCAGGTAGTATTGGCCGTATTGCGCAAATTTGGGTACTGAATCCTCATCAGTGACCCTTTATAAAGTCTGCAGACTCTCTGGCTGTATTGGAATTGCTGTGTTGCTTTGTGTTAAACAATGAAACTCATAAAATCAAAGCATATAAGAAATAAATATCCTTTCCTCGAAATATTGTCCCTGATGTAACGATTTCTGTCCCTGATGTAACACTTTTCACCGTTACATCACGGACCGTTACATCAGGGACATATTTTAGATAAATCACCTGTAAATTGCTTCCAATATACTTGTGTGTTCATTGTTATTGTTAAATGTTTACACAACCACTAAACATGTTTTATGAATAGTACCTACATATTGTCGCTTGAAACAAATAACCAGTAGAGGCTGTTACATCAGGGAACTATTACAAATATACTCACTCACCTGAAAATTGTAATTATTATTTTTTCAGATCTACTCTATAGATGTGTCATCATGGCAGTCAGCCATATTTAATTTCAATGTAGCTGTTCAAAATGCAGATAGATGTTCCACCTTTACCAAGGGGAGTCACCTTGTACTTGGTATTTTTAGATAAATTGTTACATCAGGGACAAAATGCTAGGTACAAAGTTTGAACACGTAAATCTAGTCTTAAAACCATGGATACTTGCTATCAAAATGTATTATGTCGTGCATGAATGATTGAATAAAGATGGAGTAGTATTTAGAACAACCACCTTAGCAAAAAAATCATTGAATCGGAGACAGATATAAAAAAAATCATTTTGCAGACAGCGAAAATATGCCATTTTAGACACTTTGAGTAACAATTTTTTATATTTGCTAGCACTTTAACGATTTTGTTTTGGATGACCCATACTCACCTCGATTCACACCACATTCCAAGCATAAAACATTTACCAGAAGTAAACGGTTTTCAGAAAAAACGTACCCGGACAGGATTTGGTTACGAAAAAATATATTGACTCTTATAGTTTTGCTTGTTTTACTAGTGTTGGATTAGAATTATTCTCTGTGGATTATCATTATAAACGGTGGACAGTATAAACATCTTGTGCTCTTATGGACTTGAACTTTTGGAAACTGGATTGTGGATTCTGTGAACTGACATTTTGAGGGACAAGGACTTATTTAGACACTTAGATTGTAAGTTATTTATTTATTTATTTATTTATTTGTATGTTTAAATTGCATTTATTTGTTTATTTGTTTGATTACAATATTAACTTTTAAACTTGGATGGTTGTTCTTTTGCTGGATTAGCCAGATCCTTGATATCATTTTAGGGTTGAAACTTTCTTTATTTGTCTAGTTACGCTTGCTCGTAACAGATTTTTTTTTTGGGGGGGAGGGGGGCTCTCCGGGATAGAACATATTGTGCACCGAATTTATTCTGAATTTGAAAAAAAAAATTTACTGTTTGTCATACCAGCAAAAAGCAACCATGTCATTCAAACTTGATGCTTTCGTTGCTGTGCGTTCTCAAGAGCTGTAAGAGTGATCTTTTAGAAACTGCTAGTCATTATAACATACCTAGTGTTAAAAGATCTATGTTAAAGCTATGTTAAAGCATGAATATTATTATTCAGTTCTTTGTTGATGAGGAAGTTTTTGAGCCTTCAGCTACATCTCATATTATGGTCTCACAAACCAAACTAGAGTTTAAAGAAATAGAATTTACAAGGCAATTAGAATCAGAAAAAAATAAAATTAGAATTGAAGAAAGAAGAGCCTACAAGAGTATCGAAAAGTTTTCATTTTTCGGAAATTGGTAGTGTTAAAGTTCAATCATGCATATTGTAATGTAAGGGACATAATCAACATTTCTATCACTTCTTATAATCTAAGTTACTGATAATTGTATTATGACGTCATCAAAGTCATGAAGCCATAGCGACGACGTCACCAGTTTATGTTAGTGTACATGTAGTCTTGAGTGTAATGATTAAACTGCTATATTGTCATTTGGTGTTCTATATGACTTAAACAATGGTAGCAGAGCGAACTAAAATGATCCTCTGAAGTGGCTGTGGTAAAAAGATCATTCTTGCAATGGAAGAGTAAAGAAAGTTGGAATAACACTACATGGACTTGGGTGGTGAGATGAGCTGAGGAAAATGGATGCAGAGATCAGTATTCCAGAGTTTAGGTCAACAAGCTATGAGTTGTGGAAGAAGGAGATAGAGGCATGGACAGTTGTGACTGAGCTGAGAAAGGAAAAGCAGGCTGTAGCAGTTATGCTAAATCTTCCTGGCGACAATATAATAAAGCAAAAAGCATTGGAAGAGCTGACACTGGAAGAGCTGAACAGTGAAAATGGGCTGAGTATACTGTTTGAATTTTTAGACAAACATTTACTTCGAGATAATGAGAGAAATTGTTTAAATAAATTTGAAGAATTTGAAAATTTTGAGAGGGCCCCAAAAGAAAACATCAGAGATTATTTTGGACTTTGAAAAAGCTTTTGACACCCCTCCACATGAACTTCTTAAAAGCAAATTGTTTAGTTATGGTATAGGTGGAAAGACATTGGAATGGATAAATGCTTTTTTGTGCTTCAGGCAGCAAAGGGTAGTAGTTAATGGTGTTAAATCTGACTGGGCCCCTGTTGTGTCTGGTGTCCCTCAGGGCACCGTTCTCGGTCCATTGTTGTTCTCCTTGTACATAAATGACATACCCGTTGGCATTGACTCTCAAATCAGGCTTTTTGCTGATGACTGTGTTTGTTACCGTGAAATTAAAACAGTAGAAGATACATTGAAACTTCAGAAAGACATTGACCTTTTAGGGAGCTGGGCCCGAAAATGGGGCATGAGATTTCAACCTGTCAAATGCAACATGATGCAGCTGACAAATAAGCGGATAAATAAAATTGAGGCCTCGTACACCCTCGAGGGAACGGTTTTGGAAAATGTTGATAGCATTAAATATCTAGGTGTAACAATTACAAATGACCTCAAGTGGAATACCCATATCAATAATATCTGTACTAAAGCCAACAGAACACTTGGATTCTTGAGGAGAAACTTATTTTCTTGCCCCCAAGATGTTAAAGAAGCAGCTTATAAAGGACTGGTGCGCCCAGTCCTGGAATATGGAAGTTCTGTTTGGGATCCTCATACTAAATGCCTCCAGGAGGAATTGGAGAAGGTTCAGAATCGTGCCGCTAGATTTGTAACTAGGAATTATACTTTCGAGGAAGGTAGTATGACTGGCATTCTTGAACAACTCAGATGGGAATCTCTCAAGAAAAGGAGGACGGATAATCGACTTATATTACTATACAAAGGTCTGAAGGGTAAAGCCAGAATACCTACAGATGACCTTATCCCAAAGACTAGGCGTTGTAGAAATAGCCACTCCAAGGCATTTCAGCTTCCATCTGCTAGTATAGAGGCCTATAAATGTAGTTTCTTTCCCCAGACTATCAGGGACTGGAATGACCTCCCTGACTCTCTGTTTTCTACTGCTGAAATGTCAGATGATTGTGTGTCCAAGTTCGCTTCACTCGTGCGTTCAAGGGACTAATTTCCCCCCCCCCCATCCGAACCCCCTGGTGAAATAATGTCATTTGGCGTGTCACCAGTAAACTATTCTGATTCTGATTCTGATTCTGATTATGTATCACAATTTGATTATATTTTCTGCAAACTCGAAAAAGTAAATGTTAGACTACCACCTGAACTGAAAGCATTTAAGATGCTTGGTAAGGCTAACATCACAAAGGAAGAAAGAATGATAATTTTGGCCCAAGTAAATTATGCAGACAAGGAAAACTTTTATGAGGAGATGAGGACAGCTTTATTGAGATTTGGAGATTTAGATGGTTCTCTGGGAATGGAAAATTTGAAACTATAACCAGCTTGGAGAAAGACACAAAGGTGTTACGGTAGAAAGTGGTATAGTCCATATGGAAAAATAGGACAACTGAAGAAGAAACTGAATCCTGTAGGGGTGGATGGAAAGGTCTTATTGTGTAGTTCATGTGGGTCATACAGACATCTTGTAGCACAATGCCCAGATAGCTGGGAAAATATGGAGAAAAGAGGCAAGGTTTTCGACTTTAGAAAATGTGGCACAGATTCAGGAGTTTTTGGTGACAGAAACAGTATTTCAGATAAAGATTTGAGGGCCGAGAGAAAAGGAAAATTGGTGAACATGTGTAATGCTCAAGAGGTGCCTGCATATGTGATTAAGCTGAAACAAGAAATACAGAATTTGAAAGGCGAGATTATGGACATCAAGGCAGCTAAGCACAATGAAAATGGAGATGGGACACTGGCTAATTTGCCAAAGCTGGAAGATGGAGTACAGGGAAGTGAAGCGTCAATGACAATCAAAGACATTCATCAGAGACTGTCATATTTGGAACAAGGAAGAAAAGATATTGATGATATCAAATATGATTCAAACACTACAAGGACAACAGTCAAAGAGTTGCGAAAGAAAATGTCTTTGCAGAAGGCAGAGATAGCTCAGCAGCAGAAGATTGCTGATCAAAACGATGAATGGAGAAGAGAACAAGTTGAAGACTTGGAAAAATGAAAAGTTGATGAAACACACTTTTATTGATCTACCTAAAATTTCGAGCATGAACAAAACGTTTTGTTACTCCAGTTACAGACAGGAGCTGAATGTTGTGACGCTCCAGTTACTTTTATGGAACTTAATTTTAAACATGTTTTATTGGGAATGTGTTGAATGAATCAAGAACATTGCTTAAAGTTGTAGCATACCTGTGTTTTTAAAGATTATACAATACTGTTTTTCTTTCAGCAGTAATAATTTCACATCTCATTATCAGTTTCTTATTTATCATAATTTTTTGGTATCTACTTTTGGCATCAACAAAACAAAAGAAAACAAAAAAAAATAAGAAGAAAAGAAAGTATAATTAATGTTAAAGTTCAATCATGCATATTGTAATGTAAGGGACATAATCAACATTTTTGAAAAGTCTAAATAAATTGTGTAAAGCATTTTACATTATTATTCATTATTTTTTTGTTTGTTTGTTTGTTTTATGAAAATGAAAATAATTTCCTAAAACATTTATGCGAAATTTGGTGCATAATATAGCTATTTGTTTGAGGTGAAACATGGCCATCGAACGTTTAATACATGCGTCTTTCAAAACCGACGTTGATCCGACGTTGCTAATGGAGTCACATGCCCACTAAGATAATCTATCAGGTTCACTGGGCATAGGTGTCCCTGCCTCAGTTATTCTTTCTGAAACTTAATCATGTCAATCATGTTCTGAATTGTGTTTAGTTTCAATTGGCTTTTCTATTATTTACGCTCGTGTCATTGACACTTTACGTCCTTTCTGGGAAGTGAATTCCAGTTTTTTGTTTTAGATCACTATGCGTTGAAATTATGAATACTTAGACAAAGCGTTGGTACATGTTGAATTAAACAGACATAAAACACAATACGTAAACGTAATTCAACACTGCATAATGGTCTGTTGCTTAAAAGGAATTTTTATCTCTGATATTCTGATATTGAAAACCTTGTCGACAACTTCAGAAAAAAGTAGTATTACAGTAGTAGTATTTTTCCCATAAATTTACATACTCTAATTTCGTGCGGGTATATCTGGGATATATATAGCCGAACCAGCCGTAAGTCAGGTTATTATCTATCTCTACTGTATTAAAAAGTAATAACATCATTTGATTAACTCATTCGTGTAAAATAATTGCCTCAATTGTACGAGTGTGATCGCCCGGATTATAATAGAACAACCCACTTCCATCACATTTTTTCAACTGATGGTGCATGTCATCTTTGCTTTACCGCCGAAGTAAAAGTAGGGATAGAAAAACCAGGAAATGATCTGGTTGAATTTAGAATTCCAATCCTTTTTACCGTATAAGTGTACTATACTCTGGGTTACATTAGCCATATTGACTAAGGCGCACTGCAAAAAATGTGGGCACCCAATAATAGCTAGAGTACCCGTATTTGCTGACGTCATTTTCTAGTCACTATGGTATTACAGTAGAGTTCTAGATAGAGCAATGGGTTGTGGAGCATCAACAACCTCCAAGAAAAAGAAACGCAATGAACCAACTCTGAAACAAGAGCCAGATATAGAAGACGTAAGTTGTATTGAGTGACTTTGGTCATGAATCATAGACTCTTTGGATCGACTTAACACAGCCTAGTCTGACTAAAACAAATGACACTGACGTTGGGGACGTAGACGCAAAACAGAAAGAAAGAAAGAAAGAAAGAAAGAAAAGAAAAATCAATAGCCGAAAGACAACCGTTTCGGAATCGGCATAGTTCCATCAGAGTGTAAATCTATGTACAGCTGAAAACTAGTGTTATGCTATATCAGTGACATGGACCTATGGTACAAGAATTTTAGTTATAAGCCTGCTAAAATTGTACTTTACAATCAGTTGATGTATAAGCATGGCGTTTTGTAATTTGTTCAGCGATGTTTCAAAGACTTATAAACGACAAAAATAGTGTTGCTGATTAATCAATGTTCTACAGGTGGAAGTTCCAAGCACCATCAGTGGTTATCCCCCACCGCGGCCACCACCAAACAAGAAAAAAGACATTTATCAACCTGATAAATTTACTCATATAGATAAAAAGGCAAGACAGGTATAGTAAATATGTTTTACCCTTCCAGACGACATCCGTTGATCACGTTGTAATCAATCTCAGAGATGCGTCTTATTAATTTAGTCATTTTAGTCAATTGCGTGTGTACTTGAGTAGAGTAACATACACTTTTAAGCAACGTGATGAACGATTACCTTTCACTCGCCATAGGCATTAAAACGACATTTCGCAAGTACACATACCGTATATTTATCCTATGTTTTTCAGACGCCAGCCGACAAAGCAAATGACTACAAAGATTTGATCAACTACCTCACAAAAGACTGTCGTACAGACCTTGAAAAAGTCCGGTCCATTTTCGTATGGCTGGGGTGCCAGGATATCGACAACAAAAACTTCTGGGGTGTAACCAAGACTGACACACCGCGTGGCTACATGAAGCTCATACAGAAATATAGGGGATCATATTCGGCTTTCTTCACGTTGCTTTGTCGGTGGGTATAGGGCTTTTATTTGCAAAATGTATATGGAAAAAGAACAAGATAAAATTTAATTGAGAACGATGATTTCTGGTATGAAGATCGACAGGCTTTGGTTTTGATATAACAAGAATGACAGAAAATAAATCATGACTTGGTATATAAATGACTTGGTATAGAATTGCTCTAGAGAGTGGATGAAGTATACCAAACGAAAAAGTACACCGCAGATTACTAAGATTTGACAAGACAACTAAGGGGATTTAATAATATTGAGAATAATTACGATATGTTGACATTAAATGCACCCTGGAGAAGAAGAAAAAAACATCCAATGCTACCAATTTGCAATAATGGCGACCACAGCTCGACGCATACAGCAATTAAATGATCGATTGCTCAGTTATAAAGAACTTTTGACGGCCACCGTGGTCGAGCGGTTAAGAGCGCTGTTTCTTAATCACTCGAGCATCTCACCGCTGTGTCTGGTGTGGGTTCGAGCCCCGCTCTGGCCACATGTGAGACAAGCCAAGTTCTGCTTGCGGGTGTGCCAGGTGGTTTTTCTCGGGGTTCTTCCGCTTTCGCCCCACCTAAGGATTGGCTCGTCTCATATGAGCTGAAATAATTTTGAAAGGGACGTAAAACTGAATTTAAAAAATAAAGAACTTTGTGGGAACACAGGGCATACATTTTCCAAAAATAGAGAGTTGCAATTTTAACCATTTTGTCCCTATCAGCGCATCGGTGACATAATGACAATGCTGTTGAGATAATGTACATGTCGACATTCTTAAAATGCATACTGATAAGGACGCTTATCCTATCGTTCAAATTGTTGACACGCCATAATAATCCAAGTACTTTTCTACTCTTGACGTAAAGAGCAGATACTGCCAACTAGTGTTGTGAGAGACTGGCAAAGCCTGAACCGCCTATTGTTGCAAAAGAATGCCGTTTGGGTTTTGTAATTCACCAACAACTTTTCAAGGGTCAATGAACAGATTGTTTTAAGCTTTAATCGTCTTCTATTCTAACTATGTATCCTAACTTTTTCAGAGCTGCAGAAATACCATGTGTCATTGTCAAAGGTTACGCCAAAAGCGCCAGTTATGAGGTCGGAGATAACGAGGATGACATCAAGAAACGGAATAATTCTTGGACATGCGTGTACGTCGCTGATGGGTGGAGGTTTGTGTTTCCGCTATGGGCGTGTAAGGCTGTGGTAGGTCATAGCACGGGAGCTTTCACAAAAGTAGAGACCAAAGGTTGGTATGTCTGAAAACTGGAGATATTGCATTGGATTTCACCGTACATGCATTCGTATATTAATCCAAAAAGAACAGAGACAATGATGAAACAAATGCTCATTGCTATCACTACCAATCAGCAACTTATTTACTTTCGGTACATGAACTTATAACAGGCTATGAGTAGACATTTTGACAGTAGATATCAATATTTTGAGACGAGATGCCTCGCACAGAAGATATTATAGGATAATACTGAAATAGTGTGGATGGAATACAACAGATTGCAATATTTAAAGGAAACCAGACTCTTATGCAACTGGCTTCTTTATCGTTTATACATAATGCAGTATATCGTCTTTTTGTTTGTTTGTATACAGGCGTCGCTGTTCGAGAGAAAGAGGTCAAATCCTTGGGTTTTACTGTGACACACCTAAACGAATATTACTTTCTGACCGACCCTGAAAATCTGATTTACGTAGCATTCCCACTTGAATCGAAATGGCAACTTTTGGGAAGAACATGGTTATTAGAGAAGTTCGTTAGTGTGCCATTTTGCAGGAAGACTTACTTTGAGAGTGACGTTAGCATTGTCAGCAGATTCAATGGCAAATTGTTTGCACAAGATGGTTACTGCGAAGTTGAACTCACAGTTAAGGACACAAAAAAGTTCCACATGGATTATGAATTATACTTCAATCATGAAGAATCAGGCAAGGAAATCTCGAAGGCGTTGCAATTGAACAATTACGTGTTTCTGAACAGGTCTGTAACTAATTGGAAATTCGGCATTCGGTTTCCAGAGAGCGGTGTGTATAAACTGGAAATAGTGGGAGGACGAAATTCGTACGAAAGTGATCTGTGCTATTTTAAGATAATATGTGATGAAGCTCAAGAGGATTGTGAACCGTTGCCCGTCAACCCAGGTCCAATAGGATACGGCCCGAATCTGGAGACTATACAGGCCGGATTGAGGGCAAAATCGCACAAAGACGGGCTTGTCAAAGTGGCTGTCAATAAACAAATAGACTTTAATTTCAATCTGCTTCGAACAATCGAGATAAGGTCGGAACTTGTTCACAACACCATACCAAAGAAAGATCTGGTTCCTTATGTGAAACAGAAACAAACAAACACTAACCTCAATGTTTTGGTGAGACTTCCGGAGCATGGTGAATATGCGTTACAGCTTCATGCTCAACAAAAATACGAGAGTCAGTTTAAGAATGTTTGCAATTATCTGCTCACTTCAGGAGATAGGAAAAAGAGGATAAGAAATTATGAGGTAAGGCACCAACATGTGAATATTGCTCAGGCTATTTGATCAGCCATTCGTCTTCTGATTTGACAACCTATATGCCTTCTATAAGCACAAGCACACGTATTATTTCACAAATTGGAAGCATCAACATTCATTTCTTGCTGGCTTAGAAATTATAGAAGAAGAAGAAGAAGAAGAAGAAGAAGAAGAAAAGGCTGATGAAAATAAGAAATGATGATGATGATGATGATGATGATGATGATGATGATGATGATGATGATGATGATGATGATGGTGGTGATAGTGGTGGTGGTGGTAGTGGTGGTGATACTCGTGATGTAGGTGGGGAGCCGTGGTTACAAATGGCTAGTGCATTAAAATTGGCCGGAGCCAAAATAACTGCCGGAAAATGATAAACGTATAATAATTTTTGTTTGTCGATCCATACATGTAGTGGGTCATAGTGGTTTTGTAAAAATGCAGTATACTGTTTATAAATACATACTTGTTATCTGTTATAGAATCCCATCGAAAAGAATACCCGGAACAGTGTTAAGAAATTCTCCCAAACCAAGACAACTATAGATTTGGATGACCTGGAATTGGCGATAGAAAATTTTGAACGACTGGATATGGACGACAAGGGTGACCTTGCAGGGGCTTATGATGCCTTAGAGTATAAACGGGTTCAGAAAGGTTCGTTTTCGATGTTTAGCGTACTGTTACTCTAGAGCGTTCCTAAAACACTACAATCATGTATTATGTTTCCATATAATGCTGCGAACGTTACTGAGGCCCTACCAGGGGTTGTGTGGACCTGGTGAAAAGGCTTATTTTTCAATGACTGTGTAGCACGAATGGTCACTTTACTGGAGCTCGGGAGCAAGCTCATATTTTCGTGAAGTTTTACTCGGGTCCAAAAGAATCATTTATTGAATCCGATGTTTGCATAGTTTGGGGTGGGTGGGGGTGAGCAAAATACTTTCAGGGGTGTGTTAAAACAAATCAAGATCTTGGGAGCTGGGTAGCAGGGAGCATACAACTTCCCTGGATATACCTAAAAATTTCTCCACAAATGCCAATATTGTAAGTATTCAGGATTTATCTAATAACAGAAGAACATATGTTCTATAGATTATGTATTTAAACCAGATGCCTCGGACAGTAAAAGTATATTTTGAGCCATAATGCTAATAATCCTGATAACCTCATTTTACACTCTGCTCGGACGGTATAAAAGATTGTGTTGCTGACCTTAAAATATAGCAGCTGATTTTCCACAGCTCTCCAAGACGGAATCAAACGTCGCCATCTTGAAACTTTAGAGAAGGCGATAGAACAAGGCCATGAGTCAAGATTCAGTGGGGAGCTTGCGACAACCATCAGGGAAGCTGAGGATGTCAGAGACCATCTCCGGAAGCTCAACAGGTTTGCGCATGACATTTTGGATATGAAGCAGTCGACAATTTCCGAGTTACACAGTTACAAGAAACCACCGGAGGTCGTGCAGGATGTCATGTTTGCTACATACATTTTACTAGGCGAGAAAATGATAAATCTACAGGTAGAACTTTTCCTTTGCATTTTCAGTGTGTTCAAAATTAGTTTTATTGCTTATATAGTTATTCTGAAATAAATGTTCAGTTTACGAATTAAATATTGAAAATATTTTTCTAATTATATAACCATTTTTTTTTTTTTTTTTTTTTTTTTTTTTTTTTGTCAAATTTATTATTTGCGTTCATGTTTTGTCTTTAAATCATAATATGAACAAATAGAGCCCCTGCTTAACTAATGATACTTAAAAAGTAAATTGCAAGTAAATTGCCTATGAAAGACAAAAAAACTTGATCTGTGGCTCAGACCAAGAATAATTCGTGTGGTGTTTGTTAAAATTATTCCGGCATACACATGTATGTAACCCCGGTATGTAACCGTTTTCTGCAGGTATGGGAAGATATCCAAATCCTTATGGGAAAGCTTGGCAGAGACAGTTTAATTCGTCGAGTCAAACAATTTGATACGGTTAACGTCGCTCCAGATCAGAAATTTACCGTTGACCGTATCTTGACAAAACATGACGAAACGGCTGCGAGAATAGCGAGTGCTGGCTGTGGAACGTTTTATGTCTGGGTATGTTTACAGGGAAAAATACCCACTTATTTTATAATTATAATAATACAAAAAAGATTGTTCAGCTTCATTGCTTCAGAAACATTGCTTATGCACAGTTAACTGGCACTCTAAATTGTGTTTTATTTAGCAATGATATTTCATCGGGGTGTCATATCTTATCTTGCATGTATTGTCCAACCGTTGGGAGAACCTCCTTTTAACCCATTTTTGACGAATGGATTCGTCAATCCCTATCACTTGGATGAGTCCACTTTCATTTTAGGGACTTCGGGTGTGATATTAAAATTTTATTCAATTTTTTTATGAAATTTCTATCAGCAAACAGAATAGCCCCAGATGGGATGCCGCGTTCTACGGCATCCCATCTGGGGCTATTTTGTTTGCCTATGTCCCATAAAAAGGACGCAAGGCTGATATGAGTTAAGCCCTAGTAAGGGCATAATTGTGGCCACCAGATCCCAAGAGTGTTGTTAATTTTAAACATCTGATTTTTGTTTCACAGCTGAGGAACATTTCAAGTACACTTTGAGTGGTGGAAACGGACTCGGAGATCTCTGACTCTGTCTAAAAGCACGGCCGATAATCTTCACAAACCGATGTCGACTCAAGACAATTGAGTGTTGCCAAACTCTACATACTTTCCTTGTTAATTGCGTTTCATAGATGATGAACATTGCACACTTTTGACGAGTGTATACATTCTACAAAGTATTAAAAATTAAATAAAGTTTTTCCAACTACATGTACATGTAATTTATATATTTGAAAGCATGTATTTTTCAATAAATCTTCTCATCTACAGAACATGGATCATTAGTCTAGATCTAACGTCAACGTTATCCCGCTGTAGCATGTCGCATTGTGCGGCATGTTTCGTTAAATTCTTTGTACCATTAGTCTCGTTAAATTCTTTGTACCATTAGTCTCGGATCCTATACTTGTCATTGTCATCAAAATTTGTTCATTGACATTACACAGTGAGCTAATTAAATGTGATGTAAACCATCAAAAATCTTACCTTCATGGTCTACTTCTCTTCAGAAATCCTCACGGCTTCATCACGGTAAGGAAACTGCACAATCGGAGCCATCGGCTCCGTTAATGAAATATTTTGTCGGCCTTTCCGGTCACGTGCGGCTCCGTATCACATTGGCTGAAATCGCGGAGAGAACAGCGTAAGTTTTCCTTTTGTTGTCAAAGTTGTTTTAGCGAAAAGTTTTCCTTTTGCTGTCAAAGTTGTTTTAGCGAAAAAAAAAGGCGAATCTGGCCCCGGGCACTGGACTTTTGACTTACATGTACTTTTTTGTTTGTGGCTATTTCCACTGCACATGGTTTTCTCTAAATAGATACAGGTAAACATTGGTCATTTTGTATAATGACTTCGAGCATTTTATCGCTGGTCCCGTTTAAAAGAATAATAACCTAAGTGTTTTGATTGTCCATATATATGAATTTACTGTCTGTTCCTTCTCTCCACTTGGAAAAAAATTATTAAAATGAAAAAAACGAACATGGAGCAAAATTAAACAATGAATCCGTCCATGTCGGCTGGCTCTGTCAATATCGGCTAGCTCCGATGTAGAGGGTGAAATAACGACAGAAGCATTTAGAAGCGACAAAGACAATATACACTAATTTTGTACCAGTATGTACTAATATGAGTGGGTTGTCCGCAAAGTTTTGAGACATGTTTTCTCAAACGCAAAGCAGTAGCCAATCAACATTTGGCATGAGTAATAGTTGGTTTCTTGAGAGGTTAATGTTTTGCATGACACTAACTTCGGCGACCCTACCACTACAGCTACCGTGGTAGTTATTTTAAATGCTCAAACAGACTGACCCTGGTTTTGCGCTCCACACATTTTGCCAGCGGCATTATAATTTTGGCGCTGAAATCAACGGGTAGGCTGGTTTACTTGACTAGCAAATTATCCTTATTTTTCATAAAGAATAACTTCTAATGGATACCAATAGAATGATTGTAAGTGTGGAATATTTAGCTTCACATAATAGCAGAAATGACTTTATATAAATGGTGATCCATTACGAAAACACTCACTTGATTTTCTTTTCCTCAAAACATTGATTTGCAAAGATGGACAGGTGGTGTGATAGATTTGAATGTGGAACTTTGCTCTATACCTACAATAGAGACTGTTTTAGAGCAAATGGTACACGGGAACCTTCTTTTGTCCATTCTGCAAATGAAAATAAAAATCACACAGTGTTGAAATGTTGAATATTTAGAATATGAAAATAATGAGCATAGAAGGCCGTGTAATAAATGACAATATGAATGGAAGCAAAAATAGTATCTCTATACCTTCGTCTGGCTTTCGTTATTGTACATGTAAAACGTTGCTGTATATATATATATATATATATATATATATATATATATATATATATATATATATATATATATATATATATATATATATATATATATATACAACACTTGTAAACTACATCGGAGTCAGCCAATATTGACAGAGCCAGCCTATATGGACGAAGCCATTGTTTAATTTTGCTCCATGTTCGTTATTTTCATTTCATTTAATTTTTTGCAAGTGGAGAAGGACCAGACAACAAATTTATATATATGGACAATCAAATCACTTAGATCAGTATTCTTTTAAACGGAACAGCAATAAAATACTTGAAGTCACTATACAAATTGACCTTTGTTTACCTGTCGACACAATCTATTTAGAGAAATCCATGTGCAGTTTGGAATTAACCAAAAACTAAAAAGTAAGTGGAGAGAACAGTGCCCGGGACCACATTCTCCTTTTTCGCTAAAACATACAATTAAAACAAACTTTGACAATAAAATGGAAAACTTACGTTGTTCTCTCCGCGATTTCAGCCGATATGATACGGAACCGCACGTGACCGGAAAGGCCGACATAAAATTTATTAACGGGGTCGATGGCTCCGATTGTGCACTTTCCTCGCCGTGTTCATGTGGTTAAAGCCTTTTTGAGTAAATAGTGTTGCTGAAATCTCCGCCGACGTCATGTTTTACAGGTTCATGTGTGTTTATAGTATAGGATTCATGTGTGTCGTCCTGTCCGCCATCTGATCACACTTTCAAAGAGGTCTATGAGTCGTGCAGATCACAATCAAATTTTACTAGAAGCATCTATTATACTTAGTGTTTCATGTGTTAGGTTTTGAAAAAGATTGGAACGGAAAGTTCTTCGGTTGATTGTTTATCCTGTATAGCAACAAATAACCACATAAACTTCTTGTTGAACTTTGATAAATTAAGGGAAGTTGAACCGATCGTTAAACGACCAAAAGTAATTCATAAACTTTCGAGACGAGAAGAAATCGTTCTTGCTCGTCTCCGAATCGGCTATACAAGAATAACACATTCCCACTTATTAAAGCGAGAAGATCAACCCAAATGCATTGGCTGTGATACACCATTTACAGTTAAACACTTTCTTTTGGAATGTACTGACTTTGCTGCGGAGCGAGTTTCCTGTTTTCAAGCTAATAACTTGAGAGAATTGTTTAAAGATGTACCCGTTGGAAACATTTTATCATTTCTTAGACAAGTAAATCTGTTTTATAAATTGTAAAGTTTTAACCATCAATGTTATTATTTCATATATCGTTTCTTTACAACGACATTTATATCTTACTAAACGTTACATTTTAATATGATTTGAATATATTTTTATCGTTTTACCATGTTAGACGCTAATGACCCATCAGGGTTGATGCGTCGTTAAACAACAAACAAACAAAATAAACTTCTAGCTCAGAGAAATGCAAGAATTGCGAGATTTGCTTAAAAACACTTCATCGTTCTTACACCATTGCCATGACAATATATTTCCATAAATACCCCGTGTTTATGAGGTTTGTCCACATTTGCCATTTGTTTATATACTGTCTTTTCAGACTAACGTCACATTTTTAAACAGCATTGCAAGCCAACTGGTAGGTAGTTCTTGTCCTGGCACGCCATAGCATTGGTACTTGCAGTTTCTTTGCTGAAGCTGACAATGAAAGAATAACATGACAGGAATATGCAAGAAATGAGGCATGCTAGCCTGGCCACTGTCCTTGAGTTTTAAAAAAGTTAACACACTTTTGATGAATGGGGTTTCCCATTGTTACCATTAGGTTGAGTCTTAATTCATTTTAGGGGCATTAGACTACATCAGGAATGATTTTAAAGTTTCATATAAATTTTTGATGAAAACAGAATAGTCCCAGATGGGACGCCGCGTTCTGTGGTGTCACATCTGGGGCTATACTGTTTGTCCCATAAAAAGGACGCCAGGCTTAAATGAGTTAATCTAACTTTACTGTCTTTTCTGATAATCTTCCCCACCAGTCAGAAACCCGGTTATTGTTGGGCCAGTCAGTAATAATATTATTGTTTTCTTATGTATGACATAGTAGGATTTTTACCTGGTCACAGACAAAAGTCTTGTAAAAACAGATCAGACGGCAGGTCAACAATTTTTCAGTCATGTCGGGACGGAGCCAACATTGTCCGACATTTCCTGGGTTTAACTAGTACTGTAATGAGTTAATGTGCCTTGCTCAAGGACACAACACGGTGCCGCCTGTGTGGATCAAACACAGGACCTCTCAATTCGGAGTCCAAACTCTACCACTAAGCCACCGCGCTCCCCGTTTAGTAAATCTTCTTTAGTTATAGATAAGCAACTGATTTTTGCTTCAAGTGCATGGTTTTGTTAATTAAACCACACTTTAGCATTTTTAATATGACCTCACGAGCCGCAGCGAAGGTCGTGATGAAAGGCCACTCAAAGTGTGGTTTGATTAACAAACAAGAAAAAGCAGCAAAGCTGCGGGAGTTTAAATACTCTGTTTCATCTAGAGTTTAGGCAAAAACCAACACACCAGTCCTAAGAACAATTTCAGTTACTGTTTAACATTTGGTATGCCAAATCACTGATAAGAAGGTGTAAGTACACATGGAGTTGGCTATATGCTGGACTGTCCTCAAGGTTGCAGAGATCTGGGGTGCGAGAGTATAGGTAAACTGTATGCTCACTTTGTGAGCCAGAAAGCTCAGGTGAGCTCTTGGTGTAATACGTTAGGCAATACTGGGACAATACTTAATGACAGCTGATTTCCAGCCTTTCTCGAATGCATGTGGGTTATTTTGCAAAATTTAACTTTTCTGTTCTTTTTTCGTCTCAGGCTGAAAGTTTCGAAAATATCCATTGTTTTCGCCTTTTCCCATGTAAAAGCCTTTGTTTCCAAAATTGAACTTGCCATAAAACATGTCATCCCAGGTTCATCATTTGAACAAACTATGATTGGCTGGAGTCCCAAATGGTACATACCAAATTTCGAGTAAATCTGCCAATTGGTTCTGGAAAAGAAAATTTTTGAAGAAGTTTTAACATATTTGGGTGTGGCGGCCATCTTGGTCATGTGACCAAGATATCGTGAACAAAATATTAATGCCACTACCCAAGAAGGCTGGTCATGTGACCAAGCTATCGTGAACAAAATATTAATGCCACTACCCAAGAAGGCTCCACATAAAATATCAACTTGATCGGCCATGTGATTTCTGACAAAAAACATAATATTAATTTGAATGACCTTGGGTCAAGGTCAAGAATCCCATGAACAAACTTTCTTTCCCCTACCCATGGAGGCTCCACATAAAATTTCAACTTGATCAGCCAAGCGGTTTCAGAGAAGATCTTTGAAAATGTGGACATACGACAGACGAACGCCCGACCATGGCTATACTTAAAGCTCACCTTGTGAGCATTACGGCTCAGGTGAGCTAAAATGGGTGCAGAAAGTCCTAGTCAACAATGTTGCAGTCATGTCAGGGCAGAGCCCCCACTCCCTGGGTATTTACCAGTACTTTGGGTAGTTAATGTGTGTTGCTCAATGACAAAACATAGCACATCAAGTGTTGATCGAACCTAGGACCTCTTGATTGCGAGTCTGATGCTCTACCACTAGGTCACCATGCTTCCCTTAAGTTAACTTATTTTTAGTATGTAGACAGAACATAACTTTTTAGTTTGTTTGCTTTATAACCTGATCTTCATGAAAGAAATGTGTTATATGTGGGAATGCCTGTCAGGCCCATTTCATTATGAATTGGACACTATCGTCCAACCGCCCAAGATATATACAGAACAATTATTCTTATTCTTAAATCCTTTTGTTGGTTTAGTTTGGTTATGGCAGAATATCATTTTTGTCATGCCATTTCTGAGTATATAACCAATATTATTAGAGCTCAAGGACACTACAGTGCAAATGTATGGAACCCAGGACCTCTAGCTCAGGAATTTGCTACTCTACCACCAGGCCATCGCTGTTGCATAAAATGCCAAATTTCATGCATATCTTTTGTGGTTTTTATAAAGCCTGTTGTGTGCATCTAACCTGGTTGTAAGCCCCTTTGAAAGAGGTTTGGTGTAAACCATAAGTTAACTAAATGTGTACATGTAGGGTGTAGCAGTGATGTTTTGACATGAAACAGACAATATTGCTTTCTATTCCTTTATTTATTTCTGTTTTCTTTGTTTCCCATTTTTGGACTGTGTCATGAGAAGATCTTTGCTTTCTGGTTAACTTAACAGTATAAAACCATTTTCATTCTCAAATCAACTGAGCATAAAACTATCAGGATACTGAGGATAGCATTAACTTATTAGCAGTACTGTTTATTACATTTATCAGTTAGGACAACTGGCTGGCTTTGGTGATATAGATCTGAAACTGAAAGTCCCACAGACTTTGGCTAGTCCAATATTTAATGAAGAAGAAAAAATTAAACTTGGCTGTCAGAGCTGTGCTTGTTATGGTGTCCTTCATTTGAGCTGCCTCATGGGAAAACCAACAATCTGCATAGGCAAAAACAAAGACACAGAGCGGCTTCGCGGTAACGGCGAAGCTGATCAGGTCTTTGTTTTCGCTACTCGGATAGTACAATTCCTCTTCTACATAAATCAGAAATTTCAAGCTTCTAGCTCTTTTCTGTGCTTGTACAAGCCGGTTTGTGTCGGACCTGGTCTGAAACCACATTGTTGGTTTTCCCACGAGGCGGCTCATTTATACAGTTGATAAAGTTTTTAACAATTTATCATCAGAAACCAATAATCCATCTTTAAGCTTTTCTGGTTTGTGGAGTGAGTCATGGATGAGTCCTGCCTCTGAACATGATCATGCTGAAAGATAATAGAAATCATACATAAGAAAGTGTTTGAGATGAAGGCATAGCATTTTTTTTTTATATAAATCATTCTTCAAACACAATTTTCATCTGTTCATGCAGACTACATCATAAGCTATTTTTACTCATTCATGCAGAAACATACTACAGCCTCAGTCTGATCTATTTCACAAATAATTTCACAAAGTGGCGGTTATTTCACAACATGATCTTACATAGTTTTAACATTTCACGGGATATGCAGCCTGGCTTATATTGTTCCTTGTCACAAACCTCCATGACAAAGCCCATACATGTGTAAGCAGCCAAGTGCTGTCATTATAAAATTGTGTATTTTGCAGATGCAGATTAGAAAACCTGTATCAAGAGCTATGATCAGTAGACTACTAGTACATCACATTTCTAGTCATCAAACCCTTGCCACTGAGTTTCACAGCTTTTATGCTTTAATATATTAAAGTATTTAGAATAAGAAGTATACAAAAGTTGTACACACATACCTAAAATACTGCTCACTGAATCACAAAAAGTGATGAGCTAGCTGTTTTGAGTACAGCATCAGCCAGGTTCTGCCCCTCTGCATCTTTCAACCAACCCTCTCAACCATTGGCCATTATACTGAAATAAAGACAGAAAACTTTTTTAGAAAGAGCCATACATATCATGAGAAAACATTTTATGCATCTTAAAGTCGAGACTGCCCGTACAAAATTTACGTAATTTAGGGGCGGATCCCGCCTGTAAATGAGGCGTAATTGGGGCATAAAACCTGTTTTCCGGGCGAAAATGAAGCCAAAATCATAATTCCGTCCAAAAAGTTGAAAAGCACTGAGTTTTTCCGGGCGAAAATTTCTTCTTCCCGGGCGAAAAAATGAGGCATACCGGTATTCTTTAATTAGTCAGGCAAGAAATTACAACTTCCTGTTCTACAATAGTTACACATATGCAGTTGTAAGACTGGTTTAAATAAGCTCCAATAAGAATGTTAATAAGTGTTTTTTTCAATTAATTGAAAAAATAATAACCAGTATTAACAGGAGAAAATAAACGAATTTAGGTTAGTGTTATTTATACATATCTTTAAATTTTAGTGCACGTGTCCTTTAGATCTGAATTTTTACAATATCTCATTTTAAACCTATCCTACCCACCTCCCCAATTTAAATTTCAGTGTTTGCAGCTGGCCCCCAATTTTAAGAATAACACTCATAAATATTAGACTGGCATCTTTAATTCAGATTTTTGATTACTGATATGCATGTTTCATCATGCTTATTATTATGTGTCAGTTATTCAATGTTTATTATAATATATTCTATGCTATAAAAAAGGTGTGCTGAAACTGAAAGTCAAGGTCTTTGTGTATACAAATCTTTTAGAATTACGCCCTGAAATTTTCTGATTTCTGCCCGGAAAAGTTAACAGAATTCGGTCTAGTTTGCATATTTGGGCACAAACTTTCAATTTTCTTTACATGGTATAATATACAGCCCCTTTCACTCGAGTTTGCCGGTAAAAAACTGAGTTTTACGCCCAGATTCCGCACAGAATTTTTTTTGATCCCGCCTGGAAGTTTTTCTGATTTCCGCCCAGAAAAGTTTGCAAAATTCCGTCTAATGCATATTTTGCCCCACTTTTATGCCTGGATTCCTTCCGGAAACTAATGAATCGTCTTAAGTCTTAGAGGCATAAAATTTACAAATTTCATAGCAGGCGAAATTTAAAAAGAAAAATTCTGTCTCTTTTTACAGGCGAAATGTTTCGTACAGGTTCTAAGGTAAGCTGCAGCAGCAGCAGAATAAACACAGCTACATGTTTAAACAAAAAGACAGTTTTGTCTAACCGTCTTTTCTTTGCATGTTATATAGTTGCTTAATGTCCCAGTCAACAGCAAAGCTCTTCTCAGAATGCATACATGTGACATCTTCCTACGTGTATTTTCTATGTACTTGTTTGTCGAAGACATCTCAGATCATTTTTGACCTGCATCTGGGTTTTTCCCATATGGAAGATGAAAAAGGCAAAAAACTGCATCTCTTTAAAAAGTACTTTAAGATGATGTTTTTTACTATACAAGCCATCATTGGTCCTTATTGTTATTCATTTTAATCGCTTTTTGTGTGACGAAAGCTTTTGCAAAGAAAAATTAAAATCTAAAATCTGTGGATTTTGAAATTTTATGATCCATGCAGGCCATCGTAGATAAGATGCGTTCGGACTTTCTCCATTAAATATAGTCGTGTTCGGATCAAAGCCTCTGCTCAACAGAATGAGTCGTTTCGGTCCAGCGACTCTTAAGGACTCTCACCGTAAGGACATTTGAAAAGCATTTCCTCTCAGTCATGTCTGGAGTTGGTTCTGCAAGATTCATACTGTCGGTCTGTCTGTCTTTCTGTCTCTCCTGCATCCTGTACCCTATTGCAGAACAGATATTAATCTTCGACAATTATCTTTTTTTAAAGATGTTTCTTGTTCAGCATGTGGTGGAAAAAGCCAAAGATACTTCGAAGAGAGAATGGGAAAACAAACTGCTGTTCATACACCAGCTTTCAGAAACTGCGTTTTTCAAAATCTGAAACACCTCAAGAAAAATATTGATCACCATAACATCATTTTGTAACCTGAACATGCTGAAAGTCTTGAAAAGTGACGCAAAAAATTTTTTAAAAAATGAAAATCGGTCAACTTATGAGAAAACTATGCCACAAATTTATTTTACTTTTTGACATGGTCATAGTGAGATTTTGAAAAACAGTTTCTGGAGGATGGTGTATGGACCGTAAAGACACCATCCAGCCTGTGGCTAGTCTTGCAAGAAAACTGATGGGTGATTCCTCGATCTGTATGATAGACATTGAATACAGCAGAGCCCTCATGTATCTGGTCTAGCAGATGGTGTATTTAGAAAAGACACAAAACATAGTTTCTGTAAGATGGTGTATGGACAGTAAAGACACCATCCAGCCTGTGGCTGATTGAGCTGCCTGCAGCAGCTAGTGTATTTATAAAAAAAACACAAAAATTTAATTTCTGGAGGATGGTGTATGGACAGTGAAGACTCCGACCGACCAGCCACCCTACGGCAGCTGGTGTATTTAGAAAAAACACAAAACATTATTAGTTCTGGAGAAAGGTGTTTGGACAGTGAAACAACGGACCAGCCTGTGGCTGTAAGGTGTATGGACAGTGAAACCACTGACCAGCCTGTGGCTGGTCAAAATGTATGCGGCTGCTAGTGTTTTTAGAAATTTTCAAAAGACTTAAAAATTAGTTTCTGGAGGATAGTGTTTGGGCAGTAAAGAGACCGACCAGCCTCTGGCTGGTCGAGCTGCTTGCATGATAAAACTTGTGATTCACTGACTGGTTATTTAGAAGAGCTGGTGTATTTAGAAGAGACAAAAAACATAGTTTCTGGAGGATGGTGTATGGACAGTAAAGACACCAACCAGCCTGTGGCTGGTCGAGCTGCCGCAGTGTTTAAAAAGTTCAGAAATTTTCAAAAGACACAAAACATAATTTCTGGAAGATGGTGTATGGACAGTAAAAACACAGACCACCCACAGGCTGGTGCTGCAGGCTGGTCGAGCTGCCCTGCTTGATAAAACTTCGGACAACTATCAAATTAAAAGCTTCTAAACTTTGATTTTATCGCTGCTCTATACAGAAAGCTTTGCAAAAAGATTCTTGATTTGTGGGTTCCTGCTGCCGCATGTCAGGCTTGTAATTTTAGAACTTTGTCGTCGCTATTAGGAGACCCGGAAACGATCTGGTACTCAGTTTTCGCAAATCTTGAGAATCGATTAACTGGCGAAAGAAAAACAACAGACTTCTGGCAGTTAACACACTTCCATAGACAGTGTCAGGCCATCAGTCTCAGCAACCGAAAGACACTTTGATATACAGTGAGGACATCCGTCTCAGGAACTGAAAACTGCCTTCCTGCAGTTTAAGACACTTTAATAGAAAGTAAGCCATGCATCTAAGGAACCGAAAACTGCCTACCAGCAGTTAAGACACTTTGACAGACAGTGAGGCCATCCATCTCGGGAACGGAAAACTGCCAGTAGGCAGTTAAGAAACTTGGATAGACTGAAAAGTACCTACCGGCAGTTAAGACACTTTGATAGACAGTCAGGCTATCTGTCTCAGCAACCGAAAACTGCCTTACGGCAGTTAAGACACTACTTTGATAGACAGTGAGGCCATCTGTCTCAGCAACCAAAAACTGCCTTACGGCAGTTAAGACACTTTGATAGACAGTCAGGCTATCTGTCTCAGCAACCGATAACTGCCTTAGGGCAGTTAAGACACTTTGATAGACAGTCAGGCTGTCTGTCTCAGCAACCGAAAACTGCCTTAAGGCAGTTAAGACACTACTTTGATAGACAGTAGTGTTGGGCAATCGGTTTGAAATTGCTATCGATTATCGGTTTATAATCGGAAGGACTAAACCAACTAGCTATCGATTGTGCAATCGGTTCAACCAGCTGTATATTGTGCAATTGCCCATATGTTTATGAGCAGACTGAGGTGTCAAGGAGAGAGCACCCTTAAGTCTCTGTCAGTTGTGAATATCTATTTCGAACAATGCCACTTACATGAACATAAGATGTAATGCATTTAGAAAATTTTACCTACATATATACTGTTCTGATATTCTGAAGAAAATGAAAAAAAAAAAGAAATTTCTCCAATGGAGCTATATATGCCAACTTCTAGAACATAGTGATGTGTGACATCTACCTCATACTTTGAAATTTTTAGCTAACCTAAAAATTGGCAAATATAAAATGCATAAAGTAAAATTTTCTACTTCCAGAGTACTGAAACTACAATCGATTGCTGCATTTTACTATCGATTGTCTCTATCGGAAGCCCAAACCAACTGACTATCGATTATAATCGATCATCGGCCCATCACTAATAGACAGTGAGGCCATCTGTCTCAGAAACCAGAAACTGCCTACTCTACAGGCAGTTAAGAAACTTTGATGACAGTGAGGCCAACCATCTCAGGAACCGAAAACTGCCTACGGCAGTAAGACACTTTGATAGACAGTGATGCCAACCGTCTCAGGAACCTAAAACTGCCTACCGGCAGTTAAGACACTTTGACAGACAGTGACGCCAACGGTCTCAGGAACTGAAAACTGCCTACCGGCAGTTAAGACACTTTGATAGACAGTCAGGCCAACTATCTCAGGAACCGAGAACTGCCTACGGCAGTTAAGACACTTTGATAGGCAGTGACGCCAACCGTCTCAGGAACCAAAAAATGCCTGTACGGCAGTTAAGACACTTTGATAGACAGTGACGCCAACCATCTTAGGAACCCAAAACTGCCTTACGGCAGTTAAGACACTTTGAAAGACAGTGACACCAACCGTCTCAGCAACCGAAAACTGCTTCAGGGCAGTTAAGACACTTTGTCTTTGATGGACAGTGACACAAACTGTAAGGCAGTTAAGAACTTTGATAGACACTGATTCCATAATTGACCGAGTGACTGAGGCCATCCACCTCACTCAGGAACCGAAAACTACTTAACCGCTGTTGACAGTGATGTCATCCGTCTCAGGAACCGAAAACTGCCTGTGTCTGGTCGAGCTGCCTGTGGCAGCTGAATATATGTACAAAATGTGTGAAATAAATTTGTTAAACACTTACACCTGTCTACTTTCACTTTCGAAGAACGACTTCCTCCTGAATTTATTCCACGTTAGAAGGTAAATTCCTGATTTAACAACTTGTTTCTACGTCAGTTATCACTTTAAAGATCTTTAAAGACTCAGGCATCTGTAATTACAACTGTCCATAACAGCTAGCGACTCGAAATAGCTCTTGAAATCGCGAGAAACATTCATTGCTGCAGTGCGTTAGACTTTGAATAATTTTAGAACCTTGTCGTTGCTACGGAGACCCGGAAACGCTGTGGTACCCGCGTTTCGCGCACTGTGAGATTCGATAAGCTGGTGAAAAAAAAATATGATGGATCCATTCTAAAACAATATGGCCACCCAGTTCGGTCGATTCCGTATTTTATTTAGAAAATCATTTATTGAAAATGTAGACATAAATATTTTGAAAAACATATTTTTCTGCAATTCATTTTATTTGAGCATTTTTTTAAAACACCTACGGTGTTTTTTCACGAACGCCTACGGCGTTCGTATTTGCCCGGCATGTGGCGGAAACAGCCGAAGACACTTCGGAAGGACAATGCGTTTACATACTAAAGACACCTCGACCGGCCAGCCTACGGCTGGCCGGTCGAAGCTGCCTTCGGCAGCTGGTGTCTTTAGAAAAATGCACTTGAAGCAAAAACCAGTTGATTATCTGTTTTATCCTATATGCTGTAAGATCCAGATCAGCTTGTTACAACTGTGCAGTTGATCAGTGTCTTTGTCTTACTGTATAAATAGTACTGTCCTTGTACTATGCCTGTAAGACGTCCTGCAGGCGATGGAGGAACAGGAGTAGCGTCAACGATATGTCCCAGGCCATTCCTGGAGGACCGCAGGGTGAAGTCCTCCTTCGTTTCTTTTACAAGATTCACTCCGGTACAGTGTCTCTTGATAAAGATAGATTTCTAACCCCAGCACTCAACTTAAGATGTACCAGGGCATCTCATGATTCACAATATACCAGATATATTGCCTATAGTGATGCTCTGAAGAATTCTTTTTTCTTCCTTAGGACTATCCCTTTACGGAATAGTCTTCCCTCTTCAGTGGCCTCATCGAAGACTACTGAAGAATTCAATGCTCTTGTTTAAATCAGGAGTTCACAGGTATGCCACTGTTTGGCTTCTTGTAGATAGTTTAAATGGCCCATCTCGAATGTTCTCCCCATCTTGCTAATTTCAAAATTTAGCACCCACCTCACATCTGGGACGATGATCAGAAATTGGTCGACTCAGAATATAAAGATAGATAGGAAGGGCGATAATGGCGTCGACTTGCTTTGGCCGAAATGACCCGAACCAAATAACCGATAACCAAGACAATAGTCAAATTTCGACGCATGCGTAAAACTTACTTCCTTTAATTTGTCAACAACACGTTTTGTGAACTTCATTATTTGAATAGCCCATACTTCTGATTTTTTCTCGAGTCACACATTACAAATAAGCAAAAATGGTAATTATTTATGTAGTGGATTGACCATGTGGCCCATTCAGTAGACTTTTATCTATATTTCAGGTCCTTGTATGTTGTATGTAATACTGTTTTCATATCTTAGACTTAAAATTAATTCTGTAGCTAGATTGCATGTTTTAGACGGTCAAAAGCTCATTAGAGCTTATGTTTATTGTTATGTACTGTCATGCCGTCTTAAAATAAAATTTCTTATCTTATCTTATCTTATCTTGAAAATTTCTTTTCTTGAAACTTTTTGGCCTGAGAGCTGACAAGCTTTTGGACCAGAATCATTGACAGTGACATTGAACGGCTCTAGCAGGGCTGCAACGATCTGTCATAAAATTTAAAGAATCTGAATAGTTTTTCTGGTTTGACCTTCCCCCACCCACTTTTTTCATATAGTGATTGAAGGTCTTTTTGTTTAATCATTTGAATTGGAACTCATGGCTTCAGGTTTTGTCGGACTAACTGTGAAGCGGTTGACTTGTCGGGGTGGAAAAGAGCTGGTATGTTGTTTCCATACACCGAAGTCTTGTCCGCTGCTCCTCAGGTTGGCTTTGTTGTTGGTTTTCTGGCTCTGTGTTTGGAAGTGGACAACATCATGAGATATTTTAGATGCGAACCAGAACTGTAGTATAGGATTTGGTAAATCAGTTGGTGGAATTGCTCAGAGCTTGGCTTTCACAAGGAAAATTGGTAACCGAAGAGGCTCCGAAGGATTACACAGTTTCAATCCTTCAAAGGGAACAAATTTGTTGATTCTTATTAGCTCGACTGCACGAAGTGCATAGAGCTATTGCAGTCACCCCGGTCGTCCACGTTCCCATTCCCGTGCGCATGCGCGTTCCCGTGCGCGTCACACTTGCGTTAAAGTTTTCTAGAAGTCCATATCTTGACAACCACTCATCAGAAAGCATTCATACTTGGACCATAGATACCCTGTAGGGTTAGCTTTCATTCATGGCATCAGGCCCCTGGGTCCAGGCCAGGGGGTGGGGCTGGAGGTTAAAATCTAGAACACCTTCAAAAATGGCAATTCTTGTGTTAAAGTTTTCTAGAAGTCCATATCTAGAAGTCCATATCTTGACAACCACTCATCAGAAAGCATTGATACTTGGGCCATTGACACCCTGTAGGGTCAGCTTTCATTTCATGGCATCAGATCCCTGGGTCCATGCCTCAGAGATCTCGAGGACGCCAGATTCGGCGTGTCGGGACGAGAAAACTTGGGCTCGGACGCATAATTCTGCCAAGAGATGATTCCCGGGACGCAAGATTTTTTCACCGTGAGACGTCCCAAAATGCCTATCTTTACCTGGGCTTTGTTGTTTATTAGCTCCAAGAATCAATTATCTCCAATCAAGATAGGGATTACTCAAATTAACTGTGTTGTCCCAATGCAAATTAGACATTCGCCTCAGGCGCCTGATCAATGTGACGGTCGCGTTCATAACACGTGTCTTGTGTAAACATGATACGGTTGATTGGTCAGCTACAATAAGAACAATTTACTTCTTAAACAGTCAAAATCTTGTGAAAACCTAGCGATTTTCATTTAAAGATCAACTGAATTACATAAACAATTCAAAAAGGCAAAAATTTGATACTTTTGGACCGATTTTTGAAATGTCATTAGTTTTCGCGACTTTAGAATAAATGGAAAAAACGTGATTATTTGTTTGTTTTTGTTGCCTCTAAATCATAAATTGTTGGTAAAACTTTGTTTAAAGTGTTCAAAAGAGGTTTAGTGCCCATATTTTAATAATGAAGAATGCAAGCCAATCTTATGCACCAGTCATTTGCAACCACGGCCCCCTCGGGGCCGGGAATAGCGGGGGCATAGCCGGGCTTAACTGCAGGGTTTTGATTCCTGTCCCAAAATGGCCATGAAAATTTATATTTACCGGCCGGGATTTGAGCGGGGACTTTCGCAGAGCTTTGACCATAAGAGTATCCCTGCAGTGCTGGGCATATACCCGGGCTTTGGAAAGAGAAAAGTCAATATCCCCGCTATTCCCCGGCCCCGAGGGGGACGTGGTTGCAAATGACTGGTGCATTATCATTTGACCAAGTAGACAGTAGGAAATCCAGCCTTTGAGGGGTCACCCCTCATTGACCCCAAACTCATAACTGAACAGGCAAAAGGAAATGATATACACCTAACATTATTTAGTAGACAGATGTCACAGAAAGGCCTTGTCTACAAAAGGAGCTAATTTTGAAGTGCATTACACACATTTCTTGGTCTGGTCTAGTAGAGTAGACCCCCTCCATATATACCTAACCAGTGTAACCACACTACTAAGCAATTCTAGAATTGATAGCATTTCATTTTGTACTATCAGGTTAGAGTAAGGATTTGACAAGTGCCATGGTCAATATGGTCTTTAGAAATAAAAGCCCCATACCCTGTTTATAAAGAGGTAAAATAATTATGAATTTTTGGTCGAAAAAATTTGGGATTTTAATTCAGTTTCTATTATAAGTGGGACTCCTAAATTTTGTCTGGGACTCCCAGTGCTTCCACTAGTGGACGTTTTGGGCGTTTTTACGTCTTGAAATGACTCCCGTACGTCGAAAAATGACACAGCAGACGTCAGCTGACTTCCACAAAAATCCTCCTACGTCCTGCAGCAAGGCACGTGACGTATGGTCAGAAATGAAAATTTACCTATTTCAGTGTATTGAAATCCATCTTAAAACTCTTAAATTAGGGATTAGTGACAGCGAGTCCATGCCTTCAGGGTGTAAAGGTGTCTTATTTTAACTGCTGAGCAGAGAAATTTGTGTCAAAACAATAAACAGATCAAGGTCAAGTGTGATCAAAAGTTTACCGCTAGACACTAAGACAGGTATATTGGACTAATCCATTAATATTGGGTAAAACTGCAATAGGGAATAGTCCACTCTAGGCTGAATATCAATACTGTGAAGGAAATCAATACACATTTTTGAAGCATCTCAACTTTGCATTTTTTTTTTTTTTTTTTTTTTTTTTTTTTTGAACTGAGATATTTTCCACTTTATTATTGTCACATAATATGAAAGGCAAGTGTTGGTGGATTTTTTCTTTCAAAACTTTTTTAATAATTAAGTTGTAGAAAAAAAAAAAAAAAATAAAAAAAAAAAAAAAAAAATAAAAGATTTTTTTTTCTTGTTCAGCAAACTATCTAGGGAACTCAATACCTTGACCAGACACTAATAATAATAATAACAATAATAAAATAAGATAGATCTACTAATAAGGATTAAAATGTATAATAATAAATGAAAATAAAAAATGAAATATGTAAATTAATAATAATTTTCACATATTCATGAATTATATTTATTTAAAGTCATAACTGGTACAAGGAATACATACCCCAAGCAAATTGAGAGACTATTTCCCTAAAGGTGGCCACTAAGTTACATGAACTTTGAACACTAAACATATGAATACATGCATTATAGGTGCAAACAGTACAAAAATGACACTAAAACAGAGACAAATAGAACCATAACAGAATTTTCACCTTGGAAGTGTTCTATATATAGGATGTAGTTACAAAATAATTAAATGTGTGCATGCACACTTGACACATCGCACGCGAGTAATTTAGACATGCGGCACCGCGACTAATCTATGACTTCCAGATTTTGGGCCTGTGACTTCCAAATCTTAAAGGGTGGAAGTCATGACTTCCTGGCCCAAAAAGTTAGTGCAAGCACTGGACTCCTACTTTTTCTTTTGGAGGAGTCCCGGACTCCTGTTTTCAAAATCCTAGTGAGATCCCTGGGTTTATGACCAAACTTCTTTCACACTATGTTTGCATATGACAAGACCTTTAACCCTAAAGCAGTTCTAGGTCAGTATGACCTAATTTCACGGTTCAGTGATTTTCCTTTATATCTCGGCACTCAATTGGTATATGGACATACTTCTTTCACGATATGTATGAGTATGACAAGACCTTTGACCGTAAAGTATTCCTGGGTCACTGTGACCTAATTTCATGGTTCAGTGATTTTGCCTTATATCTCAGTTGGTATTTTTTTCATACTTCTTTCTGATTATGAATGAGTATGACCAGACCTTTAACCCAAACATACTTATAGGTCACTATGACCTAATTTCATGGTTCAGTGATTTTGCTTTATATCTCAACTCTGAATGGGTATATGATCATATTTCTTTCACATTATGAGTAAGTATCACTAGACCTTTGACCCTGAAATACTTATAGGTCAGTGTGACCTTTTTTCACGCTTCAGTGATTTTGCCTTGTGTCTTGGCACTCAGCTGGTATATGAACACACTTCTTTCACAGTGTGAGTGAGGCCTCTAAATCTTAGGTAGTTATAGTTAACTTTCATGGTTCAGTGATTTGCCTTATTGCATCAAGGCAAAAAGATGTATGAGCATAATGCATTGGGTTACTGGTCGGGTTTGACCTTATGTTTGACAAAGGTCAGAAGCAGTCGAGCACGCTGTCCTGCGACAGCTCTTATTATTTTGGCTGGAGATATAGAAATGAACCCAGGCCCCAGGTTCCAGTGCCGCACGTGCAAGAAGTATTGTAAGGCGGCCGAGAAAGCAGTTAAATGTGAAGATTGCGAGAAACGCTTCCATGCGTCTTCAAGCCGTCTTGTGTAAATCTTGGTCCCGTTGAGTTACAAAAGATTGAGTCGGGTAATGATTCTTGGTATTGTTCAAACTGCAAAGCTGAGTGCAGCATATGCAGTGGTGCTGTTTTGAATTCCCATAAGGCTGTCCAGTGTGACAAATGTGAAATGTGGGTGCACAATAACTGTTCTTTTATGTCAGACTCAAGAGTATGAAACGATGCAAAACTCAAACTGTACATGGATTTGCCCAAAATGTGACTTTTTCAATTTCTCAGACTCTTTTTAGCTCGCCTGCACGAAGTGCATAGAGCTATTGTTGTCACCCCGGTCGTCCGCGTTTACGTGTACGTCCGCGTCCGCGTCACACTTTCGGTTAAAGTTTTTTATAAGTCTATATCTCTTGACGATGTCGATGGATCAAGTTGATACTTTGCATGTCGGTAGATATTGGTCTCAAGTTTTACGCAGTACCATCATGACCCACCCTGGGTGACCTTGAGGTCAAGGTCACAGGCTTAGAAATTTTGTGTTTAAGTTTTTGGTTAAAGTTTTTGTAAGTCTATATCTCTTGACCATGTTGATGGATCGAGTTGATACTAAGCATGTTGGTAGATATTGGTCTCAAGTTTTACGCAGTACCATCATGACCCACCCTGGGTGACCTTGAGGTCAAGGTCACAGACTTAGAAATTTTGTGTTTAAGGTTTTGGTTAAGTTTTTGTAAGTCTATATCTCTTGACCATGTTGATTGATCGAGTTGATACTTTGCATGTTGGTAGATATTGGTCTGAAGTTTTACGCAGTACCATCATGACCCACCCTGGGTGACCTTGAGGTCAAGGTCACGGACTTGGAAATTTTGTGTTAAAGTTTTGGTTAATGTTTCTATAAGTCTATATCTCTTGAACACGTCGATGGATAAAGTTGATACTTTCCATGTTGATAGATATTGGTCTCAGGTTTTATGCTGTACCATCACAACTCACCTGGATGACCTTGAGGTCAAGGTCACGGACTGGGAAATTTTCTGTTAAAGTTTTGGTTAATGTTTATTATATGTCTATATCTCTTGAACATGTAGATAGATCAAGTTGATACTTTTCATTTTGGTAGATATTGGTCTGAAGATCATGCCCCACCTGAGTGACCTTGAGGTCAAGGTCATGGGTCATAGATTTTAACAGATTTAGTGGCAAATCACAAGTCAGGCGAGCTACGCTGTCCTGCGACAGCTCTTATTTCAATGAACAGTTTAACTTGGAAAGTGAAAATAGGTTTGACCTACTTGCAAGAGGTCATGAAACCAAGTCCACTGAAACCTTGAATAGCAAAAACAGTTTTATTAGTGGTCTGAAATTTTCCAGTATCAACATAAACAGTATAAGAGGAAAAAAACTTGAGTTGTTGGCCTTCATTGATTTTCATCAATCTCAGATTTTGGCGATTCAGGAAACAAAAATTGACAATTCCATATTAACGTCTGAATTATTTCCGGAATCTTTTCCATACAGTGTGTACAGAAAGGATAGAACCTTAAATGGTGGTGGTGTTATGCTTCTTGTACACAAGGACATCCCACACATGCCCCTCACAGAATTGGACAATGACTCAGAGTCAGTTTGGGTCAAACTTTTTGTAAATAAGAAAACTCACTTTGTGGCTAGCTGGTATCGACCACCTGTCGATGGTCATTTACCAGTATCGGACAATGGAAATGACTTATTGAATTCCCTGGAAAAGTTTGACAATTTATTTAGAGAACAGCTTGACAAAATCAAAAATATTAATAAAGGCAACAAACCCCCCTTAATTCATGTTTTAGGTGATTTTAACTTTAGAGATATTGTATGGCCGGACAGACTCAGCAAATCTGGGTCATCATTGAGTCAGACGGAGGGTCAGATTTTGATAGATATCATGAATGACCATGGTTTGGAACAATTAGTCAATTTCCCTACCAGAGAAAGAAATACTTTGGACTTAATTTTGACCTCTCTTCCTGGTCAGTTTGTAGACATTCCATCCCCGGATAAGCTCAGTGATCATGACATTGTTTCTGGCACATTGAAAATTGCTATCCCCCCTATAAAGAAACCTAGGAGAAAAGTGTATCGTTATCAGAAAGGTGATTATGAATCTATGAGAGCAGAAACACTTAAATTTGCAAAGGAAAGATACTTCAACGGTTACTCAGATACTCGGTCGGTCCAGGAAAATTTCAATCTCATTACATCGTTTATTCAGGAATCAGCAGATAAACATATCCCCTCAAAAACTAGTCGCTCAGTTTCCTCTGTCCCTTGGATAACACCTGAAATAAGAAGGAATTGGATAACACCTGAAATAAGAAGGAAGATTCGCAGAAAAAATGCAACTCATGCAAAAGCTAAAAAGACTGGTAGTGCAAAATTTAGATCTAAATTTGAATCTTTACGGAAAGAGATCAAAGCTGATATCAGGAAGCAGCATGATCTTTATGTGAACAACTTGGTAGGAGATGTTAAGGCTAATCCTAGAGATTTTTACAGGTACATAAACAGTCAGAAAAAAAATACCCAAGATATTCCCCCGTTGAAAAAGAGAAATGGAAGTGGAATAGCACAATCCGAATTTGAGAAGGCGGAAGAATTTAATGGTCAGTTCTCGAATGTTTTCACTAAAAGTGAATACCGGTACAAACATGTCCCTCTTATGGATAGATCTGCCCCATTCATGCATGATATTGTGGTCACAAAGGAAGGGGTGACCAAACTTCTCGAAGGTCTAAATCCGTCTAAAGCCTTAGGGCCTGATGAGCTTCATCCCAGAGTCCTAAAGGAACTGGCTATGGAATTAGGGCCGGTATTCGCCCATCTCTTCCAGCAGTCAATTGATTCAGGTGAAATTCCTAAAGAATGGTCTTTTGCTAATATTTGCCCCCTGTTTAAGAAGGGGGACAGGTCACTTGCCCGCAATTACCGCCCTGTTTCTTTGACATGCATTCCTTGTAAGCTTCTTGAACATATTGTATGCTCTAATATTATGGCCCATCTTGATGAACATGAACTCCTGTCGGACAGGCAACACGCATTTAGGAAATGGCATAGCTGTGAAACTCAGTTGACTACAGTGATAAATGACTGGACCAAAATCTTAGACAAAAAAGGCCAGGTCGACACTTTTATACTCGATTTTGAAAAGGCTTTCGATACTCCTCCCCATGAACTCCTTAAAAGCAAATTGTTCAGCTATGGAATAGGTGGAACAACACTGAATTGGATAAATGCTTTCCTTTGTTTCAGACAACAAAGGGTAGTGGTTAATGGTATTAAATCGGATTGGGCTCCAGTTGTGTCGGGTGTCCCTCAGGGCACCGCTCTCGGCCCCTTGCTGTTTTCCTTGTATATAAATGACATCTCAGCAGACATCGAGTCTGAAATAAGACTCTTTGCTGATGATTGTGTTTGCTATCGTGAAATCAAGAATGAAGAGGATACATTGAAACGTCAAAGAGACATTGATCGCTTAGGCAGTTGGGCTAGAAAATGGGGAATGAGATTTCAACCCGTCAAATGCAACATGATGCAGCTGACAAATAAACGGTCTAGTAAGATACAGGCTAACTACACCCTTGAGGGCACTTTACTGGAAAATGTTGAAAGCATAAAATACGTGGGTGTAACTATCACAAATGATTTGAAATGGAATACTCATATTTCCAATGTTTGTACAAAGGCTAACAGAACTCTCGGATTCTTTAGGAGAAATTTGTATTCTTGTCCCCCAGATGTGAAAGAAGCAGCTTATAAAGGACTGGTGCGGCCGGTCTTGGAATATGGAAGCTCAGTTTGGGACCCTCACACTCATGGCCTCCAGGAAGAACTGGAAAAGGTCCAAAATCGTGCGGCAAGGTTTGTGACGGGAAATTATGTTTTTGAAACTGGGAGCATGACTGGCATTTTAGGTCAACTGAAATGGGAATCTCTTAAGAAAAGGAGGAAGGATAGTAGACTTATATTGCTATACAAAGGTCTAAAGGGTAAAGCCAGAATACCCACAGATGACCTTATCCCAAAGAATAGGCGTTGTAGAAATCAACACTCTTTGGCTTTTCAGATACCTTCAGCTAGCAAAGAAGCGTACAAAAGTAGTTTCTTTCCACAGACTATCAGGGACTGGAATGACCTCCCTGATTCACTTGTCTCCTCTGCTGAAATGTCTGATGACTGTGTGTCCAAGTTTGCTTCACTCGTGCGTTCAAGGGACTAATTTCTCACCCATCCGAACCCCCTGGTGAAATAATGTCATTTGGCGTGTCACCAGTAAACTATTCAGATTGCCTTTGCCTGGGTCAGTGGGTTGTGCTTAAGCCTGATTTTAAAATCTACACTTTTAGCCAATCCTCATCAGTCATCATTCATGATCTTATATACCTGCACTATATTTTGCTTTTATCTTTGATTTTAGCCCAGCTTGAAAGCACACACCAGATGTAAATGTCAACAAGAGTCTCGTCATGTTGCATAAGTGAGATGGATAGATAAAAATTTGATGTGTCCAATTATCCTTTTTAAGTTTTTTGTCAGTTTCATTTGGTGGGACTCGACATCTTCCTATATACTGCCATACGCTTTGATGGACATTCTGTGCTGTTGAACAGAAAAATGCTTAAAATTAATGATAAGACAGGTACAATAAGCATTCAGTGATAGATAAGTATGGTATAGGTTTAAAACTTATCAGTCATGAAAATACCGATGGCATGTTTTGAATGATTAGACAGTCACTGGCTATTCTGACACTGGCTATCCGCATGATGGTCGTGCCGATAACACCGCTCATTGACACGACCGTCGTGCGGATAAGCGGTGTTATCCGCATGACAGGGAAATCGATATCCAAATGTTAGAAGTGTCTAGAAATGGATACATTTTAAGTTGATAAATATTATACACAGGCTTCAAACTGAAACAGAAAATTAACCATGCAGGAATTTTTTACTTTTTAATTAACAAATTTATTATTTTGATGAAATTGGCTTACCTGTAATTTTGCCTATAAAAATCAGCCATGCGTATGCATAAATGAGAAAGTAATTATCGTAACCTAGTAAATAATAAAAGAATATGGTAATCCAAAAGAATAAACAGCCTTTGATTTTAACAATGTGTATGGAAACCTTTCAGTAACAATTAAAAAGCATTCACAATTTTTATAGTTGTTACAAATTTACTGTAATTCAGTTTACTTCAGCTGGAATAAACAATTCGTTTTCTTATTCATGATTAACAAATATGTTATTTTCAAAGTATTTCAATAGCTAAACACATAATTAATTGTCAAATGACAAATTAAGTTTAATGCATGCGTAAGCTTGTTAGAAAATCTCATACTCCTGTCGTGCCGATAGCCAATAGATATAGCATTGGCTATCCGCAAGATGGTCGGGAAGATAACGCCGCTTATCGGCACGACCGTCACGAGGATAACCTCAGCCAGCTATCTGCACGACAGGAAATCATTACACTAAAATGTTTATTTCTCAATTGATTTCTTGTGAGTTGATGCATATTGTGCATTTTATAAACAACTCAATTTCGCATTTAATATTCAAACAGATGATATTTATGCAAGAAATTTTACTTTTTGATAATTATTATGTTGAAATTCAATTGGCTTACCTGTTAAAATCAGTCATGCAGGAGATGAGGTGAAAGGGGAAAGTAATTATCGTAACTTAAATTATAAAAGAATGTGGTTATCAACGAAATAAACAACCTCAAAATTAAGAATGGAAGGGTACGGAAATATTCAAACAATAATTAGCATTTACGATGTTTATACTAATCTCTGTGATCAAAGTCTATCTGTTCCTTTATTTCAGTGTACAGATATTGAAATCATCACATTCAATTTTATTTTCCCTAATTATTGTATCCGAACTTAAAAAAAAAAATCATGATTAACAAAGCCTTTGTTTTAAATCTAATTCAATAACTAAATAAATATAAGATTAACAGTAAAATGATTGTTAGAAAACCCCATAGATCTACTCCCGTCGTGCCGATAGCCAATTCCTATAGCACAGGCTATCTGCACGACGGTCGGGCTGATATAAACGCCGCTGATCACTGACTATCAAAAATTCATTGTAAGAAATTGATTTATTTCATTCCTCAGTGCTTCAAACATATAATTTCTTACATTTGTTTTCATTATTTCTACAGCCTCAGAATGAGCACATAGAACTACACAGGAAGCGTCATGGCTACAGACTGGATTACCATGAGAGGAAGAGGAAGAAAGAGAGCCGTATGCCACATGAATTGGCTGAGAAGGCAAAGAAATTACGCGGCATTAAGGCTAAATTATATAACAAAAAGAGACATTCAGAAAAAGTACAAATGAAAAAGACAATAAAAATGCATGAAGAAAGAAAGACAAAACAGAAATCAGATGATAATGTTCCAGAAGGGGCTGTACCAGCATATCTGTTGGACAGAGAAGGGCAGACAAGAGCCAAGGTCCTGTCAAATATGATAAAACAGAAGAGGAAAGAAAAAGCGGTATGTACAAATTTTACATTTTTCATCCAACCTCAATCTATGCTATATGAAGTGTTTCATGAAAAAAAAAAAAAAAAAAAAAAAAAAAAAAAAAAAAGACATAGAATGACCCTTTTATTCACAATAACGATTTGTCATGTCTTTAGAAAAGTGGGCAATGATGACGACTACTTCTTATCAACTTGTCAATTTGTATGATACATGTACTAGCAAGTATCATACAAACTGACAAGTGGATAATTTTGTATCACTGCACAAAATAATAAAATTGATGTGCTAAAGGACTTGCAGATCTGCTTTGAGCCTTTGAATATAAATATTTTAAAAATAAATTAAGATAGAAAAGTGGTTCATGTCATCTGATTTGCCAAAAAATTGTAAACTTTGAGATAATGTGAAACCAAACTGAAAACTGAACAACATGTGAGAATAATGAAAAAATGTATCACAAAACCAATGTTCATGTGTTTGATTTCAGGGTAAATGGGAAGTGCCTTTGCCAAAAGTTAAAGGAGTCAGTGAGAATGAAGTGTTCAAAGTTGTGAAAACAGGAAAAACCAGAAGTGAGTATAGTTTGAGCTTGTGCGTGAGAAAACCAACAATTTGGGCTTTCAGACCAGGTCCGACACAAACCAGGCTGTTCAGTCACAGAATGAAGTTAGAAGCTTGAAACTTTGGATATAAGTAGAAGAGGAATAGTACTATCTATGTGGAGAAAACAAAGGCGCTGATCAGTTGTGCAGTTGCTGCTTAGCTGATCTGCGTCTTTGTTTTTGAATATGCAAATTGTTGGTTTTCTCATGTGAAGGCTCATTTCTTCTAAAAAGTAAACATGCAAACAATTAAGACCTTGATGGGACCCTTTGCTTATCTGGCAGTCGTGATTCCATTTTAAAATTTTGGCATTTAATATTGTAAGCAAGTAAAAGGAAGAATGATCATGACTGAATAGAAGTTGACTAAGAAAATTAGTGACTGACTTGAAAGTTGGCCACATTAGTTTTGCAGTTTATATGATGATTCTGTTACTCCAGGCATATTTATTTGATCATTCAGCTTTTCAGACTATTTAACTCATTTAAGCCTGGGGTCCCTTTTATGGGACATAGGCAAACAGCATAGCCCCAGATGTGACGCCGCAGAATGCGGCGTCCCATCTGGGGCTATTCTGTTTGCTTGGAGGAATTTCATCGAAAAATGGGATAAAAATTAAAAATCACTCCTAACACCCCTAAAAATGAAAGTGGACTCACTCAATTGATAATGATGGGAAAATCCATTCGTCAGATATGGGGTTAATCTTAATGTTTCTTCCTGCAGGAAAAGGTTGGAAAAGAATGGTCACAAAACCATGTTATGTTGGTGAAGGGTTTACAAGAAAACCACCAAAGTTTGAAAGATTTATAAGACCTATGGTATGTACTGTTTTGTTTGTTTGATTTGATGCTTCACATCTCAACAGCTGGTTATGTTGAGACATTGCCTCCATTTTTTGGGACTTCTGCTCGTACTAAACATGGGGATGTTAAAATGTGCTTTTAAATGAGCCGCATAATGAGAAAAATTGATTTTCGCCTATGCGAAAACAAAGACACAGATCAGATGTGCACAGCTGATCAGCACCTTTGTTTTAGCTACACAGATAGTACAATTCCTCTTGTTCTTAAATCTGAAATTTCAAGATTCTAAATTACTTCTGAGACTGTACAGGCCGGTTTGTGTCAGGCCTGGTCCAGTCGCGGCTCAAATTTATTGATGGTTTGCCTTACCACTTTACCTGGGCAAGCTCAGACCTTCTAAGCAGTTACATAAACCAGTAATTTGGTGGTCAGTCAATAAGTTATAAGCTTGACACTGCTTGGCACAAGCAGCCCAATCATTCTAAAGGCCCGAATGGGCAGGGGCCGAATATGTACTGATGTTCAATGTTATAATAAGAGGGAAACCAATTACACGTTGTGGTGTATTATGTCCCCCCTCCGAAGGGGTGGGGGACATATTGTTTTTGGTGTGGATCCCGTCGGCGTCGGCGTCGGCGTCAGCGGCGTCGGCGTCGGCGGCGGCGGCGTAGCTTTTTGTCTGCACGATATCTCCTGAACCACTTGATGGATTTAGACCAAACTGGCACAGAAACTTCATTGGGACAGCCGAATGGAGTGATTAGCTTTCGGTGACCTTGACCTAATATTCAAGGTCACAAAGGTCAATTAACTTTGAAAATCCAGGTGGCTCCATTCGTTTCCGCTCTCTAACTTGAGTAGTTTTTGACCGATTTTCTTCAAACTTTGCATATGAGTTGATACTGGCAAGGAGTGGTTTGGGATTATAGATGGGTAAATTTCGTCAAACGGCCTTAGAGTTATGGCCCTTGATTTAGGTTAAAAATTGCATTTTGTTCGTTTCCGCTCTCTAACTTGAGTAGTTTTTGACTGATTTTCTTCAAACTTTGCATATGAGTTGATACCGGCAAGGAGTGGTTTGGGATTGTAGATGGGTAAATTTCGTCAAATGACCTTAGAGTTATGGCCCTTGATTGAGGTTAAAAATTGCATTTTGTTCGTTTCCGCTCTCTAATTTGAGTAGTTTTTGACCGATTTTCTTCAAACTTTGCATATGAGTTGATACCGACAAGGAGTGGTTTGGGATTGTAGATGGGTAAATTTCGTCAAACGACCTCAGAGTTATGGCCCTTGATTGATGTTAAAAATTGCATTTTGTTCGTTTCCGCTCTCTAACTTGAGTAGTTTTTGACCGATTTTCTTCAAACTTTGCATATGAGTTGATACTGGCAAGGAGTGGTTTGGGATTGTAGATGGGTAAATTTCGTCAAATGACCTTAGAGTTATGGCCCTTGATTGAGGTTAAAAATCGCATTTTGTTCGTTTCCGCTCTCTAACTTGAGTAGTTTTTGTCCGATTTTCTTCAAACTTTGCACATTAGTTGATAACGGCAAGGTGTGGTTTGAAATTGTAGATGGATAAATTTCGTCAAACGACCTTAGAGTTATGGCCCTTGATTGAGGTTAAAAAATGGATTTTGTTCGTTTCCGCTCTCTAACTTGAGTAGTTTTTGACCGATTTTCTTCAAACTTTGCATATGAGTTGATACCGGCAAGGAGTGGTTTGGGATTGTAGATGGGTAAATTTCGTCAAATGACTTTAGAGTTATGGCCCTTGATTGAGGTTTAAAATTGCATTCTGTTTCGTTTCCGCTCTCTAACTTGAGTAGTTTTTTACCGATTTTCTTCAAACTTTGCATATAAGTTGATACCAGCAAGGATTGGTTTGGGATTGTAGATGGGTAAATTTCGTGAAACTTCAAACTTTACAAATATGGAAAGCTGAAACATGTGTTATTTAAAATGCCTGTTGGTATATATTGGTTTTAATTTAAAATGTCTGTTGGTATAAATTTTTCAGGGTTATATGTAAAAATTTACAAAATTAAAAGTGGGTTGGGGCAGAGAGGGGGGACATATGTTTTCCTCTGAAAACTCTTTCTAGTTAAGTATCAGTTGTGTTTCATCCCTGTGTGGAGCCTTGTGCTGTTCTCAAGCAAAGAACATTTAATTCACAACCATCAAAATTTACTTGTTTGTGAATGTTTCTTCCTGAGTTTCTGATTGATACAGATATTGTCATACATATTTCTCTAGTGGTATCGTATTCTGTCTGAGGAATTTTCTTGTTTTTAATCTTTTGAAATTTAAAGAGAATATTTCAGGAGTAGTGTCTTTATTGCAGGGTCTTAGATATAACAAAGCACATGTGACTCATCCTGAGTTAAAAGCCACATTCTACCTGCCTATAATTGGTGTAAAGAAGAATCCCACATCACCACTATACACTTCTCTAGGGGTGCTTACTAAAGGAACCATTATTGAGGTATGTAGTCACTATTCGGGACTAATAATGTTGAGCTCATTTTCACCAAAGATTAATCCGGTTACAAAACCTTTTTCACCCGAGTGAACTGAATGCAGCACAAAAATCATAGTAGAAATTTCATGCCTAGATGTTGATGCAGCTCTACTGCGAAGCTGATCAGCGCCTTTGTTTTCGTTACACGGACAGTACAGTTCCTCTTTGCAGCCTCTTGACATCTCCTGTGCTTGTACAGCTCGGTCTGTGTCAGACCTGTTTGGAAACGTTGTTGGTTTTGTCATGAGGCGGCTCAGTGTTTTGTTTGTTTTGTTTGTTTGAATTGATGCTTTACGTCCCAGTCAACAGCAATGGTCATGTCGGGATGTTGCCTCCATTTTATGGGACTTTTACCCAACATTAGGATGTCATGACACTCAAAATGTGCTTCATAAATATTGCCACCCAACTAAGCCAATAAGGCTTATATGTATGGATGGTTTGACTAAACCACATTTCCTGGGCAGGCTCAGACATTAGTGGTTAACCAGTAATCAGCTGATCAGAAGCTTTGCCTGGAGGCACAAGCAGCCCATCTATTTCTCCTAGGCCCCGACCACCCTTTCAAATGTTTTGTATACTTTGTATATTCCAGGTGAACATCAGCGAGTTAGGTCTTGTCACTCAGGGAGGAAAAGTTGTCTGGGGTGAGTGTTCTGCATCATCTCCAAACAGAAGATAGTAATTTTCTGAAAAGTTTTTGAAAAGCTGTTGTTCAGACTAGAATTTTGAAATACAGGAACACAAATGCAATATAGATTCAGATGAAATGTGCATGACTGGTTAATTCAATCTTGGAGGTTCTTTTGAGAGTAACATTAACACCCCATATTAACTTACCTACATGTACCAAGGAGGGAGGGCTCAATCTTGTCAGGACTGAAAAATTGTGGACTGGGACATTTAATATCTAATCAAAACTACTACTCCTGTTCCAATTTACTTAGCGTAGTCCTATGAAGTTTGTCATATGATGTTACTAAGTTGAATCACAAAGTTGGCCACTTGATTGAACAGATACAGGTACTTCATTCATATTCATTATGGTAAATAAATCTGTGGTGTGGGTCTGCAGTTAAACTACCATTCTTTTCTTCAGTAATTAAATGAAAGGGTGAATTTTTTTCTTCAGGTAAATATGCACAAGTGACCAACAATCCAGAGAATGATGGCTGTATTAATGCTGTTCTGTTAGTATAGAGGCTCTGAAGGGGTCAGAGCAGAGAGGCTCTGATGGGGTTAGAGCAGAGGACTACAAAAAGGGAGTATTTGATGATTAGGGATAATTTTGCTTAATTCTTCAAAAACCATGTGTTGTGGGTACACAGAATGGAAGCGATTCTAATGAGTACCCATAATGTAGGATATGTGAAGAACCGACAAATGAGCCGCCTCGTGGGAAAACCAACAATGTGGTTTCCGACCAGGTCCGACACAAACCGACCTGTACAAGCACAGAAAAGAGCTAGAAGCTTGAAATTTCGGATTTAAGTAGAAGAGGAATTGTACTATCCGAGTAGCGAAAACAAAGGCGTGATCAGCTTCGCAGTTACTGCGAAGCTGATCTGCGCCTTTGTTTTCGCCTAGGCAGATTGTTGGTTTTCCCATGAGGCGGCTCAAATATCTTCCAACTATCATTAAATACTCCTCATTATCTAGTCTTCGGGTCAGAGGCTGTTCTGCTGGTTTAGAACTGAGGACAAATGTGCTGAACAATGAAATCTTTGCAAACTGATTAAACCAAAAGATGATTTGGAACTCAGAAGTATGGGCTGAAACTTGATAGTCTGGAGCATTTTAAGAACTATGTGTAATAACGAGCTACAAGCAAGAAAAACTATTTTGAAGAAAGCAAGAAGAACTGAACATAAAATGCTTCAATTGTGTATAATAAAGAAGCATTGTTTTGAAATAAGGACGGACAACCTAATGAACCTATAGGTCATAACAGAGAAAGCTGTTTAAAAGAAAAAGCTAGCGATGCTTGTGAGATTTTGACGCTAATCCACTGTTTGAAGAGCATCTCTCACTGTATGTCCATAATTCTTGCAAAGATCTTTTGTCGTAGCCTTTGATGGTCTCGAGAAAAGCACCAAAGTCTCACAAGCTAGCTAAAATGCTCCACATTGTGATATGTCCACAAGAATGTGGATTCAAAATGCTGTTGTTGGTTTTGAATAAACAACAAAACACTGATATAATACTTATCTTTTCATTGTCACATGCTCTTAATAAGTATCACAGGAAAAAAATGTGTAATATAATAAAAAGAGGCTGAAAAATTGCCCCGAAATGTATGAACCGGTTTACAGTTACTTTTCACATAATCACCATATACACTGTATCAAACATGCACAACATGAAAAAAGGACTTGTGTACTATATGTATATAGGCCAAATTATAGACAGGTCCACACACAGGTTTTGAGTGGTCAAATAGATTTGCAAAGCCATTGTGAAAATTCATTGAGAGACATAAACTTCAACTTGCCTAACAAGGAATAGTTCTCTTTTGAATACTTTACATGGGTGGTAAACATGGGAACTAGCTCCGAAAAGAGGCAGTGAAATTTTGTTCCAATGTTAATTTCAAGATCACTCCTAAGGTTTGAATAAAGTAGACAGTTGTTTTTATGAAGATTTTGGAAGTGTTTGTAAAAACAGGAAAAATATCGCAATGCTGTTCCATGTAAAGATAATCTCTTGGTACATAAGGCCCAAAAGATTGGTTGAAACCGAATTAATTTGCGCAACATTCACTTTGTGAAAGCACCAAATCGTGTTAGAATCGGTAATAAAAACTTAGTGGGCATACTTTCGGATTCAAACGTCATTTTGGGTCGTGATCACAGACAAATTATCTTTGAATGGAACAGCACTGCGATAATCATCCTTCTTTCATTCAATACGTCAAATGTATTTTAATACAAAACTACCAAGACCTTTGGAACAATCTCGAAATTACTATTCCAACAAATTTCCACTACCTCTTTTGGAGCTCATTCCCAGGTTTACCACCCATGCTTTAATCCACAGCAGGATCATGCAGAAGATTGCAGAAAATTTCATGTCAGAACATTTTCAACTTGGTTTAGGAAAGTGTCCAAATTGGTTGGTGATAAAAATTTCATTTCAGAGTAAAGCATAAAAGCACTAAATATCTTTAGCACTATGTGTATTTCTTCAAGATTTTGTGTATGGAATGGTTGCACTCAAAATTGTATGATTCACTCTAGATTGTATAAGGGTTTTTACCTTTGAATATCCTTGAGTATGCTAAGTTCGTGGGGCTAAAAAGTCAAAGACAGCTTGCACAATCTTCAGAGAAAAAAACAGTCTAATTTCCTACCTTATCAAGAGTAATTTATTCCTTTCCTCTGTTTCTAAATCAAATTTGAAGTTTCAAACACCAAACTTTTCATTAAACTACTCTTTTTACAAACATTGTCTGCTACATTGGGCAGCCATTTTGTATATCCTAAGTCCGTGACGTCACTTGTTTGGAAATTCCCGCCATAAAAGTAGGCCACAAAAATCAATTATTGGGTTGCTGAAAATTCTTAAGGCACATTAAAATGATTCCAACGAGAAAAAGCCCTGAAATTCAAACAAAATTTGGCAAATGTGAAGATTATTTCTTCTCCAACTGTACCTCTGCAGTCATTTATGAGCTTATACCCTTTGGGGCATTTCTTTTCAAGAATACCAAGAAATAGCAATATTTTCAAACTAAATATGACTAAAAATGAAAATTTAGACTTTGGCAAGTCAGATAATGCAAAATCAATCCATCACATTTATTTTTATGCAATTAAAATACATTAGTTTTTATTTTAAAAACCTACACATTCTTAGGTAAAGGGTAAGCACCCCTAGGTTGCAACAACCAAATAATAAAAATGTCTTTGGCCTTGCTCTTCCTGGAAATCACATGACCTTGACTGCCATATTGTAAACAAACTTCAGACACATGCTGGTTTTTTGACAGTTCTTATTTAGTAGATTTTAGAGCATTTTTAGAGGTACAAAATTTGGAAATAAGAAAAATTCAATATTTTGTGACCTTTGCAAAATAACTGCACACACTGGTCTTATTTAGATCAGAATTACCACAATTTATTTATAAATGAAGGAAGTTGACCCTTTGAAACATTTTGGCACCTTTCCAACCATTGCACAAGCAGACGTCTGCCAGAGAGGCACACAAACATTGACCCCACGAACTTGGAATATTCACGGACTTAGGATATTCAACGATATGAAATGAAATGTACACCGATTTTACACTGTTCATTTTAACCATTTCTTTAAGGGATATGAAAACTAAAATCCAATGCCACAATGATTGACTGCTTGCATAACCAACATTGATTAATGTGAAGAAAAAAATCTATTTACATCATTGTAGCAAAGCAGCAAAAGGCCATAGTGTGATGAAACAATACAGAACAGTCTCTTATAACATCATAACATTAACAGCTCCTAAATGTACATGTACAACAACAAACTTATCAAAGACAATGGTCATCTTGTCACTGGTAGAAATCTCCTACCGCAATGTCATCTTTTCAGAGGGGTCTAGATGGGGTGTATCGATGACTTAAAATTTTATAAATATGAATTTATATGCTTATTTGCCTGAACACTATAAATAAGATTAAATGACACATTTTGTTTAGGCAGGCCTGTGGCTGAGTGGTTAAGGTGGCTGATTTCATCCACTCCTAGTCGAAATGATCATCTTCCTGTTGTCCAGTGTGGTTTTGAGGCCCACAGTGGGCAGATGTGAGACAAGCCAAGTTCTGCTTAAGGTGTGCCAGGTGATTTTTGTTGGGGTATTGTGGTATCCCACCTACTGATTGGTTCGTCTCATATGGGTGAAAATGAGCTTGAAAGGGACGTAAAACTAAAAAATTCTGGGGATTTCCCAATCTAGACTGTCAAACAATAATAAAATAGAACAACAGATTCAGTGCAACGCCTGTTTTGTGATAATGGCAGAAAAATTCTCAGTTCTCCATAATAACTGAGCCGCCTCATGACAAAACCAACAATTTGCATAGGCGAAAACAAAGACGCAGATCAGCTTTGCAGTAACCGCGAAGCTGATTAACGCCTTTGTTTTCGCTAAACAGATAGTACAATCTCTCTTCTACTTGTATCCAAAATTTGAAGCATCTAGCACTTTTCTGTGCTTGTGCAGCTCAGTTTGTGTCGGACCTGTTCAAAAACCACATTGTTGGTTTTCCCACGAGGCAGCTCAACTATAGTTGACTACTCACCATGGTACACAATGCAAGTACATGTATACCTAAAATGGGACACGATGCGAGAAAACCGGTCTTCGGGGTTTCCGTAACCGGCCTGTACGGTCACAGAAGAAAGCTAGAATCTTCAAATTTTGGATATAAAAAGAAGAGGAATTGAACTATCCGAGCAGTGAAAACAAAGGCGCTGATCAGCTGTGCAGTTACTGCACAGCTGATCTGAGTCTTTGTTTTGGCATAGGCCATAATCTGGTTTTCTCATGACACGGCTCAAATGTTGATGAGAAAATTCCACAAAATGATGTTTCAAAATGTTTTTTGCACCTGATTTTGTTCTTCTATTGATAGCCCTATTCATGGTATATATCACATGACCCAACAAAACGGTTTCACTGCGAGTATGGTGGCGTTGGGTAGATCATCGGACTGAATGAGGAGGTCCTAAGTTTGATCTCAACTTGGCAGCACCAAGTTCAACTAGTTGTGTCCTTGAGCAAGACACTGTAACTCCCCAAGAAGTTAAATTAGAATTATAACCAGGAAGAGATGGCTCTGTCCAGACATGACTGCAAAATTGTTGACTGGAATGTTGAACCTCAATACAAACAAAATGGCTTCACAGCCGATGTCGTCTCCTGGTTAATGAGATCAGATAATTACAACAATTACATCACAGACTGCAGCAAAACACAGGACAAAATGTGCAGGGACTGCTCGGTGATTCACAAAACATCAGGGCCCAGTTGTTCAAAACTAACGACGTCGTTAGTTAACGTTTCGTTAAAATTTCCAACATTAATATTACAAATACACTGTTATTTTTTGTTGAAAAAATGTGAGAAGCCTTTGCACTGCAAAGGATTCTCACATTTTTTCAACAAAAAATAACTGTATTTGTTACTTTAGCTGATATTTGCTTAACAAATTTATGTCTTAACGATATCGTTAAGCTAACGATGCTTTGAACAACTGGGCCCTGGAAAACATGTCCGTGTAATGTATACCCCCTTAAACCCCACTTTTATATAGAAAAATTGGGGTATGCAGGGGTGTACATATTTTTCTTATTTTTGCTCCAAAACATAGATTGTGGGTACTCGTTAGAACCGCCTCGGCGAGGCGGTTCTAACGTGTACCCACAATCTATGTTTTGAGCAAAAATAAGAAAAATATCAACAAATTTCTAATGAAATTCTAGATTTTTTACAACCAAAAAAAAATTCTGTATATTGCATGGGCATGTTTTCGTAATGACAGGTCTCATGACATGGCTCATGTGACGTGTGTGAACCATGCAGATCAATGCATGTTTAAAACTTGAGTACAATGAACACACCTGTTATCAAGAGACAACCAATACAACTGAGAACTACCAATGCAGATGAGAACAAAATGTGGCAACACTAAGTAACTATCTGAGCCGCCTCGTGGGAAAACCAACAATGTGGTTTCCGAACAGGTCCGACACAAACCGGCCTGTACAACCACAGAAGCAGGCTAGAAGCTTGAAACTTTGGAGTTAGGTAGAGGAGGCATTGTACTATCCGAGTAGCGAAAACAAAGGCGCTGATCAGCTTCGCGGTTACCGCGATGCTGATCTGCGCCTTTGTTTTCGCATATGCAAATTGTTGGTTTTCCCATGAGGCGGCTCATCTGTTATGGAACAACTTAATTTTTGCATCTTCCATATTAATTCCATTTCATCTGCATTGGATGTTCTCAGTCATGATGGCTGCCTCTTGACAGCCATTATGGTAAATGATAATACATGTTCCAGTGGTCCGGAGCATATATAAGCATACATTTCGTTGGCTCGTTTACAAAGCCTTGTAACTGCAAAAAACAAATTTTTCAGGAGAAGCAAAACACTAAAACTTGTATATAAATAATATATAAATGTGCATGTTTACAAATTGTTGTATATACAAAACTTGATAAATGAAAGCTAGAAGCAGATTCTAATGATGAATTAAAGAATGCATTTATGAGAAATCATTCATATGCAACTTTTGCATATCTAAAAGATAAAGATTTTCTTGTATTTAAATTTTTTGAAATCGCATATACGAGGTTTTGTCACATTTTTTACAAGTCTGTTTACCATTTGTAGTCACGAGGTTTTGTAAGGTCATCGAAAAACTAACTTCCCATCGGACATAACCTACAAGGCTTTGTCACAAGCTGAATTTGAATGTTTTGAATCGCGCCATGTGAAAAAACGATTTTTTGAAAAAGTGCAGTTACGAGGTTTTGTAAACGAGCCAACGATTTAAGATCTGTATAAAAAGATTCAGTGAAATGACTGAAAACTACCTCATACATGTACTTCCTGATATATACAAAAATTCTTATTCTATCTGGGTTAATGTCTAGATATAATCAGATTTTAGTTTTATGTCATGAAAATTAAAACTAAAACAAAATGTTTAGACAGATGTAGATTAAAACCAACAAAATAATGTATCATTCTGCAATAAACTTTACAAATACTGAACATCAACAGAACACAGGCTATCTTAAATAAGTGATAAGCTCAAGGCCAATTCTAGGGTATTCAGTTTTGACAATACAGTTTGACAATACAGTTAATCACTTATTTTGTTTTATTCTGGGATGGCCACACTCTGGCCACATATTCTGTTTTCCAAAAAGTATTCGTCCAATAGGAACAGTCATGTCATTCATAATTAGAGTGGTAAATCTGTGACGCGAGTCTATGCTGATATAAATCTGATTATACATTTTAATAATTTCTCAAGTTCAACGAACATCTTATATTCCATATCAATAGGAAATTGTGATGAAACAAAAAAAAAAAACAACAATACAATATGTGGCTGATAAACACCTGGGACTTGCGTAAATTCTTTAATATCAAAACATTTGAGCCTATATTCTTAAATAGGATTTTATCGACTTCAAAGTGAAAAACAATGAAAAGTTGCATTGTTGTTATCGACATCATCAGTGACATTGCCTATTCCTGCAAAGGGTTAATACATGTGTGGTCATAACACTTTTTATTACATGGCGTCATCCACTGGTGATGGCTTAACGACAATGCCAATGAGGTTTTATGGTGTTCATTGTGAAACTATTCCGTTTATTACGCAATCACTGTACAAATGCTTGGTTTAAAATCAGTCAAGAACAAAAATTCTGTAGAACATGCCAATGGTTTTGAAAAATAATGCACTACTTAACAGTAACAAAATTTAAACTAGCAACTTTAACTAAAAGCATTAACAATATACAATGTAATCTAAATAATAACAATCATTTAACAACATATGAAATTCAATTTAATTTTTGAGCCACATCATGAGAAAGCCAGATTTTTACCATGCAAAAACAAAGGCACAGATCAGCTTCGCAGTAAGTGCAAAGCTGATCAGCCCCTTTGTTTTTGCTACACATTAATACAATCCCTATTCTTGATTTCGAAATTTTAATCTTCTGTGTGTGTACAGCTGGGTTTGTGTCGGACCTGGTCTGAAACCCATTAGACCGGATTTCTCCAGTCGTGGCGCATTTATGACATAGGTTAAATAAACTTAGAATTTCAAAGAAAAAGGAAAATGATGTGGATATGTGATGGTAATTCTCTTTTTGTTGTAAAAACATGAATACATACACATATTACAAGAGAAATGCTATGAAGTTATAGCAGATTTACACAGGTTAAGACAAAAAATTACTTGTCCATCATTCATTACAGGAACAATTACTGTATTAATGCACTAGTTATTTGTAACCACGCCCCTCCCCCCCCAGCCCCGGGGAATAGCGGGGACTGACTTTTTGTCCACCAAATCCCCACTAAAAGCCCCACCCTGTGAGGAATGCTCTTTGGTAAAACCACTGCTGTTTTCCCCCACAGACTGCTATCTTTTCATTTCACAGCCCTTTTTGCCTATATAAAGCAAACCCCAGGTATTCCCGACTGCCGTGGAAAAACTTTTGTCAAAGCCCCACTCATTTCCACGGCTATCCCCCACCCTCCCCCGGGGCTGGGGGGGGCATGGTTACAAATGACTAGTGCATAAGTTCTAACTGTTCTTTTCGGTCATATAACCATAAAACATTGTTTCACATTACGCAACTTAAATGTCTTGAGACTGCATCAAAATGAAAGTCTCTCGTCCATAAATAGGAATGTACAGAAACAATACGGCCAGCTTCATATTTCGTGATAAAACACCAGTATCTAGTATAATCAATCCTAATAAAACACTATAACTATGACATTTTGCAAAGTCAAATGTCCAAGGTCATTAATCACAGGGTTCAAACATTGGTTTGTCAGAAAAAGTAAAAATGTTTGATATCTTTTTTTATAAAATGTTGGTTAATAGCATGAGCAAGAATGCATGACAAATGCCTAACATAGGCAGGGATTTGTGATGTTTAAGTAAAATATGATTTTACTCTACATGACACCTTCCTAACTTAAGGCTATTACTACATAATGATATGTGCCATAGCAATGTCATTTGCATATTTAAGCAATAAGTGAAAAGCTAAAATTTAATTTATGACATATAAAGATGTTTTTCATTATGTTATGAAATTTCAAATAAATAAAATGAATGTTAATATATACATCTGAATATGGCTTAAAATTATGGCTAGTCATCCTAATTAAACATGTATTTTCATCTCTTTTAAAAAACCAGAGGACCAATGGTCATGTAAACGCTCACCTGAGATCTGCTGTATATATGAATGTTATAGAAAATAGTCCCAGTATAGGGGCAGATGAAGCCCTTGGGCCATTTTTTTTTCTTCAGAATAATCAATATACTGTCCATACAAGTTTTTCCCTTCAAATGACATTTTAACAGTTCACCCATTCAAATACATAGGCAACCCATGTTGACATTGCCTTAAAGTAGGTCAAGGTCATCACAGGGTCATGATTTATACATACATTGTAGTACTGGAGTCATCGATGCTTCATGCCAAGTTTTTTCGAAATTGTTCCACCGGTTCTGGAGAAGAAGATTTTTGAAGGGTTTATACCATACATGCGCGGATCCAGAAAATGTTCTCAGAGGGGGGGGGGGGGGGTCCAAATTCCCAGAAGGGGTCCGACGGAAAATTTCAACATAGCAAAAATTAATAATCTGGCAATTCCAGGGGGGGGGAGGGGGGGGGGTCCGGACCCCCTGTCCCCCCCTCTGGATCCGCCCATGCCATATATGGGCATGGTGGCCATCTTGGTCATGTGACCTTGATTTTTTATATACACATTGATTCCCCCATTCTATAGATGCTTCACATGAAATTTGGCTTTGAATGGCAAAGCGGTTTCAGAGGATCACCGCTGTGTCTGGTGTGGGTTCGAGCCCCGCTCTGGCCATATGTGAGACAAGCCAAGTTCTGCTTGCAGGTGTGTCAGGTGGTTTTTCTCGGGGTTCTCCCGTTTTCGCCCCACCTACTGATTGGCCCGTCTCATATGAGCTGAAATAATCTTGAAAGGGACGTTAAACTGAATCAAAAAAAAAAAAAAAAAAAAAAAAAAAGGTTTCAGAGGAGATGTTTGAATATTATGGTAATATATATGTATAATGCCCCAGGGCTGGGGCAAATGAGCCCCTGGGGTCCATTTTTTTTTTCAGAATCATTAATATTCAGTCCTACTGCCCATTTCCTGCAAGACTTTCACTTTAAATGACATTTAAAAAGTTTCCCCATTCAAATGCATGGGCGACCTATGTTGACCTTGCTGTAAAATAGGTTAAGGTGATCCAAAGGTCATAATTTATAATCACATTGTAGTACTTCAGTCCCCGATGCTTCATGCCAAGTTTTGTTGAAATTGGTCCATTGGTTCAGGAGAAGAAGAATTTTAAAGGGTTTTTTACCATATATGGACATGGCGGCCATCTTGGTCATGTGACCTGGATTATTTATAAACACATTGATTTCCCCTTCCCATAGATGCTTCCTATAAAATTGGGCTTTGATTGGCCAAGCGGTTTCAGAGAAGATCTTTGAATATTTTTGTAATATACATGTATATTGCCCCGGGGTGGGGGCACACCAACCCCTGGGGTCCAAATTTTTTTCAGAATTACCTACCTTCAGTCCATTTGCCCATTTCCTGCAAGATTTGCCTTTCAAATAACATTTTAACAATTTTCGCCATTCAAATGCATGGGCGACCTATGTTGACCTTGCCGTAAAATAGGTCAAGGTCATCCAAAGGTCATAATTTATATATACATTGTAGTACTGTAGTCCCCAATGCTTCATGCCAAGTTTCGTTGAAATCGGTCCAGTGGTTCCGGAGAAGAAGAATTTTGAAGGGTTTTTACCATATGTGGGCATGGCGGCCATCTTGGTCATGTGACCTGGATTATTTATAAACACATTGGTTCTCCCTTCCTATAGATGCTTCATATAAAATTTGGCTTTGATTGGCCTAGCGGTTTCAGAGAAGAAGATCTTTGAAAATGGTGGACGACGACGGACGGACGGACGACGGATGGACGCCGGATCATGGCCATCCTATAAGCTCACCTTGTGAGCCTAACGGCTCAGGTGAGCTAAAAAAAAGAAATGACTTGAAACAGTATTACATATCAAACAACTAAATTGGGGAGAACATTTCTCTTCAATTATATGCAGGCAACAACAGAAGACAAGGTACAGGGTGCCCGGTGACTTTTGGTGTCAAAAATATAGGTCAGGTTCAAAAATATAGGTTTTTCGAGGTCAGAAATATAGGATAAAATAGGATGTATATAGAATGAAAAAAAAAACAAGCTAAATTAATGTTTATCAGCCACCAGTCACATGATACATGTACATCTGTGAAGCCAACCAGATATATTCCTCTTTCCAAATAGAAAGAAAGATTGAACAAAGAAGAAATTCTTGATAGCCAGAATTCTTGATCTGAAATTTCAAATCGAGAGGTTTATATAATATTACTTGGAAATTCTGAAACTCCAAAAGGGGAGATTGTTTTCAAAAGTAAGGAGATCCTCCAAAAGAAAAGAAATATCACATGCTGTTTATCAATAACGCAAGAAAGAGAAACAAGTAAATAAGAAGTATGTTATGGTTTGGGTAAAAGCTTTCATGCTATGTGTATACAATCTACCTCAAGTTATAATCTTCTCATTATGGTGAAATGATATGTTGAAAATTTGAGTGTAACACATCATACCATTCTTCAGCTTTATAATCGTCACAAGTCTTAACCAAAAGGTAGCAAAGTTTGGGTTTTATCATATTAACCTATCAGATTTGGAACAAGAATTTAAAGGTCTCTCCTCTATCTTTTATGGCACTAAATCTTAAATTCTTAAGAACAGATTTGAATGCCCACATACAACTTTCAGAGCAGAACTTAAATATGCCTTTGCCTTTAATGTCAAAGACGACAATTTATTACTTCTTTGAAATTGTACCACCACTAATGAAACAGCAGTATTTTTTTTTCACTTGCTGCACATTCCTGTCTCAGTCCAGAATGACCACAATTAGTATTCTATTCCATTTTTCTTTCTCTATATATACACAAAGGTTTAATTAAGGTTAGTATGTGATCCAGGGTGTTTGTAAAAAAGTGTTTTTGATTATTATTTACAAAAAGTTAAAATCATTATAGTCATTTACAGTATTTTAACTAATAAAGTCAATACACTTGAAAGGCATGTTAATTCCTATAGGCTAAATTCAAATTGAACTAGAAATTGGCTGCAAGCAAGGCTTTCAGTATACCCCCCGCAAAATTATCTAAGGCTAATAACTTCCTTTAAGTCAAACATGCAAAACATTTGTCAAAAATATCTTTTCAGCATTATAATCCTTCATGAAAATCCTCCGTATGTCTGACTCATGTCTGTAAGGTATTAAATAATATACTGAAAGCTCAGGGAGTAAAATTATTGTTGATTTCACTGTACACTGTTGATCATTATTTATCATGAGAAATGGTCAAAAACTGGCTATGCTAAAAAAAAGCTGTAAATTTGTCAAAAATAAATTATTCAGCATAAGAATTATTCATGCACATCTGAAATATATCTGGAACAAGTGTGCAAAGAATTCAAATGAAACAATGAAAGCACTAGGAGGACTTGATTTCATAAAGTATGCTCTACCAGCCGTATTGTATATTAGCGATGGTTGAAAAATGTCTAAGTTGAAAAATGCTGTAAATTTGTCAAAAAATATTTTTTCACCAATAAAATTCTTTATGCACATCTTCAACATGTCTGTAACATGTCTGCAAAGTATTGAAAAGAATTACTGAAAGCCCCAGGAGGAGTTGGATTTCACAAAGTATGTACTATCAACCATAATTGAATATAAGCAGAAATGGTCAAAATTGGCTAAGTTTAAAAAGCTGTAAATTTGTCAAAACTAAAATTTTCAGCATAAAAATTCTTCATGCACATCTTCAATATATCTGGAACAAATCTGCAAAGAATTAAAAAGAAACAATGAAAGCCCTAGGAGGAGTTGATTTCACAAAGTATGCACTTCCATCCATTATTGTATGTAAGCAATAGTCGAAAAATGGCTAAGTTTAAAAATGCTGTAAATTTGTCAAAAACTATTTTTTCAGCATTATAATTCTTCATGCACATCTTCAATATGTCTGTAACATGTCTGCAAAGTACTGAAAAGAAATACTGAAAGCCCTAGGAGGAGTTGATTTCACAAAGTATGTATGTAAGCAATAGTCGAAAAATGCCAAAGTTAAAAAATGCTGTAAATTTGTCAAAAAATATTTTTTCAGCATTATAATTCTTCATGCACATCTTCAATATGTCTATAACATGTCTGCAAAGTACTGAAAAGAAATACTGAAAGCCCTAGGAGGAGTTGATTTCACAACGTATGTATGTAAGCAATAGTCGAAAAATGGCAAAGTTAAAAAATGCTGTAAATTTGTCAAAAATTATTTTTTCAGCATTATAATTCTTCATGCACATCTTCAATATGTCTGTAACATGTCTGCAAAGTACTGAAAAGAAACACTGAAAGCCCTAGGAGGAGTTGATTTCACAAAGTATGCACTACCAACCATTATTGAATATAAGCAATTATAGAAAATTTGCTAAGTTAAAAATGCTGTAAATTTGTCAAAAATGATTTTTTCAGCATCACAATTGTTCATGCACATCTGCAATATATCTGAAACATATCAGCAAAATATTAAAAGGAAACATTGAAAGCTGTAAGAGGAGTTGATTTCACAAAGTATGTACTTTCAGTACTATGGCAAACATGTTATAGGAAGACTTAAAAAGTCCCATAACTCTTGCAATACTGACCCTTTGGCCCCTAAATTCATACCACACATGTATTGTCTGATGGTGCAAGTGTGGTGAAAATTTGAAACAGATCAGGCAAAAGCTACTCAAGTTATTCAGCAAAGATGTCCAAATGTTGACGGAATGACGGAATGACGGAATGACGGAATCACGGAATGACGGAATCACGGAATCACGGACAGGCTGAAAACAGTATACCCCCCTAAAACTTCGTTTTGCGGGGGGTATAATTACATGCAGTTAGGCTGCTCCACTTATATCACATCTTTTTCTATACAGGGACTTTTATTCAGTCTTTTAGTTTCTTGTGTATCCAAAAATATAGGTTTTTATAGGTATTTTGGAAAAATATAGGATAATATAGGTTTTTATAGGTAAACCTCAAAAATATAGGATAATATAGGGTTTTATAGGTTACCGGGCGCCCTGCAAGGTATCATAAAACTGAAGAACTTGGACATGTAAAAGCAAAGACAACTGGAGAATAATCTGTTCTTTCCTTGAATGATGATCCCATCATCCTTAATTAAGGGTGTCCAAATTTTCAGAAATTTTATGGCAGTAACCTTGTTCAAAATAATTATCACATGTAAAGAGATTTGAGCTTTGGCAAGAGAAAATGTGTGACTGGAACATGTTAGATACAAACTATGTGTAGCCTGATAGAGGCCAATTTGAGGCCTGACTTTTTATATGAAGATGCTAGATATGAAGAGCTGATCAGACTGCTGGTCGATGCAGGCTAATCAGGAACGTTGATGTTTGCCTCTTAAATGACACATTTCACCTTGACCTGGCTCATACAAAAGACACTTTCTTCACCAGGTTAACTATGGGTTGTCATGGCAACTTGCTGCATCACAGAAACGCTTGTCTCCACGAATGGTTTCATCTTTCAGACCTCGCAAATTACTGTAGATCTAAAATAGAACAGAACAGAATTTGAAACTATACAAAGGAAGTGCTATTAGATCTATTAGTGTAAGAAGCCGATTAAGAGGTAAACTCATTCAGTAAATTCAGATAAAATAGTTGTCAAGACAAATTAATCATAATAGTTCTTAAAACGATGTAAGCATAATTTGAGCATTTTTGTCCAATGGGCCATGGAACACGAGTCACATCAGGAGGACAACTCATTGTTCACTATGTAATAAGAGCTGTCATAGGACAGCGCGATCAACTTCTTCTGGCCTTTGTCAAACATTAGGGCAAACTTGACTTGTAACCCAAAGCATCAAAGCATCATGCTCATACATATTTTTGCCTTGATCCTATAAGGCAAAATCACTGACCGTGATCAAGTATGAATGCTTTCTGGAGTGGTTGTCAAGATATGGAGTTCTAGAAAACTATACTGCAAGTGTGACATGCTTGGGAACGGGAAGACGCACGCCCACGACCGAGGTGACTAAAATAGCTCTATGCACTTCGTGCAGTCAAGCTAAAAACAGACACAGAACAACTGTGTAGTCCCTCTTCTTTTTAAAGTGAAACAGTTTAAGAAATTAGTATCCTTCGGTGACTGTACAGGCCAGTTTGGTTGGTATATATTATTTATTATACAGTTTAAGGTCGCTTTCAAGATTATTTCAGCTCATATGAGACAGGCTAATCAGTGGGTGGGACGAAAACGGGAGAACCCCAGAAAAACAACCTGACATACCCGCAAGCAGAACTTGGCTTGTCTCACATGTGCCCAGTGTGGGGCTCGAACCCACACCAGACACAACGGTCAGATGTTCAAATGATTTAGAGTTTGTGTTGGACCTGGTCAGGAACCCTGAAGACACGTTCATCTGAAAAAAGACTATCAATCTAAAAAATGCTGATATATGTTGTATACTTACTTCTTACTGGCCAGCAATTCATCTAGGAGAAGGAAACTCCAAAATCAAACCTGTGTGTCTGGATATGCCTAGTCCAGATATGCAAAGACTGTTTCGGTAGATGGAGCGGAAGAAATCATCTGATTCAACGGTTCAGAAAGCGATACAGCAACATGTTGTGGAACATGCAGAGCGTGACAAGGCACTAAAGATGTTACGGTCATCCACTGCATCCAAACCCAACTCCAGACGTCTTGACCTGTGTCTTGCCTCTGGGCGCAGCTGGGCGAGGACTAGAGAGTGAGGTTGACGTTGCGCACCTCTTCCTCACTATAATCCAATTTCATAGCGCATGTCATCTTATTTCTCAACACACAAGCACTTGCATACACAACAATTTCATCACACTTGCACCCACATACCTACAAAGTCCTGTGGCGATGGGCGAGTGGCGAAGCAGCAGGTGTAGGACACACTGGGAGCTGTAGTTGCAGACCTGCACACAGGCGGCTCAGTTCTAATGGTCGCTTTCTGTGAGGAGAAGCAGTAAGCAGAATTCGGCAGTCGGCTGAGTGACTGAGCAGACCTATTGAGGACCGCACTGCTCACCCCCGTAGCATGGGGAAGGGGCTAGAAAAGGTGCCCTAAACAATTGCCTGCTTCAAACCCCCTGGCTGGTTAACCGCGATCAGCGGGGATCCCCTTAAGCGGTCGAAATACAAAGAAAAAAGCTAGAGTAATCCCCTTACGGATTGGCGCATGGAATGTGCGCACTTTAATGGATAGTGCTGGGTCAGATAGACCACAGCGTAGAACGGCCCTTGTGGGCAGAGAACTTGGGAGGTATGATATACAGATAGCTGCATTGAGTGAGACTCGGTTCGCAGATGTTGGGGAGATCAAAGAAGTTGGTGCTGGATACACCTTCTTCTGGAGTGGACGCAAAAGTGAAGAGAGGCGTGAAGCAGGAGTTGGCTTTGCCATCAAAACAGAACTTGTTGGTAAGCTGTCAGGATTGCCAAAAGGCATTAATGACCGTCTAATGACATTGAGACTTCCTCTGTTAGGCAATAAACATGCAACTATTGTCAGTGCTTATGCACCCACAATGACCAATCCAGATGAGGTCAAGGACAAGTTCTATGATGACCTAGACAATGTTATTTCTGCAACACCCCGCACAGACAAGCTTATCCTTCTTGGCGACTTTAATGCCAGAGTGGGTACAGACCACCAGACCTGGGAAGGAGTTATAGGTCCAGAAGGGGTTGGAAAGTGCAACAGCAATGGTCTCTTGCTTCTCAGGAAGTGTGCTGAACATGATCTTCTAATCACCAACACAGTCTTCTGTCTACCTAATAGGAACAAAACATCCTGGATGCATCCCCGTTCCAAACACTGGCATCTCATAGACTATGTCATAGTGCGGAGAACAGACAGGCAGGATGTTAAAGTGACAAAGACTATGTGTGGTGCAGACTGCTGGACAGATCATAGACTGGTTGTCAGCAAACTCAACCTAAGAATACAGCCTGCGAGGCGACCTCAAGGCAAGAAAGCTCCTAAGAGACTGGATGTCTCAAAGCTGAATAAAGACAGCATGAGACAAGATTTCTTAACAGACATTTGCAACCAACTGGATGCAATGAATCTCAGTTCAGAGGACCCCGAAGAAAACTGGACAGTTTTCCATAAAACAGTTCTTTCTTCAGCTGCAAGCACCTTAGGCCATCCATCTCGCAAACATCAAGACTGGTTTGATGAGAATGATGATGAAATTCAGAGGCTTCTTGAAGAAAAGCACCGATTGCTCAAGGCACATCAAGATGATACTAGCTCAGTATCAAAGAAAGCAGCCTACAGCAACATTTGTAAGACAGTCCAGACCAAGCTTAGGGACATGCAAGATTCCTGGCTGAGGAAGAAAACAGAAGAAATACAGTCTTTTGCGGATAGAAAGGACATGAAGAAATTTCATGATGCACTGAAAACCATTTATGGTCCAAAGAGTTCTGGAGCCACCACATTGCTCAGTGCAGATGGAAACACTCTTCTCACAGATAAAGAAGCTATCTTGGAAAGGTGGGCAGAACACTTCAATAGTGTGCTTAATCGACCATCAAGCATCAATCAGGATGCAATCGACAGACTTCCACAGATAGAGTGCAATGTTCTGTTAGATGAATTTCCTACCGTTACGGAAACAAGAAAAGCAGTTCAACAACTATCATCTGGCAAAGCCCCAGGTGCAGATGCAATTCCTGCCGAAGTTTACAAGGCTGGGGGGCTACCCATGGCAGAGAAACTGACAGAGTTGTTTCACTGTATGTGGAGGAAGGAGGCTATCCCACAAGAATTTAAGGATGCATCCATAATCCACCTATACAAGCGGAAAGGAAATCCTCAAGTCTGTGACAATCACAGAGGCATCTCCCTCCTATCAATTGCTGGGAAGATACTTGCAAAAATTCTGTTAAATCGTCTGAATGCTCATCTTGATCAGACGGGACTTATCCCAGAAAGTCAATGTGGATTCAGAAAAGACAGAGGGACAATAGACATGATCTTCACAGCAAGACAGCTTCAGGAGAAATGCCAAGAACAGAATGTAGATCTATACATGACGTTTGTTGACCTCACCAAAGCTTTTGACACTGTTAGTCGTGATGGACTCTGGAAAATCATGGCCAAGTTTGGCTGTCCACCCAGATTCATAGCTATGGTGCGGCAGTTTCATGATGGCATGCAGGCACGTGTGCAAAATGATGGAGAGTTCTCTGAACCATTTGAAGTAACAAATGGGGTCAAACAAGGCTGTGTTCTGGCACCAACACTGTTCAGCATGATGTTTTCTGCCATGCTTATGGATGCTTTTCAGGACAGTGACACTGGTTTTCCAATCAGGTACCGTTTTGATGGCAACATATTCAACCTCAGAAGGTTGCAAGCCAAAACTAAGGTCCAGACTGATGTGCTAGATGAGCTCCTCTATGCAGATGATATGGATAAGAATGCCAACACAGAGGCAAAAATGCAAAGAGCCATGGATCAAGTCTCACAGTCATGTGATAACTATGATCTCACAATCAGCACAAAAAAGACAGAGGTTGTACACCAACCAGCCCCCGGAAAACCATATAATGAACCAACCATCACTGTGAATGGGCAAAAACTGAAAGTTGTTGACAAGTTCACCTACCTGGGAAGCACTCTCTCCAGAGCAGTGCATATTGATGATGAGATCACTGCCAGAATTGCAAAAGCTAGTGTGTCATTCGGAAGACTCCGTGCAAATGTCTGGGAGCGAAATGGAATCAAGCTTGACACCAAGCTGAAAGTCTACAAGGCTGTGGTACTGCCAACCCTCTTGTATGCATGTGAGACCTGGACAGTATACCAACGCCATGCAAAGAGACTTAACCATTTCCACTTAAGCTGTTTGAGAAAGTTGTTAAAAATCAAGTGGCAGGACAAGATTCCAGACACAGAGGTCCTGAGGAAAGCAGGGATGCAAAGCATGCATACAGTCTTAAAGCTAGCACAGCTAAGATGGACTGGCCATGTTATAAGAATGCCTGATGCGCGACTTCCAAAGAAAGTTTTCTATGGAGAACTACAGGAGGGAAAGCGCTCTCAAGGTGGCCAGAAGGAACGCTACAAAGACACCCTCAAAGCCTCTCTGAAGGATTTCGAAATACCAATGGGGTCCTGGGAACAGACTGCACAGGAGCGATCAAAGTGGCGAGGTCTCATCAACAAAGGAGCAGCTCTCTATGAAAAGAAGAGAATCTGTGAAGCTGAAAGAAAGCGAAGAGAGCGCAAAGCCAAAACAAATGTGCCACCAGCAGACTCTATGACATTGACTTGCTCTACTTGCAATCGACAGTTTAGAGCCAGAATTGGCCTAGTCAGCCATCAAAGAACTCACCAACACACATCAGCACAATTCAAGAAATAATGATGGTCTTTCTCATTAGTGAGAGACGAACTATCACTTACTTCTTCCAATATTTGTATATTAGCTCTGAGAACAGTGAGTATATGGTGTGCTGTAGAACTCTGAGCAGCTGATTGCAGTCCGAACATACTGTTGTATGACCTCTGTCTGTAAAATATTGCAATATGATTGAAAATGTTGCCACACACAGATGCCTGACAAAAACAGTAGGGTCAAATCTTATACTTTCGGAATTGTGTTAAAACCTTCTTGTATAAAGATTAAGATGAAAACAATAAACTTTTGTATCCAATTCCTGAGTTTACCAAAGTTTACACTGATTATCCAGGGATAGAACAACCAATGTGCATAAAATCAATACAATTAAAGCTATAGGATGCAATTAACTGTCTGGGAACAACTTATGATCCGTCCCAGATTGTTCCCAAGCAGGTATTTTCACTTTACTGATTTCATCGGAGTTGATAGTTCTCAGTCTTGACGGTTATCTCCAGATAACTGGTGTGAAGTTATGAAAGGATTTATATTATTGTCGGTTACTGCACTTACCTGAGGTTTTCACTAGCATCAGCAGTCCACAAACTGCGAGCCTGTAGTTTAGCTTCAAGGTCGAGGATTTTATAGGTCAGGGCGACAGCAGATATTAACAGGAACATCACACTGAAATAATCACAGCAAAATAAGACAACAGGAATGTCACACTGGAATAATCACAGCAAAATAAGACAACAGAAACATCACACTGGAATAATCACAGCAAAATAAGACAACAGGAACATAGAATTGAAATAATCACAGCAAACTCAGACAACAGGAACATAGAATTGAAATAATCACAGCAAAATAAGACAACAGGAACATCACACTGAAATAATCACAGTGAAATAAGACAACAGGAACATCACACTGAAATAATCACAGCAAAATAAGACAACAGGAACATAGAATTGAAATAATCACAGCAAAATAAGACAACAGGAATACCACACTGAGATAATCACAGTGAAATAAGACAACAGGAACATAGAACTGAAATAATCACAGCAAAATAAGACAACAGGAACATCACACTGTTGAAGTAACAAGTCTTTTTATTTCATTATTTCACTTAGAGAAACTTGAAACAATACGACCTGTGCTTATGCTAATTCAGAGACTTATAAAATCATTTGTTTAGGATGACACTTGATGTCCCAGTCAACAATTTTTCTGTCATGTCAGGACTGTATAAACACTTCCTGGGTACTCAACCTGAGAACTATGGGAAGGTTAAATTGTCTTGCTCATGGACAAAACACAGACCGGGTAGGTTTCAAATCTCTTACATGTTACTCTGGAGTTCAGTTATACCACTCCATCAGGAAAACATGTCCGTGCAATGAATACCCCTGTAAACCCCACTTTTATATAGTAAAACTGGGGTTTGCAGGGGTATACCGAGGTGGTTCTAACGAGTACCCACAATCTGTTTTAGAGTAAAATTAAGAAAAAAAGGTATACCCCTGAAAACTCCATTTTGTCTATATAAATGTGGGGTTCAAGGGGGTATACTTTTCACAGACATGTTTTCCTGACGTAAGAGATATGGAAACTATTGGTAATGAAATTCCATGTTCTTAATAACAAATGAGCTGCCTCATGGGAAAACCAACAATCTGCATAGGCGAAAACAAAGACGCAGATCAGCTTCGCGGTAACCGCGAAGCTGATCAGCGCCTTTGTTTTCGCTACACGGATAGTACAATTCTTCTTCTACTTAAATCCGAAATTTCAAGCTTCTAGCTCTTTTCTGTGCTTGTACAGGCCGGTTTGTGTCGGACCTGTTCGGAAACCACATTGTTGGTTTTCCCACGAGGCGGCTCAAATGAAGCAAGGGACTGATCACAAAGGGCCAGAGCCAATAGCAAAACATCAAACTGGCATAGAGATTCTAAGTGTTTTTCTACAATTCATGGCAGAAAAATTCATTCAATTTCTTCATTCTATTATATGAGCCGCCTCGTGGGAAAACCAACAATCTGCAAAGGCGAAAACAAAGACGCAGATCAGCTTCGAGGTTACCGCGAAGCTGATCAGTGCCTTTGTTTTCGCTACTCGGATAGTACAATTCCTCTACTTTCTAAATCCAAAATTTCAAGCTTGTAGCTGTCTTCTGTGACTGTACAGGCCGGTTTGTGTCAGACCTGTTCGGAAACCACATTGTTGGTTTTCCCACGAGGTGGCTCAATTCATGGCAGAAAAATTCATTCAATTTCTTCATTCTATTATATTAAATTGGCTTATGACTATTAATGCTTAAAATAACAGTGTACTTACAAGATGGTACATATGGCGAGTAGAAGGTTGGTTCTTGGGATCCTGAAAGAAAATTAACTGAAATGAGCTTTGTTATAAGGAAATTATTTCTTCCACTTCAGTTATGTTTGATTTTTTTACAGCAGCTCGTTGTAATCGCCGAAACCTTCTTTACTTGTTTTGCAATTCACCATTGGCATCTATGTCTAAATTTTGGTTATTGCTCCGCTATCTCGGAGAAACAATTATCACTTAGAACAATCCCTTTTATAATAATCTTATATGGCTTCTTATAAACATGAGAGAAGTTAATCTTTCAAATACTTGTCAAGCTTATTTACTGGTAGCATTACGTACCAACTGGCTTATAAACTAACAGTTTAGACCTAGATTAGGCGCTGGATTTGGATAGTATCTTCAGTTTTCTTAAAAGAATTTCATTTCAAGGATAGCTATGAATGGAGGAATCCCGAAGAAAATTACTGTGTTGATTTTTTTTTATTTGATCCCAGCTATTTCAAAGATAGGAATGTCAGCATATCAACTTCTCTAACTTTAAATGAGCCGCGACGCGAGAAAACCGGTCTTCGGGGTTTCCGACCAGGTCTGACGCAAACCGGCCTGTACAGTCACAGAAACAGGCTAGCAGCTTCAAATTTCGGATTTAAGAAGAAGATAAATTGTACTATCCGTGTAGCGAAAACAAAGGCGCTGATCAGCTTCGCAGTTACTGCGAAGCTGATCTGCGCCTTTGTTTTCGCATAGGCAATAATCCCGTTTTCTCACGACGCGGCTCAAATATTACCTTTGCAACTTCATGGCTGAGTTCTTTAAGGCCCTCATGGTCTTTTGTCTATCAATACCTAGAAATATTGGAAAAGCTGAAACACATACAGTTCAGCCTATTTTTAACCTGCCTCATTAATATAACACAGCCATGCCATGGCTCCCAAACTGATTATTTTGCTATATTTTTATAGTAGATAGGGTTATCTGAGCCCCCACATACAAGAAATCTTGCCCGTGGTACATGTAACACTTAATAACACAGTTTGTTATGAAAATTGTTATGAAATTGTTTAGTTACAACACAGATTAGTGAAGGGTCCCAAATGATAAATTTATATCTGATTTGTATGTACCTATAGTCCAATATATTTCACTCCTATTTACCTTAGATTGGATCGCTAACACAGAAATTGGCTTGAACCCCAAATATTGTGTTAAAAAGAGGTGTATGGTAAACTTACAGTTGATCACAGAATATGGGAACCCTAACTGTCGGGTCTCCAGGTCTTTTCTCCTTGTATGCCCTATACTTCTCTCCTTACTAACATGTCGGCAATCCCGCTTTCTAATTATAGTCCCTTGCTGGGAATCCCCTTTTCTAATTATAGTCCCTTGTTTATCATGACTAGAAATAAAACTATTCTCTTCACCGGTGTCCGGCTCGCCTGAATCAAGTGCTTCACAGTCTGGACACAGGTCATCCTCAGACTGGTTCACTGATTCAGTTCTTGAAGTGGAATGTGACTGGTTATCAAGGTTTTGAGCGTTTTGGCTCAGGTTCTGATTGTCAAACTCGGAGTCAGGGTTGTCGGCCGAGAACATGTACTCCTGTCCCGTGGAGGAGGTAGTGGAGCTCTGAAAAGACAATTTGAGCCTGTGCATGAGAAAACCAACAATTTGGGTTCCAACAAGGTCCAACACAAACCAGACTGTACAGTCAATGAAGATGGTTAGAGGCTGGAAATTTTGGAATTATAAAGTAGAGGAATTGTACTATCCGTGTAGCAAAAACAAAGGCGCTGATCAGCTTCGATCAGCTTCGCAGTTACTGCAAAGCTGATCTGCGCCTTTGTTTTCACCTATGCAGATTGTTGGTTTTCCCATGCTGCGACTCATTTTAGCCAGTGCAATAAACAGCAATTTTTTAACTGTAAAAATGAAAATTTTCAATTAAATTTTTTAAAAAGCTTTTGCATCTTTGCTCAAAACAATGAATGTGGGTACACGTTAGAACTGCCTCACTATTGCTGTATACCAATTATACAATGGTCACAAAATACTCCAATCAACCTGCTACACAGCCTAGTTGTCCTAATCTTGGGATAACTATGTCGACCTATTATAGTTTAAGATGTGCTGTTCACTGTTTGTGTTGGTCAATATTTTTGCAATTTTATCACAAGTGTGCTTGATCCTACATCTGTTTGCTTGCATACTGTATGTATATTCAATCAAATTGGTAGGTTTGAGTAGGTGTTTGACATACTTTTTCCTAAAATAAACCAAGTTAACAAGCAACTCTATTTTTCCCCTGTTAATTTGAAGCTATGATCTGATCTGTGATAGACTTACCCTTGAATGTTGTGGGGTCCCTGTAAGGCTTTTGGTTTCTGTTTCCTATGAAATGAGAATGTAAAACTAACACTTTTGTTCGTTTATTCATTTAAGCCTGCCATCCTTTTATGGGAAGTAGGCAAACAGTAAAGCCCCAGATGTGACGCCGCATAATGTGTTGTCCCATCTGGGGCTATTCTATTTGGTTATAACTAAGAATTTCATAGAAAAATAAAATACTAAATTTTAAAATCACACATGAAGTCCCTTAAAATTAACGTGGGCTCACCCTAATGATACTGATGGCTGAATCCTTTTAATGAGTAAATTCTGTGCTTTACATCCATGACCATATGCTACTGTCTGGTAGGCAAAAAAAAAAAAAAAAATTCTATCCACAGTGCTCCTGGGCAAGCTTCTAAGTGGTTGATTAACAGAACTTAGTAGATAATCACATATTTATCTTAAGGGGATATCAGTATCAAAATGTAATACTGGTGCAGGTCATTTAAATCTTACACAATATTTTCAGTCACTGCAAGATTGAGCAACCTCTTCTGGAATGGGTACTCATCACCACCATTGTGTCTTGCTCGTGTGCATGAGGAGACTCAACTGGATTCTAGCCTGAACTGCTGATCCACAGTCCAATGCTGTACCACTAGGCTGCTACATTCGCGCATGGTTCTCAAGCTCAGTAATGTCAATGATAGAACTAGCTTAGCTTACCTCAGTTTTAATTTCTTGAGATTTCTTCCATATGCTCACCAGGAACCTATAGGTATTATCTCGGGTGATGAATGACCCAAAGGCATACTGAAATCATAATTTGCCACATCAGGAGTTTAGGATTTTGTTTGTATGTTTGAATTATTGCTTAGCATACCAGTCAACAGCTGGACATTGCCTCCATACTATGGAACAACCCAACATTAGGATTTTGTATGTAAAATATGCTAACCACCCAAGTAAACAACTAAGGCTTATATGTATGGCTGGTCTGACTAACCAGAGGACCAATGGTCCTGTAAACGCTCACCTGAGTCTGCTGCATATATCAATATACATGTTTGAATATTATGGTATTTAACCCCAGTGCAGGGGCAGATGAAGCCATTGGGCCGTTTTCTTTTTTCAGACTAATCAATATTCTGTCCATGGATGCTTCACGCCAAGTTTCATTAAAATAAATCTATTGGTTTCAGAGAAGAAGATATTTGAAGGGTTTTTACCATATATGGGCATGGTGGCCATCTTGGTCATGTGACTAAGATTATTAATATACACATTGGTTCCCCCATCCTATAGATGCTTCACATAAAATTTGGCTTCAATTGGCCAAGTGGTTTTAGAGGAGAAGATGTTTGAATATTATGGTAATATACATGTATATTGCCCCGGGGTGTGGACATATGAGCCCTTAGGTCCATCTTTTTTTCAGAATCATTAATATTTAGTCCTACTACCCATTTCCTGCAAGATTTTCACCTCAAATGACTTTTTAAAAGTTTTCCCCATTCCAATGCATTGGCGACCTATGTTGACCTTGTCGTAAAATAGGTCAAGGTCACCACAGGGTCATGATTTATATATACATTGTAGTACTTCAGCCATTGGTGCTTCATACCAAGTTTCTTTGAAATCGGTCCTCAAAATTCGGAGAAGATTTTTGAAGGGTTTTTACCATATATGGGCATGGCAGCCATCTTGGTTATGTGAACTAGATAATTTATATATACATCAATTCCCCCATTCCATAGATGCTTCACATACAATTTGGCTTTGATTCGCCAAGCAGTTTCAGAGGAGAAGATGTTTGAATATTATGGTAATATACATGTATATTGCCCCGGGGTGGGGGCAGATGAGCCCCTGGGTCCAATTTTTTTCAGAATCATTAATATTCAGTCCTACTGCCCATTTCCTGCAAGACTTTCGCTTTAAATGACATTTTAAAAGTTTTCCCTATTCAAATGCATTGGCGACCTATGTTGACCTTGCCGTAAAAAAAGGTCAAGGTCATCACAGGGTCATGATTTATATGCACATTGTAGTACTTCAGCCATCGATGCTTCATGCCATGTTTCTTTGAAATCGATCCACCTGTTCTGGAGAAGAAGATTTTTGAAGGGTTTTTACCATATATGGGCATCGCAGCCATCTTGGTCATGTGACCTGGATTATTTATATACACATTGATTACCCCTTCCTATTGATGCTTCACATACAATTTGGCTTTGATTGGCCAAGCGGTTTCAGAGTAGATGATGTTTGAATATTATGGTAATATACATGTATATTGCCCCGGGGTGGGGGCATATGAGCCCCTGGGGTCCAATTTTTTTCAGAATCATTAATATTCAGTCCTACTGCCCATTTCCTGCAAGACTTTCACTTTACATGACTTTAAATGACATTTTAAAAGTTTTCCCCATTCAAATGCATTGGCGACCTATGTTGACCTTGCCGTAAAATAAATCATGGTCATCACAGGGTCATGATTTATATACACATTGTAGTGCTTGAGCCATCAATGCTTCATGCCAAGTTTCTTTGAAATCGATCCACCTGTTCTGGAGAAGATTTTTGAAGGGTTTTTACCATATATGGGCATGGCGGCCATCTTGGTCATGTGACCTGGATTATTTATATACACATTGATTACCCCTTCCTATTGATGCTTCACATAAAATTTGGCTTTGATTGGCCAAGCGGTTTCAGAGGAGATGATGTTTGAATATTATGGTAATATACATGTACATTGCCCCGGGGTGGGGGCATATGAGCCCCTGGGGTCCAATTTTTTTCAGAATCATTAATATTCAGTCCTACTGCTCTTTTTCTGCAAGATTTTTCCTTTAAATGACAACTTAACAATTTTTCCCATTCAAATGCAAAGGCAACCTATGTTGACCTTGCCGTAAAATAGGTCAAGGTCACCGCAAGGTCATGATTTATATACACATTGTAGTACTTGAGTCATCGATGCTTCATGCCAAGTTTGGTTGAAATCAGTCCTGTGGTTCCGGAGAAGAAGATTTTTGAAGGGTTTTTACCATATATGGGCATGGCGGCCATCTTGGTCATGTGACCTGGATTATTTATATACACATTGGTTCCCCCTTCCCATAGATGCTTCATGTAAAATTTGGCTTTGATTGGCCAAGCTGTTTCAGAGAAGAAGATCTTTGAAAATGGTGGACGACGGACGGACGACGGAGCATGGGTATACTATAAGCTCACCTTGTGAGCCTGACGGCTCAGGTGAGCTAAAAACCAGGACTTTACTATCTGCTACACCTTGGTTTTCCCATGCAATGTAAAGATTTTTTCTTACAGCCATAAAAATTGAAAATTTTCAGTTGAATATTTTTTCTTTTTTATACAAAACATTTATTGTTGGTATATGCTAAAATTGCCTCTGCGAGAAGATTCTCACAAGACCTCCAAATCTATGTTTGGGAGCGAGGTCTCAAATTAGCAAATGAGTGTTCCTGCAGTGTTTATGAGATTCTTTAATAGCAAGAATCTTGAATTCGCGAGGCATCAAATTCTCAAGAACATTTCTGATCTATCTGTTTATGTAAAATTGAGGTGTAAGTGGGGTATGCATTTCACTAACATGTTATACTGATGACAAAGCACACATTTCATCAGAAAAACACGTCCGTGAAATGTATACCCCTTTAAATCCCACTTTTATAACTGAAAAACTGGTGTTTGCAGGGGTATACCTGATTTTCTTATTTTTGATCCAAAACATAGATTGTGGGTACTCGTTAGAACCACCTCAGCGAGGCAGTTCTAACATGTACCCACAATCTATGTTTAAAGCAAAAATAAGAAAAATATCAAAATATTTCTACTGACAATTTTAAATTTGGAAGTGGCTACTGACAGCCGGCTATATATTTCTTTATATTTGTGGGTTTCTAACAGGTGACTTAGGGCTATTCCAGTAAAACATAAGTACGGGGGGAAGAAGGCACTTTGAATTTTGACCCTCCACCTATAGAAGTGAATTTCATCTCGACTGAGCCACCTACAGAACCGTTCATTTCAATAAAACACCCTCCTACAGAAGCAAAATTTAATACGGATAGAAGTAAATTAAGAGGGAATTTTTAGGAACAGAAGTAAATTTTTGTATTGCTGTTTTACAGAACTGTATTGTGTGATTTTTGTCAAAAGTCATTAAAATAATGTTCTCACTATAATAATAAAGATTGAATACCTATTTTTTGAAAATATATCTTCATTTTATCATCCTGATCAGCAAGCCATGTGGACAAGGAAGCGTGTTTGAATCTCATCAGCTTTCATGATTATTGTGCCTATTTTCAACAATGTGCTATATCCAATTAATCATATGTGTAACGTCACTCTTAACCGTTATCATGCTGAGATCTATTTTTTTCCAATAACGTGTGCCACTGAGTTTTTTTGTTTTTTTTTTTGCAAAAAATCGCTTTTTCGCCACTTTTCAGGCTTTAAAAAACACTATGTTGCATTTTCCAAAAAGCTAATACTTGCTTTGGGAGAGTGATACAAGTTCGTATATCGCTACGTTTTGTGTCTAAACATCATTAAATTCATCAATGAGCCGCCATTTTAGCTTTCAATAGGTCTGTAATTGTGATTTCTGACCCAAATCCCGGTTCAAATGCCTTTTCTAGGCTTAAAATGCCAAAAAACAACCTCAATTGCTGACAATTTCCTGATTCAGTTTTTTTTTTTGCACACGTCACCAGCGCGAACGTTATAGAGAGCACTCTCACCATTCTCGCGAGATCAGACGATACCTCATCTTGATCTCTCGCATTTGACGCTTTGAATTGTGGGATATAGCCGATTTTGGCTACAGACGACACACGAAGAAAGCTGGGGCATCCCGCATGAATTTCCCAGATCCCATTGGCCAACTGCGACAGGTCAGTGCGTGAAGCGCTACCTGTCAGCGACAATGCACTCTCACAGGAGGAAAAAATCGAAGTCGGATCGGGCGAACGAAAGGTTTTTAGTCTGTTTAATTTGCTTCTATGCATTGCATTGAATTTTACACCTTAGAACCGATTTTCAACACGAAAAAATACCCCACCTCCTATAGAAGCACTTTTTCTCCAACTCCCACCACGTACAGAAGTATTTCAACCAACGAAGGACCCTACGATAGAAGTTTATTAAAGTGCCGTCTTCCCGGGGTACCTATGTTCAACTGGAATAGCCCTTATCTTTAATATTGTAAAATCATCAAAATGACAGATTTCTTCATAAAATGGATACAAAATGTTGTATAATTTTCATGTCGGATCACATCTTGTTGAAAATCTTGCATGTGATAAATTCTGACTATGATCTCGATTTGAAAACTACTTCATTCAAACATTTATGTATAAAATGGAGGAATACTGATACAAAGTGATTAAAATGGTAATAAACTTGCAGGAAATAGATAAAAGTCTTGTTAAATACAATTTGAAATTTTGTCTGTGACTCTGTGCTGTACAAATGTTCATAACATCATGTTTCTACATCTTTTTCAGAATAAGCTGCTGGGTAATCTAATGAATAAATAAATTTGTATATAAATAAATGACTTTATAAATCTTAAACACTTCAATAATAAATGTGATAACAATATATTGGTGCAGCTCTGACAGAATATTTTATATTTTGATAATGAAAATAATAAATACTGATTTTCAAGTTATTCGCTTTCCTTGTGTTGTGTTTGACTCCCATGGGGTTGATTGATACTAGGATTTATGAAGCCATTTCATTTTAGATATAAATATAGAGAAATAAACTTATGTACATTAAGTTATATGACAAGAACTCCGCGGAGGTCGATATCGCACCTGCATCGGGCAAAGTCAATAGACCATGAAATATAGTTCAAGGGCACCGGGTCAAGGTGCGTGCTTGAAGGGCATGTCAAGGACAATTACTATGCAAGGTTTCAGACTCGCAGCTATCTCTGAAGTCGAGAAAACCAAACTTCGACGTAAAAATTTTCAAAGTCAGTGGACCGTGAAATATAGGTCAAGGGCACCGGGTCAAGGTGCGTGCTTGAAGGGTACATGTATGTCAAGGACATTTACTATGCAAGGTTTCAGACTTGCAGCTATCTGTGATGTAGAGAAAACCAAACTTCGACGTAAAAATTTTCAAAGTCAGTGGACCGTGAAATATAGGTCAAGGGCACCGGGTTAAGGTGCGTGCTTGAAGGGTATGTCAAGGACAATTACTATGCAAGGTTTCAGACTCGCAGCTATCTCTGATGTCGAGAAAACCAAACTTCGACGTAAAAATTTTCAAAGTCAGTGGACCATGAAATATAGGTCAAGGGCACTGGGTTAAGGTGCGTGCTTGAAGGGTTTGTCAAGGACAATTACTATATGCAAGGTTTCAGACTCGCACCTATCTCTGATGGCGAGAAAACCAAACTTCGACGTAAATGTTGACAAAACTTCGACGTAAAAATTTTCAAAGTCAGTGGACTGTGAAATATAGGTTAAGGGCACCGGGTTAAGGTGCGTGCTTGAATGGTATGTCAGGGACAATTACTATGCAAGGTTTCAGACTCGCAGCTATCTCTGATGTCGAAAAAACTAAACTTCGACGTAAATGTTGACGGACGAACGAACGAACGAACGAACGGACGAACGAACGTACGGACGGACGGAAATTTGAACTCCTATATCGCACCCTGCTATAAGCAGGTGCGATAAAAATGTGTAGCTGGCTGTCAATAGTTGACAGCCGGCTGTCAGTAGCGAACTTTCGCTATTGACAGCCGGCTGTCAGTAGCGATCGCCTTTAAATTTTTACAATATCTAAAAATCTGTATACATGTATTACATGGGCATGTATTCATAATGTCCTCAAAAGTGGTTTACAGATCTTACCTTATCTTCAGCAGTTTGGAATCCAATAGCATTTGGGAAAATTAAAGCTGTTTTCTCTCGTGTAATACTGATAACCTTGTTCATAGGGATTTCTTGCTGAAATATGGATCATATCCATTATTTGGAACATGTTCTTGCAGTTTCAAACAGTCCATGCCTGACTATGAAATTGGTTTAGTTTGATAATGGCTTAATGGCCCAGGCAACATTTTTTCAGTCATGTCTCGACAATTCAGTCGCTTCCCCGAGTATTATAACAGGTACCATGCCCCATGATGGGCAGCTTTGAGTGTCTTTCCCAAGAACACTACATGGTGGGGGTAGGTACCAAACCCAGAACCTGTCGCTCTGGCGTACTAATAGGTCACCTAGTCTTGATATGAGTGACATAAACTTGGAAGGCATGTAAACAAATATTCACATTTGATGAACAAACAACTTTTATGCAGGGGCAATCATTCACAATTGTTTTGAAAAGGCTCAACTGAAGTGCTCCACCCAAACTTACAAATCTTTTAATAATTTAGTACTTAGCAGCCAGATGATGACAAATATTTCTAGGAATATCAATTCAAGCATGACCACAACAGAGGACCAGAAAAGTAAGTATATAATGATTTATTAGAGATAAATTTACTTTCGTCTATTATGAAGAAATGAGCAAAGTATCCTATAATTATCATCATTTAAGATCAAATACTGTCCACCTGGGCTCGAGGTTATAAAACTTTTTTCATGCTCAACTCAGCTGCGACTAAAATTTATCCTGCTCAGAAATGTTAAAATGCCAACAATTGTTGGCATTTTAACATTTATGAGCAGGATAAATTACTAGTTTTTGAGTTTTGAACATGTTTTTTCCACAAGTTTTGACTATTTCAACATTTATGAGCAGATGAAAGTTCATGCTCAGCTGAGCTGAGCTTGAAAAAAGTTTTATAACCACGAGGCCTGGTCTTGTGCTGCATGTACCACTTACCAGTCTGCCCCTTCCCCTAATCCTGGAGTAGAAGCAGAACCAGTTCTGGGAGACATAGAGGTTCCCCTGCAGTAGAATATCACCGATATAGGCACAGGAAAAATCTGAAAGAATGAGACGGAGAAAATAAGATCACTGTAAATTCAGAACTTTTTGCGTGACTTTTACTTTGTGAATCTTCTGGTATGGACACGGGGTGTTTGGCAGTGGTTGTAAGTACTTTTTCCCCGAATGACTCGAGTGAGTAAGCTATAGCTGTTACTTGAATAGCTTCTGTGTTCAGAGTGGTCAATCAATATTGTTTCTGTGCAAGTTTGGTAAAAATCTATTAATTTGATCAGAAGATATGGTATCGGAAATGTTTATCTAAATAGTTTTCATGGGCTGGCGACCTTGAAAATTAGGTCAAGGTCACCAAAATCTAATAAACCCTGAGTCTCCTCCCAGCAATGTTTCAGTGCAAGTTCGGTAAAAAAATCTACCCATTTGCTCAGAAGATATGGTGTCCGAAAGGCTTAATTTTCAAGGTCACCAAAATTTAAGGAACTCAATCTTGAAAAGTTAAGTCAAGGTCACCAAATTTATAAAATAAGTCTCCTCCCAACAATGTTTCTGTGCAAGTTTGGTTAAAAACCATCCATTTGAAATGGTGTTGGAAATGTTCATTTAAACAGTTTTCATGGACTGGTGAACTTGAAAATTAAATCAAGGTCACCAAAATCTAATCAACTTTGAGTCTCCTCCCAGCAATGCTTCTGTGCAATTTTGGCCAAAATCCACCCCTTTGTTCAGAGGATATGGTGCTGGAAATGCTAATTTAACAGTCTTCATGGGCTTGTAACCTTGAAAATATGTTCAAGGTCACACAAATCTAACAAACTCTATGTCTCCTCCCAACAATGTTTCTATGCAAGTTTAGTTAAAATTCATCCATTGGTTCTGACGATATCATGCCGGAAAGACTAATTTCAATAGTGTTCATGGGCTGGTGACTTTGAAAATTAGGTCAAGTTGACCAAAATTTAATCAACTCTTTAAGTCTTCTTCCAACAATCCTTCTGTGCAAGACTGGTTAAAATCCATTCATTTATGCAGAAGATATCACCTCGGAAAAGCTAATTTTGATAGTTTTCATCGGCTGGTGACCTTGAAAAATAGGTCAAGGTCACCAAAATCTAATCAACTTTTTCCCCCCTACCAACCATGTATCTAAGCATGTTTGGTGAAATTCCACCCAATGGTTAAAAAGATAATGTGTCGGAAAGAAGCTATGCGGACACGGAAGCACAAGCAGACAGGATCCGCACCAAAAACAATATGTCCCCACCTTCCGTTGGGGGGACAGGAAGGTAGGGGGACCAGGGATTTTTTTGGCATTTTTGGGAAGGGGCCCTAGGGCCTTTCTGATTGGGAAAATTAGCGGCGTAAACCCCAAAGTTGGGAAAATTTTATGATACACCTTGTTAATACAAGGTCTACAGGATCCCAGCCATTTTCAGTGTTAACTATCCAATCCTTGCTAAAACAAGAGTCCCAAAAACTCATTGTCAACACTGACAAAGTTTAATGTTTGTTTACCAGTTATTCCATTCAACTGTCTGTTTTGTTCTTCTAACTCTTTGTTGTGTACCACATTTCAAAGATCTATTTCAACTTTCTTATTTGATTTCTTTTTCCATTAAAATAAAAATAAAAAATAAAATAAATCTCTAAAGTCAGTCACAACAACTCGGGGTTTTCCCCCCAAGCCACATGGCTGATGGGTCTAATTATAGCACACTTTCCCATTCATGGGGTGCACTGTATGTGGACAATACGGTCATCACTATGTTTTGTCTTCAAAAAAAATTTTTTTTTTCATCAATATTGGTATTTGACCACAATTATACCACTGGTACATCATGAGGAAGTGTTTACAACGTGTCTAGGATCATTCTAGTGACATAGTTTGTAGAAAAAAATAGTTTTTTTCCAGAATGACCAATGAAACTGATCTTGTTATGCCCCCTGTTTAAAAATAAAGAAAGCGGTATTGATGCAAATTTTGGCATCTCAATGAAAATGTAATTGTCGGACAACTCAAATTTTCTCTCACACAATGCATTGCTCTAGGCATCAGATTAATTTATTTACCTGGATTTCAGGAATTAAATTTTGGAAAGTGGCATAATAAATATTGCAGTGTAATTTCATGTCTAATTTATTGTGTAAACACGTCTGATCACGAGGCAATTGGTCTTTGATTTCACCGCATGCACAGCTGACGTCTTTAACTAGGCCAGTGTGTATTGTACGTCGTGTCAATCGGTGATGATTAGTTCAACATAGTTGGTTTACACTTGGATAATTATTGCAACGGAGGTGTGAAAATTTTTGGATAGCTAAACTTTTGACAGGAAAAAAGTTTTATTCATTTTTTAGAAATTATAGGGAAACATTGAAAATTAGCTACAGCTGTGATTGGGAATTTTTTCTTTCAGATTGGGAAAAAAGTCACCTAAATTCAATTGGGAATGGGGCCGAATTTCGGCCCCTGAGGCACCCAAAAAAAATCCCTGGGGACATAAAAATTGTCACCTCGGTGAAAAATGTAAGCTACCATCAGATCATTTTGGTCCTAAATGCAAGTGGCATGACATATAATACATGCCCTAATCAAGTTGTGTCTTTCTATAGCTGCAGTATTACAGGCTAGGTCTAAAATTGTTTATTGGGTGTATGTATCAGCATAAAATTCAAGAAAAAACATGGTAAAACCTCAAAGCACAAATGAAATATAATTTTCAATATCAATAGTTTGCTATAAGTCATCCCCACTTGTGAACCTCTAGAACTTGTTATGTTAGAGGATTTATATTGTTTGAGAAACATGAGAAACCAGAATCATTGCACATGCTAAAACAAAGCCACAGATCAGCTGTGCAGTAACTGCACAGCTGATCAGTGCAGTAACTGCAAAGCTGATCAATGCCTTTGTTTTCGCCACACAGGGAGTAAAATCCCACTCCTTCTTAGATACGAAATTTCAAGCATCTAGCCTTTTTCTGTCATGGTCTAAAATCCCAGGATTTCCTGTGTATTGACTCATATTGTTAGGGAAATATGATCCTTTAACGGCTAAGGAGCAAATAAAACTTTAAACTTGAGAGATTGATCAATAAGTAGCACTGTATTGTTATATCAAGATAAAAGAAAAGAACATGAGAAATTGGAGTTTGAAATATTTTCAATTCATCATAAAACCTAATAGCAATTTAGCCAAAATTGATCAAACTAGAAAATGTGTTTATGAAACACTATGCCCCCAACTGGTAAGCCACTTTCAAGATGTAAAAATGTCCAAAAAATGACTAAGTTCAAATTGTAAAAAAGTGACAAAAATTAATCTGAGGAGTATATCCCAACCACATGCATATCTTCAAAGCATGGTCACAATGTCTGCAAAGTTTCAAAAGTATCGGTATTAAATTGTAGGAGGAGTTGCGCACACAAGCTACCCTCTATCCATCCACTAAAATGCCCGAAAAAATGACTATGTTCAAACTATGAAAAAATGACAAAAAATAATCCAAGGATTATATCCAAACCACATGCATATCTTCAGACCATGCCCATAATACATGTAAAGTTTTAAATGAATTGGCATGAAACTGTAGGAGGAGTTGCGCACACAAGGTACCCACTGCCCATTCACTTTCATTGTCAAAATGCCCGAAAAATGGCTAAGTTCAAATTGCGAAAAAAGTGACAAAAATTAATCTGAGGATTATATCCAAACCACATGCATATCTTCAAAGCATGGTCACAACATCTGTAAAGTTTCAAGAGAATCGGAATAAAACTGTAGGAGGAGTTGTGCACACAAGGTATCCACTATCTATTCACTTTATCAAGAATCAAAAAGGGAAATAACTCTCACAGAATTGGCCCCTAGCCCCTTGAATTTACCTGATAGAAAAAACACGGGTCCTTTTAATTTTCATATACAAACTACATACCAAACCAAGATCCTAGCTCTAACGGTTCCTGACCGAGTGCTCACGCATGCTCACGCATCACAGACTGACTGACTGACTGCACGCACTCACTCACTGCACTGCACGGACAGACCCAAACCAATATGCCCCCTCAACTTCTTCGAAGTTGGGGGCATAAAAAGCAATTTATCCAAACCCTGTTATGTCTCATTTTTTCATCAATCAGGGATTTTTTTGGCATTTTTGGGAAGGGGCCCTAGGGCCTTTCTGATTGGGAAAATTAGCGGCGTAAACCCCAAAGTTGGGAAAATTTTATGATACACCTTGTTAATACAAGGTCTACAGGATCCCAGCCATTTTCAGTGTTAACTATCCAATCCTTGCTAAAACAAGAGTCCCAAAAACTCATTGTCAACACTGACAAAGTTTAATGTTTGTTTACCAGTTATTCCATTCAACTGTCTGTTTTGTTCTTCTAACTCTTTGTTGTGTACCACATTTCAAAGATCTATTTCAACTTTCTTATTTGATTTCTTTTTCCATTAAAATAAAAATAAAAAATAAAATAAATCTCTAAAGTCAGTCACAACAACTCGGGGTTTTCCCCCCAAGCCACATGGCTGATGGGTCTAATTATAGCACACTTTCCCATTCATGGGGTGCACTGTATGTGGACAATACGGTCATCACTATGTTTTGTCTTCAAAAAAAATTTTTTTTTTCATCAATATTGGTATTTGACCACAATTATACCACTGGTACATCATGAGGAAGTGTTTACAACGTGTCTAGGATCATTCTAGTGACATAGTTTGTAGAAAAAAATAGTTTTTTTCCAGAATGACCAATGAAACTGATCTTGTTATGCCCCCTGTTTAAAAATAAAGAAAGCGGTATTGATGCAAATTTTGGCATCTCAATGAAAATGTAATTGTCGGACAACTCAAATTTTCTCTCACACAATGCATTGCTCTAGGCATCAGATTAATTTATTTACCTGGATTTCAGGAATTAAATTTTGGAAAGTGGCATAATAAATATTGCAGTGTAATTTCATGTCTAATTTATTGTGTAAACACGTCTGATCACGAGGCAATTGGTCTTTGATTTCACCGCATGCACAGCTGACGTCTTTAACTAGGCCAGTGTGTATTGTACGTCGTGTCAATCGGTGATGATTAGTTCAACATAGTTGGTTTACACTTGGATAATTATTGCAACGGAGGTGTGAAAATTTTTGGATAGCTAAACTTTTGACAGGAAAAAAGTTTTATTCATTTTTTAGAAATTATAGGGAAACATTGAAAATTAGCTACAGCTGTGATTGGGAATTTTTTCTTTCAGATTGGGAAAAAAGTCACCTAAATTCAATTGGGAATGGGGCCGAATTTCGGCCCCTGAGGCACCCAAAAAAAATCCCTGTCAATGTCAAATAATAATGTACTTCATCTTGAAAAGTTTTTTTTTTTTTTTCAAAATCTGAACCAGGCTGTATTCAAACTTCATTGCAGGCTGTTCGGCCCATTATTATTGCTGCCTTAAATCTCTTAACTTCTTTATAGCTAGAATTAATAAGTCTCGGCTATCCCCTTTGCAACCAGTGCACTGCCTGGTTTGAATCAGACCAGACTGCAATGCTCAAACACAGGATTTCTCATGATGTTAGGGTGTCTTTGCAAAAACCATGTTTTCTCATTATATGAGCCGCCTCCTGGGAAAACAAACAATGTGGTTTCCGAACAGGTCGGACACAAACCGGGCTGTACGAGTACAAAAGATGGCTACAGACTGGAAATTTTGGCTATAGAAAGAAGAGGAAATCTGTGTAGCGAAAACAAAGGCGCTGATCAGCTTCGCAGTTACTGCGAAGCTGATCTGTGCCTTTGTTTTAGCATAAGCAGATTGTTGGTTTTCTCAAGAGGGGGCTCATATGACTAGTATTAAGTTTGCAAGGATATCCTGAAGATACATATCATTTTTAATTCCTCATCTCTTGAATATAGATGAGGAGGAATTATTATCTGGAGCATTGGCATTGATTTTGCATAACAAACAGACTGCAATAATTTACTGAGAAAATCTGCATAGCTGCAGTTTCTATAAAAGATGGGAACATTCTTGGGAATAAAATGAGCTGCACTATGAGACACATGCGCGGATCCAGAAATTTTCATGAGAGGGGGTCCAACGAAAATGGTAATTTTTGGTCACAGACGAGGGGGGGTCCAACCCTGAAATTACCTTTTTTTAGGTAAAATTTTCGAATTCCAGAGGGGGGTCCCCCGGACCCCCCCTCTGGATCCGCGCATGAGACAAATAAAACAGCCTTTGCAAAAGGCATTTTCAGAGGTGCAGGTCAGCACACTTAATCAGGGCATTTGCTTTGCATCAAGGAAACATGTCCGTGCAATGAATACCCCCTTAAACCCCACTTTTATATAGCAAAAATGTGGTATGCAGGGGTATACCTATTTTTCTTATTATTGCTCCAAAACATAGATATAACGTATACCCACAATCTATGTTTTGAGCAAAAATTTGCTTTCACTGAAAGCACAGGACAATCAGCCTACTATCTACATAATAAATTTCAATCCATTTTCTGTGACAGTGCAGCCTGGTCTGTGTCAGACCTTCTCAAATAAGCCTTGTAGGAAGAAATACTCTCATGACTAAATCTTCACTACAGAGTATGTTGATGTGGTTCCAAATCTCCATGCCACTTCTAAGGTGGAGCTATACAGCTACCAGTAAAAGAGAATGTTTGTAGGCATATTACTTTAAATAATGTCCATGTAATATAAATGGGTCCTTTTACACCTCACATTTATATAAGTGGGGTAAACAGGGGAATATTTTTTTTCTAATTTTTGTTCCATTTTCGTTTTGAGCAAATATAAAAAAACCAGAGGACCAATGGTCCTATAAACGCTCACCTGAGATCTGGGATATGTGACTTAAGTTGAGCTTGACATAAAATGGGTCAAGGTCATCCCAGGGTCATGATTTATATAAACTTTATAAAGCTGTATTGCCTGATGCTTCATGCCAAGTTTCAAAATAAGAGCTGTCGCAGGACAGCGTAGCTCGCCTGACTTGTGCTTTGTCACTTAACTTATCAAAATCTATGACCCATGACCTTGACCTCAAGGTCGCTCAGGTGGGTTGTGATGGTACAGCATAAAATTTCAGACCAATATCCACAAACATGCAAAGTTTCAACTTGATCCATCAACATAGAGATATATAGATCTTTAACCCAAAACTTTAACCAAAAATTTCTAAGGCCATGACCTTGACCTCAAGTTGACCCAAGGTGGGTCATAATGGTACAGCATAAAACTTCAGACCAATATCTACCAACACGCAAAGTATCAACTTGATCCATCTACATGTTCAAGAGACTTCTAAAAACTTTAACCGAAAACTTTAACAAAAAAATTCTGAGTCTGTGACCTTGACCTCAAGGTCACTCAGGGTGGGTCATGATGGTACTGCATAAAACTTCAGACCAATATCTAACAACATGCAAAGTATCGACTTGATCCATCAACACGCTCAAGAGATATAGACTTCTAAAAACTTTAATGAAAAAGTCACTAGAGCACGAAATATAGGTCAAGGTCACTAGATCAATGTGGGTGCAAAGTCGGGACATCGAGGAGAAGCCATATGCAAGGTTTGATGGTTGTAGGCTTTATAGTTGATGAGATATTAAGGGTTGGCTTAAAAAATGACAAAGTCACTGGAGCATGAAATATAGGTCAAGGTCAGTAGGTCAATGTGGGTGCCGAGTCGGGACATCGAGGAGAAGCCATATGCAAGGTTTGATGGTTGTAGGCTTTATAGTTGATGAGATATTAAGGGTTGGCTTCAAAAATGACAAAGTCACTAGAGCACGAAATATAGGTCAAGGTCACTAGGTGAATGTGGGTGCCGAGTCGGGACATCAAGGAGAAGTCATGATATGCAAGGTTTGATGGTTGTAGGCTTTATAGTTGATGAGATATTAAGAGTTGGCTTCAAAAATGACAAAGTCACTAGAGCACGAAATATAGGTCAAGGTCACTAGATCAACATGGGTGCAAAGTCGGGACATTGAGGAGAAGCCATATGCAAGGTTTGATGGTTGTAGGCTTTATAGTTGATGAGATATTTAGGGTTGGCTTAAAAAATGACAAAGTCACTGGAGCATGAAATATAGGTCAAGGTCAGTAGGTCAATGTGGGTGCCGAGTCGGGACATCGAGGAGAAGCCTTATGTAAGGTTTGACAGTTCTAGGCTTTACAGTTGATGAGAAACTAACACAGCATCTGACCATTGTACAAAGGTGTCCTAGATATTGACCTCTAGCCCCGCCCCCAGGCACGACCCCACGGGTCCCTTCACACTAAATCTCAGAGGACCCTCATATGTAGCAATGTTCCAAATATGAATGATTTCTGGTCAGTGACTATCAAGATATAACAATTTTAAAAACTTTAACCGAAAGTGTGACGCGGACGCGGACGTAAACGTACACGTAAACGGAGACGACCGAGGTGACTACAATAGCTCTATGCACTCCGTGCAGGCGAGCTAATCATAGGCCTTCTGGTTCTGGAGAAAAAGATTTTTAAAGGTTTTTGCTATTTATAGCCATGGCAGCCATCTTGGTCATGTGACCTTGACCTTTTATATAATTTTTCATTCCCTCTTCCTCACAATGCTCCACTTAAAGTTTGGCTTTTATTGGTATAGCGGTTTCAGAGAAGTAGATGTTTGAATATTATGGTCATATACATGTATATAGCCCCAGGGCAGGGGCAGACAATCTCCTGGGGTCAAATTTTTTCCATAAACTTAAATTTTCTGTCCATTTGCATACTACCAGCAAGTTTCCCCCATTTAATTCCATTTTACTATTTTTTCCCATTCGAATGCATTAGTGACCTAAGTTGACCTTGCCGTAAAATAGGTCAAGGTCATCCCAGGGTCATGACTTATATGAACTTTGTAGAGCTCCATTGCCTGCTGCTTCATGCCAAGTTTCAAAATCATAGGCCTTCTGGTTCTGGAGAAGAAGATTTTCAAAGGTATTAATAGCCATGGCTGCCATCTTGGTCATTTGACCTTGACCATTTATACAAACTTTCATTCCCTCTTTCTAAGGATGCTCCACATAAAGTTTGGCTTTGATTGGCCAAGAGAAGAAGATGTTTCAATACTATGGTCATATACATGTATAAAGCCCTGGGGCAGGGGCAGACAACCCCCTGGGTCCAAAATATTTTCATAAACATAAATTTTCTGTCCATTTGCTCATTCCTAGCAAGTTTTCTGCCATTAAATGAAATTTTCCTATTTTTCCCATTCAAATGCATGGGTGACCTAAGTTGACCTTGCCGTAAAAAAGGTCAAGGTCATCCCATGGTCATGACTTATATAAAGGATGCTACATATGAAGTTTGGCTTTGATTGGCCAAGCGGTTTCAGGGGAGAAGATGTTTCATTATTATGGAAATATACATGTATATAGCCCCGGGGCAGGGGCAGACAACCCCCCCCCCCCCCCCCCCCCCCCCCGGGGCTAAAATTTTCCACTAACATTAATGTTCTGTCCAATTTGCCTATTCCCAGTACGTTTTACCCATTAAATAGCATTTTACCATTTTTCCCAGTACATGTAAACTAGATTACTTACAGTCTATGGGGTACTCTGTCTCAGGCACTGACTTGAACAATTTGTGGAATTTCTCTGTTCGAGATTTACTTAACCCAGAAGAACTCTGCAAGAAACACAATCGGTATAGTCACGAGTCACAATGAGTCTTGTCTGGACCCACTTGTATGTAACCGAGAATTTTCATCCAAGTATGAAGCGTTTCCTCATATGAGCCTGTGCGTGAAAAAACCAACAAACCAAACAAACTGATACAAACCGGCCTATACTATCACAGAAGCAGGCTAGAAGCTTGAAATTTCAGTTTTGAGAAGAAGAGAAATTGTACTATCCATGTAGCGAAAACAAAGGCGCTGATCTGCGCCTTTGTTTTCGCCTATGCAGATTGTTGATTTTCCCATGCGGCGGCTCATATGATAGATACACAAATTCTATTTAGTGAATTGTGTGCTTAATTTTTTAAAATTGCCTCCAAAACCCATAGTATTTTTTTTTCTACTTAGCACACACTACAAATGAAAACCATCAGGAAAACATGTCCGTGCAATGTATACCCCCTTGAACCCTACTGGGGTTTGCAAGGGTATACCTATTTTTCTTATTTTTGCTCCAAAACATAGATTGTGGGTACTCGGCGAGGCGGTTCTAACGTGTACCCACAATCTATGTTTTGAGCAAAAATAAGAAAAATATCAAAATTTTTCAGCTGAAAATTTTCAATTTTTAAAGCTAAAAAAATCTCTGTTTATTGCATGGGCATGTTTTCGTAATGCAATACAAACTCCTGTTCTTAGTAAAATGCAATTACAAGTAGTAATGTAATTTGAGCTACATCAGGAGAAAACAGGATTTTTGTGTATGCAACTGTTTTCGCTACAGGTACAGTGAAGTCTCTTTTCTTCATTAATTTGAAATTTCAAGCATTCAGCCTTCTTTTGTTTGTGCAAGATCTGGTCATAAACCCCAAAAAACTGTTTTCTCATGGCGAAGCATGTATAATTCTTACCCCAGGGAAAGACATGTCTGTAACTTTTTGGTCCTGTGTCCAGGAATGCTTAGACCTGAAAAAGAAGATTTAATCAAGTACAGAATAAGGCAGTGCTCATTTATAATGTTATACTTGGTAAATCACTTTTACTGCACCTTGAATGATTGCATCAAAATCCTAAGGATGTAATACAAACAAGTTAGCCAATAAAGAGGAAGTATTTACTATTAGACAGTGTTCCTTTTCAGTATTTTGGGAATAAGGGCGGGCCCTTTGAATAGGGAAAATTAGCGATGAAGGCAGGAAATTGGGAAAAGTCAAAATATGTTAAGGGGCTGAAAAAATACTCAAGCCATGTCCTAAGACATTACATCACCACCTTTCACTATTTTTGACAGTTTGGCATCTGTCAAAACAAGAAAACTATGAATTTCTTGGTGAAATTTTTTACAATTTTCCAATTGGGAATTTTCAGTCAGTAATTGGGAACAAAATATACTTTTTGGCATTGGGAATGGGGCCCTTTTTCGGCCCCAAATTAAGCGTAAAAGGAACACTGTTAGATTTCCTGAACTTTCAGATTAAAGCTACAAAAATAGGATCTTCAATATAAATGAGCCATCGCACGAGAAACTGGAGCGGACTGGCGCAGGGGTAGAGTGGTTGACTCTGGTCCCAAAGGTCTCGGGTTCAATCCTCAGCCGTGACGCCTTTCCTTGTGGCCTTGAGCAAGTAACATTTCCACAGATCCTGAGGTAATGGTCAGAAACTGATCAACTCAATAAACAGTAAAAACTAGAAAATGTGTTTATGAAACACTATGCCCCCAACTGGTAAGCCACTTTCAAGATGTAAAAATGTCCAAAAAATGACTAAGTTCAAATTGTAAAAAAAGTGACAAAAATTAATCTGAGGAGTATATCCCAACCACATGCATATATTCAAAGCATGGTCACAATGTCTGCAAAGTTTCAAAAGTATCGGTATTAAATTGTAGGAGGAGTTGCGCACACAAGTTACCCTCTATCCATCCACTAAAATGCCCGAAAAAATGACTAAGTTCAAATTGTGAAAAAAATGACAAAAAATAATACAAGGATTATATCCAAACCACATGCATATCTTCAGACCATGCCCATAATACATGTAAAGTTTTAAATGAATTGGCATGAAACTGTAGGGGGAGTTGCGCACACAAGGTACCCACTGCCCATTCACTTTCATTGTCAAAATGCCCGAAAAATGGCTAAGTTCAAATTGCGAAAAAAGTGACAAAAATTAATCTGAGGATTATATCCAAACCACATGCATATCTTCAAAGCATGGTCACAACATCTGTAAAGTTTCAAGAGAATCGGAATAAAACTGTAGGAGGAGTTGCGCACACAAGGTATCCACTATCTATTCACTTTATCAAGAATTAAAAAGGGAAATAACTCTCACAGAATTGGCCCCTAGCCCCTTGAATTTACCTGAAAGAAAAAATATGGGTCCTCTTAATTTTCATATACAAACTACGAGGTATGGCAGAAAAGTTCGTAGACACCATTAGTATTTTCAACAGGAAAGGAAATTCAGTCAAAATGAATATATCTAGGTTTGCAAAAATATTTCATGAGCAAATAGACGAAATTTTATGAAAATCTGGCCAACACGACATCTTCTACAGCTTTTTATGTGCACCTCCCTGACCGGGAGCGGGGCAAGGGTCAACGTCTCAGTGACGTTACTTGAAATTTATTGCTGTCAGTGCTTCATATATTTGCAACAAGTTTAACCGATGTTTCAGAGTAATTCCACATAGGGTCTTTGAATATCGGTACAATTTTATCATGTGGATCCAGCTGTCAAATGCAGATTTGTGCCAACTGTCCTCAAGTTCTCTGATGACCGGTTGAACATATGAAACCATTTTAATTCGCTGAGAATGTAAGACGAGTGCCCTTCCGCCGCCATTTATCATCTTAGATGATCTATCGAGCATCCAAAAATCAGCTCTGCCACTTGTAAACTAGTGACCGACAAGCTGATAGCTTTTATGTTGTTGTTTATATAATTTCCATCGTGTTTGTTGGCGATTTCCATAATAAAAACACACGACTTTATGGTTATCGGCTGTTCTCCGACGTCAAAATTACGCCATTTTTTCAAGCATTTTTTTCGGACTGCATCTGAAATTTTATTCACAGATATCAAACTGTACTGCCGTCAAGGCCCAAACATTCAGAAAACGTTGTTGATTGAACATTCTTTCATGATCAAAATATTTTAACGTTACAGCACACTTCCGTGCCGTTCCACAAGCAAAAACAGAATGTGAAAATCGTCACATTTTATCACGTTTTGACACCTGCCCCGCACGGCCCTACCCTCAAGCAGAAAAGTGGCCATACCAAGCGTGTTATTACTTCAAATTGCACAAAATTTCTGAAATATACTCATAAGATATCGCTGCTTAAAATTATGTAAAACGCTTTGTCAACAACGCGTTACATTTTCTGATAGCTGAAGTGTCTACGAACTTTCCTGCCATACCTCGTACATACCAAATTTCAAGATCCTAGCTCTAACGGTTCCTGACCGAGTGCTCATGCATCAGTATGATCACAGACTGACTGACTGACTGCACGCACGCACTCACTCACTCACTGCACTGCACGGACAGATCCAAACCAATATGCCCCCTCAACTTCTTCGAAGTTGGGGGCATAAAAAAAGAAAAAATCGGTTTCCAACTGGGTCTGACTCAGATCGGTCTGTACTGTCACAGAAGAACATTAGAAGCTTGAAACAGTATCCATGTAGCGAAAAACAAAGGCGCTGATCTGCTGTACAGTTACAATACAGCTGATCTGTGCCTTTGTTTTTTGCATATGCAAATTGTTGGTTTTCTGATGCAGCGACTTACAATAAACATGTAGTTGGACTGCAAGGTTTTGTCTAACACTCATATTTTTCTTTATTTGGGAGACCCTAAGGAAATCACTGAGTGTACAAAAAATTATTAAAGCCATAGATCCATAAATCAGGATAGCATACTGTCTGTGTAATATACATCACCATACAACCCTACTGTGTATTGCATGAGCATTTTGTTTTCCTAATGTACCTTTTCTTTGGCGAGTCTTTCTCAGCAGTCCCAGGTTTTACACTTTGTCCATCAGATTTGGAGGCAATGTGCCTAATCTGTGGATAGTTGACTATTTCTGATACAACATTATCGTTTGACTCATTGTCTTCAATTATATCTGTGATAGGACTTGTTGGAGCACTTGCTGTTTTCCTGAAAGTAGACAAAGGGACTGCGACTGGTAGATTTGAATCAAGACGCGAGAAAAACAGTCATCAGGTTTCTGACAAGGTCAGTCACTAACCAACCTGTATAGGAACCGAAGAATGATCTGCGTCTTTGTTTTAGCATCAGCAAATTCGGTTTTCTCATGACATGGCTCATTTCTTACTTCGCAATTAAATTAATGCGTAAACCAATACTCTAGATACACCCCAACCAATAGATATGCAACACAATATACGAGCCACACAAGCAATGTTCAGCGACCCTGTCAGTGGAAAAGCATGTTTAATCCACCAAGGGTGCTTTTCACCAACTATCAAGTTTGACATTTGCATATCTATTATTAAAAGTGCAGTCACAATCATGAAATGTTCTGGACAAATGAGCAGTGCTCCAGATAAGGATTTATAACTTTGGGGTACTTAAGCACCCATTTTTAGTGTAATTGGGTAATACACCAGATTTTTATTGGGTAATGACTTATATATCCAACTTTTCTGTATTGGGTATCAATAAAAAAAAAATAAAATAAATAGATGAATAAAGAAAACAATCTGAAAGATAACGCAGAGTGTTGAATCTTAATTGGGTTTTAAGACATTTTAATTGGGTGAATATGCAGATACGCTGCTTATCTGGAGCACTGTATGAGTCTGCCAAACAGGAAGAATGCCCATAAAAATACAGGGGCAGATCCAGGATTTCTGGAAAGGGGGTACAAACCCATCAAGGGGTTCATCTTTTTTCATTTTATCAGAGTTTTCTTAAACTTTCCCATGAAACTTAAATAATTTGGTCTATGACGGCCATTCCAGCAAACCCACTCCAAATCCGCCACTGAAATATCTCCTGAAAGAAATGTGCCATTGATCTCCAGGCTGCTTATTCGAAAAGGTTGGAATGACATCACTGGTTATTCGTATGAGGTAAATTACTTAGCGTTGATTATTGTAATCTTACTGGATTAAAAGCAAAAAATGTCTAAAAATGATTACACAATGACAAATACCATGCTTAAACCTTGATGGAATAAGCATAAAGACCCGAAAAGTGGCCATTAGATTTTTTTCTCACCAAAGAGTGACCGGATCAATTACAATTTGGAAAAGCTACTGCAATCAAGCTGTCACGCCCAGTCTCATGACAAATTATCAGCATTGACAGCAACTCTTTGCTGGGTGTTGGGTCTATCCCAAGCTTGACATCTCATCAGAAAGATTAAAAAAGTACAGCTTTGACTCAAACTACTATTAGAAGCATATTTTATGGAATCCGGGACGTTTCGCCCCCAAACAATTTCGCCCCCTAGTTGTTTCGCCCCCAAGACGTTTCCCCCCTAGTCGTTTCGCCCCCACTAGTCGTTTCGCCCCCTAGTCGTCAGCCTAAGGGACCTTACCCTTAGTTACCAGCCAGTACCGGGCCATTAATAAATATTGGCCACTCGGGGAGGTGTGCATGAGTAGGACTTGTTACACTATAATATTGTTTTAGTCTGTTTACCAATATTATACTGTAACCATTTACCGGCCATTTTTCCTTTCTTTTTTTTTTTTCTTTCTTTTTTTTTTTCTTTCTTTTTTTTAATTTTTTTTTTCGGTCGCAGGTAACGCCGTGCTGGCGTTTTCCGACAACCTTATTACATGCAATGCACAGATCAGACATTATAGAGAATTCAATGATGAATGATGCTTAAATGGTATTGGAAACATCTAGGGTATTGGGGGCGAAACGACTAGGGTGGAAAATAGAGGCGAAACGACTAGGGGGAAAACGCTAGGGGGGACACGTCTTGTGACCATTTTACGCCCGATCTCCAATGCCGCGATATTAAGAACCCGCGATAGAATGGGAGCTTTTTTTTTTTATCGACCAGAAAGATGCACCCCGTGCTGCAAGCAAAGTGAAGGCTTTGTTTGTGGCAAAATTAGCGACTTACTATTGAATATTCAAATAAATTTCATTTCGAACCAGATTCACAGCAAATGCAAAATGCTGTCACAGCAATTTCTTTCCTGGTTGACAGTGACAGATTTTTTGTTTATCCTCCATGATGGAATAAGGTGATGTATCGGATGTTTTGATTGGACTATCGATTTCACCTTATCGTGGGGCTCAATGTGGGGAAATTTGTCAAAAGTTGTCTATTGGTACGACATTCGTGTCATTTTTTTTTTAGACATTTCGTACCTTGGGCAGAAGATAAACAAGAAACATCTTTAAAAAAGATAATTGTCAAAGATTAATATCTGTTCTGCAATAGGGTGTATGATGTACATTTTATTTATGCTTTATTCTAAAATATAAATTGTTGACAGTGAATAGAAGCTCAGTGATGTAGTTGTGATACCTAAGCACAAGATATAAAGTTTTGGGACTGAAATCCATGGTCACAAGACGTTTCGCCCCCAAGACGTTTCCCCCTAGTCGTTTCCCCCCTAGTCGTTTCGCCTCTATTTTCCACCCTAGTCGTTTCGCCCACAATACCCTAGATGTTTCGCCCCAAATGCCATTTCCCCCCTAGTCGTTTCGCCCCCAATTTTTATTTATTGATTTATTTATTTATTTATTTATTTATTTATTTATTTATTTATTTATTTATTTATTAAGGTCAAAGTTTATTAGGGTAGGTAGGTAGGTAGGTAGGTAGGTAGGTAGGTAGGTATAGGTAGGTAGGTAGGTAGGTAGGTAGGTAGGTAGGTAGGTAGGTAGGTAGGTAGGTAGGTAGGTAGGTAGGTAGGTAGGTAGGTAGGTAGGTAGATATCAGGTTTGGTGTGGTAATAACCCGGGTAATAAAGTGAAGGTGTGAAAAACTTACGGTATAATAATGCACAGAATTAATGTCATTAATTATTGACACCGACTTCTGAAGGATGATTAACTAAAGTGTGAAAAATAGATTCTTTAATCAAAGATTGCTTTCCAGATCCTATGGTTTTGTCGGCATGCGGCAGGCTTTGTCTTTAAAAGAACTTAATGACTCAGTGGAATTTTAAATCTAATTATCTTTTATTCAGCGATTTCTTTTAATTGACCGATTATCGGGTATATAAGATGTTCTAAGTCATTAAAAGGTACAAGTAGGCAAAGATCAGGAAAAGGCGCAATCAGAAAAAGATTTCCACTCCAAAAACCGAGGTGGGAAAAAACCAAACTAACAATCAGGTACTTATACCATGAAACATATCGTAAGCCGAATGAGCAGCTAATTTCCCAATAGGTGGCCACTCAGTTACCTTAACTTAACTAAAAATATGATAACATACATAAGGCGCCAACAGCACAAAAAAATTTTAAACACCAAGACATAAAACAAAAAGAACCACCACAGAAGTATCGACTTGGAACGATCAGTAACACAAAGTTACTGGCGGGCTTTAAAAACCTGTTTTACAGGATCCTAACCTCACCCTCAGCTTCTGCAGTGGTTCATAACATTTAGTTAGTTCTTCGGTCCTCGTGGTGAATCTCTAATTAAGCATCATTCATATTTTTGTTTTATTTATTTATTATTTATTGACGTCAATAGCAACGTTGCCAAACATTTGTCGAAAAATTCTTACATTCTCTTTAATTATTTGCAGCTTTAAAACGCATGGATAGAATTTAACGAAAATTTGTGGTTTATTGTATAATTTATTTGTCTATCAAATGATACCAAACTCATGAAAATATGTTTAAAATAAGAAACAGGATAGTTTAGTACACATTAAAATACATTGAATCCTATGGAGGTTTCGTCGTTGCGGAAATTGATTTGGCACGTAACTGTAATAGAATTCCAAAGGCACTTTACTTTGAACCCATGATTTCTTTTTCAGCCAATACTTATTAATGGCCCGGTACTGGCCGGTAACTAAGGGAAAGGTACCCATAACATTACCCTTAGGCTGACGTGACAGGGCGACGATGTAAATTTCTTTACAGATATTAATTTAAAAAAGCCAGCGAAATGACATGTCTTTTGCATTCGAACTCTTTTACAGCATTGATTGCCCAAGTGAACAACTTCATAAGACTTTACTATACAAGTTTGAATTTTTTATTGCCTAGCATAATTATTTACATGAAGCAAAATGATGTACATAAGGTAATTATACTATATCTATATATTAGGGGGCGAAACGACTAGGGGGACGAAACGACTAGGGGGGCGAAACGACTAGTGGGGGCGAAACGACTAGGGGGGTAACGACTAGGGGGGAAACGTCTTGGGGGGAAACGTCTTGGGGGCGAAACGACTAGGGGGCGAAATGGTTTGAGGGCGAAACGTCCCGGATTCAAATCCATCTTTGACCGACACAAGACTAGTTTGCTCTGTACATCACTACCTTAGCCTGACAGCTAAACGCTCAGTGAAAAAAACCTGTACCTAGTCGTTTTAACGTTGACAGTTTTAATGCATATATACCTACCCCAAAATTTCTGGATATAAATCTGATGCAAAAAAAAAAAAAAAAAAAAAAAAAAAAAAAAAAAAAAAAAATGTAGTAAAAATATCGTTATTGTGCGGTGAGCCCTTACTAGCAGAAACAACTCGTTCTGTGAAGCAGATCCTTTGATCCGAACACGCCTATATTCAATGGAGAAAATCCGAACGCATCTTATCTACGATGGCCTGCATGGATCATAAAATTTCAAAATCCACAAATTTTTTTATTTTAATTTTTCTTTGCAAAAGCTTTCGTCACACAAAAAGCGATTAAAATGAATAACAATAAGGATCAATGATGACTTGTATAGTGAAAAAACATCATCTTAAAGTACTTTTTAAAGAGATGCAGTTTGTTGCCTTTTTCATCTTCCATATGGAAAAAACCCGGTTGCAGGTCAAAAACCATCTGAGATGTCTTCGACAAAAAATGATCTAAAAGAAGAGGGCGTAGAAGATGAATAATAAGAAAATGACGACGACGACGACGATGATGATGATGATGATCATCATCATCATCATGAATCAGCTACACAAACGGCAAATGATATATTGTTGCATATTTCCACTGTATTTCATTGTAACTGACCTTATTTTTCGGGGAAGATTGTTCTCAAAGCCAAGGACATCAGACTTCATGGACTTGCTACGGTGCAGGTACACACCAGTTGACCTGGAACAAAACAAAATATATGAGCCTCTCCACATGCCCGTGCAATGCTTGGTTTTTAGAATTGTTAGAGTTGTACACAGTTCGCCTGTTACATTCTATCCAATAAGCACACAATTACGCTTATACCAAAGATAAAAGTTTAGCTTCGTTTCATTTCAGTCTTATATATACTCTTTCCGGACTCGGACTTGTTACAGAATATTTCAGCCTGTGCATGAGAACCAACAATGTGGGGTTCCGACCAGGTCTAACACAAACCGGGCTGTACAGTCACAAAATAAAGCTAGAAGCTTGAAACTTTTGACATAAATAGAAGAGGAATTGGATTATCCGTGTGGCGAAAACAAAGGCACTGATCAGCTTCGAAGTTACCGCGAAGCTGATCTGCGTCTTTGTTTTCGCACATGCAGGTTGTTGGTTTTCTGATGCAGCGGCTCATTTCAGTTAATGCCACGAGTGTTTCCACTAATCCTAAAACAATGAGGTGCACAGCAGTCTAGTTGTAGACGGTAGCGGATTCGAACCTAGAGGCCCCAGGCTCGAAACCTACCTCTACCGTATATTGTCCTGGAAGAAGAGACTTTAAGCACCACATGGTAGTGACCAGTAGTGGTTATGATACACAGGAAGGGAAAGCTCCGTTACAGTAATTTATCCGGTTTCGAATCTTATCCAGTTCATAATAACATGAATAAAATTGTTACCAGGGACGCAATAAGTAAACCAAAATACATTAAAACAAACCATAATAAATTAAAATGCTATTTATAATGATCGGAATAATTTATTTATATAGATCTATATACATGTATATATATTGAAAAATTCAATTGTATATACGCGCTTATTTTTTGTGAGTATAAATTTAAAATGCATTACAACTACTGAATGACAATGCTCGGTATACCTAAGGAAATCTATGTGTTTTCTTGTTCCTTTGTATGTCCGTTTCTCTCCAACCATTATACTAGTATCAGTTGTATGGCATCCGTGTTGACTAAATTATCAAGTTCTCCATGAAAATGTACATTGTAGATGACAGACCATCACCATCACAGAGGACTCAAAATGGTCTCTGTCGAACTTCTATATTGCATTTTGAATCATTTTATGACCAGCTTTTCACCCTCACTGTCGGTTACTTTTCCAAAATTGAGCATGTTGCAGAACGTGCATGTGACACTCTGGGCCACCGTTTCTTAGGTACAGTTTTATAAAGACAGGAAGCCAATTTGAAGTAATGTCAAGCTATGTTTTGTGCATTCTAATTTCTGATGAAAATTTTCAATTTTTGCAACTTGGGAAAAAAAATCAATTTTTACAACTTAGGAAAATTCTACATATTACATGGGCATGTTTTCGTAATGTCAAGTCTATGTTTTGTGCATTCTAAGCGCATTGTTTTAACATTAAGTTTTCAGTGGACTTTTAAACAAACCTATCAAACTTTTGACGTATGAACTTGCCGAAAATATGTTCATACTACAACACATTTGAAGTTTAAACCGTTGGATGTTATATGATGAACAGCACACAGTGTTAGCTCCAAACCAATGATTTAGCACGGTTCTGAACAAGCCTATGCCCAAAATGCTATTATGAAATTAGGCCAAGAAAAACAGAGCATGCCATGCATGCAAGTATTTACGTATTTATCCACAAATTTCAACATAAATCCATAACTGTTTACTATATTAATCATTAAGCAGTCATTTTTACGATTAACGATATTGTCATGTTAGAATAACAATGCATTAACCTACGTAAATTTTTACTTAATATGATTTTGTTTGTTCTAATTGGTGTCCGATCGATCGATTTATTTGAATAATACATTACTTTACTAAGTAGAGTCACATGAAAAAATCATTATAAAATCATTATTTGTTCTGTAAAAGGCTATTTATACATTAAACACTGGATAAATAGCCTATGCGTTTGACCTATTTGAAGCATAAATTTGTATAAATAAAATAAGAAATACAAAAATGAAAAAAGATAGACGAATAAATCGGCACCTCTGATTTGAACATAAATACTGTTAAAAGAAAGAAAGAAAGAAAGAAAGAAAAGAAAGAAAGAAAGAAAGAAAGAAAATAAAATAAAGAAAGAAAGAAAGAAAAAATGAAGTTGTCCAGTACTAGTATTGGATATACTAAGAACTTAATATTTAACTCATATAAGCCTGGCGTCCTTTTTGTGGGGCATATGCAAACAGTATAGCCCCAGATGTGACGCCGCACAACGCGGCGTCCCATCTGGGGTTATTCTGTTTGCTTAGGGGAATTTCATCGAAAAATGGAATAAACATTCATAATCACTCCTGATGCCCCTAATAATGAAAGTGGACTGGGCCAAAATGATAATTATGGGAAAATCCATTCGTCAAAGTCAGCTGCGAAGCAGCAATTTCTTTAGTCGACGCATAATCTAATATTTGACGAAATGCAATTTTTAAAGACAATGGCTTAGCTTCCGAATGCGTTAGAACAAAAGTGAACATATCTGCTTTCTTTTGTAGGCTATTGAGGTGTTTCCAAGATGCCAAAGTTGTTAAACATTGACCACAGTCCAGCATATATTCAGGTCTTTGCTATAGGAACAATATCTTCAGATGTTTCACCCATAAAACCGCGTGTTCATAAGAAGGTACAGTCGAAGTTCGATAATTCGAAACGCAAGGGACCGCAGGAAATCTTTCGAATGATCGAGGGTTCGAACTTTCGAAAATCATCAAAAAAATCGGAAATGTTCGGTCATTTTCATTCAGACAATGGTATGGTCAGATTTGACAGCTTCAATTCGGCATTTTGGCGCATATATGAGAATCTGTGCACATGGAATGAAGAAAATGTGTTTATAAGAGTTTTATCATAATGTCATTTACGACCAACAGATTAAAACAAACGCAAAACAAAAAAGACAATGGAGACTCACCTTGTCGACAAAGAAAGATGGTTGAGTATAAAACAATGAATCATTTATTGACGAAATATTTAAATATAAAAACGAGCATATATTGGCAAATATTGTCAAATAGCAAAGATCAGTATCAGAATGCAGCACACTTATTGATACAAAACTAAAAGTCTAATTTAACATTTATAGTCCTTTTACACTTTTTACCCCTACTTTCACTATCACAAATGCCCGATAAAATTCGTCCATTATCACTTTTATTGGAATTGGTATTTTTGATACAACCACACTTCTACAGCCAGTTTATTTTACAGCCTCTTTCGTATTGATTACACATTACGAATCACTGATTGTCTCTACACTGATTTTTTTAATCAAACACTGTAATTGTTGCAATTGATCTCAATTAAAGACATCAATTACTTAATTTATGGATCAACACATAATAGTGTGACCGTTAATCCGATGTCTGTTACCTGAAGCGAATAAACCTGTGAATTCACTCGAGTGTGTAATAATTGAGCTCGCTCTACAAAGTAATCATGTTCATCGTGCGTGACTTTGATTGGCAGTTTGCGGCTTCGAATTTCAAGGGGGGTTTTGATAGGAATTTCTTTGATCAGGACCGGCAACATTGTTCAAAAAACTGAATTTTTCGAAAAATCGAAATTCGAAAAATCGGTAATAATTTAACAAAATACAATAGAGAAAAATTTTGGGACCGTCAGATGTCTTCGAAAAATCCGGTAGTTTCGAAAAATCGGCGTTCGAATTATCCAAATTTGACTGTACTGATCAACAGGTGTATAGTTGACATGATCATTATGATAGATCTACGTCAAAATATGTGCATTATCGCCTACACTTTGAAATGAAAGAATTTGGATTCTGTTGCAAGCATTTTAGAGCAACGCGTACTGAGAAAGATGTTAACTATTACACAATCATGTATTTATATATTTTGCGGGTTCTGATGAAGAAAACGAGAGAAATTGAGTTTTGTTTGCGGATTCTGTTTCATGAAGTGATGTGCGATTCGATGGATCATGTAGAGCATACAATGAGAGAGAGAGAGAGAGAGAGAGAGAGAGAGAGAGAGAGAGAGAGATGTCCACAGCGGTCACCGTGGAAGAAACTGACCATAATAGCCCGCGGGAAACAATACAAGTAATATAAATATCATAAATAAAACACAATTTGAAAACAAACATGTTGTTGTTGACGTTTGACAAATGACGACTCCGGCTGCTGCGGGGTATATTGGTCCCTATGCCGTAACCTAGGTAAAGATTTATGCACGTTCCATCCATCAACCTGTCTGCCAAACTCGGGTTGAAAGGGGAGAACGGTAGAACAAACCATTGTTTTCTTAGTAAACGAGACAATATTTAAATAAATAAATCCAAATAAACCTTAGATCTTTGCCGACGGAGCTATATGATTTCGTATCTTTTATCAGATCTATAGACAGAGACTAACTTTTTAACTTCTTGTCTCGCAGAATACCTGGCCCAAAACTTAGCTTAGCACAATGCGAAAAAAGCCTGTAAGACCCGTGGTTAATACAATGCATGCTTCATTCGTGTGGGCGCCCGTAAACAGTAGCTTCAAATACTGAAAAATGGCAATTCAATTTTCCCCAAGGGAAGCTATGACTGGGAACCGGTGCGCTCACAGCCAAATCTAAGGCGGAAAATAACCAAAATCATACAATTTGATAGTACTGATACAAAAAGAACAGCTTTAACAAGGCGCTCATTCACTTACTTAAACTTATCCAGATAAATTAAGGCAAATATCTACCATTATGTGGAAAGGAAACATTAAAAACCAGACACAAAATAAAATAAATCACGAAAACGCCAAGATAACTCAAAGACTATGACTTGACAGACGTAAAAGAGATCCTATGGAAGTAAACCGTCACTAAAATCTGATGCACCGTTGAAGAAGGCTTCGGATCCATCCATGCAGCTAAAAGGCTTTAAGTCGGTGTCACCAAAGAGACTCGGATTCCCTAAGGAGGAATATTGTATTAATGACCATTCCAAGGCGGTACTCCTGTTGTGGTTCTATTGTTTCATGTTGTTGGTGTCTATGCTTTTTTGCTGTTTGTGCCTTTAACACGTGTTTGCACATTTATATAAAGTTTAGTTACTTCAGACAACTTTGTTGCCAATTTTAAGAAAATAGCTGTTTACTCAGCTTTATACGATACATTCTTTTCGTATCAAAACTGGTTGTCATTTTTTTTTTCAAATGGGTTTTAAAATGGATCCTTGGTTCTGATTGCTCCGGTTCCTGATCATTGCATAGTTTTAGCTTAACATCAACGCATTTCACCACAAAATAAACAAACAATTTACAGATCATCATTATCCATATCAACATACAGCATGTTTTATAAATGCAACCAATAAATAGAAATCATGTTGAAGTTTTAATACGTGCTACAAATGATGCTAATAATATGGATCTTGTTAACCGTCAGCGATCTGACGTTATTTGACGTTTTTCTGTCAGCACACGTAAAGATTCAATTATCAACGAGTTTGGAGTTTAGTTGACATACACGATGACAGTGTGGTGAAGTCTTGTCACTCTTGCTAACACCTTTTAGTACTGACTGTCGAGATAATCCACTTTAAACAGCAGTTTTTGAAAGCTGTAATCATTAACCATGTTGTTAATTTCAATAGCCTTAATATCTGACGTGTGTGGACGGACGTTGGCTGTATATTGAATGTATACTTGAATACATTATTATACCGTTTGCATGCATTGACTCTTTTGGTAGTCAGCTAAAATGGATATGTCATAATGCAGTTGCTTCAAGCGATTGAAGAGGGAAAGCGCTCTCAAATGCTCAAGGTGGCCAAAAGAAAGGCAACAAAGACTCACTTATGAAGGAAAAAGAATCTTCGCCGAACCAATATCGATAGTGACTTATTCTACTGGCAATTTAGTAAAAACATGGCGTTTTCAGCCATCAATATTTAAAATGAAAGCAATGATCAGGAACCGGTGCAATCAAATCAGATCTCACCCGTAAACAATCACAATGACAAACGAGTATCAACAAGAGAACATTCGGTAAAACGAGCGAGCAGCTATTTCCCGAGAGATGTCCACTCAATTAACTGAAGTTAACAAAATATATGAATACGCGCATAAAAGAAACAAGCATTTCAAACATCGATACCAAAACAAAACAAATAATAACCACAGTAGAGTACAACACAGGGAGGGTCAGTTATATTATTACTGGTATTCAATGATATAGCTGGATGGCCATTCTTATTATCTTAAGGGCGAACGAATATTATACTACTTACAAGGAAAGCGATTGCTGAGGTTGGTGTGCATGAAATAAATCATTATGTGAGGTGGAGACTGCCATATATAACCGAGCAACGAATGCATATTGTGAATACCTCAAATTTGTGTGAATCATTAATCTTAAAACATCCAAAACCACACAAGAAAATAATTCTCAAAATATTCAAAACATGATGGGGTCATTAGCAAATTTACAGAAACAACTTTTTCTAAACTTTGCAAAATGATTTTCGATGGCCGTTGACTCAAACACCCAATTTCCCCTTATGTTTATTTTTTTCTTATGTACGAGAATATACAAGTATCTATGTGTATGTTCATACAGAACGATGAATGGCGTTGTTTTAGACTGTTTTTCTTGTTTTTGTGTTTTTTTTTTGTGTTTGTTTGTGGTCGTTTCAGAGGTGCATGTCGACAGTTGCTGATTGTTTTCTTTATAGAACATAAAAACAAAACACGGTCAACAGAAAATAAGAAAAATGTCATCATTATGATGCACACAGTAATCTGGTTTCACACGCATACACTTTTCTCAGATATTTTGGGCTATTTCTCAGTTTTATGTGCATTTCGATTGTGAATAGAGGGTGAAAAATTGCAAATTTCACCAAATAAAAAAAAAGGAATGCCCCTTTCCATTTATGTATTAATAAATAAGGAAACACAAATAAAAATAAATAACTATACGATATTAAATTTATATTATAAAACAGTATACTGGCAGAGTAATGGACTGAAGAACGTAAAAGCCCGCCATACGTACGCCAAAATCACGGAGGCTGATAAAATCAGGCTTAATGCCACTAAGGCCCCAAAACCTTAAATTAAACACTTAAATCTATTTAAAGTCAATGATTGTTCCTTTCTTGAAATTTTATTATCTCAATTTCGCATTATGACTTAACGACTATGCCTTAAAATAAGGTAATTGTGACACAATAAGGAAAATGACAGATTGATATCCGAATGATTACGTCACGTGAGATAAGAGAAACGTTCCTCCAGCGCCCTCTGGCGGTCATCCGTCATTTCACGTCAACAATAGAACGGTCTACGTTCCTCTTCAACGCTTCAAGGGCTGGAGTCAAAATCTATTCCCAACCCCTTTAGGGTCCAGGAATCAGTGACACGTTAAATTATTATCTTTTAAGGGCCAGTTTTATCTGCGATCTCGTGGACGATATAACGTCGATTTATTAGGATTTCGCGCCGCATTAGATCTATAATCAGAAGGGGACGGACACTTATTAATGAAAATTATGAATATCAGATTGTAAAACCGATGATAAAAATTTATAGTTTAAGCATCATTAGATTCATTTTATCATCTTGGAAATCAGAAGAAGAAGGACTATTATATATAGGAAGGTGGTGTTGAACGTCAGTCCAAAGACAACCGTTGACAGAAGTTGACAAGCAGTTTACGGATTATAACGCTTAATCAACACATTAACAAGGTAAGATAATATGGAAAAACGTCATTTTGACGTTAATTTTGTTTGTGCACTATATTGCATTATCTTGTTTGTGCAGTTTATGGTGCAGCATAAAGATGGATACACAAACAAAGAAATAAACTTTTGTAAATTATTTCAATATGTGATTGTGGTTTCTCTGGATTTTCTATCAACTATATTGATGATTAAAATACTCTGACGTACCATTTCGGGATGTAAATCATTTCAGTATGATTTCTTGTTCAAAAGGCATGTTATAAATGTCACAACAATAAGTTAAGCTCACCAAGAGTAAAATATGAATTAGTGTCCTTAAACGTTAACATTCCCACGACCAAGTAAATTATGCATGGAACTTTACTATTTGGTGTTTCGTGATTTAGAAAGAACTTTGATTTTTCGGAAGCTGAGCTGTCAGAGTCCCTGCATAACTGTGTTCAAGTTGAGTTGTGTTGTGTGTGAATACAATTTTCAGTACGTACATTTTTCTCCGAAAATATTAACTGTAGATTGAAGTTTGTTTCTGCCTCTGCCCATAACCAGCTATTCAATTTAGTCCTGCGTATGCTTTTCCGTGCTAAAGCACACCTAAACAATAGGAAAAAAAATATATTTTTTTAAATCGTACATGCAAATATATTAATGTCAGAATCTTTGAAGCGAAAATTTTAAACAAGCAACTTCCTTTCGCTTTGGTGCGTTCAAATCAGCCTTCGTTAGTGTCTTTTTGCAAAGTTTTATTTAATACTGTATATGAGTTTGTCTTTGCCTTTCGATCTTGTTAGTTTTTGCGCACACCGTTGCGATCTTGTTAGTTAGTTGTTGCGCACACCGTTGCCTTGTGACAACTGCATGGTCGCTTGTAAAATATTGAATTTTTCCCCCTATTTTGAGTACAAAGTAGAACTTCATATTTAAGGTTACGATATACAATATTGCAAAAAATAGTAATAAAGCCAGTCTTCACGCTGTAATTAACGTTTTCGTTTTCAATTAATAACAACTTATGCAAAACTGGGATAGAATAGCTGCATAGCAAAAAAAGTGTCACAGAAAGGTGTTGCATACGAATAGCATTTTCTCCATTCACCAATCCTGTGTGTTTTTGCCCATTCTTCCGCTCGAGTTTGTAGAATATTAATTTTCGTTGTCGGTTTTTGTTAATGATCCTAGATTTTGAGCCTAACTTTGAGAGAAACCACATTTTGCATGCCGTGGTAAACGCACACCTGAATAGCGCCTTTGTTTTTTGTTGTTTTTTTTTCCCTATATACATAGCAATTGAAATTACTCTTTCTAGACCTAAACGTTCAAACATCAAGTCATTTGCTGTAGCGTAACAGCCTGGTCCGTGTTGACCTGGTGGAAAACGCCGATTTTTTTCTCGCGTTACGGCATGATTTTGATTGCAAGCACAACGTGATTAGATCGCTAGATAAAGAGGTTTTATAAGGAAACACTAAATAAAACCAAAGATAGACACACCTTACCTAAATCTACCTTTTTGTTTTCATGACTTTGCATCATCAATCTTGATATGCGTGCTGCTGTTGCAAGAATTTCAACGTTACGCTGACATTTTGAAAATTTGATCGTAATAAGAGCAACTTTACTATCTATTGACGCTGAATTCCGCCGCGGGTAAGCGTTGATCATGCAGTGTCATTCCATTTAACCGAGTGCTGGCTCAAGTTTCAGAATAATGTCATCGTATAACGCTTGACTGCTTGCCGCAAACGCACGACTGTTGCTCAGCGTAACGTCATACAAAGTTAAGCAAATAACGTAAATACCTTTCAAGACGCGGTAACCAGTTTGCTAACGCTACCTCGCGTAAAGAGAGATATTATTCTAGCACGTTAATTCTCTATAAATAACGTTATATCGCCATGAAGGTAGAAGGTAAGGCTATCATTTTTTCAACTTTGATGTTTTGCTTGAAATCAATTTCTTTAGCAAATAAAATTACATTAAACAAACGCTTGAAAACAAAAACGCGACTGAACGTTACATGCAAAACTGATTTAAAAGCGTGGTTTTACTTGTAAGTTCATTTAAACTTTATATATAGCCGGTTGCCTTGGGACACGACTGACTCAGCTTAACCCTCTCATTCACAAGCTTATTCATCGGCTAATTGCATATTTTTGAACATACTCAAACGTTTGATGTAATTGCAATTTACTTTATTTAGCTTATTTTGTGTGCCTGATACCAACGTTAATTAAATGCATTAATTATGCGTTTGGAGGAAACAAACCGTAACCGTATAAATTATTCTGTACTCTAGCTAGTGCGGCCGTAATATGCTAATAAAACCCATTTTCATAGACATACGTTGGTCTATGTGTAAACATATGATAATATAATCTATTGTTTATTGTTTCCTCTTAATAAGCCGTTCCTTGCATACGTAATATTTTGCCTAGTACGTCTTTTTCATGATCTTAACTTAAATACATTACATTTTTGTTTAAATCTACGTTGCCAGATTATACATTTTAGATTTTGAGTTACTTTTATTCATACTTAACAACATTTTCTCATGTTAATTAAAAGGAGTTATATAGTATACACCATTTTTCGACATTTTCCCACTGAAAAAGTAAGAGAACCCAAAGAAATTCCAAATTCAGATCTTGATTTTGATGCAAATCATGTGTATTTTGCATTTTACGGCATCGTCAGTTTCTTATGGTGTATTTCCTTTCTTTCAGATCCGATGGCCGATAGGTTCGACATGTTGTCACCACCCACCTACGACAATGGCCCGGGGCCCCAGCCACCCAGCGCCCTGGCGCCGCTCTCCCTGGGCCTCGACGCACTCTACGAGCCCCATCTCACGACGCTCACAGGACCTTCGATGGGCGGATACAACTCGAGCTTCGACATCGTCCCGCAGCAGTCGGCCCCTCCCCCGGCCGCTCCCCAGTACCACCAAATGTTCTCGTCGGTGACCAGCCTCTCCGGCGTCTCAGGTATGGATAATCCTCCTAATCCTGTATCAGATTTACAAAGAGACAAAGACTCCATCTACGGACATCCATTGTTTCCATTGCTAGCTATAATTTTCGAAAAATGTGAATTAGCAACATGTGCGCGTGTGGTTGGTGATAGTATTTGTTCATCAGAATCATTCACTGAGGATTTAACCGCGTTCAGTAAATCACTGGTGGACAGAAATGAAAACCAGATTTTCACGTCAAATCAAGAACTTGACAATATTATGATTCAAGGAATACAGAACTTCCGGTTTCATTTGTTAGAACTCGAAAAAGTGCACGAACTTTGTGATAATTTCTGTGAAAGATACATTACGTGTTTAAAGGGTAAAATGCCAAATGATTTAGCCGTTACACAAGGCGACGATGATGATGTTAAACTTAATTTTGATGCTGCAGATGAGACAGACAGTGGCTCGGATCACCGGCCGTCATCCAATGGTTCCCACTTCAGCGAGCAGGATGATTTTCTCTCGAACAGATCCAGTGATACACCGGTTTCCACCACTGCTCCTGTCCAATCAACGCAGCAGCCGAAAACACGTGGTATCAAACGGGAAGCGGAAGACACTGAGGATTCCAACAGCCGTGGGTCAGACGAACAAACAGAGGAGACTACAAGCGGGAACGGTAAACCTGCTAAAAAGTCAAAGAAAAGGGGAATTTTCTCAAAAGCAGCGACAAACATTCTTAGGGCGTGGTTGTTTCAACATCTGCAACACCCTTATCCATCCGAGGATCAGAAAAAGCAGCTTGGTGCTGAAACTGGACTTACTATTCTGCAAGTGAATAACTGGTTTATCAATGCGCGACGAAGAATAGTGCAGCCAATGATCGATCAAACAAACAGAGGTGCACCCGGTTCTCATATCCAGCCGGGTTACTACACGGACGCTGCACCCAACATAGACAGTCATCACATGCAAATGAATAGTCGTTTATCACACGGACTAACAAGTTCTTTAGGGAGTGGTTCATTAGGGAGTGGTTCTTTAGGGGGTGGACTTTCTGGATCTTTACCTGGAGCATTACCATCAACAGTCGGAAACAGCATTTCAGGAATGCCAAGTTTACACAGTAGTATTTCTGGAGGTTTACCGGTTACCATGAGCAGTATGACCGCGAGTGACGCGTATGATCCTTTAAAATCTGGCTACCCTACTTATATGGACAATTCTCAGAGGTATGGTAGCATGCTAGGAGGTATGGGAATTTCATCAATGCCCGGTACAGATATGTACGGAATGCCCCCATCAACCACGTCATATTATAATATTCCGCCAAGTGAATTATAATGTACGTATGTGAACGGACATAAAGGAGCGCCTTGCCAAAAACCAAGATGTGCAGAAACTGAATAAGAGGTGTTTGTTGTTGGTGCATACTTAATAATTGCTAGTGCTTACAGTATTATTTATAAATATTTCAATCAGAATAGTAAAGCAGTTACCAAAAATGATTTTAAAAACGTGTACATTTTGTTACAAAATGAAAATATCGGATACTGGATGAAAACAAAATAAAGCGATATACTTTTTTTTTTATCGAATTCACTATTGTTTCTACAATTTTATCTTGATTCATATGTGTCCAATCATTGCTAATAGCATTTTCTGTTGTTGACTTTGTGATATGCATGCATGTACCAATTGCTGTTTTCAACTAATAAATTGATATTGCGAAAGAACAACTGAGCTCATAGAATCAAATCACTTAAATATTCCGTTTGCTCTGGATTTGCAAGTCCTTTTCTAGAGTATCTAATAAAGTCTGTGTTCATTTTATGATTAATGCTTTAGAAAAGCGATATGTTTTAATGGTAATTTCAGATTCTGTTCCTAATACGAAAATATCGCTCCATACAGTATTTGTTGTTCATGCATATCCATTTGTCTATGTCGCATGCCAATTGTTGCTCATTGTTTTATACATGTGGTCTATATTTCTAGACCAAATTATCACAACTTATGTAAATAATAAAATAATGTATAGCAAAATGTTTTGTTGCGTTTCAATTTTGTATCCGTAGGCTTTTAATCGGTAAGAGAACTTGATTCAGTCTCTACAAACTCAGTTTTACGCTATGTAGGCAAACGTTGCCATGCCGTCTCATCAGTGCCTGTTAGCCGGGTCATGCTCATAATTGTACAAATGTGAAAAGACCAGACTTTCTTCCGATGTGCTCATAGATTCCTTCCTTTGCAAAGGTCGACATCATTAAATTGCACTGAATATAAAACTCATACAGCATTTGCATTTTACACATGGTAAACGTGGTATGTCTGCGTGCTACAATGCAACTTCAAAAACTGGAAACAATACTGACAAGAACAAGTAGCCAACCAAAGGGAAACGATCGCTCACCCGAGAGCCATAATAACCCTGAACCACATTTTAATGAAATATCAAGGAAAGCTAACTACATGTATGTAATTTGTGATCGGATTTAGCCAAATTTTGAATTCGTCCACGATGTTCATTGCATGCAGTATGGTAAATATCCAATCAAAAATAACCACGGAAACATGGGGACTACATGTTCGCCTTAAAGTTCAGGCGCTCAAGGGCAGATAACTTCCCAGTGTGCGACTGTGGGTCTGGCAGGATTTCAAACTCATTGAGCTCTTGTGCATATCTAGCTCACATACAGTATAAAAAAGATCAAGTAAAATTAAAATAGCAACGGTAATGTAAAATAGTAGTTATAATATAATAATAATAATAATAATGTCTTTATTTAAAGAGGATGACATATTTAGTACAAAAACTAATCTCACATATGGTCCTCTGAAGAGTAAAACATATTTACATGGTTATATACATATGTACAAAATATGATGTCTGGAATACCTATCAAAATATCTACAATTTTTGCTCTTAAATGAGGCATAGAATTAAAATGAAAAATACAACTTAAGGACACTCAGATATATTTATGATTACAGATTTGAGGTAATATGTGATTCATCGTGAGTACAAGAGACTTTTGATCCATACAGAATTTAAAAAATATATCATCTTTATAAGTGCATGACCAGTGAAATTTTCTAAATAAAACCATTTTTCACTATAACCATTTATATTTATTGACCCCTGATCGACAGGCAGGGGCCACATTGGTGTTTACTTGCTAATTGAGTTGAGGAAAGATACTGGGTGTCCTCAAGTATGAAAAGCTGTCCCGTTGAATGAATGATACAAATAAATAGAACTGAGAGACTCATCGATGGCATGCGTTAGCAAGCTGTCTGGCTGGGTGGTTTCCCTACCTAGGTCGTTGCTGCCGAAAACCTCCAATAAATCTCTAAGCCCTATGTTTGCAGTCAGCTAGACTGTGTCCAGCAACCGCGAGCAACAATACAAAACATGAAATAACATGCAATATCCAAGTGGGGACAACAATACAATTATACTAATAATATAGCAAGATCCAGTCAAGTTTGAGAACATGAAGAGACCAAGGGGTTGATATACAATTTAACCTGCGTGTATTTGCCAGTCGGGACAGCGGTAATGTGGCGGAAATTAATGTCCAGACAGCATACCACTGCCCCAACAGTTACAAGTAAGTACTTTGTGACTGGGTATGTGTGCAACATGTTTATGCCTCGTTAAATGGTTTACTTAATATTTCATCGCGACGTTTTGAATAGGTTTAAACTTGTTGATGTTCTATAGTATTTGCCAATCGGGACAGTGGTAGTGTGGCGGAAACCAATGTCCAGACAGCACACCACTGTCCCAACAATTATAGATATGTGCTTTATGGCTGGCTATGCATGCAACGTGGTCTATGTCTCGTTAAGTTGTTTATTTAGATAGTATTTCTTTACAGACGTTTTGAAAGTGGCAAGACTTGTTGATTTTCTAATTTCTAGTGGCAAAGCATTCCATAGTTTTGGACCCGTGACAGAAAAAGATTTTTTATAATATGCCGTTCGTGCAAATGGAACTTTCAGAATTTCCTGTTCACTAGAACGTAAATTTCTAGTGTTTGTTTCAGAAGATTTCGTAAGAAGGCTTGATAAATACTCAGGGGCTTGGCCATTAAGAGACTTAAAGACCATAATGCAAATATGATATTCCACTCTGTTAGTAAATGTAAGCCAGCCTAGCTCTCGGAACATTTCTTTTGATGGTGTCATGAAGTCTGCTTGAAGAATAATTCGCGCTGCTCGTTTCTGTAACTTTAGCACTCTGTTGATATTGTATGTTGAACACTGTCCCCAAATCATGCAGCCGTAGTCAAAGATAGGTAGAATATAGGAGTTATAGTAAAGTTTAAGACTGGACATGTCCACATATTTGGATAGTAGTTTTAAAAGAGTTATTCGTCTTGTGATATTAAGACAAACAGAGTCGATTTGTTTATCCCAGGAGAGCGTTTTATCGATGATTATCCCCAGCAGTTTTTGGTTGTCAACGTTTGAGATATCTTCATTATCAATTGTAATATTTAATTCATCATAATTGGATAAATTTTGCCTACTTCCTATAGACATAGAAGATGTTTTGGTTAAGTTTACAAACATTTTGTGTACAATGCACCAAAATTTGAAATCAGTTGAACTACCCTGGAGTTTTACTTGAACAACATTTTGATCTTTATGAGCTGTATGGGCAGTTGTATCATCCGCATAGATTTCGGCATATGCCTCATTGATGTATAAAGGCATGTCATTAATGAAAATAAGAAAGAGCACAGGGCCGAGTACAGAGCCCTGTGGCACACCAGATGTAACTTGCTGGAAAGAAGAGGTTGCTGTTTTTATCTTCTATTTGTCAGGTACGATGTCATCCATTCCATAGTGCGATTGTCAAATTTGTGGGACTTAAGTTTCTTTAGTAAAATTTCATGGTCAACAACATCAAATGCTTTTCTTAGGTCAAAGAAAACTGCGCCTGTGAGTTCTCCTTTTTCAATATTTTTCAGCCATTTGTCTAATAAGCCTAGTAATGCAGTATTGCAAGAATGATTTTTTCTAAACCCTGACTGAGACTTGTGTAGGATGTCATACTTTTTTAGATAGGCGAACAGGTGCTTTGTAACATGTTTTTCAACTATTTTAGATATTACTGGGAGAACTGAGATAGGGCGATAATTTGAAGGGTCCGATTTTGTATCTCCTTTATGAATCGGTTTGATTTTGGCAAGTTTAAGTGATTCCGGGAATTGGCCATTGATCAGGCTTAAATTTATTATTTCTAACAGAGTTGGTGCTACTGTTTCGGCTGATGTCTTCAAAATTCTAGGAGTAATACCATCGAGACCCGTAGCTTTTGTTACATCAAGCGACTTCAAAGATGTTATGAGATTGGTCATTTTCATGAGAGGGATGCCAAACTGGACTGTATTTGGTATTTTAGTTTTTATGTAATTATCAAGAGTACTTGTCTCAAACTGTGGATTGTCTTGTGGGTTTTCAGTCTTAAGTTTATCACTTATTGTTGAAAAGAAGGTATTCATGCATTCTGAAATAATGTGTGGATCAGTCGTAGAATTTCCGTTTACTGTCAGTTCATCGGGAAGCTTATTTTCTTTTGATTTACCATTTATGTCTTTTATATGTTTCCATAAATATGTATTGTCTTTATTTTCGGCAATTGACTTTGCAAAAAAACCTTTCTTTGAAGTACGTATCAACTGTATGGTTTTATTTCGCCAATATTTGTACTGAGGCCAGTTTCGTGACTTATGGTACATATCTCTCTGTTTACTAGCAAATTTGATATCCTCGTTATACCAGTCTGGTTGAGATTCTTTTTTCACCCGCTTTGTCTTGATTGGGGCATGCTTGTCAAAAACGGTCATAAAGGTTTGGATAAAGGTTTCAAAATTTTGATCCGAGTCCACAGGAGAAATATTGATATTTGTCATAGTGTCTGTCATATCTGAGAGAAAATATTCTTCGTTGAAAGCCTTATATGACCGGTATTGTATCGTTGTATGCATATTTCGTTTAATGTTACATTTTCCGGTAACACGTGTAAATTGTATAGGAAAATGGTCACTAACTGCAATATTAGTTAATCATTAGTAATAGATAAATCAACAACTAGATCAGGTTTGGATGCATAAAGATGGTCTATGATTGTTGAGGAATTTGCTGTGATTCGCGTTGGTTCTTTGATAAGTTGTTTTAAGTCATTAATTTCCATTGCATGTTTCCATTTAGTGTTGCATAATTGTTCATCTTTTATATCTATATTGAAGTCACCCATGAGATAAATTTCATCGGTGAAAGTAAGTGATTTTTCGATCTGTCTTGAAAATTTATCTGTCCATTCTGTTGGAGATGAAGGTGGACGATAGGCCGAACATACTAAGAAGGAATTTGATTGTCTTATTTTGACTTCAATCCAAATAGATTCTACGTCCGACGTTTCAATGTCGTTTCTTCTAACATAGTCAAGTCCCTCTCTTAAATAAATAAGAATCCCCCCGCCATTATTGGATAAAATTTCTGAACAATCTTCTCTATCTTTTCGTTCGTGTGTATATCCATTAACATGAAGTGTTTCATCATTTATTGCTTTGTTCAAAAATGTTTCACAAACGCCGAAAATATCAACAGCAGATCCTTGTAGCATAATTTTTACTTGATCAAGTTTAGGTTTTAGGTGACGGATGTTAAAGTTTGCTATATGGACGCCCCTACGACTAAATTTGAACTCATTTAGAAAATCTTGTGACACAGTTGTTATATTGCCGTCGCCATGGTTTCTACACGCTATGTGTTCATTTGTATCGCGACTTGTGTTTGAGGATTCAGAATGTGTGCTGTTTGTAATATTATTAGTTGTTATGTTGCCAGGGACATTTTCTTGAAGCTGTACGGTATTGGATATTGAAGAGCATGTGTTTTGGTGATTCGAGTTGTTACATTGTGGGTCATTGCATTCACTGCATAGCCAGCTTAGCAGATGATATTTGTCATTTGACAGGTCCCCAGACACTAATTCCTAATGTCTATTGTTACCTCTGATGTTGTGTCTGTTAACCACCTGCTGATTACGTTTTTCTGATGGGTTTATTCCTTGGAAAGAAGAAAAGTGTCTACTGGGGAGAATTGCACAGGCCCCGTTTATTAGCTCACCTGAGCCGTCAGGCTCACAAGGTGAGCTTATAGTATACCCATGCTCCGTCGTCCGTCCGTCCGTCCGTCCGTCGTCCGTCGTCCGTCCGTCCGTCCGTCGTCCACCATTTTCAAAGATCTTCTTCTCTGAAACAGCTTGGCCAATCAAAGCCAAATTTTACATGAAGCATCTATGGGAAGGGGGAACCAATGTGTATATAAATAATCCAGGTCACATGACCAAGATGGCCGCCATGCCCATATATGGTAAAAACCCTTCAAAAATCTTCTTCTCCGGAACCACTGGACCGATTTCAACCAAACTTGGCATGAAGCATTGATGACTCAAGTACTACAATGTATATATAAATCATGACCTTGCGGTGTCCTTGGCCTATTTTACGGCAAGGTCAACATAGGTCGCCTTTGCATTTGAATGGGAAAAATTGTTAAATTGTCATTTAAAGGAAAAATCTTGCAGAAAATGAGCAGTAGGACTGAATATTAATGATTCTGAAAAAAATTGGGCACCAGGGGCTCATCCGCCCCCACCCCGGGGCAATATACATGTATATTATCATAATATTCAAACATCTTCTTCTCTGAAACCGCTTGGCCAATCAAAGCCAAATTTTACATGAAGCATCTATGGGAAGGGGGAACCAATGTGTATATAAATAATCCAGGTCACATGACCAAGATGGCCGCCATGCCCATATATGGTAAAAACCCTTCTAAAATCTTCTTCTCCGGAACCACTGGACCGATTTCAATGAAACTTGGCATGAAGCATCGATGACTTAAGTACTACAACGTATATGTAAATCATGACCTTGTGATGACCTTGACCTGTTTTACGGCAAGGTCAACATAGGTAGCGTATGCATTTTAATGGGTAAAATTGTTAAATTGTCATTTAAAGGAAAAAACTTGCAAAAAATGAGCAGTAGGACTGAATTTTAATGATTCTGAAAAAAAAATGGGCCTCAGGGCCTCATCTCTCCCCCACATCGGGGCAATATACATGAATATTACCATAATATTCAAACATCTTCCTCTCTGAAACCGCTTGGCCAATCAAAGCCAAATTTTAAACGAATCATCTGTAGGATAGGGGAAATAGTGTATATGTAAATACTCGAGGTCACATGACCAAGATGGCTGCCATGCCCATATGTGGTAAAAACTATTAAAAATCTTCTCCCCCTGAACTGGTGGACCGATTTGAAGGAAACTTTGAATGAAGCATTGATGACTCAAATACTACAATGTGTATATAAATCATGACCCTATGATTACCTTGACCTATTTTACTGGAAGGTCAACAAAGGTGGCCTATGCGTTTGAAAAGAGATTACTGTTAAAATGTCATTTAAAGGGAAATCTTGCAGGAAATGAGCAGTTCTGAAAACAATTGGATCCCAGGGGCTCATTTGCCTCTACCCGGGGCAATTTATATGAATATTACCATAATATTCAAACATCAGTTTATGAAATCGCTTGACCAATTAAAGCCAAATTTTACATGAAGCATCCATAATAGGAAGGAGGAATCAATGTGTATATAGATAATCCAGGTCACATAACCAAGATGGCCGCCTTGCCCATATATGGTAAAAATTCACAAATGGACTGAAAATTTATTTCAAGGAAAAGATTGACCCGATGGGTTGTCTGCCCTTATCCTGGGGCTATAAACGACCATATTATATCAACATATTTTTGTCTGAAACCGCTTGGCCTATCAAAGCCAAAATCGTATACATGTAGCTTCCTTTGATCTTTATCAACAACATTTTTAAAATCGGTCATGATCACCTGACCCAGATGGCTGTCATATGCCTTAAAAATCTCCAGTATCCGAAGTCCTATTATCTTGAAACTTGACATGAAGTATTCATAAAATAGGGAAAATTGTTACAAAGTCATATATTTTAAAAGGTACAAATAGGCAATGATCAGGAAAAGGCGCAATCAGATTTAAAAACCCACCCCAAAAACCGAGGTGGGAAAGGTGGTAGCTCGCAACAAATGTTCAAATGGATACAAGATTTATATTTATCAGAGAAATGTTAACCCTGTATGCTGCCTGGCCCATTATTGTATTTTAGACATTACATTGTATTTCCATTCTATTTTCAGGTGCTTTCACGCCTAGGAGCAAGAACTGGCTGAAAATAGAAAATAAAAGGGAGGTCAAGAACAGATGAAGTGACAGATAAGTTTTAATAATTTTTTTGTAAAAAGGGGCAATCTGAAATTTAGAAACTAGAAAGATCATACTATTTTAGCTGTTGAAAATGAAGAGGCTTATCAGTCTGTCGAGTAGACTAGAGCAGCTGATCTGCTTCTTTGTTTGCGTTTAAAGTAAATTTAGTGTAGATCTCCTTCAGCACTAGAAAAACTACTATGCTATGAAAACAGCAAAGTGACAGATGAGTCTGAGCAGCTCCACTAACTGGCTACATTTTTTTTTAAACTTTGCTATGATGGTATAATATTTCTAGGTTCTATTTTGAAGATTTATATAGGCTAAATATTTAACGATTCTACACATTACCTTTTCTTTATATTTTCAGTTGATTAATCATGCCTAGACGAAAGGGTTGGAAGTGGTCAGAGACAAAAAGGAAGGAATGGAGAGAGAGATTGAGAGCAGATGGCAGACGAAAAGCAGAGACAGAAAGGGGGAAGCAGTGGACGAAGGTAGATGATGGAGATGGAACAGTTATGGATAGAGAGAGACGAGGAACAGATTGTGACGATGATGTGACGTTAAGCCCACCCAACGTGGTGGCAGGAAGCCCACCCAACGTGGTGGCAGGAAGTCCATCCAACGTGGTGGCAGGAAGTCCATCCAACTTGGTGGCACATGACAAAGGCAAACAAATAAATGGCAAAGACAAGCAAATACATGCAAGGACCTGCAAACAAGCAAATATCTGTCAATTCAAACAGGCAATTATTGGGCTCAACTCACTTATAGCAAATATTAGCTCAAATGTACAGACAGATTTTGATACAGTGTTTCTAGATACTTTTCCTCAAGTTTATGCTGACCATCAGTCAATAGTCATTGAAGAATCATGTGAAAAAGATAGTATGATTTCTTGTCCTCAAAATACAATGCTTCAACAACTTGCTCAGCATGATGAAAATGTTAGCACACAGTATCATTTTAACAATGATTCATGCAGTGAACCCTGTTTAGACAATGATATAGTTAGTTATCAAGCAGCAAGATTACCTGAACCATTCTGGAATGCCACTGATTTGGTATTTGGAAGTTTTCATCAAAATGATGTGAGATTTTCAGAGCATTCAAGAGGATATCAGTGTACATGTAATGCGTTATGTATGTTGTCATACGCACTTGGTCATAGTGTAGATAATAGCTCAATGATAGATAAAGTACTTTGTGAAGGGGATTCTCTGTATCAAACTGTAATAAGCAAGTTGAAAACAGATGGAAAGTTCATTAACCAGCTTTTGAGCTTAGAAGAAATCCCAGATGATTTTGAAGTAGATATAGGAAAATTTGCTTTAGAAAAGTTTCAAGTTGAAAGTGGTGTTCTTCTTGATACTGAAGATCATGGCTTACCAACACTTCACTCTACTTTGCAGTCGGCATTTTCCTATGTATCATGTGGCCTATTAACTGTTGGTGCAATATGTTCTGCAGTATTTAAACAGAATGGGTTGTATGTCTTTTTTGATTCTCATTCCCATGGGCAAAATGGACTTTCATCAAGTGATGGTGCTTCCTGTTTAATAACTTTCTCAAACCTGGACGATCTAGTTACATATATATATGCCTTTTATGACAGCATGAAACTAGAAACTGATACTAATTTGCAGTTTGACTTCCTGCCAGTCCATATTAAGAAATCTCAAGAAGGACAGACGTACGAAGATCAAATGACAAGTCGTATGGAAGGCTATTTCAAAGATCAGAGATTTCGACAGGCTCTGAAAACACAAAGAAATGGCAGTTGTAGACTCAACTCTGAATCAAAGAAAGAATCTTTACTGAAAAAAAGAAAGCAGCGTAATCGCACTGAATATTATAGAACTTTTAAACAATTGGCTAGAAAAAAATCAGCTTATAAAAGGAAAGAAATGGAATCAAAACAGCGTGCAAGAAAAGATCCTGTTTTTAAGGATACAGAAATGAAGTATCAAATGGAATCAAAACAGTGTGCAAGAAAAGATCCTGTTTTTAAGGATGCAGAAATCAGGTATCAAAAGGAATCAAAAAAGCGTGCAAGAAAAGATCCTGTTTTTAAGGATGCAGAAATCAGGTATCAAAAGGAATCAAAACAGCGTGCAAGAAAAGACCCTGTTTTTAAGGATACAGAGATTAGGTGTCAAAAGAAATCTAAGCAGCATGCTAGAAAAGATTCTGCTTTTAGAATGAAAGAAGTTGCATATCAGAAGAAATCAAAACAGTCAGCAAGACAAAATCCTGCTTTTCTGGAACGAGAGAAAGTGTACCAGAATGTATCTAAACAAAATGCAAGGGAAAACCCTGCCTTTAAAAGGAAAGAAATGGAATCAAAGCAGCAAGCAAGAAAAGATCCTGTTTTTAAGGATACAGAGGTTAGATATCAAAAGGAATCAAAGCAGCATGCAAGGAAAAACCCTGCCTTTAAAAGGAAAGAAATGGAATCAAAGCAGCAAGCAAGAAAAAATCCTGTTTTTAAGGATACAGAAATTAGGTATCAAAAGGAATCAAAACAGCGTGCAAGAAAAGATCCTGTATTTAAGGATACAGAAATTAGGTATCAAAAGGAATCAAAACAGCGTGCAAGAAAAGATCCTGTATTTAAGGATACAGAAATTAGGTATCAAAAGGAATCAAAGCAGCATGCTAGAAAAGATTCTGCTTTTAGAATGAAAGAAGTTGCATGTCAGAAGAAATCAAAACAGTCAGCAAGACAAAATCCTGCTTTTCTGGAACGAGAGAAAGTGTACCAGAATGTATCTAAACAAAATGCAAGGAAAAATCCGATTGTTCTGGAATGTGAAAGAATCAAGAAACAACAGATAAGACAAGAGAAGAGAAAATGTAATGACATTTCTACAATGAATGTTTCGTGCAAAAGATTCAAACATGATACAGAAACCTTGCCTCATAAAACTCAGCAGAAGGCATTTAAAACTATTGAAGAAACTATCAAACAGTTTCATTTAGATATATCTATTGGCCCCATATACATTTGTACATGTTGTCATCAAACATGGTTTAGAAAAAGTGTTTCAATGTTAAAGAACACTCATATTCCAGAAGAAAGTAAAAGGCTGTATTGCACAGATTACATGTCTGTAAATAATGAAGAATGGGTTTGTCATACTTGCTTGAGTGCATTACGAGAAAGGAAATGTCCAAAATTATCAGTAGGTAATGGCTTCAAATGGCCAAACAAACCTGTAGAACTAAATTTGCATCAGCTGGAAGAAAGATTAATAGCACTTCGCATTCCATTTATGCAGATTAGGGAACTTCCACGTGGTGGCCAGTACTCCTTAAAAGGAAATGTTATCAATGTGCCTGTTGATATTCAGCCTACTATCAACTGTCTTCCAAGGCCAATGGATGAAAATTTTACAGTTGCTATTCAGTTGAAAAAGAAACTTTCCTATAAAACGGTTGACTTTAAAGAAAATGTTAGACCATTAAGAGTTTTAACTGCTCTACATTGGCTTATGAACAACAGCAAACTGTACAAGAACTCTGGCATAGTAATTGATGATGACTGGTTTCAGGAAGTTACTGAAAGTGCAGAGGAAACAGTCAGAGAGTTTTTAGGAGTTTCAAGAGAACAAACTAATGACAAACATAGCATTGATAATGAAAAGCAGGAACAAATCACAAGTAAAAAGGACACTAATGCACCAGCTGATTATGATTCTGATCATTACAGTGAAATAGATGCTAATGACCATGTTGGCAATATAGATACATTAGTGGATGATGCAGATATTGACAATAAGTGTGACAAAGTTTACACTTTTGCATCCTTTGAGTCTATATAATGATAAAGATGCAGAGTATTTGTGCTTCCCATCCATTTTCTGTGGACAAACACCACCTAGCAAGGAAGAGCGAATTGTTCCAGTTCATTATAGTGACATTGTTAAATGGGAGTTGAGAAGTGTTGACAGAAGAGCTGCACAGTCAGTTCCAAATATATTTTTTAAACACAAAAAGCTACAGATGAAACAAATCAGTGATAAAGTCAACTTGGCTGTTAGAAGATGTAAAAAGCGAGGTCAAAAAATAACTGCAGCTGAAGCTAGAGATTCAAATTATTTGGACAAACTTGTAAACCTTGATGAAGGCTATTATATCTTTCGCCAACTGAGAAATTCTCCTGCCTATTTAGAAATGCGCAAGAAAGACATTTTTGCAATGATTAGGCAACTTTCTTTACCTACTTGGTTTATGTCATTGTCAGCTGCCGATACTAGATGGACAGATCTATTGAAAATGTTAGCAAAATTGAATGATGGTATTGAATATTCTGAAACAGAATTAGAAAGGCTTACTTGGCAAGAGAAAACAAAGCTAGTTCAGAAAGACCCAGTTACATGTTCAAGGTACTTTGATCATAGGGTTCAAGAGTTCCTCAATACAATTCTAAAAAGCAGTTCTGAACCAATTGGAAAGGTACTTGACTATTTTTATAGAGTTGAGTTTCAGCAACGTGGCTCCCCTCATATTCACATGCTTGTTTGGGTAGAAAATGCTCCAACTCTAGAAACAAAGTCAGAAGAGGAAATAATTGAATTTGTTGATCAATATCTTACCTGCAGTAGTGATAATGAGAAAACAGCAAATCTTGTTAACCTTCAAAGTCACAAACATTCTAGAACCTGCAGAAAAAAAGGGAAACCAATATGTAGGTTTGGATTTCCATTGCCACCATTGCCGAAAACTATGTTGCTGTATCCTCTTGAGGAAAACATTGACAAGTACAAGAAAAAGAATGTAGAGCTCCAAAAATCAATGAATGAGTGTAAAGAAAATGAAGATATACCATTTGATGAGTTTCTAGAAAAAATTGCTAGAATGGACTTCGAAGATTATATTTGCTGCATAAGAAGCTCATTGAAAGCACCAAAGGTTTTCTTAAAGCGAAAAGTGAAGGAAATGAGAATAAATCCATTTAATGAAAACATACTTCTTGCATGGAAGGCCAATCTTGACATTCAGATTGTTCTTGAGCCATACGGTTGTGCTTCATATATAGTTGGTTATATAAGTAAATCACAGAGAGGTATGAGTGCACAACTTGATGCAGCAGCAAAAGAGGCTAGAAGAGGAAATCTTGACCTAAAGAAGCAAGTCAGGCATATTGGGAATGTATTTTCTAACTGTGTTGAAGTCAGTGCTCAAGAAGCTGTTTATCTTGATCTGCAAATTCCTTTGACAAAATGTACCAGGGATATTGTTTTCATCAACACATCTATACCAGAGGAAAGAATCTTTCTGTTGAAGCCAAAAGCTGCTCTTGATGAACTTCCAGCTGAATCCACAGATGTAGAATCTGAAAATGTAATACAGAGGTATTCTAAAAGACCCAGGCAGCTTGGGAAATTATGTTTAGCTGATTTTGTCTCTAAGGTTGACATTACTTATCCAAAAGGAAATAAGTTTTCAGAGAAAGTTGATGACACTAATGATGATGACAGTTTTGTCAATACGTCTGGTGATGAAAGTGATGACATCTTTGATGATAACATTCAAAGTTCAGACCTGTTGTTTGAAGCAAAAAATGGAACAAAGTACAAGAAAAGAAAAGTACCAAGAATAATAAGGTATGTAAAATATAACAGAAAAAGAGACCCAGAAAATTACTTTAGAGAGCAGCTCATGCTTTTTGTACCTTGGCGAAATGAACAGAAGGATTTAATAGGTTCTTTTGGAACATATGAAGCTCGGTATAACTCCGTGCAGACATCACTCGTGTCCAAAAAAAAATGAGTATGAGCATCATGCTGAAGAGCTTGAGATTGCAACACAAATGATGGAAAATGAGGAAAGGGACTATGATCAAATTGCACCAAATGCAGAGCAAGAAAATAGAGAAACAGAAGAAGAAGGGCCAGCAGAATCAGAAAAGTTTGTTTGCTTTAACCCAAGCAGAGTTGTAGAGCAGAGGCACTATGACATAGGAATAGAATTACAATCAACTTGCTCAGTGCCACCAGTAGAAACAAGTGGTATCTTATTACCAGATGATGAATATTTACAACTACTCAGAAGTCTTAATTTGAGACAAAGAGAATTCTTTAACCATATTGTTCACTGGATAAAATCCAAAGATGAACCAGTCTATGCTTTTTTAACAGGAGGTGCAGGTGTTGGTAAATCAGTTGTCATTCGAGCACTTTATCAAAGTCTGTACAGACTGTGGAATTTGAAAGATGGAGAAAATCCAGATGATAAAAGAATTTTACTGTGTGCTTACATGGGCTTTGCTGCATTCAATATAAGTGGTCAAACCATTAACTCTGCTTTCCACAAGAAAATGTATCAAAAGGGCACAAATCATCTTTCAGCTGATGAATTAAACACGTTCAGAATTAAGTATAGACATCTGAAACTTGTCATTATTGATGAAATATCAATGGTAGGGAACATGACATTAAATTTTATCAACATTCGCTTACAGCAGCTCATGGGAACAAAAGAAGTTTTTGGTGGTTTAAGTGTTATTGCTGTGGGTGATCTGTACCAGCTAAAGCCAGTAGGTGATTATTTGATAAGTCTTGATTTGAAAGTGGGAGCATCTTCACTGGGACAAAACTTGTGGAAAGAACTCTTCAAAATGTATGAATTGGTTGATATCATGAGGCAGAAAGATGACCTTGCATTTGCACAACTATTAAACCGACTTCGGTTGAATGAAATGACAGAGGAAGACAAACAAAAGCTGCAGGCACGTGTTGTTGACCATGAAACCGGTGACTATCCAAAGGACGCCCTTCATTTATTTGCGGAGAATTCTTATGTAGACCAACACAATGACACTATTTTGAGTCAGTTGCCTGGAGAAAAATTTACAATACCATGCCATGACATTGTTGTCTCATCAAACATTCCTGCTAAAAGGCAACAGTCCCTGATTGATGGGCTTCCAAACGACTATGGGAAAACAGGACAATTGAAGAAGTCATTGACAGTAGTTGTTGGAATGATTGTTGTTCATACAGCTAATGTAGATGTAGAAGACGGTTTAACTAATGGTGCTACGGGTGTTGTGAAACATGTTGACTTCAGGTGGATGGAAGGAACAAATAGACCTAGCATTGTTTGGGTTTTGTTTGATGACCCTCGAGTTGGAAGGGCAACACGTGAAAAAAACAGGAAATTTTACAACTCTAGCATTCATTCAGACTGGACACCTGTATTTGAAACACAACGAACATTTATAGTGAACTACAAAACATTTCAGAGAAGCCAATTTCCGCTGACACCAGCTTCAGGTAAAACAGTCTACAAAGCAGAAGGAGCTACAGTAGACAAGGTAGTTGTTGATTTATCCCAGAAAGATAGAAAGTATAAAATGCCACATATGCACTATGTTGCATTCAGTAGAGTGAAAAAGCTTGAGGACTTATATATATTGAATATGAATGAAAATACTCTGGATGTTGATAATGATGTGAATATAGAGATGGAAAGGCTACGCAGAGAAGCTGCATTAGAGCTCTGTTATGTTCCTCTGTATAAAATTGGTGCTGGCAAAACCAAAATTGCATTCAACAATGCTAGATCCTTGCATAAACATTTTAAGGATGTTGAATTTGAACCAAATGTGTTGGCAGCAGATGTCATTGGATTTGCTGAAACAAGATTATGTAGTAGGGATGAAAACATACATTTTGCCCTCAAACGGTTCAGACTTATTAGGCTTGATGACACAGTAAAAGAGACTCGCAACAGGCCATATCATGGACTTGCATTGTATGTAAAGGAGTACTTGCAGATTCAGAATGTCGTGAAAATGCAATGCAAGTCATTTGAGTTCATATTCACTGGCACATTCAGCAATCAACAAGGTTATGTTCAAGTTGTTGTGTTGTACAAATACCCAAAAAGTTCACAGACTGATTTTAGAAAGGATATCCACTGTCATCTTAGGCCGGTTATTGATCTGAATGCTAAGTTAGTCATATTAGGTGACTTCAACACACAGATAGATGGTGCCAGTACAGGGTTTGTGGATTTTATGGAGAAATTATTTGGGTGTATGCAGCATATTAAACAATGTACAACAGACTCTGGATCAGTGCTAGATTTGATATTTTCAAATTCTGAAGGGTTTTGCGATGTGATCGAGGCTTATTGGTCTGATCATAAAATAATATATTGTGCCATAGACAAATAAATAATGGAAAGGTGGTGCAGAACATGAATAAAGTACAGAACAACCAGTGTAACCCCTTTTGAGACAAATAATAATGTTTCTTACGTATAATGGCAACTTCACAACCCCCAAAAGATGAAAAGCTGAATATGTGATGACTAAATATTGTTATTGACTAAGATTAGCTACTAAAGGTGTCTTTAAAACTTTCCAACTGTTGTATCATTACAGAGTAGAGAAACCTTGTCCTTGGTATATGAAAAAGAAAATCAAGAGAAAAAACGGCAAAGGCGTAACCCCACTAAGTATTAAATTCGGTGGTTTAGCAAAACTTGGGGTTGCCACCATATTTTTTTTTCAATTTTTTATTTTTCTTTTTTTATATATATGTGTGTGTGGGCCTAATTGTATTTTTTGTAGTTGTAACAATACATGTACATCCATTTATATTCATGTCAGGTATTGTTTCACTATGGGTTCTTACAATTATTTCTCAGTGGAATGTTTGATGTACTGTATCAGCAATAATTTATTTTGAATTAGCTCCTTAAATAGTGATTATGGAGGCCTAGTGGTAGACCATTAAATCTTGAGTGAGAGCCCTCATGCTGTGGTGTTATATCTTTGCAAAAGAAGCTTTAATCACAAAAGTATTAGTCTAGTACTCTTCAAGCAGTTGGTCTTATTTTTGGCATAACTGGAAAGATTTTGTCAGGGATGTTAAATCTCAACTCCAACAAAAAGGACAAAATAATTGTTTATCATTATAGTTAGGGAGCAATGAGATTCAAAAGTTATGTATTATGAATAACACATTTAAAATATGTTAGACTATGGTGAAATACAGTTGTAATGGTGATTATGTATAATTTGTTCGTAATGAAACTGAAAAAAAACAAAACATGTATTCTTAAATAAGATGAAGAATGAAAGAGACTGTGACTATAACATATGATTTTTTAAATAGAATTTGAAATAAAAAGTAAAATGCTTATTTCAGGTAAATTAAAACAAGCAATTACATTGCATTGTTAAGGATTCATTGTATTGATACGGTGATGAATGATGTAACAAGTGCTTTATAGTTTTATATAAATGTGTAATAAATGTTTGGCAAGAAGACATGCTTTTCAGTATATCTTGTTACAAGACATTATTGTAATATTGCATAGTGATGAAAAGTGAGTGGGAGTGATATTTCTGATTTTGAAAAATCTGTATACATGTATTGACGGATGGTTGTTAGTTTAGAACATATTCTCATGTTGCTCCACAAAAGTATTGTAACTCAGAGCTTGATTCGATAATGATTATAATGTACATAAGTAATGGTCAAAAGTTTTTATTATTTGAAAATATGTATATAGATTTAAATGAAAATGTAGAACTGGAAAAAGCTAGATTTTGCATACAAGCTAATGCCTAGCAACAAGTTTATGAGCAGTAATAATGTGACATTACTTGAGTTATTTTTGATGTTGTGGTCTAGGCCTAGTATAATTCTTAGATTGTGTTAAACTGTACCTTTACAATGATTTTTACAAGGTATCTATTTTAGCCACAGAAATGTTCTTGCATATGTCCAGTTTTGGCATGTTTTCTGACTCTTAATGTTGTAAACACAGTCTCATTACTTCTACATCTACTTTAAGATACTAGATTAACCAAGATTCATAATTGATTAAGTTTCTTCATCTTTTTGATTCACTTTTCATAATGTTGTCATTAAATTAAGTAGCTCTTATTGATGTAATACTTTTGTGTTTTAGTAATAAGGGTCTAAGTTAAATAGATTTTAATGGATGAACTTTAGGAATCAGTGTAGTGCAATTAAATGAATAAAAAATATTAGATAAAAAAACTAGTTGTTTTCACTGAAACTCCTTTTGCAGCAGCTAATATAGCTTATTTGGATAACACTGTTAAAATGATCACCATTTGTTGATTCTGACCTGTTGATTACAAAGTTGGGTATGGCAGGACAGAGAAGTAGAAGGTATTAAAGCAATGATCAAGAACTAGCACAATGGGAACAAAGTCTAAAAGAATCCCATGTGATAAGCAGAGTCAAATGTAGTGGCTTTTTCTTAAAGGTAACCAAAATCCACACCAAACCATAAACTAGAGTGAACCACAGCAGAACTTCCATCTTTGAATGCTCAGCAATATAATTTTTACTGTGACTAGGCTTTAATTAGTTTAAGAGTTGTCTAACTTTGCACTTAAAATAAAGGGAGGCACCAAGAGTTAATTAAGGTGGTTTCATCAAAGTTGGTCAGTTGATTTTATTCATGTTTTATATCCCACTCAACATCTAAGGGCATATGGAGGTAGAACCTCTCTTAAAGTCTAGAAGCCTGGGATCAAACCCAGGATCCTGAGAAACCGCTTAACCAACATTACACAGAGGCTTTGGTTGACCAAATGTCCTCCCAGAACAGTTGATAGCCAGCTATTAGGGTCTTATATGTAAGAACTCAGGTGAGCGTTTACAGGACCAATGGTCCTCTGGTATTATGTACTAGTTTTTGTATCCCAGGGAATCTGAGATTTGTCATGTCAGCATGGTAAAGGTACAAGTAGGCAAAGATCAGGAAAAGGCGCAATCAGAAAAAGATTCCCACTCCAAAAACCGAGGTGGGAAAAAACCAAACTAACAATCAGGTACTTATACCATGAAACATATCGTAAGCCGAATGAGCAGCTATTTTCCCAATAGGTGGCCACTCAGTTACCTTAACTTAACTAAAAATATGAAAACATACATAAGGCGCCAACAGCACAAAAAAATTTAAACACCAAGACATAAAACAAAAAGAACCACTACAGAAGTATCGACTTGGAACGATCAGTAACACAAAGTTACTGGCGGGCTTAGCAATTCGCCTGAGGCTAATACAAAAGAGTCATGGTTATCTATGAAACGGGTGTTGTTTGTGTTGCAAATGTTTTTTCAGTATTGAATTGTAAGGTTTCATATCAGTGCCTCCCCTAGGTAGAAGACCGGAAATAAAAACCTTGCAGCCTTTTTTCACCAGGAATTCAACAAGTGCCTTGTAGCTTTCCTGGAAAGCTGTTTTACTGATATTTGCATCAACGTCATGACCGCCAATATGCAGGACCACATGCAAGTATCTTGAGAGGTCCATTTTTGATAAATTGTCTTTCATGTTCTGAATGGTGGCATTTTTGAAGCTTTTGATGCGTACATTCTTGTCAAGGAATTTAGGTTCTAGATAGGTAACTGCGTCTGAGCCTGTAACTAAAGTAAGATCTCGTTTGACTACCTTCGGGGGGTTGCTAGTACTAGGGGTATTATGCTGAATATTTTGATTATTTGGTTGGATATTTTCAGCTAAACCTGATGACCCAGCTTGGTTACTGTTTGACTTGCTGGTGTTATCCTTGGTGCTGTTGACCCCATCTTGATTTACAGAAACAGATGAGGATTGTTTGGTTAGATCTGGAGTACTTTTGACCCTATCACATAAGCTTTGAGTTTTTGATAGTAACTGGTTTGACTTTTTGTCCATGTCAGTTTTAAGTGCCTCAACTTCCTGGCGTAGTTCAGAGAGAGAGGATGTGCTAGACTGTTCGGATAGTTTGTTTTGATTTGAAAGACTTGTGATTTTGTCATTTAAATTTTGAAATTTATTATCAAAGGTCATTGCCAAAGAGTTGATTGTTTCGAATATTTTTTCTGTAGATTTAAGTAGTGTTTCCATTTTTGTTTCAAGGACCTGTACAGTTCTTGGTAACACCCTACAGTCAGCACATACCCAAGCTCCAACTAATGCTAGATCTGATATACCAACACAGTTTGTGTGGAACCAGGTCATGCAAAGATTGCATCTTATTGATTCTGAGGCACAGTTCCCTGCACACGATGCGACGCACTGGATTTCGTCATCATCTTCTACAAGCATTCTGTTTTCCTTATGTTTGGGATTGTTTTTTGATTTACTGCTATCCAAAATAGTTCCACGTGATTGTGCCACTGTTTTCTGCCTAGTGACACTGTCGTCTAATTTCGTATCATTTTCGTACGTATCGTCCAAATCTGTTGCTGAAAACGACGATTCCTGTGAATCCTGAATAAGTGATGTCTGGCAAGGGTCAGATGTGAGTGTTTCTTCCAGGTCATTAATAAATGTTTCTGTAAGATCAACAAAGTTTGACCCAGCTGTTGGTTGTTTGTTGTCTACATTGTTCGTGTTTTCATTTTTGTCTACTAACAGGCTGCTCCGTGTTCTTCGCCTATTAGCGTTTTTTGTTGTGTGACGTCCTTAGCCCATTTACGTTGGGCCTCATTAGCTAGCATGTTTGAAATATACTGGGCCGAATCGTCCACAGACTGTTTGTCAATCTCTGGTACCAGCTCAAACATTTCGGACATAACCAGTTTTTTGTATCTATGTTTTTGTCTGCCAAAGTTGCGCAGTTCAGATGTGTCAAGGGATAATACAATGTCCAGATATTTCTTTCTCAAAGATTCATCCACCTTTTCCAAGCGAAGCTTGGCATCTCGAATTTCTGAAGATTCACATGAGGAGGCCATTGTAATACAGGTATGATTTTGTCAAGTATTAGAAATGTTTTCCTATTGTTGTGTTGATTGATCTTGATTGGTAATCTGTTATACTGGTCAACGAGCCGGAGAATAGTCTGCAGTATGTTGTGAGCTGATAATTTTGGTCGAACAAAAGAAATGTTCACACGTCCAAATTTGTATACAAAAGTTTTGAGGTCAGTTGAAGACAAAGAAAATTTCGAATACTCACAAATTTTGTTTCAATTATCAATGTTTTCTATATATCTTATCCAAATATATATTCCGTATGTTATTCCGAGCACGTCAATCCAAAAATTGTCAATATAGCACTCCTAGAAACAAAGAAAATTTGCAAAGATTCTGCTGAGTGAAAAAGCGAGCCTTTTCATACAGCAGTCACGATACATCAATGCACTTTACATTTACAGAGAGCAAAACATAATGCATACACGAACAACAAATGTGACAGTTCAGTAATGACCGCACAACATTGTCCTCATTATGAGTCTACATGTGGCTATGTAGATACTTTTTTTTAAACATACGAAGGCAGCTAAGGCTCCGCAACGAATGGTTCGTTCGAACTGATCCCAGCTCTTATGTACAGCCAGATCTGAGCTAAAATTGACACCCATTTGTGTACTGTAATGCAAGTGCACAAGCCCGATATTTCTTCAGCTGCGACATGTAATTCATGTGCTCAACAAGTGCACAAAGGTATAAAGTGAGCCGCCTCATGAGAAAACCAACAATTTGCATATGCGAACGCAGATCAGCTTGCTTCGCAGTAACTGCGAAGCTGATCAGTAACTGCGAAGCTGATCGTCTCCTTTGTTTTCGCCACAAAGATAGTATAAATCCCTAAAAATTCTCAGCCTCTAGCTATCTTCTGTGTTGGTACAGCTAGGTTCGTGTCCGTACCACATTGTTGGTTTTCTCATGACGCGGTTCAAGTTTAGTTCAGACTTCATTATTATGCCCTTGTTCCTTGCAAAAAAAAATGGAAAAGGATCCAACCAAAACTTGCAGAGTAAACGTGTGGAAAACATTTTCTCAAAATATACATCAAGACTCTCAAGGGCAGATAACTTCCGAGACAGGTCTGGCAGAATTTCTAATTCCCCAGGGCCCTTGCGTCTGTCTTGATTTTCTGCAAATATAAACTGAAGATCTGAGAAAAAGAGCAATGTAAAGGCGCAGACAATAGTTTGTCCTTTATAAGTCTACGACGATTTCTTTCAAACGCACAAGGACGGCTAAGTCCATAATCCATGGTTGGATCCCATGGAATTTTAAGCCCATCTGAGTTCTTGTCGCCTTGTTTCTCGCAAGTGTGAAAAAGATCCAAATGAATCAAAATTAGAGGAGAAAACGTGTGGACTTACAAAGTCTATTGGAGTTATCTTTTAATTCCATAGTAGCCAGCTCGTGGGAAACCAACAATGTGGTTTCCGAACAGGTCCGACACAAACCTGCCTGTACAAGCACAGAAAAGAGCTAGAAGCTTGAAATTTCGGGTTTAAGTAGAAAAGGAATTGTACTGTCCGAGAATCGAAAACAAAGGCGCTGATCAGCTTCGCGGTTACTGCGAAGCTGATCTGCGTCTCTGTTTTCGCCTGTGCAGATTGTTGGTTTTCCCATGAGGCGGCTAACTTAATGCAGACAACCGCCACCACGGTGATGCTTCTAAAAGTTTTATCATTATGGCATGATCGGCCATGGGTCTTGGATATTGATGCTTATCAGGAAAACATGTCAGTGCAATGAATACCCCCTTAAACCCCACTTTTATATTGCAAAACTGGGGTATGCAGGGGTATAACTATTTTTCTTATTTTTGCTCCAAAACATAGATCGTGGGTACTCGTTAGTGTACCCACAATCTATGCTTTGAGCAAAAATAAGAAAAATATCAACATTTTTCTGATGAAATTTTCAATTTTTACGGCTGAAAAAATTCTCTTTATGCATGGGCAAGTTTTCGTAATGGAACGTGTGGACGGACGCCTATACTATAAGCTGACCTTGAGTTTTCGATTCGGGTGAGCTAAGTAAACTTTACAAGAACATGGTATGGTGATAACTGAGGACCATCTATACAAACTTTTTATCCACCTTTTATGCAAAGTGAAAGCACTTTTGCAAAATGATATTGAATAAGCACTGCTGCAATCACCCAGGGTGTTTTCGAATTGCTGCTTATAAATGTGAGTGTTTTTCGATGCAATAAGAAGAACACTGCCTTGATGTTTACCAACCTTTAAGCAGTATATGTTGATTAAGCAAGTGGGTGTTTTTCGATGCAGTAAGAAAAACACTGCCTTGATGCTTACAAACCTTTAAGCAGTACATGTATATGTTGTTTTTGATCAAGCAAGTGGGTGTTTTTCGACGCAGTAAGAAAAACACTGCCTTGATGCTTATAAACCTTAAAGCAGTACATGTATATGTTGTTTTTGATCAAGCAAGTGGGTGTTTTTCGATGCAGTTAGAAAAAAACACTGCCTTGATGCTTACAAACCTTTAAGCAGTATATGCTGTTTTAGATTAAGTGGGTGTTTTTCGATGCAGTAAGAACAAGAGGACCAATTGTCCTGTAAACGCTCACCTGAGATCTGCTGCATACACCAATAAACAGGTTTGAATATTATGGTATTTAACCCCAGTGCCAGGGGAGATGAAGCCCTTGGGCCGTTTTCTTCTCTTTTTTTTCAGAATAATCAATATTCTGTCCATTTGCCAATTTCCTGCTGGTTTTTCCCTTCAAATGACATTTTAACAGTTTTCCCCATTTAAATGCATGGTCAACCCAAGTTGACCTTGCCATAAACTGGGTCAAGGTCATCACAGGGTCATGATTTATATATACATTGTAGTACTTAAGCCATAGATGCTTCACACCAAGTTTCTTCGAAATCGGTCCACCGGTTCCGGAGAAGATTGTTGAAGGGTTTATACCATATATGGGCATGGCGGCCATCTTGCTCATGTTTCCTTGATTATACACATTGATTCCCCCATTCTATAGATGCTTCACATAAAATTTGGCTTTGATTGAACAATCGGTTTCAGAGGAGAAGATGTTTGAATATTATGGTAGTATACATGTATAATGCCCCGGGGTTGGGGCAAATGAGCCCCTGGGGTCCAATTTTTTTCAGAATCATCAATATTCAGTCCTACTGCCCATTTCCTGCAAGACTTTCATTTTAAATGACATTTTAAGTTTTCCCCATTCAAATGCATTGGCGACCTATGTTGACCTTGCCGTAAAATAGGTCAAGGTCATCCAAAGGTCATAATTTATGAACACATTGTAGTACTTTAGTCCTTAATGCTTCATGCCAAGTTTTGTTGAAATCGGTCCATTGGTTCAGGAGAAGAAGAATTATAAAGGGTTTTTACCATATATGGGTATGGCGGCCATCTTGATCTGGATTATTTATAAACACATTGATTCCCCCTTCCCATTGGCTTTGATTGGCCAAGTGGTTTCAGAGAAGATCTTTGAATATTTTTGAAATATACATGTATATTGCCCCGTGGTGGGGGCAGACAAACCCCTTGGGTCCAATTTTTTTTTAGAATTACCTACCTTCAGTCCATTTGCCCATTTCCTGCAAGTTTTGCCTTTCAAATTACATTTTAACAATTTTCCCCATTCAAATGCCTGGGCGACCTATGTTGACCTTGCCGTAAAATAGGTCAAGGTCATCCAAAGGTCATAATTTATAAACATATTGTAGTACTCCTGTCCCCAATGTTTCATGCCAAGTTTCGTTGAAATTGGTCCAGTGGTTCCGGAGAAGAAGAATTTTGAAGGGTTTTTACCATATAGCGGCATGGCGGCCATGTGACCGGGATTATTTATAAACACATTGGTTCCCCCTTCCCATAGATGCTTCATATAAAATTTGGCTTTGATTGGCCAAGCGGTTTCAGAGGAGAAGATCTTTGAAATTGTGGACGACGGACGGACGCCAGATCATGGCCATCCTATAAGCTCACCTTGCGAGCCTAACGGTTCAGGTGAGCTAAAAACACTGCCTTGATGCTTAACAGCCTTTAAGCAGTATATGCTGTTTTTCAATGCAATAAGAATACTGCCTTGATGCTTACAAACCTTTAAGTAGTATAAGCTGTTTTTGATTAAGTGGGTGTTTTTCGATGCAGTAAGAACAACACTGCCTTGATGTTTACCAGCCTTTAAGCAGTATATGCTGTTTTTCGATGCAATAAGAATACTGCCTTGATGCTTACAAACCTTTAAGCAGTATATGCTGTTGTTTAATTACACACCGATTGATGGGTAATGACCTCAGAGAAAAACACAACTTTGAATGCATGAGATTTATTACATTATCAATATACAAAAATATGCTTCAGTGTGTTTGTGATCAAATATCCAACTCAAAATGAAATCCATGTAGTCACCAAATAGTTTAAAACCATGTGGAATAATCTGTAAATATCATCCGGAAAACATGTCTGCGCAATGAATACCCCCTTAAACCCCACTTTTATATAGTAAAACTGGGGTATGCAGGGGTATTCCTATTTTTCTTATTTTTGCTCCAAATCATACATTGTGGGTACTCGCAATCTATGTTTTGAGCAAAAATAAGAAAAATTTCAAATATTTTCTGATGAAATTTTCAATTTTTATAGCTTTAAAAATCTCTGCATATTTGCATGGACATGTTTTCTTAATGTGCCCATGTCTCATTTTGGGCAAACTGTGCAAAAGGAAAAACACTGAACTCAGGATCTACCACAAATGCAAAAAGTTGATTTCTTTATATTTAATTTATAGCTGGTTCAAAAGCTCTTTGCAGCTTATATTTATGGTTATAATGTAGGGATGTCAACGAATGCCGAAATTGGTATTCGAATATTCGCATAGGATATTCGAATATATTCGAATATTCGAATGATATACACACCTATGCCCAAAAGACCCATTACGATGACTAACTTGGTGGTACATGTATTGAAAATATGATGTACATGTATATGCATGGTATCGTATCTGGGCTATAAATATACCAATGGCGCCATGTAAGAAAATACACAAATATTTTGCACAGAAAACTAGACAATCTGGTGTTTAATAATGACAAATCTCTGGGGTTCTGTCTGAGAAAGCAACGACACACCATTATTGTCAACCAAGATTAAGTTTTGCATGCATGTCGTTGATATCCGCCATCAAGAATGCTCAGGGTCTACATGTACTTTGTGAAAGGTCTGTTGTGACTGTGTTGTTCCTAAAGGATTGAGTTGTCAATCTATCCAGCCATCTTAAGTTTTCACATGACACACCTCAAATTAAAGGACTTTCACACCTTAAAAACATTTATTGAAAGCAAGCAATGCTTTCTTCTCAACTTGAATCAACAATGTGTCACTTGAAACAACAAAGTGTCAAACCGTTAATTGAGCAATCTCAATTTGCAAGTGTGTCAAAATGTTGACCATTTTGAATTACTCAACAGACAAGAGGATTACTGGTCATATTATTTTTCTACCTTTGGTCTTAAATTTGAGTCCTCCTTTAAACTGATACAAGACAATATTGCAGGTTAGAAAATTATGCGAATATTCGAATTCAGAAATCGCATTCGAATATTCGTATAAAATGCGAATATTCGAACATTCGATTATTCGTTGACATCCCTATTATAATGCATGTCTTGCTGACTCAAAATAAATCTGATCTTAATTTGAAAGATTTTAAAACAAATGTATAAGCTTTAATGATATTTTGCAAAAAGCCCCTATTAAGAATGAAAATTATTGAAATGTTTGATGTACAAAGAGTAACATAAGAAACCATTAATACATAAAGCACAGAATTGCCATTAACCATAGCAGATGTCATATAACATAAAATAAAATGAAATGAGCCTTTGCATGACAAAACCAACAATTTTGGTTTCCGACCAGGTCCGACACAAACCAGCCTGTACAGTCACAGAAGATGGATAGAGGCTGGAAATTTTGGATTAAGAAAGTAGAGGAATAGTACTATCCGTGTAGAGAAAACAAAGGTGCTGATCAGCTTCGCATTTACTGCGAAGCTGATATTGTTGGTTTTCCCATGTGGCGGCTCAAAAAAAAATGAAATACAATCTTACACATGAACTTGTTCATCTTTTTTTTCAAAAATAAAGACAACATCAATGCAAAAGCAAACAATAAACATATAACATGTACATGTAACTTAGAAATTCTTAATTCTTAAGGCATTATTAAGTTTGTCAGTATTTTAATCTCAATGGAAAATTCTTCATATTGACTGCATGTCGAGCTAAAAATATCTTAAGAGCAAATTTTCTATCTAAAAAGTATAATCTTCCTGCACATGACAAGTATGCCTTGGCCAAAAAAGTCTAAACCTAGATCAAACAATCATAATGGAACACTCTAATCAAGTCCATAGCAACTTAAAAGACTTAGGCATGTCATAATACCTGATAGATGTTTTCAAAAATGCAATGTATCTTTGTTTCAATTGATACACTAAGATTAGTAAGAAGTACATATTGTTACTAACGTCAGAAACATTGTAAACTTTATAACACTATAATCTCCTTATTCTGAAGTCTTAGTCTTGTCACATTCAGCCCTTACAAAATAAATTCCATCCTCATATATTCATGAACAGTATGCAGATAGTTTGTGATAGGCGGAGCTCAGTTGCACTGCTATTTGCTGGCCCCGCCCACAGCACCTCCCTCTGCTCCGCCTTGTTTTGCTAACTGCTTCTGTCGCATAATCTCAGCATCTCTGCAACAGATAATGAAATCATTAATACCAATACGAAAACATGCCCATGAAATATACAACGATTTTTAAAACTGTATAAATTGAAAAAATTCATTTAAAAATTTTGACATTTTTTATTAATTTTGCTCAAAACATAACGGCTTGTGGGTACATGTTAGAACTGCCTCAGGGAGGCGGTTCAAATAAGTACCCACAATCTATATTTTGGGTCAAAAATAAGAAAAAAAAATAATTGTATACCCTGTATACCCCAGTTTAACTACATAAAAGTGGGGGTATTAGGGGGTATTCATTTCAGGGACATGTTATTCTGATGACAAGAGTCAGGACACTGCATTACAAAAACATGCCCATGCAATGCACAGAGATTTTTTAGGTGTAAAAAATTGAAAGTTTTATTAAACAGATTTTACATTTTTGCTCAAAACATAGATTTAGGGTACATGTTCAAACCGCCTCTGCAAACCCCAGTTTATCCAAATAAAAGTGTGGTTTAAGGGGGATTCATTACACGGACATGTTTCCTGATGGGTTTCCAGAATCTTAGATAGGTTAATTATTATGGTTTTGAACAGGGTGAAATGCAAAAAAGGAATGATGTAATCACATTAATCAAGAGTGCTCTTTTCAATGCTCCACAACAAGTGCATTTAAGATATGGGTATACTATGGTGTGTCATTTTAGAGGTGTGTCATTTTTGCGTTTTTTGTTTATATAGAAATGAATAAACAAAGCAATCATAGGTTTCTGGCTCATTTCACTAATTTGAGCTGCCTCGTGGGAAAACCAACAATGTGGTTTCCGAACAGGTCCGACACAAACCGACCTGTACAAGCACAGAAAAGAGCTAGAAGCTTGAAATTTTGGAGTTAAGTAGAGGAGGAATTGAACTATCCAAGTAGCAAAAACAAAGGCGCTGATCAGCTTCGCGGTTACCGCGAAGCTGATCTGTGTCTTTGTTTTCGCCTATGCAGATTGTTGGTTTTCCCACAAGGCGGCTCTTTTATCTGTTTATTATTGGAAACTGTAACTGAAAGCAGCAGCAAAGCAAAAGTTTTTTTTGTTGTTTTTTTTCAACTTACATGTATCTACTGTGACAAAACTAAAATAGCATGTGCCAACCTACATAACTGGGTCATTGTTATGTGCCAAAGTCACCATTCTGCTCACTGGGAAGCCAAACTTTATGTACAAGTTTATTAGTTTAATATTCTAATGCCACTAGGTTGGTCTTGCCACGAGACATCTCATTTACCAGAGTTCTCACTAGGATTTTGAAAATTGGAGTAAAAATGGGGTATTTCCCAAAATGTTGGATTCTTCCTATATTTTACTATTGGGGCTTTCCAAAAAGTTGGAGTCAGAATCAAAAAGTTGGAGTTTAAAACTCCAATATTGGAGTTAAGGGGAATTCTGATTTACCTGTGTCGTCTCTCATCTAAAGTCATCCCCTTGTTTGCTCCTTTATCACTAGCTGCTTTCTTCTTTTCTGCCTCTTTCTGTTTCTTGGCTGCTTTTTCTCTGGATTTTTCTCTCTGGTTGCCACCTAGTGAAACAAACATAAGAGCCGCCTCGTGGGAAAACCAACAATGTGGTTTCCGAACAGGTCCGACACAAACCGAGCTGTAGAAGCACAGAAAAGAGCTAGAAGCTTGAAATTTCGGATATAAGTAGAAGAGGAATTGTACTATCCGAGTAGCGAAAACAAAGGCGCTGATCAGCTTCGCGGTTACCGCGAAGCTGATCTGCGTCTTTGTTTTCGCAAATGCAGATTGTTGGTTTTCCCATGAGGCGGCTCATATATGAAAACCAACAATTTAGGTTTCTGACCAGGTCCATTTCAAATCAGGCTGTACGCAGAAAATAGCTAAAAGCTTGAAATTTCAGATTGAGAAAGAAGAGGTTTTGTACTAGCTATGGAGCAAAAATAAAGGAGCTGTTTGCTGCACAGCTGGTCAGCAGCTTTGTTTTTCCATTGCAGATTGTTGGTTTTCTCATTCATATGTACATATAGTCAGTTACTACACATCATTACATGTAGTGTTGAATAAGAAGAAAATTCTTCCGTACAACACAGAACCACTCATAAAATCACTGATGTTACATCACATTATAGTTGAATACTAAAGTAAATTCCTGATTAAATTTACACTGTCTTATGTCTTTGATTTGAATTTTTAAACTTTTTGTCACCATAACTATGATGAGTCTTGCTGAAAGACAAAACCTGGTAGAGGTAGGTTTCTGACCAGTCTGACCTGAACCTCTCAATTTGAAGTCCCATGTCTGTCGTAGGGTTTCAGGTTAAAGTTGGATACTTAGTCTGAGACTCCTAAGTGCGAAATGCAAGATACCAAGTGTGGACTTTGGTAAGTGCCCATGCGCATGATTGTGACGCTTCCTGTTTACTGGAAATTATTATGGACTAAATTCTAAATTTAGGAGATGATCAGAAATTGATTGGCTCAGTATCAGAAGATAGATGCTTCAGAGGTCATGCGCTTTACTAGAAAAAATTATCTTGCTGGACTCCCTGTGTCTACAATGTAGGCAGCCCAACAGACTTCTTGAGAGTTGGAAAATGTTTGAAAACTTGACTTGTTGAATTCCCATAACCATATTGACAACCTTTTCTACAAGTTGCTAATAAACCACATTATATTGCAGCTTGTTACCCCTTCAAACAGGAAACAGACCTGGGTAAAATGCATACAATGCCATTAAAATAATAAGAAACTGCTGAAAAAAATGCACGGAAATCACAGGAATTGTCCGTAAGTACAATGTTTTTACAATTGTTATTGCATAGAATTCATGCTCTGTATCAATTTTGTTGAGTATGCAGAGATGTTAAAGCTTTTAACCGTCTGAGAAAAATGCAGATCTTTTCAACTCGGAGAACTTATTGAGCATTCATGGCTTTTCAGCAGTCCTACTAACAGCCCCTCTCCTTGAAAGGCTAGAAATTGCAAGATAGAAAACATCAGTGGAATAAATTTAAATTTTCATGTTGGTAAGGTAATGAATTGTACTTTCTATTCAGACAAACATAAGATTTGCTTCAATAATCGTTCAGGAATAAATGGCCGATTGCTGCAAATCCGGGTCAACTTGGCCACGGGTCAGCTCGGCCGGGTCAACTCGGCCTTATATACACGGGTGGTAATCGGGGGAACTAGCTCCAAAAAGAGTCAACGAGATTTTGTTCCCTCGACACATCCGGGAACTCACGAGCTAGTCCTCTCGACGGAAAAACAGTAAACAAAGGTATGTCTCGAAGCATTTTATCAATATTTATTTCTTTATAAGCTGTCTGCTGCAAAATCCGGCAATGGTAGTCTGTGTAGATATGATTTAACTCCACTCGCTGATAGGATTGGTCCTTGGAATATGCACGGTGCGAATATGATTGTAAAAGAGCGTTGAAGACACGAAATGAAAATATGTCGACACGAAGATTTGGGACCACTATTTTTTTCATTTTTCGTCAACTAGAAAAAGTGCCTTGAGAGGCACGTATACCCCCGGCTAATAGCCATCAAGCCCCCTTCCCTACCCCCTACCTAAGCAACCCGGCACATGCTCACCCCTGACATTGAACCTCACATCACCAACGAAAAACAGTACCCTTATTAAGTACATTTTAGAAACCACCAAGCCCCCTTCCCTACCCCCTACCTAAACAACCCGGCACATGCTCACCCCTGACATTGAACCTCACATCACCAACGAAAAACAGTACCCTTATTAAGTACATTTTAGAAACCACCAAGCCCCCTTCCCTACCCCCTACCTAAACAACCCGGCACATGCTCACCCCTGACATTGAACCTCACATCACCAACGAAAGACAGCACCCTCATCAAGTACATTTTAGAAATAAGCAGTGTAGAGTACTTTACATACAAACATGGGGAAGTGTAGTTTTAGAATGACATATCTATTTTAGAGCGGTATACAGAGCTGACGTGTATACCCAATCTAGGACATAAGCGTGGACATTGTGGGTCAGGTCCTCAGTCCTGGATTGAAATGAAATTAGAATGTCATTCATAAAAAAAAAAAAAAAAAAAAAAAAAAAAAAATTAAGATGTCCTAGATTTTGACCTCTAGCCCCACCCCCAGCATGTACCCTAGTGTCTAATGTCATTAGAAACAAGGCAAACCTTATAGAGTACCTATGGGGCAAGTATGAATGATTTCTTAACATGATAGTAAAAACAAAAGTACAGAAAATACAATTATTAAAGAAGTTCTAGATTTTGACCTCTAGCCCCACCCCCCGCACATAGACCCTAGAGTCTGAATCTTACATGGTACCTATGGTCTAAGTATGAATGCGTTCTGGCAAGACTTAGTGGATGTCAAGAAAACAGACTTACAGAAAGTTTATCATGGTATATATCATATAAAAATGTGTCCTAGATTTTGACCTCTAGCCCCACCCCTGGGGACGGTAACCAGGATTTGGTGACATTGAATATGAAAGCAAACCCTAAAGGGTATCTATGAACTATATAAGAACACATTCCTATGATTGTTTGTTAAGATATGAACTTAAGAGAAGAAACATTAACATTGTAAACAGCACATTTTAAAGGTGACCTAGATTTTGACCTCCAGCCCCACCCCCGGGCATGGACCCTGGGGTCCAAACTCATGGAAACAAAGCAAACCCTATAGGGTACCTATGGTCCAAATATGAATAGTTTCTGACCATTGGTTCATGAGATAAACACCTCTGAGAAACTTTAACCAAAACTTTGACATAAATTCTACGAACGTTCCGGAATTACGAACGAAGAAACGAACTAACGAACGAACATACGAACGGAAAAGCGAAAACTATATACCCGTCGGCATAAATGCCGAGGGTATAAATATATATCCTTCCAATCGCATGAAACATCATCCCTGATAAAACTAAGCCCCTGAAACCGTATAAAAGCAAAATAATCAGGTGGAAACATTGTTTTGGGAGGATATTGACCAAATTACCGTCCGAGCTAGTCCTCTCGACATGGAGCTAGGTGCCTCGTCAAAGAGATAGCACCCTCGTTGAGGTTTTAATGTATCTACACAGACTACCATTACCGGATTTTGCAGCAGACAGCTTATAAAGAAATAAATATTGATAAAATGCTTCGAGACATACCTTTGTTTACTGTTTTTCCGTTGAGAGGACTAGCTCGTGAGTTCCCGGATGTGTCGAGGGAGCAAAATCTCGTTGACTCTTTTTGGAGCTAGTTCCCCTGATTACCACCCGTTTATATATGAGAATATATAGTTATGAATTATGCAAGTGGAACAGATGAGGCAATGTTTGTATATAATTCTCAATTTAACTAGATATTTTCGTCAGTCTCTTCCATAATATCATTATACATGATGATCATTAAAATATGTTAATCATACCATTGAATATACATGTAGGCCTACAGTAGACGAAATTTTTCCATCGTTATTCCGTTAAACCTCTCCATACCAACGAAAATGGGATGTATTCAGCCCTTGGTTGAAAATGAAAATTCAGCGAAATTGCAAAACTGTATTTTAACTTATGTTAGATCTTTTCTTGCATATATGACATAAATTATTATGTTCTAGTTGTTAAAGTACGCAGAATCATAAAATACTTCATTTTTGTCAATGGAAAATTTCAAAGTTGTCTATTAATAGATCAGGGGAGACTACTGTGGAATTAGCGACTCAAAGTCGAAAATCGTTTGTTTTTCTACTTTAATTTAAACATTTTAGGCAACTGTATGTGTTTACTGAAAGATCATCGGTACTGATACAAATACGTAACAAAAATAATATGATTAGTAGCAAAATAACATAGCTGCAAGTCACTTACAAAATCTGCAATCAGTCCGACATTAGTTTAAATGCAACCTATGCTAAGCTGTCAGGGAAGTGGAACGAGTTACCGAAGTGGAAAGTGACAGTAGGCCAGCTGATCTAGGTCTACCGCTGCAAATGGGTGTAACCAAAAAGTAACCACACTTTATTTAATTGAGGTACAGCTTTAGGTACATGTATGAACACTATACTATAATACACAGACAAGTCAATGCCCCTAATTAAATCTGAGTAACTTGCATGCTCGTTCCCCTATAGACAGTTTACAACCTATGACCTTTGGCCTTTGTTCAATAAGGAGATTGTTAACAATTATATGTTTGTAATACTAAAAATAATGCCATCCTATATTTTCTGTGTACGTATCCGGAATATATCAAACAAAAATCATTATTCATATCTAAAAGCACCATGTACTTATAAAATACCCCTCCTGTAATAGGAAAAATAAGAGACTGAGTTGACCAGAGGCCGAGCTGACTCACAGGCCAAGTTGGTATCAGGCCGAGTTAACCCGCTTCCATTACCGCAACCTGAACGATCCCTGATCAATCACTGCTAAACTGGTCCTCTTACTAGGGGTGTATCGATATACCGATATATCGGTATACTGCGGTACGGTGCTCGCGGTACGGTATACCGGTACGCCCATACAAGGATTCCGGTATATCGTAACACAGTCCGGGTTTTATACTAACACCCAAAATAATCCAAACGAGTACAACCACAGACTGTGTATTTACAATCGGTCCTGCTATCGAATTTTTACAGGTAATTAGCGTGAAACCAGTCCAATACATGTGCGTATTTGCCTCCCCTGTTGAGCTGTCAATCATGTGGTTATTTTTGGAACATACATCTATTTCGGCACTTTAAAACAACCTGACGTCGCATAAAAATTTTGCATGTTGTTTACAATAATATCAGTCATAGATGTACTACAAATGTTGTAAAATTGATTCCCATTCTAGTGCAACAAATTTTGGCTTCGATAAGAAATTGAAAATTGACTTTCCTGTTTGTACGATATATTCAATACGCATTGCGATATGCATTTCCCGTACCGCGATATATCGCGATGCGGTTTTAGTGCGCGATACTCAGCCCTACCTCTTACACTATTTTTTTTCTGATCAGGGTACAGTTGAGAAATTTTAGGTATTGTCTTAATATCCATAAGATGATTTTCATTCTCGTAATGCACCAGTCATTTGTCTGAATAGTTATTGCTTTGTACAGGAAAGGGTGGGGATAGCGGGGCAAAGAGCAAAGTTTCGACCTCCAGTTTGCCCCCTGGGGATGGGGCACTTAAAGCTGAAAAGTCATAATCACTGTCCTTCCCCGTAGGTGGGGGAGCAGTGGTTACAAATGATTGGTGCATAAAGCGGGTTTAATGCCCCGAAAAAGAAGTATGGATACCCCGAAATAAGGCAACTGAATGTTCAACAGGCTCAGGACAAATCAAAATTTAGCTACAGAGCTCGATTTAGCTATAGTAGCTAAAAGGAGCTTTAAAAATTGTGTATATTTCATATATGTTTTATTAAACTTAAACATTGTGAAAGAATTGCAGGCAAATACTCAATTAAAAATGTTAACAACTTTAAATATTTTGTGTAAACAACATTTTTGGGAAAATCCAGAGAAGAAATTTCTGCAAAAAACACCATTTTTGTTTATTTCAGAAAATGAGAATTCATAAAACCCCGATCAACAGTTAGATATGCTATCATATTTTTTTCTGCTGCATAAATTGTGCTCTGTGTTTGGCATTCCATTTTTTTTTTGCAATGATGCCACAATGAGGTATTTTATAACATCTCATTTCCTGCAATTATAAAATGAAGTTTTTGCAAAAAAATCTTGGCTGGATTTTCTCAAATTTGATGTTCACACAACCCATACAAAGTAGTTAACATTTTTTATTAATCATTTACTTGCAATTTTTTCAGTGAGTCTGTTTATTATGATATATATATGAAATATACACAATTTTAAAGCTCCTTTTAGCTACTATAGCTAAATCGAGCTATGTAGCTAAATTTTGATTTGTCCTGAGCCTGTTCAAGTAAAATCCTCAACGGTCACAAATATTTTTTTCGGATTTCGTCTTTGGGTTGGAAATAAATTACATCATTTGGTAAAATGGTGTTAAGAATATGGTATAAGATGCTTACGGGTCATTTTATGATAGATTTTGTTCACTTTCGTTTTATTGTTGGTTTGTTATGATTTGTCAGCTCTTCAATGCGCACGCGCGAGGAAAATCGGGGGTAGTACTGAAATGCGAAATCGGTTGATTTCGCGAAATCGTCTTGATTTCGCGAAATCGTCTCTACTGAATAGCGTAATCGTCCCTTAAATTTTCAACATACTTTTCAAAAACATTTGACTTTGCAATTATTCTATAGAACCAAATTTTAATCAATAATATTTAAATTTATTTTTAAATTGTGTTTTTGTGAGGACTTATAAGGTGAATTAAATATGACTTGTGATTTCTCGTGAATGGCGAACTCAATCCGCTTGTAGAAGGTCTGTTTTACATCAAATGAAGGATAAACATTGAAGACTTACAGAAACATTTTGATTATTTTAGGCTCGAACATTAACTTTGATTTCTTCTCTGTTGGTAAAAACCGATGACCCTTAATAGCAAAAGGAGAGTGAATGCATTTCTTACATAAGCAGTCACCAGCTCCATTGCTCAAAGGGGTCATCGTGTATGTTGAACATTTGTTTATATTTTTGTCTGTTGGCTTATCATTCCTGGATCGGTGTGTGGTACACCCAGTAGTATTCGGAGATACCCCTTACCAACAATAGCAAAATGACGTTTGTTTCATACGTTCTTGTGTTGTGATGTTGTTCTTGATCTTCATAACGACGTTGTTAAATATGTCGGTGTGTTGTACACCCGGTAGCATCCGAAAATACCCCTTACCGACATTTTTGCGGTTTTATTACATATACGTGGCTTGTCCCAAAAGTCCCGTTACACATACATTTTATTCTGAACGCATAGCTGGAACCAACAGCAGTTACTCATGCAGAATAATTGGCCATATTGGAACTTATTCTACTGTACAAAATGATACTCACTTCAATGACCTCACTGCTACAGTTACCTTGGTAACCATGAGTAGGCATGATCGGAGCAAGTCAAATTATGTAAAATGTTTTCGTAATTCCTATTTTTTGCAATCTGCTAAATCAACATGGGTATAATGTGATCATTTAGAAAAATATACCAGCCTAACTACTATTCTATGGGCATCATTTAGTGATAAAGTTATGAAATTTGAGAACGATTTGATACTTTGGGTGACAAATAAAATAGCTTACCTATAAAAATTCAACGACAAAATTACGACGTCGGCTAAAACATGCGGAGCAAAAAAAAACAGGGTCGTTATATTTAAACATCTAAAATATGCTTTTTAATGTAAACCAAGCAAATGTTTAGGTTGATATAAGTTGGTGACTTCAATACTATAACACAACACCTACTTTTAAAACGATACATCAGCTAACAGTAATAATACTTGACCAAATGAAACATGGGCAGTTGTTAACATGGATAGCATTTCATTAATTATTCTTATTTTGCATGGCTGATCTTTATAGCATTATTTTGACGAATTGCTTATAAATATTTTACTCAGATTTACAAATATATGCAACAGTATCGTTTAGCTAAATAAAAATCTAATTTTAAATAGATATTTTTGTTTGTAGTGTATTTATCCAAACGGCAAAATATTAAGAAAAAATAAGAATTAACGGCAACGTCATTAGACCTGCTCCCGTGCAGTAGGGGGACAAAGGTTCAAACCACCGCTGCATTTTAACAAATGCACGTAACAGTACGAAAATTTGCACCCAAAGCCCTTAGATATAGTACTTGGTGATCTTAAGTGTTGTAGGCTCTGGCGTGCTTTTATTGTGGCAAAACAATGAGTGTAATGGAACTTTTGGGACATCCCTCGTATGATCGCTGTTTTAATGTTGCTTGGCTTATACATAGGGAGCACTGTTGACGGCGTTGTTTGAATGTCGGCGTGTTGTACACCCAGTGAGACCATTTTAATTTTTTACAAGTGAGAAAGATCTCGGTATATTGCATGGGCATGTTTTCGTAATGTCATATGAGCCGCCTGATGGGGAAAACCAACAATCTGCATATGCGAAAACAAAGACTTTGAAATTTGAAGATCATTTTTTTTTTCAATTCTAAATTCATTTCTAATTAAAGATCAAAGAAAAAATGCTTCTGTGTCTGTTTCTATTTAAAGATCAAGGATGTCGCTTTCTTTGTTATAATATTATCAGACCAATTGACACCTTCTGTGTTAAATGACACCTAAGACGATAATCCAATTAACAAGCACGCGCAGAAGGTAATCATCAACAACTAATCTAATTAAGGGTCAAGATAGGATTATCGAATTTCTTTAATGTACCTGATCACTAAGTGACGCAGATAATTTCATAGGTACACCTGGAATCTCTCTCTCTCTCTCTCTCTCTCTCTCTCTCTCTCTCTCTCTCTCTCTCTCTCTCTCTCTCTCTCTCTCTCTCTCTCTCTCTCTCTCAGATTTTCGTGTTTTCTTAGTTTTCTTAAATTACTAAATTATGCGATTTCGCTTTTCACTATAAATCATTACGAAAATATGTCCGCCAGAACATATATTGTGGGTACTCGTTAGAACCGCCCACAATCTATTTTTCACAATATTTCAGCTGAAAATTTTCAATTTTTAAGCTAAAAAATTCTCTGTTTATTGCATGGGCATGTTTTCGTTATGTGATTTCGTCAAATCATGTAGTGTAAAATTAAATTTAAACTCCAATAAAAGAGACGATGACGGTGTTATAAGTTTTGTAATTAATTCTTGAACTTTTTTCTTGTAGAGAAAGGATTAATTATTTGTTATATAAATCAAGTATTGTATAAGAAGCGATTTCGCTAATTGAACTTTGACTTCGTTAAGATTATCGCGCAGAATCTCTTAACAATATTTAAAAGATATAATCTTTTACTTTAAGATGTTGGATTATTACTACTAAAACATTTTATTTTATTTAAAATTTGTATCTGTGTAACTACGTTAATTTAAAAGGCGATTTCTGCTTCTGCTTCAATACACTAGAAACAGCGGTCGTGCATGCAGAGACAGTTGAGGGATTCAAAACCCTCCTTAGCAAGCGCGACTAAATCTCTCTCCCGGTGCATAACACTGTAAAAGGCCCTGCACTGTACTGAAGCAGAAGCAGAAGCAGAAGTATCTGGGTTATAAATTTGATTTAAAGATTTAATATAAGGTGATTTCGCTGACTGAACTTCGATTTCGAAAAGCTTGTTGGACGAAATCGTCTCCCGAAGCTCGATTATCATTTAACAATTGTCCAAATATATCATCTTTCTATGTCAAGAAATTGGTTTATAACTAACCAAATTATAATTGTGCTTAAATAGTGTATCTGGGTTGTAAATTTGCTTTTAAAATTTAATATGAGAGGCGATTTCGCTGATTGAACTGGTTGATTCCGTTGAGCTTGTCGCGCGAAATCGGCTCTCCTAGCTCATTTATTACTTAACAATTGTCAAATTTTATTATCTTATACATCGATATGTTGGCCTATAACTAATTCAACATATTATCAATGAAATAATGTCTTCTGTTTACCAATTTGCCTTTAAATTATTAAACAAAAGGACGATTTCGCATTTCATTTTGATTTCGCGAAATCAAGCCGATTTCGCATTTCAGTACTACCGGAAAATCGGCTATTGACATGAACGTCGGCTTCACCTTGGTCCCGAACCATCATGACCATCCTGCCCCAGGGGCAGAGACCTCTAATTATCGTTCCCATAGACTCCCATTGTAATTTGCCCCAAAACAAGACTCATTCTTAGGCTTCACAGCTTATAGTGGACCCCGACACATTCAGCAGACGAGAGATCGCCCCAGGCCGTGTACAAGTGCAGCAAAAATATAGGGGGTTAGCCAGCATTCAAGGACGGCACTTTTCGCTGTTTAGGGACACCCCAAAATCGCTCAACAATGAAAAAATAATTTTTCAAAAATAACTACATCCGCAATTTGGCCATAGCATGGCAAAACAGCAGCCGATTAAATAGAAATATATAGCAAAATATTCAAGAACGACTATACTATCATGTGACAAAAGACAATTTGATAGATACGCATTTATGACCAATGGTAGGTAGCGTTACATCTTAAATTTGCCGCGGTAGATCTGCCCACACTTCGGGCCAATCACAGGCAACGTTACATTTACTGGTCTCTGTCCTAAAGACACCCATTATTTCGTTTATTTTGACGAGATATTGCAATTATACAATTAAGGGAGCTCTTACAATAACAACGATGCTGTTTGATGCTTGGTTAAACGTATCATAGTCTTGGAGCTATTCAAAAAGTCAACCGAGCCCCTACTTCAATAAGTCCAAAATAAGACAAATTTGCCTCTCTACATGGTAAAGATACAGCCACTGAATTAATTCAAAGCATTGGCGTTTCACCAATTCTGGTATTGTTTTGTTAAGGACTATGACCGGAAAGGTTAGATAAGGCAATTCAGTGACCTTGACCTTTGACCCTTGACCTTTATGATAGTCACAATTCTATACTTAAAATTGGATTTTTGCACCAAAATTACCTATTCTTCACAAAATAACGGGTAAAAGCTGTGACCTTGACCTTCAATTTGTCTGTTTTGTATATTGTTCTTTTCATTTTAACATTATGATGCACCATCATGGTGAGTTTAACCTTATTACACCAGAGAACGTGAAAACTTGAAAATCATTAATGATTACATTATACATTATAGGGGTCATAAATGCACCTTGTTGACTTCCCAGAGGTGTTTGGAACCACTACTGATGCAATGGGTGAGGTTTGGTCCAGTAAATTTCGTTAAAGCACCCAAGTCATTTCTTAAATAACAGTTCCAGTGCTGTTCTGTTGTGAAAAATCTTTATGTTGTCTGTTTATTGATCTGTTTGAATGTGCATTTTTATGTGATTTTTTCTATTTTAAAATTCGAGGATGGCCAGTTTCTGTCTGTTCCGCCTTGGGCTTCAGATGTGAAATCATGAAGAGATACAAAGGGGGTATTGGTTCCTGAAAACACAGTTTCATTTCAGTGTCGAAACAGGGAGCACGCCTGAAGGTGATATTCTCTTTAGGGCAGAGACCTCTAATTATCGTTCCCATAGACTCCCATTGTAATTTGCCCCAAAACAAGACTCATTCTTAGGCTTCACAGCTTATAGTGGACCCCGACACATTCAGCAGACGAGAGATCGCCCCAGGCCGTGTACAAGTGCAGCAAAAATATAGGGGGTTAGCCAGCATTCAAGGACGGCACTTTTCGCTGTTTAGGGACACCCCAAAATCGCTCAACAATGAAAAAATAATTTTTCAAAAATAACTACATCCGCAATTTGGCCATAGCATGGCAAAACAGCAGCCGATTAAATAGAAATATATAGCAAAATATTCAAGAACGACTATACTATCATGTGACAAAAGACAATTTGATAGATACGCATTTATGACCAATGGTAGGTAGCGTTACATCTTAAATTTGCCGCGGTAGATCTGCCCACACTTCGGGCCAATCACAGGCAACGTTACATTTACTGGTCTCTGTCCAGAAATCAGAATACAGTAGTTTTACTGGTGAAACGTCAAACTGACAATACCACAACAGGGGGATGGGGCTTGACCGGATGGTATTAGTCCCGAGCTCTCACAAAAGAAGTAAATTTAGACACACAATCATCTGACAATTCAGCAGAGGAGACCAGAGGAGAATGTCCGCGAGGGCGTATGGCAGTATATAGAGACAGACAGAATCAGGGAGTTCATTCCAATCTCTAATAGTCTGGGGGAAAATACTGTGTAAATAGGCCTGCATTTGTACTTGCTGAAGGTATCTGAAGTGCCAAGGAGTGTTGATTCCTACAGCGCCTATTTGTCATCTGTGGGTATTTTTGCTCTCCCTTTTAGACCTTTGTAAAGCAATATAAGTCTATTATCTTTCCTTCTTTTCTGCAGGGATTCCCATTTTAGTTTTTTAAGGATGTCAGTCACACTATACCATTTTCATATGTATAGTTCCTAGTTACAAACCTAGCTGCACGCTTTTGCACTTTCTCCAAATCTTCTATCAGACCTTCATAATGAGGGTCCCAAACTGAGCTACCATATACAAGAATAGGTCAAGAATGGGGGCAAGAAAACAGATTTCGTCAAAAAAAAAAAAAAAAAAAAAGGGGGGGGGGGTCCTATTGGCCTTGGTGCACACATCGCTGATGTGAGTATTCCATTTTAAATCCTTAGTTATTGTTACACCAAGATATTTGATACTTTCAACACTTTCCAACACAGTGCCCTCAAGCTTGTAAGAACAGGATCTCTAGATACCGCCATTCAATGACCTTTAGACATGTGTACACTTCAAGAGATCATTATAAGTATTCCTTTTACAGCCTTGTCATTGTCCAGCGGAATGCACTGCCTGACTAAGTTCATTGTATCCTGACAGAGTCTGGATGCATTCAAGGCTGCTACGTATCTGTAAGCTGCAACAATATTGACTCGACCTTACTCCCTCAAAGCTTCCCAGAATTTTACTAGTGTGGCGGGATAGCCTCCCTTGGAAATATGCAAATTTCAAACTCGAGACTTTGTGAATCGAGTAATTGTTGGGTATATAGCGCAGTAAACCACCCTTGGTGGATGAGTATGCTTTTCCACTGACGGGGTTTCTGTGGCTTAGCTCGTTCGTTACATTTGGTGGCAGCGGTGGGATAACGACAACTGCCAGACCGGGGTTGCCTTATCCATGCATATTCTAGAATGAATCGTTCAAACAATATGAAAACCTTTACTTGTAATTTTATTAAGAGCCAAAATATGTTAAACAAAATTCGGGACGAAGTTTCTTGAAGGGGGGATAGTGTGACGAATATCCATTTTAAAATCGTAGTTTCTATTAAAAAAAAAATTAAAAGCTCATAGTTTGATATTCGTCATGTAAAATCGCACAACTTAGTCAGTTTTCCCGATTAAAATCGATGTGTGTCGTGTTTTACAAGGAAATCGCTTTCGCACCTGATTCACCTACTTAGTTTTCTAGAATAGACTTTCCCGTTATAATGGAACAACCCGGATATTGCACGTGACTGCATGGATGGGTAAATAGGGAGCAAGCGAGGCAGTGATAGTCATTATTGTGAAAAAAGTCGGACGGTTTAGATCGAAGAGAGAGATAGCAGGCAGTTGATGATGTAGTAGTAAATAGGCTTCGTGGCACGGAGCTCAGGCTTTGGGATAAGCAGAGATCATTGCGATAGCTCTTATTCTATAGTGTTGAACCTCTTAGTGATGAACGAACATTTGAGACTCTTTGGCTACAGAGATCATTGCGATAGCTGGGCCTTGGTCACAGAGATCATTGCGATAGCTGGACCTTGTTCACAGTATCATTGCGATTACTGGAACAATCTGGAGTCTCAAATAGAAGTTCCTGGGAAGCCAGTGTTTTAGGCTATAGTGGGATAGCCAACGAAGCCATAGGGGTTTCAAGCCTGTCAGTGTTGAGCAAATGACGTTTTTAATTATGAGTTCCTGAACGTAGACTTGGTTTGAAACCATTCAGTCACATTTCAGTTTTTGCATTAGAACTAATATCCAGCATAATCCAACAGTATTTCCAAAACGACGTGTATGAACCACACCAAGACCTAGGGCGAGGGTTGGGATCCTATAAAACCGATTTAAGCCCCCTAGTAATTGTATTACTAACCGTTCCAAGGCGGTGCTCTTGGTGTGGCTCATCTCGTTCAAATCACAATATAGTAGTTTATATAGCATCTCGCTCGGTACGTTTTCAAGCATTATAGTTTTGTAGTTTAAGATATACAGAAAGTACATAGCTCGGTCCTTGAAACGTTACATTTGGTGGCAGCGGTGGGATAATGACAACTGCCAGATCGGAGTTGCCTTACCCATGTAGTCCCTAGGCCAAGACTCGGGACGAGTCTTCTCGGAGGGGGAAGTAATGTGACGGGATAGCCTCCCTTGGAAATATGCAAATTTCAAACTCGAGACTTTGTGAATCGAGTAAGTGTTGGGTATATAGCGCAGTAAACCACCCTTGGTGGATGAGCATGTTTTTCCACTGACGGGGTTTCTGTGGCTTAGCTCGGCCGTTCGTTACACTAGTACGTTTATTCGTCAGCTGCACTTGACGGGTTGGAATCTCATACCCCATTTCCGGGCCCAACTACCTAATCGATCAATATCCTTCTGAAGTTTCGCTGTATCCTCCACATTCTTTATTTCACGAGAACAGACACAATCATCAGCAAAGAGTCTGATTTCCGATTCAATATCCGAGGTGATATCATTTATATGCAACGAAAACAACAAGGGGCCCAGAGCGGTGCCTTGTGGGACACCAGATACAACAGGAGCCCAGTCTGATTTAACGCCGTTAACCACATTCTTTGTTGGCTATAGCAAAGGAAGGCATCAATCCATTTAACTGTCTTCCCACCAATACCATAACTGAACAATTTGATTTTAAGGAGTTCATGCGGAGGAGTGTCAAAAGCTTTTTCAAAATCCAAGATAAATGTATCAACCTGACCTTGATTGTCTAAGATTTTTGCCCAATCATCAATCACTGTAGCTAACTGGGTTTCACAACTATGGGATTTCCTGAATGCATGTTGCCTGTCTGACAAAAGCTTTTAAATGATCATCCAAATAAGGCATGATATTAGAGCACACTATATGTTCCAGAAGTTTGCAGAGTACGCAGGTCAAGGAAACTGGGCGATAGTTGCAAGCAAGAGACCTGTCAGCCTTTTTGAACAGGGGACAAATGTTTGCTAAAGACCATTGTTTGAGGATTTCACCCGAGTCTGTTGACTGTTGAAAAAGATGTGCAAATACTGGGCCTAGCTCAGATGCCAATTCTTTAAGGACTCTGGGATGAAGCTCATCAGGGCCTTAAGCTTTCGACGGGTTCAAACCTTTGAGAAGTTTTGTTACACCTTCTTTAGATACCACTATGTCTTCCATGAACGGGGCTTTTCTATTCAAAAGAGGGACCTGGCTATGTTCAGTTTTGGTGAACACATCCGTAAACTGACCATTGAATTCACTCTGATTCAGCAAGACCACTTCCATTTCGCTTTTTCAAAGGGGGATACATTGAACATCTTTTTTGTGACTATTTATGTACCGATAAAAATCTCTTGGATTAGCCTTAACATCACCAACCTTTACATACAACTCATGCTGTTTTCTGATATATGCTTTGATTTCTGTTCTCAAAGTTTCAAATTTTGTTCTAAATTCTGCACTCCCAGTTTTCTTCGCTTTAGCGTGAGTTGCATTTTTTCTGCGAATCTTTCTTCTTATTTCAGGAGTTAACCATGAGACTGAAGAAACTGAGCGACTAGTCTTTGATATGTTTATCCACATAATCCTGGATAAAAGATGTGATCAAATTAAAGTTTTCTTGAACCGACCGTGTACCAGAGTAGCCGTTGAAATATTTCTCCTTTGCAAATTTAAGGGCATCAGCTTTCATAGATTCATAATCACCTTTCTGATATTTATACACCTTTCTCTTAGGTTTCTTGATGGGGGGAATAACTATTTTCAAAGTTCCAGAGACAATGCCATGATCACTAAGCCTGTCGGGTGAATGAATATCAACAAATTGTCCGGGAAGTGAAGTGATAATCAAATCCAATGTGTTTTGTCCTCTTGTGGGGAAGTGCACTACCTGCTCCAATTCATGGTTACTAATGAGTTCTACCAACTTTGTACCTTCAGACATGCTCAATGAAAAACCTTGTTTGTTGAGTGTATCTGGCCAAACAATATCTTTTAAGTTAAAATCACCCAAGACATGGACCGAGGGGTGGGGGTGTTTCCTTTATGTAACGTTTTAACCTTTTCAAGTTGGTTTTTTAATAACTCAAGTTCCTCTATCTTACCATCTGGAGGTCGATACCAACTTGCCACAAAATGGGAAGTTTTGTTAGCAAATACCTTTACCCAAACTGATTCAGAGTCGTTTTTCAATTCAGTGATCGGCATGTGAGGAATATCTTTGTGTATGAGTAACATCACGCCACCGCCATCATGAGTTCTATCTTTTCTATACACATTGTGTGATTGTAAGGACAAGTTTCTGGGAACAATTCTGAAGTTGATATAGTGCTGTCAATTTTAGTTTCTTGAATTGCAACAATCTGAGGTTGATGGAGATCAAGAACTCAAGTTTTTTTCCTCTAATACTATTGATCTTTATGCTTGAGAATTTTACCCCACTGATAAATTTTTGTTTGTACCTGATTCACAAGTTTTAGTACCACAGCTACCATCGTTTGACAATGGAGCAAATCTATTTTGTTCTTCCAAGTTTAATTGATCAGAAAAGAATGAATCCGAAAAGTTGAAGAAGTCACATTTTGGGCAAATCTATGAACAATTTGAATTTTGTATATTTTCATACTGGTTATCTGAGAGAAGGGAGCATTTATTGTGGACCCACATTTCACATTTGTCACACTGAACAGCCTTGTGACTATTTAAGACAGTCCCACTGCAAAGACCACAGTCTGCTTTGCAGTCTGAACAAAACCAAGGTTCATTTTCATTTTTCAAATTGTAATGTTCTTTTTCGCTGGGATTTGCACATGTCGCAACCTCGGTTCAGACGACGGCTCATTTTGAATCCAGAACGCATCAGACGCCTCGGTCCATTTATCTTTATTGGTCTGATTACATGTTTGTTTTTTTGCGTGGGGGCAGTCTTAATTGTGCATTTTAGCTCACCTGGGCCGAAGGCTGAGGGGGAGTTTATAGGGTGTACTCGAGCCGGTATCCGTGCGTCCGTCCGAGCCTTTGTGCGTCAGTGCATTGACATTTTCAAAGATTCAAATTTATGAACAAATTAGACAAAAAGGTACAAGTAGGCAAAGATCAGGAAAAGGCGCAACCAGAAAAAGATTCCCACTCCAAAAACCGAGGTGGGAAAAAACCAAACCAACAATCAGGTACTTATACCATGAAACATATAGTAAGCCGAATGAGCAACTATTTTCCCAATAGGTGGCCACTCAGTTACCTTAACTTAACTAAAATATGAAAACATACATAAGGCGCCAACAGCACAAAAAATGTTTTTAAACACCAAGACATAAAACAAAAAGGACCACCACAGAAGTATCGACTTGGAACGATCAGTAACACAAAGTTACTGGCGGGCTTAAACCGGTTTTACATGGCCATAACCTCACCCTCAGCTTCTGTAGTGGTTCATAACATTTAGTTAGTTATTCGGTCCTCGTGGTGAATCTCTAACTAGTCAATGAATCATCAAGAACAAACAAATAAATCATGATAAACATCCTGATGAATCAAAAACCAGGACTCACAGACTGAGTAAGCTGCCCGACGATGGAGATCCCTGGGCGCCGAATAACCTACTAACTCCGGAGCAAAAGAAAAACACCAGTTGGACCCCGGTGGGCCAAGCAACAGACAAGAAGCTCCGGCCCCAACCAACTAAAATGAATAGCTTTATGTCGGGGCCATCATAGAGTCTGACGCCCGACCCACCGGCGTGCAATTAAAGAAGGCAGCATAGTTATTATAACTTGGTCCCAAATCTAATATAAATATTATCAAGGAGATAGGATAAGGCGTCGCATACATTCTGACATGACCAAAGTGTATACCGACTTGACTATTAAAAACTACTAAAAACTGCTACTTGACCATATCATACACAATGAATAAAATTATGTGTTGCCAGTGTATGCATGCCCGTAGTGTTCCGCAGTTGACTTATCGGCGCACCTCGTTTTAACCCCGAGTAAGGGTATTTCCATCACCATACTCCAATGATAGAACTACACTGCCCGCTACCAACCATCACCTTAAAATATTCACTGTATTCCTATCACCTGAGATGATGATTAGAAATTTATTGACTCAGTATATAAAGATAGATAGATTGAAATTGTCATTATTTTTTTATTTAATCTTTTTGTGAAATTGCAAATTTGCAAATGGGCCGATGCGTCCCGGGAGCTCGGTACAAAGACAAAGAAGTTTTGGGGCTGAGTCAACTCGCACTCAAACTATTACCTCAGTCGTTTCTGTATGTCTCAAATCTCCATCCAGGTCCTGATCTGTACCCACTCTCTGATCTGTAGCCACGCTAGATCAGCTGGCTAACCTTCAATCTGCTCCACTTCTGTACCTCGTTCCACTTCTGTGACAGCTTCCGTCTCAGTGATGCTCGAATTGGTCATGTAGGCAACAGTGAGAACGGTGATTGGTTTGAGTTTTTGAAAAGCCAATCCCGGGATAATCAGTTGGGTCGAGGGCTAAGAAAATCAGTTACTATGATAGCAAATGATAGAATCACACTCAATAAAATTCACGTTTAGTAATGCACCAGTCATTTGTGACCACTTCTCCCCCCCCCCACACACACACACCTACGGGGAAGGGTGGGCGATAGCTGGGCTAAAGTACAGGGCAATTACTTTTCGAGTGCTCTCTCAGTGCATGGGAAATGACGGGGTTTTGACATTAGGATCCTTACCACAGGGAGATTTTCTATTGCAAAGGGCGGGGCAAAGAGCAAAGTTTTGACCTCAAGTTTGCCCCCCCCCCCCCCCCCGGGGGTGGGGCTCATAGCAGGGCACTAAAAGCTAAAACGTCAAAATCCGCGCCCCTCCCCGTACGCGAGAGGGCAGTTGTTATAAATGACTGGTGCATAAAAGCAATACCTGTTTGCTGGTTTGCATTAAGAAACGGAGCACAGATGCAGAATACGACTAAATACTATCTTCGTTTTCAAGGTGACTGATCATTTGAAATATTCTGATTTTCATCAGCATAGTTAATATTTAAGAAATATTCCGTATACACGATTCGATATGCTAAAATTACCACAAACGTTTATCAGATGTAATGTCTGGACATCTTAGTTCGTTTGAGAAATGAAGTAAGCATACCTGATCTATTTGTATCAAATTCCTTTAGACAGTGTAAGCAATAATTTTGAATCTAATTGTCGCGATATTGAAACTCAAACCAATCACCGTTCTCACTGGGGCCTATACCAATCCGAGAATCACGGGTGCTTTAGGCAACAGTAGATTACAGCACTTTGAAAATTTGGATACAAATCAGGGGCGTCGTGTGTATAGATCAGAGAGTGGGTACATATCATGGACCAGGTATAGATATGAGCTTTACAGTTTCTATCTTCATACAGAGACGACCAGTCATCACACCAAAACATAAACAGGAGGTGGGGCCAGGTGTGAAAGCTGAGCCTTTATTTTGGTCAGCCAAGTTATTGACAAAACCTCTCATGACTTCAGGCGCACGCCCAAGTTGCACTCAAGTGCTTCAGAAACATGACCGGTTATGCTTCACAAGATCTGAATCTGCCTGGTTCTCCAAACACATCTAGAAGAATATTACATAGAGTGCGATCATATATGATCGTGTTGCAATCCATATTACTGATCTTTACTGGCTTAATCGCAGGGATTCCAAATTCACCCTCCCTTTATAATTTCGAACCTCTATCAATTACTACAAGTCAGCTTCTTCGAAAGAACTTTAGTACATTGAACCACCATCTGTCCACCAACAGCTGCATTGTCATACTCCCTGCCGTGGTGTCAGCCAGGTTATGCATGTTTCGCTTTATAAATAACCAGTTTTTTGTATTTTAACTAAATTGCTTTAATCTTGTTTTTACTCCTACCTCCGCATTAACAATGTCATCCCATAAAAATCTCACTTTTTCACTTCACATCTGATCGGATCTGTTCTCTCTCTGTTACTTGTATTTGAAGCGCATCTGCACATACACGTCAATACACGTGAGATATACTAGAAGAGTATTACATAGAGTATTACATAGAATACTAATTGTCCAGATGTATGATCGCACTCTATGTAATACTCTTCTATGTAATATTTAACTATGATTAGAAAGATTAAACTATGATGACAATATCTTAGCTCATCTGGAAGTGGCGGAATCATTGAGTTACAACGTGAATGAACAGGGTAACAAGAACGTCAGTGAGCAAGGTGGTAAATTGTTAAAAACTTTATGAGGAGGGAAGAACTAGGAGGGAAATTGTTTGGATGCGAAACGACACGCATTCCATCCGTCCACTAGGGCAGAGACCTATAATTAGCGTTCCCATAGACTCCCATTGTAATTTGCCCCAAAGCAAGACTCATTCATATGCGTCACAACTTATAGTGGACCCCAACACATTCAGCAGACGAGAGAACGCCCCAGGCCGTGTACAAGTACAGCCCCAAAATAGGGTGTTAGCCAGCATTTAAGGACGGTATTTTTCGCTGTTTAGGGACACCCCAAAATCGCTCAACAATGAAAAATTGATTATTCAAAAATCACTTCATCCGCAATTTGACCATTGTATGACAAAACAGCAGTTGATTAAATCACCAATATATAGCAAAATATTCGAGAAAGATTAAACTATCATGTGACAAAAGACGGTTGATAGATACGCATTAATGACCAATCGTAGGTAGCGTTACATCTTAAATTTACCGCGGCAGATCTGCCCACACTTCGGGCCAATCACATGCAACGTTACAATTACTGGTCTCTGTCCACTACGGCTGAGGCTATCCGCACGACGGTCGTACCGATAACGCCGCTTATCCGCACGACGGTCGTGCCGATAAGCGGCTTTACCGGCAGTGCTACAGGTATTGCATATCGGCATGACGGGAGTATTGAATTTTCTAACAAGCGCTTACGTAGGCATTAAACTATTAATTTGCCTTCGAATATGTATATAGAACTTAATTATGTGTTTAGCTATATACTACTCAAAGTTTGATAAGCATCAAAAATTTACTTTTGTTTATAGGACATACTTGTTATTTAACATTCGAAATTTTGCTATAGATATGAAGCAGCACCATCACTGTGCATTGACACAAACATATCGACATTTCGATTATCTAAACGGTTTTGCAGTTGAATGAACCAGTAAGAGTAGATGAATGACAGAATTAGATAGGGTATGCAACATTGGTAACTTTAATTTCAGGGGGTTTCCATCGTTTCTGCAAGTCTGCGAAAAGTGCTCGCAGGCAACGCGAAAAAAGATGGAATGTTTGCACGATGATGGTGCTGCTATATATCTATAGCAAAATTTCGGGTGTTAAGATTACCAATTTGTCGTGTAATCAAAAATAAAGTTTTGGTGCTTATCAAACTTTGAGTAGTATATTAAAATACATAAATACATTCGAATTTAACATTTTTGTTAATTAAAAAAAGGAATACCATTTGATTTGATTACTGAATTGGAGTAGATTTCTAAAAAAAAAAATACAACATTTTATTTTTTTTTTTTTTTTTTTTTTTTTTTTTTTATTTTTTTTTTTTTTTTTTACTCTGACAGTCATTGTTATTTAATCAAAGGCTGTTTAGTCTTTTGGATTACCACATTCTTTTATTATTTAGGAATAACATTACTGAATCAACGCCGCTTATCCAAACCAGAGGACCATTGGTCCTGAAACTCTCACCTGAAGCCTGATTTTGGAGCATTTAATCATCATGAAATGACCTTGACCTTGAATATTCACACACCTTTATTGACTTCATTTGTTGTCTGCATCTGCCAAGTTTCAGGTATCAGGCTGCAATAGTTAACAAAATATCCATTATTCTCACCTTTTTTTATGTAAAAGCCTATGTTTCCAAAATTGACCTTGGCGTACAATAAATCAAGGTCATCCAAGGGACATCATTTTAGCAAACTACCATGGGCTGGAGTCCCCGAAGTTACATACCAAGTTTCGTGTGAAGCCTACCGATTCTGGAGAAGAATATTTTTAAAGTGATTTTGCCATATATGGACATGGCGACCAGCTAGGTCATGTGGCCAAGATATCGTGAACAAGATTTCAATGCCACTACCTAAGCAGGCTCCACATAAAATTTCGACTTGATCGACCAAGGGGATTCAGAGAAGAAGATCTTATAAAATTGTGACAGTCGCCTAGCTTGGGTCTATGTTTCCAAAATTGACCTTGCCGTAAAATAGGTCAAGGTTATCCTAGGGTCATCATTTTAGCAAACTATGATGGGCTGGTGTCCCCAATACTACATACAAATTTTCATGGAAATCGGCCCACCGGTTCTGGAGAAGAAGATTTTTGAAGGGTGTTTACCATATGTGGGCATGACGGTCATCTTGGTCATGTGACAAGATATCGCGAAGAAAATTTCAATACCACAACCCAAGGATCGAGGCTCCTCACAAAATTTCAACTTGATCGGTCAAGCGGTTTCAAAGAAGAAGATCTTTGAAATCGTGACTTAACTTTGATATTTTATTGACCTTGGGTCAAGGACAAGAAATGACCTTGAACGTTATTAATTACATACCTTCATTGACTCCATTAGTTGTCTGCATCTAACAATTTTCATGTCTCATGCTGCAACAGTTTCCAAAATATTCTTTGTTTTGGCCTTTTCCAATGTTAAAGCCTATTAAAATTGACCTTGCCGCTAAAAATGCCAAGGTCATCCCAGGGTCATCGTTTTAGTAAACTATGATGGGCTGGAGTACCCGATGCTACATACCAAGTTTCATGGAAATCGGCCCACCGGTTCTGGAGAAGAAGATTTTTGAAGGGTTTTTATGAACAAACTTTCATTCCCCCCACCCATGGAGGCTCCACATAAAATTTCATCTTGATAAGCCGAGCGCTTTCAGGGAAGAAGATTGAAATTGTGGACGACGACGGACGCCGGACGGACGCCGGAGCATGGTTATATTGCAAGTTGGCTTCTCGAAGAAGCCAAGTTTGGGCTAGCTATAGTCTGGTTTATGTCAAGTAGATACAAATGGACAGTAGTTTTATGATGAGGAAATAAATTGGCCTAATGGGGTGGTTGTATGTAGCTGCTAGGGGCTATATACATATACATTTCCATGATATTCAAACATCTTTTTCTTTGAAACTACATGGTCAATGAAAGCCATTCCGTATGGTGTTTCCTTGCAAAGGAAAAATTTACTTTTGTTTTATTGACCTATGTCAAATGACCATTACATACAGCAAAATATTTCAAAAATCTTCTAAAGAAACGGAAGTCTAGGAGCTGACAGGATGTGAACAAAAACCACTTTACATAGTGTGACGGGATAGCCTCCCTTGAAAAATACGTTGGTGCAACGTATTAGCGGCATATTGAGTGCTTGTAATATGCAAATTTCAAACTCGAAACTGTGTGAATCGAGTAAGTGTTGAGTATAAAGCACAGTAAACCACCCTTGGTGGATGAGCATGCTTTTCCACCGACGGGGTTTCTGTGGCTTGGCTCGGATGTTCGCTACATTTGGTGGCAGCGGTGGGATGATGACAACTGCCAGAACGGAGTTGCTTTACCCATGTAGTCCCCAGGCCAAGACTCGGGACGAGTCTTCTCGGAGGGGGAAGTACTGTGACGGGATAGCCTCCCTTGAAAAATACGTTGGTGCAACGTATTAGCGGCATATTGAGTGCTTGTAATAGGCAAATTTCAAACTCGAAACTGTGTGAATCGAGTAAGTGTTGAGTATATAGCGCAGTAAACAACCCTTGGTGGATGAGCATGCTTTTCCACCGACGAGGTTTGCTGTGGCTTGGCTCGGCTACACGTTAAAGAAAATGATAAACTGATTGACTTCTTATGAAACTTTAAATGGTATTTAATACATGTAAAGTCAAAAGGCCTTTGTACAATTGAAGACTTGTTAATTTGCAAAAGATAGAGTAATTGATAGAAAATCTCCGCTTTTATGCCAAATACAGAGAAAAAATGTCCTCAAAGTTAGTGTTTACATTAAATAGATGATAACATTTGACTAATAACAAAGTTGACTTGAGGTACAAGTTGACGACAGTACTAGATGACCACTGAAAAAGTACTAGTTGACCATAACTCATGCAGGCTACCGCCTCTAAACCCCAGTAAAAGTTAAGATTTTGTCAGATTTTTAGAGCATGCAGTGCGCATTTTAGGTACACCTCGTGGCACGAAAACCACGCAAATAGATCCATTACAACCTGGGCCGTACTTGATATAGCCAATCCGATTGATCCGATCGACCGGAGCATACGGATTCTAAATCAAGTAGTCGCAATGGAGCGTGACGAAGCGCTCCGCCGTCCAAGGTGGTGTGGCCGGAGCAAGTCACGTGACCTGCTCTAAAAAAACATGGCGTCAAAATATTTATACAAAACACAATCGTACAGCGAGAGTGCGAGTGCTGGTGACTTGTGGAAGTACTCTTCATCTGAATCATCTTGAGATGAGCTGTGGAATCGCTCATAATTAGACTCTACGACCGAATTCAGAACATTGATTTTCCTCACTTGATTCAGTAATGGGAATGCACTCCGTTTGCCCACTTTCCCTTGATTTAGCGTGCTGCTCGGAGCAATCCGATCACTCTTAAAATTTCTAAATCAAGTACGCCCCAGACCACTATATCGGGTCGCATTTGATATAGCCAATCCGATTGATCCGATCGACCTGAGCATAAGGATTCTAAATCAAGTAGTCGCAATGGAGCGCGACGAAGCGCTCCGCCGTCCAAGGTGGTGTGGTCGGAGCAAGTCATGTGACCTGCTCTAAAAAAAAAACATGGCTTCAGCAATTTTTCAATCCGAGGAGTGCAAAATTTATTTCTTCAGCATGGAGGTGTTTGTGAGACATCCATGCGTATTGCAGGGTAATAAACACGCCGTAAACCAAAATCATTTAAAGCAACAATTTGACTTTTTTCTTTATTGTTTGTTTTAGTAATGGGAATGCACTCCGTTTGCCCACTTTCCCTTGATTTAGCGTACTGCCCGGACCCAATCCGGTCACTCTTAAAATTTCTTAATCAAGTACGCCCCAGTTTTGGGCTGATGCATGCCCAAAACAATAAGCTCACCTGTGAGCCGAACTGTGAGCCTTCGGCTCAGGTGAGCTAAAAAAAAAAAGCGGCGTTATGTCGGCACGACAGTCATGCGGATAGCCAGCGTCGTCCAGGACGCCAAATTTTCATTAAACAAGCACGCCACTTGATTTCTCGCGCCGTTCGCCTCGCAGGTTAATCCTTATTGAATATTTGACCCCTTTATGATTCCTGTAACCATTTAATGATGTGTATAAGTATCGTTATGATTCGTAATAGATTGAGCTTAAAGTTTTGATTTAATGTAACGAATGTCACCTTTCATTCCTCATAATATGATCAAATTTTCTTCACGAATATCTACTTTCACTTTAGATTTGTGTGGTCAATTAACCGGTGGTACCCGCTTAACGGTGCAACCAACGTTGGGCTATTCTGTGACAAAGTTGAAACTTGGCTGCTCATATTTGTTGCCAGTAATATTGATCAATAAAAACTTGAGCAATACAATACAGGTCTGCATCTTCGTTGTAAACCATATCAAAATTTTCACTGACATGAATGTCATGAGCGATTGTATCCAAGTAAGGCATTTTAGACATAGTACTCACTTCTGCAGATAGAAATGCAATTATTGTGTCTCTATTTTACCAATAAAAAGTTAATTGTATTGCATCGTGTAGCCATTTTTTAGACAATTCTCCATATTTTTCTAGCTAATCGTGTGGAGTGGATCCGGTGCGTTCCTTTACCGGAATGGGCCTGATTACCGGAATGGACTACCGGAATGGACATTTGTATGTGTCTTGAAGTACTTTTTATTCAGATTTTGAGGACAAACAGGCATGTAAAATACACAGACAATGATTAGTTCGAGAATCATATGTTTTGTTTTGTTTTCCTGTTACTCCCATCAATCAATTTCTGATTATTCTTGGGAGGTGTACATTGTACACTCCGGTTTGTTTGCAGGATGAGCCTACATGCATGAGGATAGAACCTGTGTAGGGATCTTTAACCTGCACAGGGGATGACTGTCCCTGCACAGGGGGCCTCCAGTTAACGTCCCAATCCGAAGGACGGCGCACTGTATCATGTCATTCCTGCAAATGACACGAAGGGATATGGTTTTAGTATAGTTAAATTGTGCAAGATGGGGTAGCATAGGCCAGGGGCTCATATATGCGTATAGGTCACTGTCTCAGTGCCAGCACATTTTACTAATTTCTGCTTCTGTTCACCTCTGTTTTTGCTGTAGACCAACCACTGGTGATCTCTATTATAGTTTAATCAAAGAAATCTCTGAACAGTGGCCCCATCCCCGACCCCACCACTGAGCTTCCCTAAAAACCCTGGGAAGTCGATTTCGCTATACTTGGATGAAATTCATCTGATGCAAACTATTTATATGACTACAGAAGTACGTTTTATGCAGATAGAATATATTTAAAACACCCAATGCCACAGCATAATGTCCATTCCGGTAATTATATCCATTCCGGTCCATTCTGGTAAAGGAACGCACCCGAGTGGATCAATGGCTTGAAATTGAGTTTTGCAACTGAGTAAACCATTTATTACAAATCAACATAATGATTTTTGCTACAATTTTTTAACCAATTGAAACTGAGATGTTAACAATAATTGAGTTAAGGGCCGCCACAATACAAAATTTTATTTGAAAATGTGTTTTTGATAGAAATAATGGTTATTTTATATTAATTAATGGTGATTCCTGAATGCTCACAAAGATACTTCCATACTGTGATTTTGCTCTTTTTCAGTTTAACCATAAAAAGGAACACATTAAACTAAAAACAAATTGACCATGCCGAAATCTAAGGAATTTGTATCTTCATCAGAGACGGACTCAGATTCTGATTCAGAGGTAAGTAGGCAGTAGATATGTTGGCAGTAGACAAAGAATTAGAGTTAACATTTTCAGCTGGTATGGCACAAACTGAGTTGGTCAGTCTCTGAAGATGGCAAGAGGCTTGTTGATTTGGGAGAAGTGGGCTTGTGCTTGCAGGTAGTTTTGAACTCTTGAACAGTTACCATTTAGCTGTTATGGCCTTTATTTTAGCATAATGCAATAATAAGTTGTCTAATGATATGACCTAACTTTGAGTTTGTATGCAATGTGTTCTGGTTAACCACCTGTCACCTGCTCATTTGGTGAACTGATCATCCAACAAAATTTAACATGTCTGCTGGTTGTGAACATAAAGCAAAAAATCAGTATTATCAAACATTGTACAGTGTGGATTATTAATGCTGCTCGTGTTTGTAGCCAAATTATGTCATATCCTGTGTAATCTAACCTCCAAAATTTTTCGCCAAAATAGAAATTCAGACAAACGGTATGGTGCTGTCAGAAGAGGCATGGCAAGTCTCTATATTGAAAATGGCAAGAAAAACACTGCCACAATGCTGTTTATATTTGTAGCCAAAATCTAAGAAGAAGAAGCCAGAGAAGAGGAAGAGGGAAGAAGCAGAAGAAGACACATCAGATGCAGGAAAGAAGAAACTCACCAAAAATGCTGCAGGAGAATACTCTTTTGAGGTTGGGAAATGTTCTACTTATCATGGAGGACAGTGGCAGGAATCTGTCACTTCTGTGTGGGAGATTGAATGGGGTTTTTCATAGGGAGATTTTAAGAAAAAAGATAGATGAAATTAGAAAAAAAATGGAACCACTGTTGGTGCATTTGAATCCCTTTTCCATGAATCTTGGGTCCGTCCCTGTAGGAGCTGCATCAAGTGAAGAGCAGCTGTCTGTTGTTCTTATACCAGATATGACACAAACCTGGCTGCATACCCAAGAACAGTAGGGTAAAATTGGATTTTATGAAAAAAAAAAAATATATATATATATATATATGAATTGAGAAAAGCAACTAATTTTCCTGTCTTTGCTCATATTTTTTACCTCTCTCCTTTGGTTTGTAAAACAATACCTTAATGTAAGAATTCATTCCTTCTCATATTTTATTGAAAAAGTATGCACATTGTTTCAGCTGTCGAAGAATAGATTTGCCAGCGTGTCAGAGTTCCGAGGGAAGATTATGGTGGGAATCAGAGAATTCTATGAGAAAGATGGGAAACTTTTACCTGGTAAAAAGGGTGAGTACTATGAAAGCATGCCCATACAATATACATATTTTCCTAAAAGCTGTAAAAATTGATTTTTTCCTGGGTTTTGCTCAAAACATTGATTGTGGTTATACATTAGAACGGCATCACCAAAACGGTTCCAACGTGCACACACAAGATATGTTTTGAAGCAAAAATAAGAAAAATAGGTATACCCCTTTACAGTCAGACCAATTGATTCAAGAATCATGCTTGTTTTATTCAAAATGGTGCTCTAATGAATGGTGCGATAAAGAGTTTGAGGTACATATACTGAGTTCCACAGCCAACGCAACTTTATTTTTTCCTCTCTTCTTTTAAATTGGCCAACTTCTATATGAAAACTTTTGTGCCCTATCATCATTAAAATGACTCGAAAATCTTTGCATGTTATCAAATCTGTGATTTTAGTGTGCATGCGCGGGAACACGCCCAAGGGTACAAAACTGCATTTCCCGCGCGCGCGGGCTCGAAATTTTTCAAAACAATATACACGATTCAAATCTTGGACGATGGTCCGATGAGTGTATGACAATACCAATGTTGAAACCCACAGCTCAATGCAAGAAATTGGTTTTCAGCACCTGCAAAATGCTTGTTTTTAGGCGTTCAATGTCACTTGGTCACATGGTCGATGTCAATGCAGATGTCAACCATATGCTTTATTTTGTGTTGGCAACCTAGCCTTATTAAATAAAGTGTATTGCAGCTATGGGAAAGTCGTTTTTCAATGTGTTTCGTTGCTTCAGATTAGGGTGGTTTGCATAGTTTAGCAAGAAATTCATTAAAATCGCTGATTTCCTTCATTTTTGAAAATGACCCCTTCACCAGTTTCTGCGTACTTGTAGGCGAACGAAAAAAGTCTGACGGCTGATTTTTACAGGTCGTCTTTGAAAATGGTTTGACTATATATATTCGAAATTTCGGATGAATCAACTGAAACCACAAAAAGATATTAAAAATTTAATGACGAGTTTCGTTGGCTGTGGAACTCAGTATATGTATATTATGCTATTATTTTTCTTTCAGGAATTTCTCTACAATTGGAACAGTGGGAAAAGTTAAAGAAGAATATTGACTCTATCGACGAAGCAATTAGGGAATTGTCGTAGTCTGTAACACCAACATCTGAAGACTTGCCAAACTGAAGAAAATTACTGGGTCTAGACATGTCCTTGTCATTTATGCCTATAAACTGATTGTAAATTACTGGGTCTAACTAAAGGACAGTGAATTCTGGATTCACTTAAAACATTTTCAAGCCAAAGTCAGTGAAAAACATTAAATACTTACCCTGTATAAGTAGCAGTCAGTTTCAGTTTCAGTTTCCATAACAACGTCCTGACATGGAATTTTAACTGCACACTCTCTGGTGTATTTAGGCAGATAAGTTAGTAAAGTTACCACCAAAAAATGTTCAGAAAAAAAATCAACAAGCTACAGAATGATCATGATCATGCTTTCATACTTTTTTCATGCTCAACTCAGCTGAGTCTAAAATATATCCTGTTCGTAAATTAATGTTATCATTTATTAGTTTGATATATTACAAGCTTTGGTTTAACACAGAAACTGATTTTGGCTTTTTCAATTGTTATGAGCAATTTTCATTCCATGTTAAGCTGAGTTGAGCATGAAAAAAAGATTTATAGCTGGAGACCCTGTTTTGGTTAGAAAAGGGAGGTAACCATTAAAAATCCCACAATCAGAAATCACCCGAGGCCTAATAAGAGCATGTGGTGGCCTAATGGAAGAGAACGGTACTCTGGAGTGAAAGGTCCTGGCTTAGATACCTACCTACACCACATGAACTGCGACGGGAGTACCAACCAGGTCTGACACAAACCAGCCTGTACAGTCACAGAACATGCTAGAGGCTGAAAATTTTGGATTTAAGAAGAAGAGGGATTATACTATCCGTGTAGCGAAAACAAAGGCGCTGATCAGCTGTGCAGTTACTGCACAGCTGATCTGCGCCTTTGTTTTCGCATAAGCAAAAATCTGGTTTTCCCATGACATGTCTCGTATAGTGTCCTTGACAAGACACATTAATTACCTACCCAGAGTTCTGGTTAACACCTAGTAATGTTGGTGTTGTCCCAACATGATTGAAAATTTTTTGACTGGGACATTAAGCTGCAACCAAACCATAATTATCATTAGCATATTAGTATTCAGCATAGGCGTACCACCCATTATGCACAGTACGCATGTGCGTGATGTAAAAAATTAAAAATAGCTAAATTTATGGTGTTTTTTTGTCATTTTTCAATAAAAATTGAGCTTTTTTGCCCTTGGTGCGTATAAATCGAAATTTTCTGGTTACGCCTATGTTCAGGAGTTGCTTTTTGCTTGTAAAACTTGGTTCTTTAAATGAAAGGCATTCAGTTATCAACTTATCACAGATCTCATAATTTTTTTATATATATGCATGTGAAAATCCTTTTAAAGTGCAAAGATTTGTATGGCGCTTTGTTAATCATGTTTTCCTCCTTGTTTTCGCCTCTGTTGACATTTGCAAAATGAAATAAAACATTACAAGTAATCATAAGAAAATTTGTGAGATTTCATGCAGGATACTTTATTGGTCTTTTGCCAGTTTAATCAAGTTATGGAAGCTGGTCGGGTCTGACCTTTGTCTCGACTTGCTTTCCTGATTTTGTAAATTTGGTTGTCTGGTCTGGAACACTGTTTCACTTGTCCGCTACTTCAATACTTGTGAAAGGATGATCACTGGACGCTAGTTGTTAACTGCATATGAAAAGCTTAAACATTAACATGTGCTTAAAATTACTGAACATTTAGATATTATCTGACCTATATCTGAAAGTTTGTTAGTTTGTTGTCATTTAGATGCCATTGTCAATGTATGATTGTCATTCACATTTGAGCCGCACACGAGAAAACTGGTCTTCGGTGTTTCCGACCAGGTCTGACACAAATCAAACTGTACAAGCATAGAAGAAGGCTAGAGGCTGGAAGTTTCGGATTTATGAAAAAAGAGGAATTGTACTATCGGAGAAGCGAAAACAAAGGCGCTGATCAGCTGTGCAGTTACTGCACAGCTGATCTGTGCCTTTGTTTTCGCATAGCAAAAATCCGGTTTTCTCATATGCAGCTCATTTGAAAAAGGCATAAAAACATATTTTACATGTTTGTGTTTTATTTTGTTCCGTGTTCTGTAGAGAAGTTTTGCATCATATTGAAATGCCTTTGCAATATATTAGCCGCCTCGTGGGAAAACCAACAATGTGGTTTCCGAAGAGGTCGGACACAAACCGGCCTGTACAAGCACAGAAAAGAGCTAGAAGCTTGAAATTTCGGATTTAAGTAGAAGAGGAATTGTACTATCCGAGTAGCGAAAACAAAGGCGCTGATCAGCTTCGCGGTTACCGCGAAGCTGATCTGCGCCTTTGTTTTCGCCTATGCAGATTGTTGGTTTTCCCATGGAGCGGCTCATATGTATATGCATGCATGTGGTCGAAAGACATTTGATGCTAAATATTTTGTCCCACAGCATTTCTTTCGGTCCCCGTCCATTGGCTGCTGGTACCTCCAGGTAAACCTTATAACCGACTGACCAACCACCTGATTACTGGTTGACAGCCTTCAAAGGAAAAGAGATTTAGTGAAACCATCCATACATATAAGCCTTTGTTGTTTACTTGTGTGGTTATACTCGAAGCACATTTCGGATGTCATGAAATCCCGTGTTTGGTAGACATCCCTTACATGTGATACCTCCCTCATCATCAGGGAGACTCCAGGAAATAAGTCGTAAAATTGGTAAAAATTCTTCTAAAAAAATACCATTTTTTTAACAAAAATTCAAAACCTCCCTGAAATGAATCGGGGAGATTTGCTATATATTCTATACATTTATTAGGCTCACAAGGTGAGCTTATAGGATGGCCATGATCCGTCGTCCGTCCGTCCGTCGTCCACCATTTTCAAAGATCTTCTCTGAAACCGCTCGGCCAATCAAAGCCAAATTTTATATGAAGCATCTTGCGGGAAATGGACTGAAGGTAGGTAATTCTGAAAAATATTTGGACCCCAGGGGTTGATCTGCCCCCACCCCGGGGCAATATACATGTATATTACAAAAATATTCAAAGATCTTCTCTTAAACCACTTGGCCAATCAAAGCCCAATTTTATAGGAAGCATCTATGGGAAGGGGGAATCAATGTGTTTATAAATAATCCAGGTCACATGACCAAGATGGCCGCCATGCCCATATATGGTAAAAACCCTTTAAAATTCTTTTTCTCCTGAACCAATGGACCGATTTCAACAAAGCTTGGCATGAAGCATCGGGGACTGAAGTACTACAATGTGTATATAAATCATGACCGTTGGATGACCTTGACCTATTTTACAGCAAGGTCAGCATAGGTCGCCAATGCATTTGAATGGGGAAAACTTTTAAAATGTCATTTAAAGTGAAAGTCTTGCAGGAAATGGGCAGTAGGACTGAATATTAATGATTCTGAAAAAATTGGACCCCAGGGGCTCATTTGCCCCAGCCCCGGGGCATTATACATGTATATTACCATAATATTCAAACATCTTCTCCTCTGAAACCGCTTGGCCAATCAAAGCCAAATTTCATGTGAAGCATCTATAGAATTGTGAAATCAATGTGTGTATAAATAATCAAGGTCACATGACCAAGATGGCCGCCATGCTCATATATGGTATAAACCCTTCAAAAGTCTTCTTCTCCGGAACCTGTGGACCAATGTCGAAGAAACTTGGCATGAAGCATCGATGACTCAAACTTGTACTACAATGTATGTATAAATCATGACCCTGTGATGACCTTGACCTATTTTAAAGCAAGGTTAACATGGGTTGCCTATGGATGTATTTGAATGGGTAAACTGTTAAAATGTTATTTGAAGGGAAAAACTTGTATCGATTATTCTGAAAAAAAATGGCCCAAGGGCTTCATCTGCCCCTATACTGGGACTATTTTCTATAACATTCTATATACAGCAGATCTCAGGTGAGCGTTTACAGGACCATTGGTCCTCTGGTTCAAAAATCTCCCTGAAATGGAACAAAAATCTCCCTGATTCCTCTTTCAGACTCATCACATGTATGCCCTTAAAGTGGAGGCAACATCCAGACATGGCCATAGCTGTTGACTGGGATGTAAAGCAATAAACAAACATACAAACAGCATGTTGAACCAGAGTATTAATCATGGCCAAGCAGGCGCTCAACTAACAAATAGTTATGAAAATTCAGAGTGCTTTCGAAGGTATGTTCAGGTCTGTCAGCCCTCCTGAAAAAAGCCATATACATGCCCCCCCCCCCCCCCCACCACCACAAGGCCTTAAATATTATGACCCCCCAACCAAAGGTGGAGGACATTGTTTTTGGTGCGGATCCCGTCGGCATCCGCGTAGCTTCTTTCCGACCCGATATCTTTTGAACCAGTGGATGGATTTTGACCAAACTTGCATAGATACATGGTTGGGAGGGGGGGGGGAAGAGTTGATTAGATTTTGGTGACCTTGACCTCATTTTCAAGGTCACCAGCCCATGAAAAAAGACCAAACTTGCACAGAAGCATTGTTGGGAGGAGGTTCAGAGTTGGTTAGATTTTGATGACCTTGACCTAATTTTCAAGGTCACGAGTCCATAAAAACTGTTAAATTAGTTTTTCCGATACGATATCTTGTAAAACTAATTGATGGATTTTGACCAAACTTGCGCTGAATTATTGTTGGGAGGAGGCTCATAGTTGATAAGATTTTGGTGATCTTGACCTAATTTCCAAGGTCACTAGTCAAAAACTGTTGAAATTAGTCTTTCTGACGCGATATCTTGTAAACTAATTGATGGATTTTGACCAAACTTGCACAGAATCATTGTTGGGAGGAGACTCAGAGTTGATAAGATTTTGGTGACCTTGACCTAATTTCCAAGGTCACTAGTTCATAACTGTTGAAATTAGTCTTTCGGACGCAATAACTTGTAAACCAATTGATGGATTTTAACCAAACTTGCACAGAAGCATTGTTGTGAGGAGGTTCAGAGTTAGAATTTGGTGATCGTGACCTTATTTTAGACAGGGTCCAAAACAAGTTTAAACAACTACCACACCATACAGAACAAGATGGGCATGGTGTCTTCCATAGAAAAACTTCATATCACAAGGTAACTACACTTCAATTACTAAACGGTTGGATGGACATAGTTTTCCTCAGAAAACACTATTTTAATTGAGTTTGAAGCGTCATCAACATCTTTTTAGCCAGTAACCATATATCGTATATATTCTATGGAATTTGCAAACCATTTAAATTAAACTGCAGTGTTTTCCTTCAGGAGTTTTCACACTACTGACAGCTTCTGAGGAGTATTCTGACAAAACGGTTGAGAATTTTAGGATGCAGAGAAACATTTGTGATTTTTTTTTTTTGGGGGGGGGGGGGGGGGGGGGCATCGTTGTCCACTTTTGACAGTTTTGTGGTAATTGGAGGGCAAAAGGGGTCAAATCCCTGAAATTGGAATTAGTGGAATTAGTGGACATTTTTCATTCCCTTATCTGCGGCGTTTTTGTTCAAACGGGTATACGAATGCATACTGGAGATGGACCTTGTAGTGTATGTTTAACTTGTTTCAGAAAATTCGTAAAATATGATATTCCGTATGAAGGGAGAATTTCAGATCGAGAAAAAAGCAGGTTTTTTTTTTTTTTTTTTTTTTTTTTTTTTTTTTTTTTTTTGTTGTTGTTGTTGTTGTTGTTGTTGTTTTTTCGTTGAATATACTTGTTACATCACAAAAGTCTGGCGCCCTAAAACAAACGATTCTGTAATTGGTATAAATTCTGTGGTTTCAGTGTTTTATCGTTAATTTGCTGAATTCTTAAATTCCACATTGACATCCGATATATTTAATGATGACAAACAAGCATAAAGACCAGGTCATATCTGGTTTAATCTTCGCCCTAATAATTTTCCTTCTTGATTAGGAGCTACTGTGCATATTTAGCAAAAGTCAACATATTACTGGAATCAATATGCCATTTACTCGGGCAGTTTCTCAATTATTCATAATAAGCACTGATAATGCCTAATTAAGAAATTGAGTGCTATATAGGCCATGTCTATGATGCTCTTGGTATGACCAAAACATGATTATGAAGCTAACAGAGTTTTTTTTTTTTTTCTTTCTCTCTCATTCTTCAGTATCATTATCTGAGCCGCCTCGTGAGAAAACCAACAATATGCATAGGCGAAAACAAAGACGCAGATCAGCTTCGCGGTAACCGCGAAGCTGATCAGCGTCTTTGTTTTCGCTACTCGGATACATGGGATAGTACAATTCCTCTTGTACTTAAATCCGAAATTTAAAGCTTCTAGCTCTTTTCTGTGCTTGTACAGGCCGGTTTGTGTCGGACCTGTTCCGAAACCACATTGTTGGCTTTCCCACGAGGTGGCTCAATTCTATTGTTTGTTCTAAAACCTGTTTACTTATATGGAATTTAAAAGACCATGCTCTTCTAGTTGGAAACAGGACAACAGAAAAACATGGAATAAATAAATAAATACGATTTTGATCATGCAATAATACAAATTAATCTGTTCAGAGATTGGATTAGCGGTGTCCTAACTACTTGAACGCTTACTTAAAACAAATTTAAATCTGCAGTAATCCCCAGATCGCTTCCTACGTACTTTGGGCCAGACATGTTCTTTTATTTTGGATACGTTTTCTTGCGCAAATCTACGAAACAGTGGTTTTGGGGTCTTTTAGACATCAACAAGTGGTTTTTGTGTCGGGATATCTTAATTTTGGTGAGTATCATGATTTCCTAGAACTGTTTAGATAGTTTTTGCCAAAAGTAAAAATTAAATATGTACAGAACCAAATTTATGTCATCAGAATTAACATGGGGAAACAAATTATCATAGAATTTTACGTTTATATTGTGGTTTAGTGACCAAGTCAAATTTCAGAATTTAGACGGAATAACCGCTTCCTGGGTATACACCAGTAGTATGGGGAGTTGTATAATTTCGCCGACATTCTGATGCTCTATCACGTCTAGGCCATCGCGCTCCTCCACAATTGAAATTACGTGGATAACATACTACTGTCTAAACACCATCTTCCAGAAACTGCATTTTTCAAAATCTCACTTTTCTGAAAGACCTCAAGAAAAATATGACATGTCACCATTTTGCATTTCATAAGTCTTAAAAAGTGTTACAAAAATTTCGAAATTCGGTTAACAAATAAAAAATTTATGCCAGAAAGTAATTTTGGATAGGACTTTTTCAATTAAAAAAAGTCAGCAAGGGAAGTAGCGTATGGGGCTTAGCTAGCGTAGTCTGCGGTCCGGGTTCGAATCCGATCCAAGGCATGTGGCAGGGTTGTGGTCGCCCGTCCAATGTCGGTGGTATCCCCGGGTTCTACGGTTTCATCATACACCACGTTAAACCCCAAGACACCAACATCCGCGCCTTCAAGAACTTTATGATTTCTAGCTTTAAAGAATAAAGTCGGCTTTCTAAATGTAATCGAAGTGAAAAAATGAACAATGCTTATAGTGTAAATGGTGTTCTCGGACAGCTATTGCAATGACTCGAACATGACGACCCTAACTCGTCATTGAATTTACTAATGATAAAACAATTCATGATATGAATAGAACAGCGATTCGAACTCGTCGGTGATATAGGGGATGCCGCCATTTGACCAATGGAGACCTGAGTGCGCGTTTCCTTGGTATTCTCCATAAGTAAAAAGTGCACAGCAGCTGGCAACTACCCTACCTGAATCTGTGGTAGGGAGAAATGGTCTTATTAGAAACAAGAAACATCTTTAAAAAAGATAATTGTCGAAGATTAATATCTATTCTGCAATAGGGTACAGGATGCAGGAGAGACAGACAGACAGACAGACAGACAGTATGACTTTTGCAGAGCCAACTCCAGACATGACTGAGAGGAAATGCTTTTCAAATGTCCTTACGGCGAGAGTCCTTAAGAGTCGTTGGACCGAAACGACTCGTTCTGTTGAGCAGAGCCTTTGATCCGAACACGCCTAAATTTAATGGAGAAAATCCGAACGCATCTTATCTACGATGGCCTGCATGGATCATAAAATTTCAAAATCCACAGATTTTAGATTTTAATTTTTCTTTGCAAAAGCTTTCGTCACACAAAAAGCGATTAAAATGAATAACAACAAGGACCAATGATGGCTTGTATAGTAAAAAAAAACATCATCTTAAAGTACTTTTTAAAGAGATGCAGTTTGTTGCCTTTTTCATCTTCCATATGGGAAAACCCCGGATGCAGGTCAAAAATGATCTGAGATGTCTTCGACAAATAAGCTTCATGACAAAATTCTTCAAACTGATGGTCACCAACCCCCACCCCATCATGCCTGATAAGAGCGATCGAGCTATATGGCCCATTAAACAGTTTTTAGTCTTTAGCAGTGGAAGTCTGAGCTCCGGCTTAATAATTATATCCTTGAATATCAAAACGCCAAGACTCTGCCGAACGAGCACCTTTGGAAAAAGAGCTGTTCAATCGGTCTATCCTATGTCCCCTTTGTTCCGTACGCTTTTCTTTCTGTTTTGGATAGTGGAAGGGTCGGCAACTGACGTGTTTTACTTTTCCGTACACGTACATACTGTTTCAACTGTGTGTTTCCCTTTCTACAATGTTGTCCGGTTAATCGCATCACCATATTAATCAGCGTTCAAGAGTTCACAAGTGGTGTAAAATATGTACATAACCATTCTTTTATACAACATAAGATTTAAAAAAGATTATGTTCAAAAACCAAAATAACGATTAACTTAATCGGCTTGTGGGGTATGACATAGCTTTCCACTAAAGTTCGCTTTGGCGCATTTTAACTACAGGCAGAACAGAGAAAGGGTCTGTTTTTCATTCACGAAAACTTGCCCATGCAATATACAGAGATTTTTTTCAGCCAAAAAAAGAGAAAATTTCATTCGAAAAATTTTGATATCTTTAATAATATTCAAAATATTATTTTGTGTGTACACACTAGAACCGACTCTGCGAAGCAATTGTAATGAGTACCCACAATCTATGTTTTGAAGCAAAAATAAGGAAAAAGTATTCCCTTTTTAACCCCAGTTTTATTATACAAAAGTGGGGTATAAGGGGGTAGTGCATTTCATGGACATTTTATCGTGATGAAAAAAAAATTGATTCCGTTGTTCTTGTTTCAGATTCTGTACCAAAATGGGGGACAAACAAACACAGGCTGTGATATGTAACTTCAAAGAACAGAGTAGGCTTGAGAAGGCGCTTCAAATGCTCAAAATCGAAGAAGCATACGCCCTCAGTCTGATCAATTTAGACAGCAAAGTTCTCAAGATAGGATACAAAAGACTGAAAGACAGGGTAGCGAAAACGAAATCTCATTTAACGAATGATCAGATAAATGAAATGAAAACTCTTGAAGAAAATGGTGAATTGAAAGAGAAAGTGATCAAAATGGAATCGGAAATTAGAATAGCTGCTGCAGAGAAAAGACTGAAACTGTGGTCAGACAAGAAGGCACATTCAGTAACGCCGCGAGCAAAGACCGCCAAACCAAGGCTTGAAACGGAATCTAGAAGCTATTCGCCAGCAGGTTCTAACGTTACCAGTCTACATTCAACAATGGAAATGAAGCAGAATATCAAGGCGATCCACGACTTGAGACGAAAATCCATTGATATAAGGGGCTCGTTAGATGCAATGGAAGCAGCCTTTAAACAGACGGATAAAGAAAGTGCCAGATCAGTAACACTTACCCCACATCGGCACGTATCTATCAGCAGTAATAACGCGGACGAAGTTGATAATTATAAACAAAGGCGGAAATCTCGTATAAAAACTGACGCATTTATGAGACCAGCTGGTGAACCTGTCAAAAGACAAAAGAGCCTAGAGTTTCGGACACCGAGTGCTACAGAAATTAGTGGACCGCATTCGCCATCATTTGCCGATGAAAGTTTACAATATGACAAAGAGTCAGCACCAATACTTAAACATAGTGCTGATTCCGCAAAACATAAACATGTTTCTAACTTAAAACCGACCGATATTGCAAACATTGAAAGAAATCCTTCCGTGCCTGTTATGAACAAAAGGGGGTCGATTCGACCACAAACTGGTCACCCGTCTTTAAGGAGTAAAACAGTTTTCGCAAAGAAGCGTCCTGCTACATCTCTAATCAGCGCATCCAGAGACAAATCAAATGACAAACGGAGATTGTCACAAGTTATAACTCGAACTCCGTTTTCTTCGCATGACTTAGACAAAGATGAGAAGAAATCTGCCCTAGATAGTCCGTTTAGATCCATTAGAGAAGGCACTCTTACAGCGCATGATGAAAAGACAATTGACAAAGATATGGGAGAAGAAATTCATAAAGCCATCAAGAAGGAATTCATTCGTAAAGAAGCTGCAACGAGTCTTCACATTGAAGACAAAATTGACACTTTCTTTGAAAGAGTAGATGAATATGTTCATGGAGAGAAACCGCGCGCGAATGAAATTAATATACCCGTTCCTGTGTTTAGAAAAGCTGCAAGAGACGAGAGGAAAAGTCCACCAAGGAGAAACCATCAGCACAGAAGCGAACTAGAGAAAGCTATACATAATACTGCAACAAGTAAAATTCTTCATGGAGTGTTTAGCTAGGAGTGTAGCATACTCAGGCGCCCATAATTACCATTTTTCGGGAACAAATGTAACTTTTTGGCGGCATGAACGCCACATATTGTAATAATTATACAATGACATAGATAGTGATTAATGTTGAACTATAATTATGTTCATGTGATGGTTACCCCTTAGTGAATGGAGTGAAAGTAAATATACGATCACTCAAGATGGATTCGCGTAGACTAAATAACCAGATAAGCCAGTATATGGCTATTTGAATGTTAATTGCCACGTGCTAGCTTTGAAAAGCTTTATTGAAGGTGCCTTTTCAAATTTCAAAAAGCAACGAAAAGCCATTATCCCTCGATAAAATTTAATACTTTCATGTTGTGTGTCTTTTTCATATGATTCCAGATATCACCCTATAGATTCAATGTACGACACTAATTGCTGAATTGCAGTCACTAATTGCTGAAAATCTCGAAATAGACAAATCACACCAGACTGCGATTTGGCATGTTGAAAGATCCAAGGAAGCGCATACTTCTGGTTTCATTCTTTATTTTCAAAAGTGTTCAATTGTCAAACTAGAAGAGACAATGTGCGATTTTCGACTGCCATCAAAAAAGAATGCCTTCCGCATGCTCCTACAAACATCTTTTGTGGTAATTTTGCCATAACACGGCACGCATGCATATGTAAAAGCAATCAAAGGTAAAAGATGGCACATAAACAAATCCGATTACCAGAAAACATGCAAAATACGTACTTACCACTATCGTGCGAATTTTGTCCGAAAAATGCGCTAATCCACTGGTGACAGCTACTTCTCTCTTTTTCTGTCGTACAGTGAATCTATAGGGTGAGATATTGTCCATGCTTTAACTTTCTCCATATACAGTTGTAAAGTCACAATTTTAACAGAGCACGACTGGCATTGAACTCAATGTGGGACGGAGATGCAACTTACTAAAATGAAAAAAGGATATATGAGCCTGTCCGCGAGAAAAGGTACAAGATGGCACATCATTTTCTGGAAAATTAATTTCAAAAGATTTGATGTCAATTATTGGTCATATATTTATCAAAACTACCTTTCAGCCTTCGAGATAAATTCGCACGGATGTAGATATTGCTCAGCATACCAATCTGAGTGAGATTTGGTCTGTCACTAATAGCAACACAAGATCATTTGCGTTGCCATGGCAACCAGTAGCACAATTTTAGTATAGTCGTATCTATACTTGTACTTAATGTATTGTCTTAAAAATAGTATTAAATGAAAGGTCAGTGAATGTCCTTTATTCTTTTGATAGTAATTTTGAATTAGCTCATCTGCATATTCATGAATATTCATTAATAATTCATTTTTTCTCCCATTTTTTTTTCATATTATTTTGACTTTAGACTTAAAGGCAATGTCAAATACAAGCGGTCAGTTCTTAAATACCAGCTATAAATGAATTAGGACATTGTCCATCGCAAAATACAAGAAAATCAAGATAATTAATATACCATGTTTAAAGAATAATGTTTCCATGGTAATCAATATTTCAAAGACAGGGCTGACATAACAAATAATTATTCAACCATAACTTACCTAATACCCAACTCACTTTATCAAAACTGGTGTCAGATTAAAGGGAATGAATTTTCTATCTCAGTATGTCACCGTAATCGAATGAACTCATTAGCATAATCATGAATATTCATTGCAACATAACAATTTTACCATTTTAGTCATAAGTTGAACTTAAATATTAGTAAAATGAAAACATACCAAAACGTTGTATGTAATCGTCCAAATACCTAAGATTTAAAAGTTGCTTATGATGCAAAACAAGAGAAAGAATAAATATTTCTGTGAGCAGATTTAAAGCATTTCTTCTGTTTCCATGGCAACCAATGTTTCATAAGACGTGCTTATGATACAAACGGCTACTTGCTATTGTCAATTTTTCACTTTGTATTACAAAGCAGACACATTTTCAAATTTTATTTTATTTTATTTTTAACGGTATATCCAAATAAGAAAATGATTTCGTGTTCCCTGAATTTTCAAAAGGCGACATTTTATCTAATCATTATTAATTCCTATGTATATATCTATAGATACTACGTCATCCTTATCTCTATGCTTTTATACGTGCCAGAGAGTGTGTAAATGAAAAATAAAAGCAAGAATTCAAACTCCCACAATAGTCCAGTTGCCAAACTTGGATTTTGCCTGTGACCTGGAAATGTGTGCCGCATAAAATGTTTTTTTATGATTTTCACTTCTTGACACCTTTCAGATGAAGAAACCGAGTGATGCCACCTTGGCATCATTGAGCATTTTGAAATATTCAAAATGGCCGACCAATGGCGGAAAATATCGCAAAAATCAGCATTATATGTGTATGTGAAGCCAAATGTACACTTCTCTTGTTGTCCTTATCCTCTTTCTGGTTGGTCAGACCATGCCAGTTCAAAAGCCGGGATTAACATGAAAACATTATCACAGAGTTGCATATACCCAATGGTCTATGATTAAAACGCCCGTTTTATGTTCTAAACGATATAAACATCATAATTAGGTTTGTTTATGTTTTGACCCTCCTATCATAACAATAAGGCAAAATGGTGTCCAAGATGGCCGCCAGAATCATGATATAAAGAACTTTTTCTTTGATTAAAGCAGCATTCCTGTGCTGCATGCAATCAATACCTCGTGTTTGGAATGTTCACTTTATTTTGTTTACAGCATAAGGTAGAGATTTTGTTACGTTTTGACCCAACACTATAACAGTACTGCAAGATGGTTGTCAAGATGGACGCCTTAATCATAATATAAGAGAACATGGCATCTCATTAAAAAAAACCTCATCTAAATGTAGGGAGCGCGGTGGCCTAGTGGTAGAGCGTCAGACTCCGAATCGAGAGGTCATGGGTTCGATCCCCACAAGGGTCACCGTGCTGTGTCCTTGAGCAAGACACATTAACTCCCTAGAGTACTGGTTAAAACCCAGGAAGCGATGGCTCCGTCCCGTCATGACTGAAAAATTGTTGACTGGGTTAGACCCCAATACAATACAATACAATACATCATTTAAATGTATATTTGTTAAGTTTTTTTAAGTAAGCAGAGTAAAGAGAGATTATCGGATTTTGCCTGAGCGAAACTTAAGGCGCTGATTTGGATGTAGCCCTTAGCATGCTACTCTTCATCATTGTGCTAAAGGCTTTAACCAGAAGTTTCGAAAAGGATGCTCTTGGGAGCTTTTGTATGCAATGACCGAGAACTAATTGGAAAGTTGGAAAGCAGAAATGGAGAGGAAATGCCTGCGGATGTACACGAAGAAGTCAAAGGTAATGGTCCCTGGCCCTAATCTGGACCTTCTAATTTTACCATCTAACCCAAATGTTACGCCCTTCAGTGAAAACGTTCTGCAATTATGATTGCATAGGGCATCTTGGCTATTTGTATATAGGTCTCATTGCTATTATTTGGTGCCAAAACAAAACAAAATACAACAAAGGAATGCTGATTTAATCAGACATATACAGAAGTTGTGCATAACACACATCACTTCGGAATTGTTGCCCCATGCATCATCATTACTCATTAGCTGACGAAAATCGAGTGAATAACCAACCCTATTAATGAATTGCAGGTATACTAAAGCCCGTCTCACACAGAACACACGGGTTACACGGTTGGCCACCTGTGTAAACCGTACAAACAACCGAATAAACCGTGGCCTTATCCAACTTACACTCGGGCCATTCGAATGTATCCGTGTAAGCCGTGTATGATTTTTAAAACTTTTAAAAACTGGCACGGGTGCGATGTCCGTGTATAATCGTATAAGCGATCGTACAAGACCGTGAGAGACCGTGTGAGACCAGTTGTATGTCTAGTTCAGTTGGTATTTTAATTTTATCATTGTCTTTTGTTTTTGTTCCTTGTATTAAATAGTGGACAGTGCACGTTATCGTGTACACATTTCATTTCATTACTCTTCTCATTTTTGTATTATTTATCTTATAGTCTTCTGTTTGTCATTGTTTGTACTTGTACACTTGTATATACTGAGGGCCTCATGGAAGATTAGCTTTTACATATATCTATTTATGTAAATGATGCTAAATGTTGTCACCCTCGTAAAATAAAGACGTTACTTACTTACTTACTTACTTACTTACTTACTTACTTACTTACTTACTTACTTACTTACTTACTTACTTACTTAATTTACTTACTTACTTACTTACTTACTTACTTACTTACTTACTTACTTACTTACTTACTTATTTACTTACTTACTTACTTACTTACTTACTTACTTACTTACTTACTTACTTACTTACTTACTTACTTACTAGGTAATAACTTTTGTATGTCGTTCACTTCACTTTAAATTGACTTTATAAAACCGTAAGACAGCGATGAACGTGCCTTTCGCCAGCGCGGCTAGTGTCAAATGTCATTTGCTGTCCTCCATTTCGACCAAATTTTTTTCATAGCAAAATTGTATTTTACTTTATTTTCTTATTATTTTGATGCAGAATGTCCAGAATGTATAAAAAGACAAAAAGAGCTGATAGGCAGCGATGATGAGAATGGTATTAAGCGTTCCTTTCGTAGGCAAATCTTCCTTCCGTCGCCTAAATTTAGTGAGCTTTCTTTACTTATAAGTTCCTCTTTTTGCACCAAATAACTTTTTTGACATTGGTTACCTGTATTTCCAATATTGATTTTTTTAAAGCAGGGAACCAGCGAATAGTGCAAAAATGGTGAATTGGAACCGTGTGCCCAACCGTGTTCTGTGTGAGACGGCCTTAAGCTTTATTGATTTTCTCTCGGTTAATACAGTGAGTTCTCAAGGGGGCGGGAGCCTGAGGTATGTCCATTCCACCATCCGTTCACGACCTGATCTTTTACTTTAATAGTATACAGAAGAAGTCAGTAAATGTGGTAAATTTTAGCCTATCTTCCCCTTGAGAACTCACTGTATTAACCGAGAGAAAATCATTAAAGCTTATTACCGTTGGGTATTAAAAGCAAATGTATGTCTAACGCGACAGAGTGGACGTAATGAGACGACTGGATCATCCGGGTTAAGGTAGGTTAGTATCTGTGACCGATCGATCGTTTGGCTCGGTAGCTCTGGGTTCGAGTCCCGGTCGGGCCACTTCTTTCTCCTCCCCTGTGGCATTTGGTGGGCCTGTGCTCGGGCTGCGAGCAGCAACCTGAAAGAGACTCCGGTTCCGGCATGGTTCCGAGCAGATTCGGTGACGATTCTAATTAAGCAGAGGAAAATGTAACCGGTCGATCGTGTGGCTGGGTAGCTCAGTGGTAGTGCTCGCGCGGTAAGCGAGAGACCTAGGGTTCGAATTCCGGACAGGCCACGTTCATTTTCCGCCCCTGTGACATGTGGTGGCCACAGTGGGTCCGAGCTCGGGCTGCGAGCAGCAACCTGAAAGAGACTGTCTCGTCGGTTCCGGCATGGTTCCGAGCAGATTTGGGGACGTATCTAATTAAGTAGGGGGAAATGTAACCGGTCGACATGTGGCTCGATAGCTCAGTAGTAGAGTGCTTGCACGGTAAGCGAGAGACCCTGGGTTCGAGTTCCGGTCGGGCGACGTTATTTTCCCGCCCCTGTGACATTTGATGGCCAGTGTGGGTCCGTGCTCGACCCGTGGGTCCATGAAAGAGACTGTTTCGTCGGTTGCGGCATGGTTCCGAGCAGATTCGAGGGCGAATTAAGCAGGGGGAAATGTAACCGGTCGACATGTGGCTTGGTAGCTTAGTGGTAGATTGCTCCATCAGTAAACGAGAGACCCTGGGTTTGAGTTCCTGTCTGGCCACGTTCTTTTGCCGCCCCTGTAACATATGTATCTTGCAAACGTGAAGTTTTGGAACGTTTCTGCCCAATGCTTGTTTCTGACTCCTATGCTGCTGTGTTCAAGAGTATTTAAAGATCCAGGCCAAATTCAAGAAGGGTGTCGTCTGTTGTGGTTCGACCAGATACCGTGTAAGGTCAGCTTTCATTCCATATATAGGGCTAGCCGCTTTTTGTAAAAGCTAATACTTGTATCCTTATATGATATAATTATGATATGATAATAAGCCACCTTGGGTTATTGTTATTATTTGAGAATAAACACTAAATCGTGCTGTTCACATCATTATATGAATATTTTAAACACATGATATTTGGTGTATACAACACAGTAATGGTATTTATAATCAGAGAACAGGTTCTTTTGAATTGTAATTACGACGGCCATCTTTCTTTATTGATGTGATGTGGTGCCGTAACTAAAGCCAACGCATTTAACTATTGTGTGTAAAACAAGAAATTGACATTTCAAACTCAACACACTGTATATATTCTACAATTGAATGTCGTTTTAACCAGAGAATGCCTCTTTTATAATGATTACGGCATCCATCTTGGACACCATCTTGCATTTATATTAATACGTGGGTATCAAAACTTCGAACAATCTCCATTACGATGTTTACAACATAAGATGAGCATTTCAACAGAGATTGATGTCTATATTCAACTCTGGGGTTCTCTTTTTCTTGTTTATGGCGACCATCTTGGACGCCATCTTGATTTTTCAAAAACCCTCAATGATGCCAGGGTGGCATCATGCAGTTTCTGAACAAGCATGGTCTAGTAAACTGTAAACCACAATAAAATTTCATGCGGCACCACCTTCCATGTTATGCTGATGGCAACCGGACTATTGCCATGCAAACCAAGGGTTGTTGGTTTGGAAAAAATGATATTTTTAATATTTTTGCTCTAAACATAGATTGTGGGCACACATTAGAACCGTCTCGCCGAGGCGGTTCTAACGACGTACATATCCGGCAAAGACGTTTTCTGTCCGAACCGGAATAGCTTTTATGATTATATATTTTGATTAGCAATATGGTGTAGCGGTAGCTATGGGGTGCCGTTTTACTATAAAATCCCGATTTTTTGATATCAGAAATTCGATTTTTTGATATCAAAAAATATTTTTTGATATCAGAAATTCGATTTTTTGATATCAGAAAATATTATTTGATATCAGAAAATATTTTTTGATATCAAAAAATCGATTTTTTGATATCAGAAAATCGAATTTCTGATATCAAAAAATCGAATTTGTGATATCAAAAAATCAGGCTTATTTTTTGATATCAGAAAATCGAATTTTTGATATCAGAAATTCGATTTTTTGATATCAGAAATTCGATTTTCTGATGTCTCAAAAATTGGAATTTTTGATATCACAAAATCGAATTTGTGATATCAAAAAATCAGGCTTATTTTTTGATATCAGAAAATCGAATTTCTGATATCAAAAAATCGAATTTCTGATATCAAAAAATGGAGAGTATTTTTTGATATCAAAAATTCGATTTTGTGATATTAGTGAGGGTCGAGATGTATTCTCGTGCGATTTTCGTGCTAAAATTGATTTCTTTGCTTAAATGATTGTTTGTGTGTTATTATTATGGAAAATGATGGGGTTCAATTTTTCCGACTCCTCGAGCCAATTCTATGGGCTCTTTTTCAAGGCCACGCCCATTTTTGCGCATTAACTACACTGTTGACACTTGTTGTGTTGTTTCTGCTACTAAAACTAGCTTTTCACCTTGTATTTTGCATCTGAGACCCCCGCTAGAAGGATATGTAACGATAAAAACACATTTATGATAGGTATTGACGATGTAAGCACAATATATCTTTAAAACATAGTGGGTGGGGTAATTTAATGGAGGAAATAAGTATGAAAATTAACCATACTCTATCACCGGCGTATAATGACACTGAAAGAAAACAAATCACATCAAGCAGATGAATATTATGTAATAAACAGTTGTTAACATGGTATCATCTTTGCATTGCCCATAATTAACTATATACGAGGGTCATTCAATAAGTAATGCGAATTGGCATGCAATTTCTTCTACGTTAGAATTATATGCCCTTAACTCTGTTTCTAAAATATTAAGCTAAATTCGTTAGGATAAAGCTATTGCATGCTTGATTGTGTCTACGCAGTGCCTATACATGTTATACACGAGGGTCGTTAAAAAGTAGTATAGACACATATGTAATTTCGCGCATTGCACAGTACATGTAATGCATAAAAATGCACACATAACATTATTACAATTCAACTGTGCTAGAATCGATCTTAGCTAATACAATGTAAGATTACACACTTCTGGTGAATTATATAGTGCCATGTAAACGTGATCATTCTTGTGATTTTAATAATTATATGATAGTTTCAAATAATGGATAAACCAAAGCCCATGCATTTTATTGAATAAAGTATCGTTAAGAACACCCGACAATGATTTAAACGTCATACAAGTTAACAAAAATAGGCAATGACTACGCATTAGAGTCATCTTGTTACCTGAAAGCAGTAAATGCGTCCATAATTAATAACTCTAAGTGATAAATAGCAATGTATTGCAGGGTATAGCCACTTACATCAACATCGGTAATAACTCTGCAAACGCCTTTGTACTTTCCATAAGATGCATCTGAAAGGACAAATATCTATGCAAAGGGTGGTCGGGTGGGATATGGGCACCAGCCTATTTGGGCCTAAAGAAATAGATGGGCTGCGTTTGCCTCCAGACAAAGCTTCTACGGTAATGACTGACCATCTGTTTACTGGCCTTTCATGTAGAATCATACATACATAAGCCTTAGTGGCTGAGTTGGGTGGTTATATTTGAAGCACTTTTTGGTTGTCATGACATCCTCATTTTGGGTAAAGTCCCATAAAATGAAGGCAACATCCCGACATGACTATAGCTGTTGGTTTGGACGTTAAGCATCAACTCAAACAAACAACACAAAATATATATTCCAAAAACACATAAATAGTGTCGATTTGATGCAAAGAGGAGTGTCCTGTATGTGTTTCTTTGGTCACACAATTGTATTATTGCATTAAAGTGTCTAGATTACTGGCAGAAATATGCCGAGGCCTGGATAGCGTATTCGATAACAACCGTACTTGTCACCGCCGCGGTGCAGTTCCAATCCGGGTCAAGGCATGTGACAGGCGTCGGTGGTCTTTGTCGCAGTTTTCACGAATCTTCCTTTCGACATTTGGGTGAAATGGCACATCATTTCCCTTCAGTACCGATCAGTATTACATAACCAATTTTATTGGACCGTGGCATAGAGACCCTCCAAGCGGTTAACAATTGCTCATGTGGTCAGGTATTTACCAGCTCTGTGTGGGAGACATCTTGTGACCCATTAATTTCTTAAAACCCTGATGCTGGAAGGCAATCCAAATATACCCATTCAGTCGCAAACAACCTCCAGGCATGACCCTCATAGCTGTAAATGTGATGCTAACCATCGAATCAAACAAAGCAAAGTACATTATTGACCTCTCTAGCACCCTCTCCCACTCATTCCTACTCATTCTCTCTGTACTGTATTGCCAATTGTATTTATCAACTTATTACTTTGAAATAGAGGAGATTAAGAAGCATAGTCGTCATCAAGTGTTCCTCTTTGTTCTCATACAACACTCTTATTAGGACGCTAATACTGACCAGTCAGAATTCAACACCGGAATAACTTACTGGTACTGGAGAATTGTTCTCCGAAGTTGACCAAAACGTATTTTGTTGCGATTTCGATAGTACAGTATTGGGTGCTAGTTATCACTTTATATTATTTCAGAGGTTTCACGTTTAGAAACATACTTCTAAGCAATGTTTAAATTATTCGACCCCGAAACATACTTCTAAGCAATGTTTAAATTATTCGACCCTGTTAAGGAATATGTCTTTTATTTAGACTTCTCGTGTAAAGTTTCGAAATTGCAGTACAATAGTCTGGCTTTTGTTGCTGGTTTAAAAAGAGCTACTGATTAGGGTTTATTACCCGAAACTGTGCAATATACTATCTCCCTTTGCTTCCAAAGGATCAAACCTTAATATTTTATTCATGGTTCGTGATAAACAGAGATCACCAAAGTTTCTGCTACAGCAAGGAATGTAGGTTTGCCTACTTTTTGCCTACTTGTACCTTTTAAACCATTTATTCTCGGGCTGAACACGTTCTGGCCATATTCGAGATCACCTTGTCTTTCCACAAGAAACGAAAAATACCCCAGGACACATAAACATGTACGAAATGTCCATTTCGGAAGTCCATTCAGGTAATTTAGATCCATGCCTGTTAATATGTGCTTCACCAAGACCTTAAATTGTGATTTATTCGTTTAACATTGATCGTGATGATGACTCAATAGAACGAAACAAGTAACTTAATACTTAAAGCAACTGGACATAGGATCGCGTTTTCAACGGTTGAGCGCTTGTTCTGTTTCGATCTGTTTCACTTTCCTTCATATGCATTTGCATTACTTATTAAACGACACTCGTGCATTATCTGTATAATATAATGTTATTAATCAAGTTATTTCGTATTGGACCAGTTACAGGTCCGAGGTTAGCTGTATTGGACCGAGGCCGGAGGCCGAGGTCCAATACAGCTGACCGAGGACCTGTAACTGGTCCAATACGAAATAACTTGATTAATGAGATTTTTATTAATTAACTGTCGAAAGTCCATATTGGTCCATATCATCCTCTATCACATCAAACATATCTTCGCCATTCTTAGCGCCAATGTCTGACATTCTTTTCAAAGATGTTGACATTATTTTTGTTTGTTTGTTCACTATTTTACTGATCGGCTGAATCGCCGCCATTGTTTTTTCACTCAACTCATTCAACGCGGCACGTGACCTTGCACGTGAATTTTGACCAATCAGATGTAGGGATTTCCATATAGATAGCAGGTCAATCCGTATAGATACGAGGTCAACCGTATTAGTGCGAGGTCAGCTGTATTAGGTCGAGGTGAAATCCAGTGTAGACTATACGAAACAAGAAACGTCACCAGTATCACTCAGACCAAATTCTCCGTATAAGTACTATATACTAATAAGTTAATTAATAAGTACAGCTAATATAGCACTGCGCACACACGCCTGCTTTACTCTTAAACAATTATTTACAGCGTTGTTAATCAAGATATAAGAATATTCTCCGACATGTTAGTGGAAAAATGCATGTGAGTTCGCACTAGTTATTGAATGTCCCTCGTATGAAAATGAAAAAGTAGGTTTCTTCTTAAACAATAGCACGTGCAACTTTTTTTTTTTATATTTGTTCATCTGATTCAATGTCGGTTTTTACTCCGCCAGTATAAGTAAGCGAACAGAACGAATTATTCCATTGAATTTCCCCATTAAATACCCCACCCACTTTCAATTAGAAGAAAATATAAACAACAACTGTAATAAATTGGTTCTCTGACATTACATAAGCCATAAAATGATACATTCGATGCACCATACCACACAAAAGTAAAAGTTTCCATTCAGAAACAGCATTATTATTGTCTGCAGTGTAGAAAAATCATAAAATGGGCGTGGTCTTAAGAAAAAGCCCACAAAATTGGGTCAAGGGGTCGAAAAAATTGAACCCCATAATTTTTCAACAATATAACCTATAAACAATCATTTAAAGCAAAAATATCAATTTTAGCACAAAAATCGCACGGGAGCAATATTTCTTACATCTCGACCCTCACTAAAACTTTCTGTGGCACTTTTTAGGACTCATGAGTTGCAAAAAGATGAGATGGTCATATTTTTCTTGTGTTTAAGAAAAGTGAGATTTCGAAAAATGCAGTTTCTGAAAGATGGTGTTCAGACAGTAACTTTATTTACTCATTTTAAAAATAGTCTGTATCTACAAACTGTCACGTCACCATGGTCACAGGCTATATTTCTGTCTGAAAATTAAAATGAGTACACTTTTTCCCCATTGAAAAAATAATTACCAACTTTGACCTTGCCACTAAATAGGTCAAGGTCAACCAAGGGGCACGATTTATATAAACTATGATGGGCTGGAGTGCCCGATGCTAAATACTAAGTTTGATGAAATTGGTTCAAGAGAGCCTTATTTGCTGCATGAGTGAAAAAAAAAATCATTTGGAAAAAAAAAAAATAAGTGTTAATGCCACAGAAACTATCTGCTGCTTTGGAAACCAGTTTTGACCGATCTGACAAAATAATACTAGAGGACCAATGGTCCTGTAAACGCTCACCTGAGACCTGAGATATATACCAATAAACTTGTTTGACTAGAATGGTAATATACATGTATATAACCCCAGGGCCGGGTCAGAGCAACCCCTGGAGTCAATTTCTTTTTCAAATCATAAAACTTCAGTCCATTTGTCAATTTACTGCAAGTTTTGCGCTTCAAATGACATGTTAACAATTTTCCCCATTCAAATGCATGGGCGGCCTAAGTTGACCTTGCCGTAAAATAGATCATCCAAGGTTCACAATTTATATAAACTTTGTAGAGGTCCATTGCCGGATGCTTCATGCCAAGTTTCAAAATCATAGTCCTTCTGGTTCTGAAGAAGATTTTTAAAGATTTTGCTATTTATAGCCATGGCGGCCATCTTGGTCATGTGAACTTGACCATTAATATAAATTTTCATTGCCCCTTCCTAACGATCCTCCGTATTAAGTTTGGCTTTGATTGGCCAAGCGGTTTCAGAGCAGATGATGTTTGTATATTATGGTCATGTCCTGGGGTAGGAGCAGACAACCCCCGGGTAGGGACTAAATTTATTCATAAACATAAATGTTGTGCCCATTTGCCCATTTCCTGCAAGTTTTGCCCTTCAAATCATATCAAAACAATTTTCCCCATTCAAATGCATCGGCTACCTATGTTGACCTTGTCTTAAAATAGGTCATGGTCATCCAAGGGTCAGGATTTATATAAACTTTGTAGAGCTCCATTGCCTGATGCTTCATGCCATCATAGGCCTTCTGGTTCTGGAGAAGATTTTTGAATGTTTTTGCTATTCATAGCCATGGCGGCCATCTTGGTCATGTGACCTGGACCATTTATACAAACTTTCATTGCCCCTTCCTAACGATGCTCCATATAAAGTTTGGCTTTGATTAGCCAAGCAGTTTCAGAGAAAAAGCTGTTTGAATATTATGGTCATATACATGTATATAGCCCCGGGGCAGGGGCAGACAACCCCCTGAGGACAAATTTTTTTCATAAACATAAATATTCTGTCCATCTGCCCATTTCCTGCAAGTTTTGCTCCTCAAATCATATTTTAACAAATTTTACCATTCAAATGCATGGGCAACCTATATTGACCTTGCCGTAAAATAGGTCAAGGAAATCCCAGGATCATGATTTATACAAACTTTGTAGAGCTCCAGTGCCTGATGCTTCATGCCAAGTTTCAGAATCATAGGTCTTCTGGTTCTGGACAAGAAAGATTTTTAAAGGTTTTTGCTATTTATAGCCATGGTGGCCATCTTGGTCATGTGACCTGGACCATTTATACAAACTTTCGTTCCCCCTTCCTAAGGATGCTCTGCATGAAGTTTGGCTTTGATTGGCCAAGCAGTTTCAGAGGAGATGTTTGGCTCAGGTGAGCTAAAAAGCAAAGCAAATGCAAACCAATTAAATGCAAGCAATTTCCAAACACAATGCATCAGAGAATTTGTTTTCAATTGTCCTGTTGAAATTGAGGTCCGACATACTTGGAAGACCGGCTCAGTCCCATCCCAAAAGCTCAGCTCAGGGGAGCTAGTAAAAGCAGCTATACACACCCTGGTTCCCTGCATTCACTTTTAATTTGGAACAGCCTTTTATCTGAGGACTCAATATGCATAGAACACTTCAGTTTTCAGCTAGCCTGCAAAACCTCAGTGAGTATAGAAACTCAAAATTCCTAATTTTCTCAACACCTGTTTTATTCTGAGAAGTTAGTAAAATTGCTCCCATTTGAGCAGGATTCAAAACTTGCTAGCTAGTCAGATGGCTACCTTGCTGGGAAAGAGCTTGTCATATTGTTCATGTGTATTGTTTACATTTTAGTCATACACATGACTAGTATTTTGTTCTTTCCTGCCTTGTGCCTTTGGCTTTGAATTTAAACTTATATGTACAAAACTGGAGAACCTTAATTTGACTCTGCCAGTGGAAAGGATGGTTTTTACTTGGTAGACAAGAATATTGCAAAGATATATAGCCATAACTCATTTGGATGTGTACATAAGACAATGTGAAACTACCTACATTTTTATTTCTATTTGTAGCACAAAACTAATAATCATGTACACATTACTTTTTACAGAGATCTATGGTGAGTGTACAATTATATTCACAACTCTTGACTGTTGAGCATACGTCTACAATATGTCATAGAAGTCTGAATTTTTGTAAGTCGTATAAAGGAACTTGCTGGTGGAAGCTTTTGGAAGCTTACATCAACTTGTAAAATGCTTCTTCTTGAACACATAGCCAATAATATTGGTATTCTAGAATCAGATGAAAATAGGAGAACAGGTCTCCATATAAAATGAGCCGCGTCATGAAAAACCGGATTTTTGCCTATGCAAAAAACAAAGGTGCAGATCAGCTGTGCAGTAACAGTAATGCACAGCTGATCAGCGCCTATGTTTTCGCTACTCAGATAGCACAATCCCTATTCTACTTAAACCCAAAATTTCAAGGGTCTAGCTTTTTGTGTGACTGTACAGGCTGGTCTATGTTGGACCTTTTCAGAAACCCCGAATACCGGTTTTCTCGAATCGCTGCCTCTATTTCTGGAGCACAGGCACTTGTACAGTATTAACCTATTTTTATATTGCTGCATAGAAATAGCATAAATTAAAGCTGAAATTTCACGGCTCTTGACCAGGTTTCAATAAGACGCAGAATTTAGTGTTGTTGTTTATGATAGGGTTTGTTTTTTTAAATCATTCCAATATTATGCCAATGAGACACAAACATCATAAGAGACAAAATAGCATTTGTGTTATCAGAGAAAAATAATTTATACGATTATAAATGAATATGAATATTCATGAACCACATAATGAGAAAACCTGCTCTTTAAAACAGATACAAACATTGCACAGCTGATCTGTACCTGTTTTATTTTACTTGGAGGATAGTACAAATCTGAAATTTCAAGCTTCTAAGTAAGAACCTTCTGCTGTTTGTGTGTGACCTAGTCGGCAACTCCGAAAACAGGTTTTCTCCTGACAGTTCTCAAATAAATGTACATGTAGATTTGAAGTCCATCAATGTCTACTGATTCCAGGGTATACCTCCTTTAGGAATCATATCTAACAGATATTGCCTCTGCATTTCAGTCGCTCTGGCCAGGTCAGAGGCTCGAGCTAATGGTAGCTGGTAGGGAAACCTAGCATTTAGCCCTTGTAAACCTAGTGGGTGCCCCATCCTTAGAGAAGCTGCCTGAGCTTGTAGGAGATTCTGATGCTGTCTTAAAGTCTCCGCTACCTCCTTATAGTTGGCTGCTGATGCCTGTGCACTTCTAGCCGAGGGCGAGTCCCTGGCCTCTCTCCCCTCTCGTGCCTGGGGCTGGGCTGCAGCAGTTGTTGCCGGAGCTGACCCTGATGCAGCAGCAGCCTTGGCCTCCTGTGACTGCATCCTCTCTATCTCCTGCTCCTGTTGCAGAGCTTTCACGAACGCACTCTTCAGCCTGTTGGTGTGCTCTTGCTTCAGGGCTTTCTTTTGATTTGTTGTCACACATTTCTCGCAAATGACATTCTTCGAGCCAGGTTTCTCCCTCTTCCAGACCGGCGTATAATCCGAGCCACACTGAACGCATGTAAAAGGATTACAGACCAACTTGTCATCCGGGCTTTTGGCACCTTTGGAAATCAAGGTGGAATCAATGATAAAATTGACCGCCTCCTCTAAGCCTAACAGGTATATAAAGTCTGGACTAGCCAGACTGGGAATGAAGTTCATCTCTGGGGGTGGGGGTTTGGGTGGAGGAATCTGAAGCAGTGTTTTCTCTAGTTGTTTACGCAGGGCCAGTTTGGCCGCGGCCTGCCGCTGGGCAGGAGTTTCCTCTGCAGCTCGCTGTGCCTGCTGCATTTGTCGCAATGCTTCAGCCTGGGCAGCCTGACTGCCTCTTAGTGTGTGGATGTTTGCAGGAGAACCACCACGCTGTTGTAACAACTGCATTTGATTCTGCATCAACTGCCTCTGGTCCTGAACCCTGGATGGTAGAAGTGGTGGTGGACCCTGGGCTCCTTTGTTCTGATTGGCCCCTGGTGGTACATTTCCCCGCACCAACTGAGGTGGCTGACTGTGAGCAGGCCGTGCCTGCATCTGTTGCTGTGGCTGGTTACCCCTGATCAATGGCGGTGGCTGAGAATGCTGTTGTGTAGGTCTCTGTGGCTTATTGGCTGAATTATTCTCCGAAATCTGAGCACTCATTTGACTCTGTCTCATCTTTTTCAACAACACCAATTTCGCTTCTTCATTTCTCAGTTCTGCCTGCAACCGTTTTATCATTTTTGCCTTCAACTTCATATCACCGAGTGTCAATTCACGTCTAACCCTTTGAATCTTGGACATCTCATCTTCTGACTCATCCGAAAGCATTATAATGTCTTGTGAGGACTTTGTGCTCAGATCCATCGGTAAATCATTATTCTTGTTTTCTTTTTCGCTGTCGTCCGAATGCTCCGAGCCAGCCCGCTCTTCAACTTTAGCATGACTTATTTTTTCTTTCTTAAGACTTAAAGGTTCATCATCACTATCTATTTCCGCATCTTTTTCAACTTTTTCACTCTTAACTTGATCAACTTTTTCACTCTTAACTTGATCAACATTTTCACTCTTGATTTCTTTGTCTACATCTTCGTCTTTAAGATTTTCATCTTTTTCACTCTTCTGGTCTTTTGATGGCTTTATATTTTGGTCCTCCATATTCTCCTCTTCAATCTTCATTCTGAAGAAAAAAATGTTCAGTTTGCGTTATCAGAAGCATTTGATTAAGAAATAATTTTACTTTACGGTGAATTATAGTGATTAACGCGGGATGTTGGAGGGCAGATTGCAATGTATCAATTCACGATGGTGCAGCCGGAGTGAATTAAATATATATCGCATCTGCCCGACACTATCACAAGTAAGTCAAAGATAATTCACCATAAAGAAAAATTATTTTGATTCTAACATGACTAATAAATAAATGCTTACACTGTAAAATGTTTTCCAGTGGACTCATTCTCGACGAACATGAATTAATAGGTGCAACGTCACAAAAACGTGATGGCGTTAAGCCTAGACACAAACAAACAAACAAAAAAAAAACGTCACCTTACGAACATAATTTTGTTTACAGTGAATTATTGTTAATTTGCAAACAGTGATGTTTCCAGTAGGCTCAATGGGAAAAACAATAACGTCATTGTAGAATATGGCTTAATGTCCCAGACAACAATATTCTGTCATGTCACAGTCAGGATAATGCAATGGTTTCCTGGGCATTAACCAGAACTCTGAGGAGCTTCAAGTGTCTTTCTACAATCTACAAGATGGAGGTACATGTATGTATCGAATCTGGATTTCTTGATACAGATTTTTTGTGTATTCTACAACCAAGCCACCACCCCTCCAAATTATTATTAGAAGCATATTATTATCATGGTCTTGTAACATTGATATTTTTTAACAAAATATCAACTACCAGTAAATACCATTATCAGCAAAGTTGATATATTTCAAGCCTCTACTCATCAATTGAGGCTCGAAACCATTTACCGGCAGCAATTTCTTCAGTTTTTTGACAATCAAAAATAATTGGGGAAACTTACACCTCATGCATCCTAAAATACCATATTCATTCTAATTAGTGTGCATGCTCAAATAAGTGCACACCCTGTTCGTTTCCGAAAATCATAATAAGCGCCCACTACTAAACTAGCATATTGTTCTTTTATAAAAATTTTACACATAAATGCTGTATTAACTGAATTAAAACATAACCTTAGATGATCAAACACTATTTTGTACATAACGATTGGAACGCTTACATGTCATCATCAGTGGTATTTTTGACGGTGATTTCAGCAGTTTTTTTGAAACTTTATGTGTTGTTTTTGTGTATCATGTGCACTTATCGGAATGATATTTTGAATATTTTCTTATATTAAGTTATTTTGAAAAGTTAAGGGCACTTTGAGCTAATTAGAACGAAAACGCTAACTGTTTGTTTTGTGGTTTCACATCTGTCAGAGTCAACAATTTTTTAGCCACTAAAGTCCACTTAAGTTTTGTTATGAGCTAAACAAGTTAACGACTTACTTTTTCTCTACAGGCAAATCATCATCATCTGTTGCAGATCTTTTTCTCTCACTTTTGTCTACTGTCTTCTCACTGAAATTAATTTGTAGTATATATGAGCCAAATTCTGAGTAAAATTGGTCTCTAAGGTTTTAACAAACAGGTGCAACATGAACAGGCCCCAAGGTTGTAAAATGTTTTCATTGCTCACCTCAGTCGAGGCCAAAATAAATGTTGAACTGGCCATAATCAATAAAAATATGTTCTTAAATCATAACAGCTAGTCAATGATTTATCCTCCTCAAAAATGTAAACTACATCAAGAATGCCGCGGAGGTCGATATCACACCTGCATTGGGCAAAATAACTAAAAACGTGAAATATAGGTCAAGGGCACCACTTCAAGGTGTGCTCTGAAAGGGTCAAGGACAATTAGTATACTAGGTTGCACACTTGCAGCTATCACAGGTGCAGAGAAAACCAAACTTTGACGTAAAGATTAACAAGAACCCCGCGGAGGTCAATATCGCACCTGCATCGGGCAAAGTCAAAAGACCGTGAAATATAGGTCACGGTGCGTGCTTGAAGGGCATGTCAAGGACAATTACTATGCAAGGTTTCAGACTCGCAGCTATCTCTGATGTCGAGAAAACAAAACTTCGACGTAAAAATTTTCAAAGTCAGTGGACCGTGAAATATAGGTCAAGGGCACCGGGTCAAGGTGCGTGCTTGAAGGGCATGTCAAGGACAACTACTATGCAAGGTTTCAGACTTGCAGCTATCTCTGATGTCGAGAAAACCAAACTTCGACGTAAAAATTTTCAAAGTCAGTGGACCGTGAAATATAGGTCAAGGGCACCGGGTTAAGGTGCGTGCTTGAAGGGTATGTCAAGGGCAATTACTATGCAAGGTTTCAGACTTGCAGCTATCTCTGATGTCGAGAAAACCAAACTTCGACGTAAAAATTTTCAAAGTCAGTGGACCGTGAAATATAGGTCAAGGGCACCGGGTTAAGGTGCATGCTTGAAGGGTATGTCAAGGACAATTACTATGCAAGGTTTCAGACTTGCAGCTATCTCTGATGTCCAGAAAACCAAACTTTGACGTAAATGTTGACAAAACTTCGACGTAAAAATTTTCAAAGTCAGTGGACCGTGAAATATAGGTCAAGGGCACCGGGTTAAGGTGCGTGCTTGAAGGGTATGTCAGGGACAATTACTATGCAAGGTTTCGCAGCCATCACTGATGTCGAGAAAACTAAACTTCGACGTAAATGTTGACGGACGGACGAACGCACGAACGAACGAACGGACGAACGTACGTACGGACGGAAATTTGTACTCCTATATCGCACCCTGCTATAAGCAGGTGCGATAACAAAGTCAATGGACAATGAAATATAGATCAAGGGCACCAGGTCAAGTTGCATGCTTGAAGGGCATGTAGGTCAAGTTGCATGCTTGAAGGGCATGTCAAGGACAATTACTATGCAAGCTTTCACACTCCCAGCTATGATGGATGCAGAAAAAACAAACTTCCACATAAAAATTAACAAAGTCAATGGACCATGAAATATAGGTCAAGGTCAGCAGTTCAAGGTGTGTGCTTGAAGGGTATGTCAAGGACAATTACTATGCAAGGTTTGAGACTCGCAGCTATCACTGATGTCGAGAAAACTAAACTTCGACGTAAAATTTGCCAGAGTCAGTGGACCATGTATTATAGGTCAAGGTCAGCAGGTCAACGTGCGCACTTGAAGGGTATGTCAAGGACAATAACTATGCAAGGTTTGAGACTCGCAGCTATCACTGATGTCGAGAAAACCAAACTTCGACGTAAAATTTGTCAAAGTCAGTGGACCGTGAAATATGGGTCAAGGTCAGCGGGTCAAGGTGCATGCTTGAAGGGTATGTCAAGGACAATTACTATGCAAGGTTTGAGACTCCCAGCAATCACTGATGTCGAGAAAACCAAACTTTGACGTAAAATTTGTCAAAGTTAGTGGACCGTGAAATATGGGTCAAAGTCAGCGGGTCAAGGTGCGTGCTTGAAGGGGCGGGTATGTCAAGGACAATTACTATGCAAGGTTTGATACTCACAGCTATCATTGATGTTGAGAAAACCAAACTTCGACGTAAATGTTGACGGACGGATGAACGGACGAACGAACTAACGGACAGAAATTTGGACTCCTATATCGCACCCTGCTATAAGCAGGTGCGATAAAAAGCATTTGATCACAGGGACCTTCTCAACATTTGCATTAGATAACAGTTTGAATGGTTGATTTTTTTATTGATTTTTTTTTTTGTATGAAATATTCTACAGAGAGAGCTCACCTGTTATCAGAAATTTTCTCGTCCTTCCCTGTGGCATCCATAGCCAGGTCTGTGCCCTCTTTCTCTGCCTCCATCATTCTGAAACAAAACAGTCTTTCATACAACTATGTAACTTTACAACTTGGCTCTATTTTGGAAAAGATGATCTTAAAGAGATGATTTCAAAAATTCATTTATTATATATTCAATGATACCTATTTTAAAATCTCTCTACCAAAAACATGCATCGAAATTTCTTCTTTGTATAAGTTAACCATTTGGCTTCTCAGGCCTGTGTATTCAGAATTCTCATTTACCCCCTGTAAACAGGTAAAAGGTCCTTCTGGCCCCATCACACACGTATTGACATACACACAAAAAGAAAATTGTCATACATGTGCCAAAAATGAACAAGATTTTTGTTCTACTGAATCGACAGTGCAAAACCAAGGACGAAACCCTGTAAATGCTCACTCAAGATAATGGTCATCCTAGGGTTATCATTTGAACAACCTATGATTGAGTGGAGTCCCAAATGCTACATACCAAGTTTCATGAAAAGTGGCCCTTGGCCACAATTTTTGGAGATTTTTCGGCATTGTTGGGGCATGTGAGCATGACAGCTATCTTTAGCATATATGTGACCCAGCATTCGTTACTGTAAATATGGAGGGCCGAGGCTCCATAATTTTCATCCGCCAAATGATTTCATGATGTATAAAATGTTAGCCATACAATGGATGTCATGGTCTTGAGGCTTAGTTAATCAAATTAAGTTCTACCAACTCGTGTGTCTCTGGCTGCAATAGTTTCCCAAAAAACTTGGTTCACTTTTACCTGGATGAAAAAGCCTAGAAGTTTCCAAACTTGACCTTGCTATAAGCAGTCAGGGACAAAACCTAAACAAGTTATAAAAAAAATAACTGAAACAAGTTATTTTTCATTTTCCCTGCATCAGTCAAAATCTGTGAAGTTTTTCTTAATTTAATTGAAATATGCAGGGTTTTACATAATTAAAATGTTAATGGGAGATGCAGCAAGATGAGAGCTTTATACTCACATGGCTGAAAGTTAGTATATACCATTAAGATTTTGAAAATTTCAGTTTTTTATGCATTTTTTTGGCATCAGAATGGCAAAATCCCTGATTTTAAAACATCTGTTCCCACCTTACAAGAATTTTGGCACATGTCTAGACAATTTTCCTAGGATGATGTAACTTTAATGTAGCTACTACAAAAGAATTTCTTAGTACGCATAGTCTAAAAAGTGGTACGCAGGTACTTCAAAGACAAGTGGGGTAATGATACTAATAACCTATTCAAGTTAATATTGTCATAATTACTAATAAAAGCATAACTTATATAAGTGGTTTTTTGATCTGAAAAAAATATCCAAGAAAAGTGAACTCTAACATCTTGGAAAGGGAGATCATTTAAAGTGTATTAATAACTTGTTTCAGTTATTTTTTTTATAACTTGTTTAGGTTTTGTCCCTGACTGATAAGAAAGGTCATCCACAGTCTTCACGAAAAGTGCCAGTCAAAACCAACAAAATTTCATTCTGACTCGACAAAATATTTTATTCTGTCAGACAAATGTCCGGCAAAAAATTACCAAACTTACAATGATAACGTATAGAACTGTCCTACAAAATTGGTTTTGTAAAGCAAAAACTTGCAGTCCGCCAGACAGCTGCCCTGCAGCTGAAAAAAGATTTGCAAAGACTGCATCCAAGGGGTACTATAGGAAGGCTTGCTCAGGGGCTAAAGTGCTTGGCGATAAAATTTTGCTACAATGTGACGATTATTGTGTTGTGATGGTGTCTAGATCATGAACAATACCGCGCAACATTTATGTGATTAATTTTAAAATTTCCACCCAAGCTTTTATGTTTTGCATGACTTTTGTGTGATATTTGTGAGATACTTCAATGTATGATAGTCTTGAGACATTTGTGAGAGTTTCACGAGGTCATATCCCAGGGATATTGTTGGCTTAAAAATAGAATGGACCATTTCCAGAAAATCGCTCCTTTTAAAAGATTATCACCTATCTCCTTACAAATAATTATAAAAATGGGCATTTTGAAAATGGAAGGGCATGAATTTGGCCAATTGCACCTTCTCGGCCAACTTATCCCTGATATCGCTTTGTTTTATATTCTTGCAAATTAGTTGTGTGTTGTTCCAAATTGCTCTCAAGGCGATCTCGTGATAGTTGTCCGAAATTGTTCTAAGTTGATTGCGATGTCCATGCAAAGTTTGCAATTGATTTAATTTTGATCGTATATACGCAACTGGATTTGCAACATGCAAAGACTTCATGACTATTTCTTGATAGTTCTGTTGCATAAAAACTTGAACATGTTCAAAACTGACCTTTCCAAACTTTTGTTACTTTGCCAACTGTTGGCCTAATACCCAACCCACATGAATCCTCTGTAAAGTTTGGCCTCACAACAGCACAATTTTACTGGCTGCGCAAAAATGAAAATAACAGTTGCATTAAAGTGAGAAGCTATAAGTACGCAGAGCAACCCAGGCTGCATTGACTGTAATGTCAAACAGATTGTGGAGACAGACATGTATGGACAAGGTTCTTTGATGTTTTGATGTCTAATTTTCATTACGATGCTGTCCCCTGGAGTTGCGCACCTAAGCATTGTTTGACCGTTTAGACATGAAAAGAAGCTCAGTCTCGATGAAATAAATAATCCTCTATTTGCATGAAAATCTGATGCATACAATTACCAAAAGAAATTGTGAAAATATTCAAACGATTTCTTGGAATTCCAACATAAGTAAAGGTACCCCCATGTTTATCCCCGACGTCAAAGGTCACATGGAGTTGCGCACTTCATTTATTTGACATTAGCAGAAGGCTTTCCATAAGAAATATTGTATTTGAATAGATAATTGTTGAAGCTAGTCTTGTTTCTAGCTGATTGGTAAGAAAAATATGGATTACAGCAGCCCAATTAATAGATAATTAGGACAATGCAATACACTAGGTAAACAAAATGACTGACATGTATGTTTTACTTAAACTTTCACCGTATGTTCTGTTCATGGATGCTCAATCTATGATATTTTGCATCTTTGGCTTCTATAATGATGTTAATTGATAAAATGTTACTGACAAACGATTGTAAACTTTCATGCATTAGTTCCGAGACACTAAAATATGACATGCGCAAGTCCATGTGCCGCGCAACTCCAGGAGACTCAACTGTATCCGACTACCTTTACTTAATTAGCTCTTCGCTGGGCTTCATTGGGCAATTTTGTTTGTATACAAAATTTTAGCAGAATCAGAATCAGAATAGTTTACTGGTGACACGCCAAATGACATTATTTCACCACGGAAAAGACCTGTGGAGAAAAAATCTGTCCCCACCCCAACCAATCCAAACTTTTTTCTTTCTTTTTTTTCTTTCAAAAATCAGCCTCAGCACCGGGCTCAGCACTCTGGTGAACGAATTGAGTGATTGATGAGGCGGCTCAGAGTTTCTGATGCTGAAAAAATGTGTCGTTGCATTAAAATTACCTTGATCTGCACAGATTTATTGTTATTTTAACATTTTATGCATTGCAAAAACATAAAATTTGTAACATCGACTTTTATCGATTGATCTTTTGTCAAAAATGGCCGACTAATTACTGGGGTCCACTTTTGTTATCAAGGGGCACAATATTTACAAGTACTACTTTTATACAAAATCTTAATTGGGGCAGTGTGTAATTTATAGACTGGAGTAATGGATTGGAGTGGAATGAGGTCATGACTTGGATTATTAAGAAAGCAGATGGCCTTAAGCAAGGGTCACTAGACCCTATATTATGAGACCAGGCAAATCCCCTTTGGCCAAGGTCAAGAAATGGCCTTGACCCCAAATACTCAGTATAAATTGTCTAAAATAGGTCAAGGTCATTCCAGTGTCATGATTGATATAAAATACCGGGGTCAAAGTCCACGATGCTAACTTACCAAGTTTTACTGAAATTGGTCCACAGGCTTTTGGAAGTTTTTACAGTATATGGTACAGTATATTGTCCATGAGACTCTATAAGTCTAGGATTTTAAGTGTATAAATTCCTGTGCGCTATATTCTTACTTCTGAAAATTACGGTAAGCCTCTGTAATCATATTTGACTGTAAAATTTATGTAGGTTAGCCATGATTTTTACAAACTAAGATGGCTAGTATGTGTCCGACCATAGTTCCTGATGCTACATACCATGCAATATCATGTTTAATATCAGTCCACTGGTTCAGTAGTCCGACTAGTCCGCCATCAAAACGAAAGTGTCATACCCAATGGTTCATTGTCAAAATGATAAACAATCAGGTATCAAAAATTAATTTTAACAGCTTTCTCATCAGACTACTGGTTCCAGAGATTTTGAAGGGTTTTTAACCTAAATGGGCATGACATCCATCTTCATAATGTGACCTGGATTTATACAAAATTTTGCTCTCCCCAAGGGAGGCTCCACATGAAAAAGAAAAAGCTTTGATTCAGGCCTAAAAGTTTCAGAGGGTAAGACGATGGCGCAGGCAATACTATAAACTCACAGGCTGGGTGACCTGATAAAATGTCAGTGTAACCATTCTAGCATAAACACGTTAGAGAAATTACTTTGGATGTCATGGCATCCTCTTTTGGGTAAAAAGTCTCTGGGAAAGCTTCTACGCTACTGACTGACCATCTGATTACTGGTTAACCGCTCAGGTCTGAGCCTGCCCTGGAAAAGTGGTTCAAGTCAAACCATCCATACATATAAGCCTTCTTGGCTTAGTTGGGTGCCATCCTTACTTTGGCTTTGGGTAGAAGTCCCATAAAATCATAAAAAGAAGGCAACGTCCCAGCATGACCATAGCTGTTGACTTTAACTTTAAACATCACTTCAAACAAAACTAATGAATCAATCATCAATTTAGACTATACCAGAGCAATTTTTTCTCTCCAAATTTCAATGGGTAAGTTCTTTCTCTTGATACATGTAGTTCTGTTAGCTATTTGAACTGACCTGAGTGTGTATAGGGGGGCTGGATGGAGGATAGGTTAGCATTGGTGCTTAGCTTTCTTTTACAGTGCCATTTACATGCTTGCAATTACATCTTTTTGCATAACACTGGTAGCCTGTTCAGATTCCATAACAGTAATGAGCCGCCCCATGGGAAAACCAACAATCTGCATATGCAAAAACAAAGGCGCAGAACTGCGAAGCTGATCAGCGCCTTTGTTTTCGCTACACGGATAGTACAATCCCTCTTCTTCTTTAATCCAAAATTTCAACCTTCTAGCTGTCATCTGTGGCTGTACAGCCCGGTTTGTGTCGGACCTGTTCAAAAACCACATTGTTGGTTTCCCCATGAGGCGGCTCAGGAAACATGGTTATCAGTATTAGCCTAACCATTTAAGCTTTCAAAGCTTCTAGAGGTTCTTGTTCCTCTTTAGGAGGCAGTATTTTGTCTCAGTGATTCTCTGAATTACTGAAGTGTAATTATGAACAGTTTACTGTCAAGAATTTTCGGATAAAGTAAATGGGTAAAAAAGAAACAACAACAAAATAGTGAATCACTTGTTCATTTTTTTTTCTTTACTTAAATAAGTTCATGATTCAAACTGTCTATGGGCCAACTCAATCTCATAATAAAACCAATGAAATGCACAAAACGAAGAAACCTCAGATAAGCCTCAACATCTGCCAGTCTTATCTAAGCTTTGATATGCATTTTGTGAAAATGTTGACCCAAAGCTTCAAGTGAAAATCAAAGGCTTAACAGATCATACTGATGCAATTGCTGCTCTGAGTCCTTGTTAAATATTAAGATACACTTTGTTGATCTCTTCATGAGGTGGCTAAAGGCAATCATATTCAACACTATGTTGATTTAGTGACAGATCAGTTTACATGATCAGAAACAAAGTACATGTATGCAGCAAGAAAAACTTTTCACCTTCTAATGGATCAGTAAAAATAAATCCAATCTTACTAGAGCGCAAACTACACTATGTATTCCATCTGCTCTAGTGCTTTAACTATTTGCACCTTATTCGCACAAAAATCTAGAAACATCAGCTTCACCTTTCAGCTTTGCAATTCCAAAAGAAAAATCATATAAAAGAAATCAAATATATGTAACTTCATATGCATTTATTTATTACAAATCACTTTTACAACATGATCAAAACATATTTCATCCAAAGACTAAAAATAGAATTTATTGTTCAAGAGGTCTTGTACACTGATACTGTACATACTGTGAATTTCTGAAGTGGTAAACAATATTTTAACTAATAAATATCATGCATAAGACATCACTTCATAAGTATTTGCAATTGCAAATACATGTAACAACATCGACACAAAACATAATTTTTCACTACACAGACAGGAAATCCTTCAACTGCATACATACAAAAATTGAGCCTTTGCATGAGAAAATTAACAATCTGGGTTTTAGATCAGGTCTGACAAAAACCAGCTTGTACAGTCATAGAAGCAGGCTAGAAGCTTTAAATTTCAGATTTAGAAAGAACAGGTATTGTACTATCTATAGAGGGAAAACAAAGGCGATGATCAGCTGTGCAGTGACTGCACAGCTGATCTGTGGCTTTGTTTTCGCATATGCATATTGTTAGTTTTCTGGTGCAAAGGCTCATATGTCTGTACTGTTCATATTTAGTAGACAGGTTTCTTGTGATGTGACTCAAATAATAGACATGATTTCATTGATCAACTTAAAAATCAGCATGCTAACCTTTGGTTACAACTAGAACTTAACTTAACCAGCTACACAATAAAGGATTTGCTAAAATTAACCAAAGAAGAAAAGAAACCAAAAATAATCAAGTAATAATATCAAATTCACATGCAGATTTGTTCCCATTATCAAAAGAATGAATGACTAACATTCAGTCTGACAGTCTTTAGGCTCTTTTTTTTTTTTTTTTTTTTTTTTTTTTGGTTGAGTGCAAAGCCTAAATCTGTTAAACAGTGACACATTTTGTTCTTTTGGCCATCAAGCAGCTATTAAATTTATCTTGTCATTATCTGCAATTTAAGTAACAAGTCAAGCTCAACCTTGATCAATGTTTTTTCAAAATATTTTTTTTTGAATGCCGCCTAGAAAAAGAACATTTCTTTGCTCTCGGAATATTTGATAAGGTGCACTGTATGACATGCACAAAATTATAAGGATAGACCCATCAGTGGTGATATATAGTCCATTATTCAGATTACCTCCAACTGATTCGTTTTGACTTCAATTATTCATAGACTTTCATGCTCCAATGGTCACAGTCACATGCTTGATCAAAAATTGAAACCATTACAGTTTGTAAGTTTGTAAGTAACTAAATTGACTTCCAGTTAGTACTAAATCTATAAAGCACAAATCATTCATATGTGCACATGCGCCAATTTTCATGAACATGATTCAGAAAGGGTAGAAATTAGAATACTGGTATTTCTTGTCAGAACTCAGTGAGTTAGGCTAGTGGATACCCATAACACATAGGGCAACTAGCAAGAGAGTTGACACAAATTATCCTCCTACATTATCAAAAAAATCATCATACCTAATATACTGGGAAAGTAAATGACCCTAAAATGGTACACTAGAACTTCCAGGTTCTAGACTGAATATTTGAACACTAAAGTCTGGTCAGATACCGGCTCAGAATTACATGTATTGTTCACAAGATTCAGAGTATATGTCGCTAGATTCATCAGTTACTGGCAGCAGCAGTGGCACTACTCAGATGAAATGGACATGGCCCATCAGTCCACTGTAAATAGAAAGACATACATGTAGCTGTTTCACGACTCAAATACAACTGCTACAAAAATCACTCATTATTATTCAGATTTCATACAGAACTGTTTTATGATTCAAATAAAACATTTTTCTTTATTGTGACACAATTGGTTCATGATTCAAATACACTGTTTCCTTGATGGTTCAGGATTTAAATACTAAATGTTTCAGGATTTAAATACAAATGGTTCATGTTATTTGACCAAAGATCTTTTCCTTATGGTATGTCAAAATGAACATTTTTGCACAATATTTCTTTCTTGTGAAAATCATGAAAATATTTCACTGCAAAAATAAATTGGATTAAAGTAACTTCTAATGTGAGTAAAGAATGTTTCATAATGTGAGAGTATCATTTTTTTCTATTTCAAAATACATGTATTGTTTTTAATAGCAGCCAGTTATACCTGAATGAGACCATGTTCAGTATGTTGTGATGACTGGAAATGGTCAGTGAGTAGTGACTGGGAGAAACTGGTGTGTAGTCGACATCCCTCGGCTTCTTTAGCCTCGTCTCCAGATAGTCGGTACAGATCTGGAAATGTATATGAGCCTTCATGTGAGAAAGTCAACAATCTGGGTTTCCGATAAGGTACGACATAGACTGGCCTATACACCAACAAAAGAAGGCTAAATGAAGGATCATACTATCCATCATGAAATGACAACAAAGGCACTAATCAGCTGTGCAGTTACAGTTTCTGCACAGCTGATCTGCGTCTTTGTTTGTCCATTTGTGAAAACCTGGATCTCTCGAGCTTTGTAACTAGGATACACATATATACAGATTTGAGGTTTAGTATCCAGAATTTAAATGCCCCACAATTTATTTGGTCCTTTGTTTAAGTGCTTTACAACCACGGTAAACAACGTTCCTTGGCAATCCTACCAGAGGCAGATGACCAGGCCCCAAGGTTATAAAACTTTTTTCATGCTCAGCTCAGCCGAGACCAAAATTTGTCCTGCTAATAAATGTTAAAATGCCAACAATAGTTGGCATTTTAACATTTATAAGCAGGATAAATTACAGGCTTTGGTGTTGTAAACCTTCAATTTCAATATATCTGGATTATTTTGGTATTAATGAGCAGTTTAAATTTTATGCTCAGCTGAGCTGAGCATGAAAAAAGTTTTATAACCTCGGGACCTGTGCTTGGTGCCCAATACATTTATCATCAACTGACAACTGTTTATCTAAATCAACAGAAGAGAAAGAACAGCCATAGAACTATTTTCATGACCAAATCTGAATAAACTAGATATTGTTGAGATACCTTTAAGTAGAGAGGATGCCCACAACTGTACATGTACATCAGGTATTTTACCCGCCAGTTGCATCGCTGGTGTTACCATGTTTAGAGATTCCTGGAATGATTAAGATAAAGCTGTATGTATACGACGACACTTGTAAGCTTGGCAAGACTTGGGTAGGTACATGTACATGTTTGTACAAAACTGTATTGAAAAATCAAATTTTTTATTGTCAAAGAAAAATGTTTTATCATTTATTAAGACTTGATGAAACACTATCAAAATTTTCATCGACAAAAGGCAATGATGAGACTGTCAAGTATCTATTAACATAATCCCTGGACAGTAATCTTGGATGCTGTTAACCTGAATCAAGTACACATTATTTTGCATTCAGTGCCCAACAATTTTCAAATCATGTGTGACCTTTTCATGAATAAACGTGTAGATAATACATCACAAGTTTTAAGTCTACCATATGTACATACTCGACTATTTCCCAGGGACAGGAATATATGACCTAGCAGTACTAGAGAACAGGACGTCAGCCTGTTCAGATCCTCTGTATTTGCCATCTTTAATGTTTCACGTAAATATCTCCTGAAATTAAATGGAGAACATTTTTAAAACTCAGTACCTTCTCTGATTTTTTTTTTCATTTCTTCTATAAATAAGACTTTGAAAAATGAGTATTATAGTTAAATTAAACTTGACCATTTTTTTTTCACATATTTCTCTTCAGAATCTTATGGAAATACTATTTACATGTTAATATTTAAAATGGAATCTGTCTGGAACATGACTCCACATGCATTTACATTTTATTGTTTGCAGAAAATTTTCGGGTTTTGTGATGAAATTTGACTTTTACAACTTACTTTAAGATGGTCACATGTTTTAATACAGCCGCGGAGCGAGAAAACCGGTCTTCTGGGTTTCCGATCAGGTTTGACACAAACAGCCCTGTACAGTCTCAGAAGATGGCTAGAAGCTAGAAATTTTGGATATAAGTAGAAAAGTGATTGTACTATCCGTGTAGCGAAAACAAAGGTGCTGATCAGCTTGCTGATCTGCGCCTTTGTTTTCGCATAGGCAAAAATCCTGTTTTCTCATGATGTGGCTCAAAACTTACTTTGCTTCATTATATCTGGCTTGGAAGAAGGCTTGTAGGCCCTGTACATAGTAGGCTGATGCCTTGAGACTGTGAGAACTGAAAATATAAAATGAGTAAAGGTGGTTTCAATTAAACTGTACATAGCAGAAAAATGTACTGTGACAACAGAAAAGTTGACAAAGCACCTTTTATAGGACACCAAATCCATGTCATTATCTATCCAGACAATGCTACAAAGAATGTATCTTTATCAACCATGGGTACAGTATGGATCAGCTGGAAATCTACACAAAATTGGTTTCCCCTAATGTTGAAATGACACAGTATAAAAGCTTCTTTTTTACTTAATCTACATGGGAGCCAAATCATGAGAAAACCAACATTTTGCAGATGCGAAAACAAATGCGCAGATCAGCTTCGCAGTAATTGCGAAGCTGATCAGCATCTTTGTTTTCACTGCACAGAAAGTACAGTTCCTCTTCTTTTGACATCGAAAATTTCCAGCCTCTAGCTATCTTCTGTGCTTGTACAGCTCAGTTTCTATCGGACCTGTTCAGAAACCACATTGTTGGTTTTCTCATGACGCGGCTCATATGTTAACTCGGTGTCATGCTGTTAACTTCATGTTTTACAAGCCATAGCCAGCAAACAGCATGATACCATGCATGTTTTTAAGTTTGGTTTGGTTATGACTTACAAGTCCAAGACAACAATTTTTCAGTCACGTTGGGATGGAGCTACTGCTTTCTGCATTATCTAGTACAGACAGTGGGGAGCTTAAGGAAAGTACACAGCAGAAGTAGCTATTTGAGCCGCGACACAAGAAAACCGGTCTTCAGGGTTTCCGACCAGATCTGACACAAACCGGTCTGTACAGTCACATAAGCAGGCTAGAAGCTTGAAATTTCGGATTTAAGAAGAAGAGAGATTACTCTCTTCTTCTTAAATCCGAAATTTCAAGCTTCTAGCCTGATCTGCACCTTTGTTTTCACATAGGCAAAAATCATGTTTTCTCATGATGTGGTTCATTTTATCCAGGACCTCTCGCTCCACAGTCCGGTATTCTGCCACCAGGCCAATGCAACTAATTCTTTAAAACATGTATTATAATGAAATGGCAGGCATATTTTACAGTACATGTACCTTGTTTCAATCTTCTCAGGATCTATCATATGCAGTAAGCTCATCAGCTCAGGTTGTCTGTTAGTCCTCAAATATACTATGGCGAGATTGAGATTCACAAACAATGCTAGCTCCGTCTTATCACCACTCAACTGAAATCAAATACAGAAGAACTTCTCACGTTCTGCCATATGTGCCACAATGCAACAAAATGGTATTTTAGAACTTCCAATCAGGTCTGGCACAAAATGGCCTGTGCAGACACATAAGAAAGTCAAAAGCTTGAAATTTGGGATTAAACAAGAGGAACAGATCAAGTATTGCACAGCTAATCTGCACCTTTGTTTTCGCATAGTGGAAAAAACAGTTTTCTAATACTTGTCTGGTAGTTCTCAGATATACTATGGCAAGATTGAGATTCACAAACAATGCTATCTCCGTATTATCACCACTTAACTGTATTGGTGAATACAGATTAAATTGTTTGAAATTGAGCCGATGCATGAGAAAACCAGCAATCTGCAAATGCACAAAGGCGCAGATCAGCTGTGCAGTAACTGCACAGCTGAACAGTGCCTTTGTCTTTGCTACAAAGAGAGTACAATTCCTCTTCTTCCTAAATCCGAAATTTTAAGCTTCTAGCCATCTTCTGTAGCTAAACAGGCTGGTTTGTGTCACACCTGAAGACTGTTTTCTCACGTTGCGGCTATGTCAGGATGTTCAATTTTTTTTGTGGGATGTCATCATTGTCATGACTTGGGAAATGCACAGCAAAATTTCACCATCTAAGTATATAATTAAGGCTTATATGTATGGATGGTTTGACTATAAAATCACTTTTCCCAGGCATGCTCAGATCTTCTAAGTGGTTAGCCGGTAATCAATTCAGTAATAAGCTTTGTCTTAAAGGGCGGATTTGGTAGTCCAGGGGAACTGAAAATGACTGACAGAATCCTTGATATTAATCAAGGTTAATGGCATTTGCTCACAGTATGATTTCGTATATGGTTTCAGCAGAGTTGGTCATCAGGTCAAATCTAATTGCTTCAAGATCATGTAAAATGTTGAACTTCAGCCTTGTAGAATATAGAAGAATTGAGTTCCAGTTAGAGTTTGAGTTTTGTGTTTTTTTTTATTTTATCCAAAACACGTATTTTATGTAAGGTTGCGGCTTTGGAGGACAGCTGTTTACAATAACGTAAGGGCACTGTTTGATGATAATAAAATTATAAGAAGTGGCTTGAATAAGTATCTGTAATTTATGTTCCAAACAGTGGTGAAAGATATATGTGCACTTTGTACTGGTAATCTGCCTCTTGTGAATATATACGGTGAACCTGTACTTGAAAAGATTCTTTAGCGTAAACACGCGAGAGCAGTCTTTTTTATTTTTATTTATTTATTTATTTAATTTGTTTATTATTATTATTATTATTATTACTATTATTATTATTATTATTCAGTTTTATTTTATTTTTTTTTTTTTTTTGGGGGGGGGGGGGGGGGGTAGCTATAAAGATTAAAAGTTTTCATTCGATTCTTTTTCATTGGTTTACTATTTTTGCTCTGAAAGCATAGATTGTGGCAACACATTATGGAGCAAAAAGACTGATGCCCATCCTATAAGTTCACCTTATGAGCCTTTGGATTAGAAAAAAAAATACGCATCAGGGTAACATGTCCATATGTAATGTGTGTAGTAAAAATGGGGCGTACAGGGAAAATATTTTTTCTTAGGTTTGTCCCAAAACATTACATGTGAATATGTGAAGCGACAATCTATGTTTTGAGCACAAATACAAAATATGAAAAGGAATGAAATAAAAAATAAAATATGAATGTTTGAATAAGTACAGGTGTGATTGTTGCCCTATCCTGCTTTCAAATTGTAAATAGCCACAATAAATATCTCCAAAATCATGCATCTAATTCCAATGCCAGTTGGTTCAAGCAACTTCTAAATTGTACTGATGAGCATGTAACTGCAGATGTTATCAGTAATTGACTGTGTCCAGAGGGCAATAAAATTCAATCATTGTCAGGTTTATAGCCAGTTTCTTCAGGTATCTTAGAGGAACAAAATGGTTTCAAATCCGCCCTTTAAAGAACAAGAAGCCCATCTATTTCAAACAGCACAGAATCAGCTATTTTCTATGTTCCACTTTAATAGCTGCAGTTTGCAAACTTCAATGTTTTTTTGTTTTTTTAAGATCTTACCCTAACTGCAGTCTGAAACTGAGCCTCAGCAGCTTCCATACAGTTCATAGACATTGCATACAGTCCTAGTAGTGTGTGGATCTGTGCACCGTGGGTTGTAAACAACTTTGACTGAGCTTGACAAACATGACACGCCTGGAATATCTGAAAACCAAACAGTCATTAAATTAAAACGAAGATCTTTTTTTTTTTGTATTAGTTCTTATTTTTTCCTTTCAAAATATGAGTTTAAATTTTTGCAGAACTGGACATAGCACCTTGAAGTACATGTCAACTTAAATGGGCAATTGAATTTCTTCTTCAACACAAAAAGAGCAGATATGGGTTACTCAAGATAACCAAATATTTTAGAAGTCCTTCTACTAACGATAACTTTATAGACCTGCCAAACTTACCTCTGTGATTGCTGTAGTTTTATTGCCCATAATGAGCCGACACATGACAATATGTTCCAACAACATCAGTTGAAAAGATGCAAGCAATGGATGGGTATCTAGCACTGAAAGAATACACACATCATTTCATAAAAGAATATGTAAATCTTGTCTTGATGTTTAAATTTTAAAAGCCTTATGCTGCTGTATACCTTTAAGTAGTGACACAGAACTCTTCAGTTATATCAAGTGATAATGCATTAGCTGGCTCAAATCTTCATGGAGGCCAAAGCATTCATAATTGATTTATTTGTATTGAGGTTTAATGTCCTAGTCAACAACAATTTTTCAGAAATGTAGGGACAGAGCCATCATTGCCTGCCTTTAAATCACTCCTATGTGGAGTTAATGTGTCTTGCTCAAGGACACAACTCTGTGCCACCAGTGGGGATCGAACCCAGGACCTCTTGATTTGGAGTTTGATGCTCTACCACTATGCCTCCATGATACAACTGAGCCCTGTCATGATAAATCAGTCTTCTGATTCTAATTAAATTTGACACAAACAAGGGCTTAGCATCCACAGAAGATTGCTAGCTAATTGAAATGTCTGATTCAGAAGATACAGGTATCATACTATGTTACTGCGCAGCTGATCTGTATCTTTGTTTTTCACAAATTCAAAACCATTTTACTCATGACTCATACTTACTTTTAAGTTTTTCAATCTGCATGAGAGCTTTATCTGTATATTTCTGTGCCTTGTCCATATAACCTGTCGCCATGGAATGCATCACTGTTACCTGTTAAGACAGAATTATAACCTGGTCTTCAAGACATGCTTTATAATAACACAAGTAAATGTATAGCATGTTCATATATCTTTAGGTGCATATTACTTGAAAAAGAATGTGCCAGTCTTGCTAGCATGAACACCATTCTCATTATACACTAAAGTTCCAGTCAGTCAGTTATCCTATTAAACCAGTTAACCAAATTTTCACTAGAAAAAGTTCCAAAGCCATTTTACCAGTATGAAGTGCCCATTCTTCTTCTATGTTCAGGACAAAGGACACACTACTGCCTAAGCTAATATGCCTGGTATATGTGAACATATTGTACCTTACGATATATATATGGGCCACAACGTGAGAAAATGTACCTTCGGACAATTATTTGAGTATTAGGAAAACAAAGTTACGCTGAATGTATGATGTTTCTAGAGTCTGTTATTCTTTATTTGACCAGATTATTTCATTTATTTTGTGAGTTATGACCAATTTACTATATGAACCCTACAGACGTCTTTGTCCTGAAAAATTACGTCAAATTTGCGTTGTTAGTAGAGCTAACAAAACTTGGTGCATTTGCTTAAAACTGTTTAAGTACTAGTCAGAACCTATGGCTAGGATAGAGGCATACCATCCTTAAAGGCAATCTGTCGTATTATTTTTTCTATTTCTATGATGATGTGGTTGCTATGGTTACCGTTTACCGATACATATAGGAAAATCATGTGTATTATGGGCTAAAACAAGGGCAGATAACTCAAAATATTGACAATAAATATGTTTTAAAACCCATTCATTTGGTAGCCCAGTGTTCAAAGATTACAAATACAGTATTATTTCTATAACGCATATTACATCATTTTTCCACTTTTTGCTGCTTTCTACTCGTAATGTCAGAATGTCCGAAGGTACATTTTGTCGCGTTGAGGTTCATATGTGAACACAGGGTTCGAAGTGCCCATCTCTCCCCGGGTTTACCCATGGGTTTTACCCGGGTAAGCCCGGGTTGGGCTTTAAGCCTTATTTTGAAAAAGTGGGTACTTAGTGGGTCCTCACTAAATTTGATGTTCACATTTGTGTATTTTACAGTAATTTGACAGACAAAAAAAATATTTTTTTTTCTTTAAAAACATACACTAAAGTAAAATTTACTACTAATGTGTGCTTTATATTACATCCACTAAAATTCCATGACACCATCAATTTTGAATATTAGTAGGAGCTAATGATAGTTTTAGAGCTGTACTTCAATGAAAGTATGTCATGAATCACGTCTCTCACATTTAATAGACAATTGCTTTAATCCTTTGTTTGTATTTTCACCTAATTATTGCTCTAGGAAGTGTTGATAACACTTTTATAACAATACCCCATATGACACCTATTTAGGCACTGCTAAAATGAGGTGTTAACTAATTGATTGGTATGTTTGTTCTAAATTTATGTCACTTAGTTGACTGCCTTGTATGTCTAGCTGTAATGACATCTGGCATGATAGTTAAATGATGAATTAAAGGTAAAATGTGACTTAGCTAGATATATCTGATTATTTTTATGGCAGTAGAAATATCTTTTACCATTCTCTTATCATAAGTCTAACACAGACCAAGTCTTTCTTCTGTGCATGTTTTTCAGCCATTTAGTAACAACAACAAAAAAAAACGCAACGAGAAGTTAAAACCTCTGAATCTTTTCAATTCTGTCTAATCGTCAAACACCCCTAATGCAAAATTGCCAGCTTGGTTAGATAGCTGATTGTTCTTTTGGGATTGCTTCACACAAACTAAATAGGTTATTCAAATGAGATAAATTCAAACGTCTTGTTACTTGTACATTCATTTCTAAAATGCCTTAATACCTTGCTCCATTCTCGAGTATCATCATTAGATATAAAGATCATAAAATTTCAAATACTGATCACTACCCGCTACCCAGTGGGTATACGGGTTTACCCGCAGAAACCCACTGGGTTGGGTTTTATGGTTTAATACCCGGGTTTTTCGAACCCTGTGTGAACATATTGTAACTTACAAGATAGACAAGAACACACATATGTTCTTTAGGAAGCCACTGGAACAGGTCTACAGGGTTAGTTGATGCTGGCTCTGGAAAATAATTGAGAAAAAATCAAAATGCAGTGTATGTGAAAAATCCTTTATATCTATTAGAAGAGTACCGGTAAAATGTTTTCCGGGAAATGAAGCATTAATCTTCATATTACATTTTTTCCCCGAGCAAATAGCTGATCTAATGATTGGAAACGTGGCATCCTTACCAAACATATCTTGGCATTTTTCCTAGCATTCTCTCTTCCATACCAACAACTGGCATATCATCATAAAGCTAGAACCTAAATGCTATTTGTCTTTATGGTCAGTTCATACAGAAACATGACAAGAGACTGACAAATACACAGTGAGTCAGAGACTCAACCTACAATGCCTTTAGGGGTTCTGACACAAACTGGGCAGTGTAACCACAGAAGATGGCTAGAAGCACCAAATTTCAGATTTATTTGTATGTTTGTTTGCATTGAGGTTTAACGTCCCTGTCAACAATTTTTCAGACGTCGGGACGGATCCATCGCTTCCTGGGTTTTAACCAGTACTCTAGGGAGTTAATGTGTCTTTCTCAAGGACACAACACCGTGACCCTTGTGGGGATTGAACCCAGGACCTCCCGATTTGGAGTCTGACGCTCTACCACTAGGCCACTGCGATAATTTCAGATTTAGACTGTACTATCTCTGAAGTGAAACCAAATGAACAGATCAGCTGTTCAGTGACTTTGTGTCTTTGTTTTCACACCTTACAACAGGGCAGATATATTCTTGAGACAGATCTGATATATTTCTGACTGAAACACTCACCTTCGTCTGTATGTATTTGTGTAATAGTCTGTATACTGTGCTGCAGCTGTTTCAGAGCTGATTTCACGCTCTTCACCTGGTAAAATGGAGATAAAGATCACTGAGTGAATACCTCAACTCTTCATATTGTTTGTTTTACTGTGACATATTAGAACCATAAACATAATTTCGAATTTTATATTCAATTATACATGTCCTCAAATCAGAATTTTAAGACAGTTATCCCCATTCACAAGCACTTTTCAATTTTGAAAATCAAAAACATTACATTTTCAACAAAATGTAAGCTTTTAACTAATTTTTTCTTCTTTTTTGCAATATGGATAAAAGCATCTATTATCAATCAATTGAGCCATGTCTTTTCCTATGCAAAAACAAAGGCACAGATCAGCTGTGCAGTAACTGCACAGCTGATCAGCACCTTTGTTTTCGCTACTCGGATAGTACAATTCCTCTACTTTCTAAATTCAAAATTTCCAGTTTCTAGCCATCTTCTGTGCTTGTACAGTTCAGTTTATGTCGGACCTGGTCGGAAACTAAATTGTTGATCTTCTCACGCACAGGCTCAAGGATCAGTACCTGTCCAGCAGTAAGGTAATGGCTGACTTGTAGAACAAGGAAGAAAACTTTCAGAGATTCTTTCTGCACCGCTGGACCCTGCCATTGCTCAATCAGCTGACTGGCCCTCGACAAGGTCTCATTCACTTGTACAGGCTTCTTGTCTATTAAAAGCAGCTGAAATTGACATATAAATTCTTAATTCCATGAGAAGGAAAATGAGCCGCCCCATGGGAAAACCAACAATCTGCATAGGCGAAAACAAAGGCGCAGATCAGCTTCACGGTAACCGCGAAGCTGATCAGCGCCTTTGTTTTCGCTACATGGATAGTACACTTCCTCTTCTTCCTAAATCCGAAATTTCAAGCTTCTAGCCTGCTTCTGTGATTGTACAGGCCAGTTTGTGTCAGACCTGTTCAAAAACCACATTGTTGGTTTTCCCACGAGGCGGCTCAAATGTTGAATCTGAATTGCAGGACAATGGACTATACTCTTAGATGGCACAGTCACTGCTCAATGAGATGACTGGCCCTCGAAGGTCTTGTTCACCTGTACAGGCTCCAAAACTATTTAGAACTTAGATAAGCCTGTCCTCTAGGGGCAATCTAATTTTTCACTACATACCAAAATATATATGTCCATTACTCTATAAGCAAACAAAGGTACATTATAGGATTTATAATACAACTTATTGTAACATTGTGTTGGATTAAAAAATCCTGCACATTCTAACAACTTTGATACTCAGCACACAAAATTCATAGAAAGCAATGGTGTTTGTGTATTATGGCCCACTCAACAGCTTAGGTCATATGAAGATAGTCCCTTAGTTTTACGTCTCATTTGAAAGACTGGAGAAGCCAGAGTTTCAAACCTGGGCCCCTGCTTTACAAGACAAGTGGCTTTACCACTAGGGCACACAGGGTTCTCTTCTACTAACAAGAATCTCAAGCAGCAAAACCTCCTTACCATTCCTTTGCTGAGCATGAAGAGTAGAGCTGTGTAATCTGACTTGGCCATGGCCGCAAACTCTGTACCAGCCTCCAGTAAACTACAGGCTGTCTCCATATTCCTCTCCGAGGCATGGATTTGCTGTGGAATAAAAATAAAGAATACACAGCAAAGCAAAAGTGTGTCATGTTATTTGATAAGTTCAGAAGCTTATTGGTGATTTATCTCAGCAAGTGATCTGATGAGCAAATGTCTTGGTAGTTGTAAAGTTTTCATTTTGGTAAACAAGTTCCTTCAAATCAATGTTTTGATAATAAGGGTTTATATTACTTGTATCTGAAATCCGATTCCACAGAGTTACTTAGAAACACCATAATAAGCATTTAATGCATGTACATATACATATAGGGTTTAAAGGAATATTGGCTACATGAAAATGTCTTTCAATTATAATCGGATATGCCTCCGAAAGTCTACTTACTGCTAGTTGAAATAGTAGTTTACAATGCCAGAAGGGAGCCTGCTGTGATATCTCTATGGCTTTTCTCAATAATGGCTTAGCTAAATGCAATTGATTCTGAAACAAGATCATAATAGTAATCAGTCTTTTATCTGTAAAATCTTTTATCTGGAACATGCAAATCAAAATGCAAATTTCTGAAGAAATGAGCCGACCCATTACCAGTATTCACATATGAGCCGCGACGCGAGAAAACTGGGCTTTGGGGTTCCCGACCAATTCTGACACAAAGCGGTCTGTACAGTCATAGAAGCAGGCCAGAAGCTTGAAATTTTGGATTTAAGAAGAAGGGGAATTGTACTATCCGTGTAGCGAAAACAAAGACGCTGATAAAAAAACACAGACATTGAAAAATCTCTTCAAAAGTTGAAAAGTGAAACAGAATTGTCGACTTGTATCCACTCACCTGTTTTTCATATATAGTTGCTAAAGTGCTGGCAGCTTCAAACTTGACATCATCCATCCGAGATAACTATTACTGTTAGGGACACAATAATCAGAGCTACTACAGAGATTCTGCAGCTCATTAGAAGGCTTACAATAGCCAAATATAAGAATGTATACTTTTATCATTAAAGGCAGTATTTGAAGTCCCTCTCTTCTATAAATTTATGCTGTTCAATTTTTTTGTTTTGCAATTTAAGATCCCAGTCAACAATTTTTCAGTCATGTTGAGATGGAGCCTCCCCTTCATGGGTCTTTACCAGACCTGTGGTGATTTAATAGAGCTACGACACGAGAGAACCTTCTTCGGGGTTTCCAACCAGGTCTGACACAAACCGGCCTGTACAGTCACAGAGTAAAGCTAGATGCTTGAAATTTCGAAAAATAAGTAGAGGAGGAATTGTACTATCCGTGCAGCGAAAACAAAGGCACTGATCAGCTGTGCAGTTACTGCACACCTGATCTGCGTCTTTGTTTTCGCATAGGTAAAAATCCAGTTTTCTCATGACTCGGCTCAATATGTCTTGCTCATGTCAAGGCCACAACCCAGTGACTTTGAGGTTCTAACCCAGGACCTCTCAATATGGAGTTTTACTCAACCACTATGCCACCACATGCCCCTTTTCTATTCATACGAGTCTATGATTGAGCTGCCACATGACAAAAGTCTGAGGCTTTCCTAGGCTAAACTTCTGTGTTGTCATTGTTGTTTTCAACTGGTAATAAATAAATGTAATCAATTGATTACCAACTCAAACAAACTCAAAGGATACACCCAAACAGACTTCCCACTGAAAAGAAACGAAACAAAAGAAATTATAATAATCAGTTAAAAACTCATTAAGCTTATGTTGTACTATGTATACATGTATTTAATTATTTTTATCGTAGAAAATTTTTTTTGAAGTTCACACGTTAAGCTGTAATTTTTTTAATATTATTACTCATGTTACTTATTTTCTTCTTTCTTTTGCAGATTTGGGAAGGTAAATGTTAATGATAGAAAACTAGAAAAAGTGCCTTGAGAGGCACGTATACCCCCGGCTGGTAGCCACAAAGCCCCCTCCCTATCCCCTACCTATACAACCCTGCACATGCTCACCCCTGACATTGAACCTCAACCCCCCAATGAAAGACAGTACCCTTATCAAGTACACTTTAGAAATAAGCTCTGTAAAGCATATTGCATACAAACATGGGGGAGTGGTGTTTTAGAATGACAGATCTATTTTAGAGCAGTATAAAGAGCTGACGTGTATACTCAATCTAGGACATAATCCACGGACATTATGGGTCAGGTCCTCAGTCCTAGATTGGAATGAAAATAGAGTGTCATTCTTAAAAAAAAAAAAAAAAAAAAGGGCACAGACCTTGACCTCAAGTCCCACCCCCACCCCATGCATGGACCCTTGGGTCCATCCCACCCCCACCCCCATGCATGGACCCTTGGGTCTAACCCTTATGTGGTACCTATGTTGTAAGTATGAATGCTTTCTGACAAATGGTTGTCAAGATATAGACCTACAGAATATTAATCTTGGTAAATATTCTGTATTTTATAAATGTGTCCTAGATTTTGACCTCCAGCCCCACCCCTAGAGTTTGGTGCCATGGAATTTAATTCAACCCTAAAGGGTATCTATGATCTAAATAGGAATACATTCCTATAAGTCTTTGTTAATATATGAACTTAGAGAAGAAAAAAACGCTATGTAAGTAGCACATTTTCAAGGTGACCTAGATTTTGAACTCTAGCCCCACCCCCCGAGCATGGACCCTCAGGTCTGAACTCACGGAAACAAAGCAAACCTTATAGGGTACCTAAAGTCCAAATATGAATGATTTCTGAAAATTGGCTCATGAGATATACACCATTAGAGAAACTTTAACCAAAACTTTGACGCAAATTAAAGGTGACCTAGATTTTGACCTCTAGCCCCACCCCCAGGCATGGACCCTGGGGTCCGAACTCTTGGAATCAAAGCTAACCCTCTAGGGTACCTAAAGTCCAAATATGAATGATTTCTGATAAATGGTTCTTGAGATATACACCACTAGAGAAACTTTAACCAAAACTTTGTCGCAAATTAGAGGTGACCTAGATTTTGAACTCTAGCCCCACCCCCCGAGCAAGGACCCTCAGGTCTGAACTCACGGAAACAAAGCAAACCCTATAGGGTACCTAAAGTCCAAATATGAATGATTTCTGAAAATTGGCTCATGAGATATACACCATTAGAGAAACTTTAACCAAATTAAAGGTGACCTAGATTTTGACCTCTAGCCCCACCCCCAGGCATGGACCCTAGGGTCCGAATTCTTGGAATCAAAGCTAACCCTATAGGGTACCTAAAGTCCAAATATGAATGATTTCTGATAAATGGTTCTTGAGATATACACCACTAGAGAAACTTTAACCAAAACTTTGTCGCAAATTAGAGGTGACCTAGATTTTGATCTCTAGCCCCACCCCCGAGCATGGACCCTGGGGTCCGAACTCATGGAAACAAGGCAAACCCTATAGGGTACCTATGGTCCAAATATAAATGGTTTCTGACTATAACTGCATGAGATATACACCACTAGAGAAACTTTAACCAAAACTTTGACTCAAATTCTACTGAACTAACGAACTAACGAACGAACGAACGAACGAACGAACAAACGAACTAACGAACGGACAAACGGAAAAGCGAAAACTATATACCCGTCGGCATAAATGCCGGGGGTATAACTAGTAAACTTCTTGTAGGTTGACTGACATCTATTGACTACTGGACCAGCTAACATAAAGTGGTTTGTTTGTGGTTCAACATCCCAGTCAACTATGGCTGTAGATTTTTTTGTGTTCGGAGGCAATTAATTCCTGACCAATAGCTCAGGAGCTGTGGAAGCGTGACTTGCTCAAGGTAACAGCAGATGCCAGAATTGGATTCTACCTCTATTACCAGATTACAAATACAGACACCCCTGCTGAGGCTCAGCCGGAACCTCTCGGACCAGACTTTACCACCGCGCGACTCCACTCCACTCTGATAAAGAAGACCATATGAGCCGCATCGTGAGAAAACCGGATTTTTGCCTATGCGAAAACAAAGGCGCAGATCAGCTTCGCGGTAACCGCGAAGCTGATCAGCGCCTTTGTTTTCGCTACACGGATAGTATATTTCCTCTTCTTCTTATATCCGAAATTTCAAGCTTCTAGCCTGCTTCTGAGACTGTACAGCCTGGTTTATGTCGGACCTGGTCGGAAATCCCGAAGACCGGTTTTCTCGCGTCGCGGCTCATATAATGAAGCAGACTAAAACATGAAGAACAAAGAGAGGTACTCAATCATGTAGGTAAAATTGATCCTCACTGCTTTTTCAAAATGTTGTTTGGCTAGATCTTCATTTTTGGTGTAGGCCATCAAAATATTTCCCAACTGCAGGTGTGTTCTAGCCTCAGTCTTTGGGGGAGCATTGCAGTTAAAGATGGACTGAAGACAGTGTATGCACAAACGTATATTAGGCGGATTTGATGTCCTAAATTCTTCTGCAAGGCCAATTAAAGCTGTACAAAGATTTTCACTACTTGACGCCATTTTGGCTGAGGCTATCCGCACGACGGTCGTGCCGCGCACGACAGTCGTGCCGATAAGCGGCATTATCGGCCCGACCGTCGTGCGGATAGCCAATGCAACAGGTATTGGCTATCGGCACGACGGGAGTATAGACACATACAGTGTTATTGTTTACATTATTTGACCTTGACCTCGATGACGTAGTGCGCGCTGCATTGTGGTTGAACCTTTCACTTCCGGGTGGCAAAACCATTTCCGGTTCAATGTTGTTTACATACATTAGTTAGAACGTGAAAGGTGTGGTGCAATTTCAATAATTGAACGATGATGACCTCTAAGTACAAAATTACTAATAATTTTTGGCATTTGAATACATTGATTTGTTTGCTTTTATAAATAATTTCATTTTTCACACCTTCTTGAGCGTCTCAAGTATCCTAAATGATGTTTGAACCGCGCGAACAAAAATATGAATTAGGCCTACTTAGATATTTTTTATAATTAATCAACAATTTGCGCAAACCTCACGAGGCCACGTCTCTGCAATCAGACTAAAAATCATTCATGATAAAAAAAAATAAATTAAAAAAAGGTAATAAACAATTAAATAAGTAAATAAATAGTTCTTGGTCCTTTTTTCCAACCTTATTTGTACCGAAACTAGAAATAAAAGTGCATTCATCTTAGCGCGTTTTATGAATGAAAGTTTCTTCTTCTTTCTTCCATCTTTTACATTTTAATTTTTAAGAACATGAACTCTTGCTCACATTATATTTAAATAATCCCAATGAAATATAACTTGGTCCAGTTTAAATACATGACAAACTATACAAAGGTTATACGATGATAATCAGTTTGCTGGAAAGAAGGGCGGTTTCAGCTATTGAAGTCAGTTTTATGACACACTAACTCAAATTACGATGCCCATAATCATAATCGGCTTCTTTAACATTACGAAAACTGGCCCATGCAATATATAGAGATTTTTTAGCTTTAAAAATTGAAATTTTTCAGCTGAAACATTTTGATATTTTTCTTATTTTTGCTCAAAACATAGATTGTGGGCACACGTTAGAACCGCCTCGGCGAGGCGGTTCTAACGAGTACCCACAATCTATGTTTTGGAGCAAAAATAAGAAAAATAGGTATACCCCTGCGTACCCCAGTTTTACTATATAAAAGTGGGGTACAAGGGGGTATAGATTACACGGACATGTTTTCCTGATGTTATTATATATGACACCTTCTTCAAAGAAACGACACATTCTTGGGGTACAATATGAATGATAAGGGATTAATGAACTTGAAGTCCCCCGGGGCAGCCGGCTTGTGTGTTCAGTCAGTCGATTAATTATCATTACATGTGTTGACATCGCTGATAATTATGATTCCAGTGTCATAAATAAAAATGGATACACAACACATAAAGTAATTTTAAATTGTGAATAAATTAGATTTATTTCACGGAATGAAAATAATGTTGTTTTTTTTTTTTTTTCTTTCTTTCTTTTTTTTTTCTTTCTTTCTTTTTTTTTCTTTCTTTTTTCACCGCATGCAAAACAAATTTAAAGCATGTGCTCTTCAGAGAGAGAGAGAGAGAGAGAGAGAGAGAGAGAGAGAGAGCAAATGACGGCTTAAAGATATTCCCGTTTCTTTTTGTAATTATTTCATAAAACTTAAAAATTGATTCAAACACGGAAATTATTATTATTATCTTTTAAATGTTACACCCTATGGGCGGTGTTTGCCTTTATTACGCCAGAGTGAACATTTGTCACCAACATGACAGGCATATGTACCAGCCGGGTTTCGAGCCCGCAACCTCTTGATCTCTAGGCGAAAACGCTATCCATTACACCACCGCGGCGGCAGGGAAATTATTGAACGTTTATTTATGATTTATACCGTGGGAATATTTCATCTTTTGACTGAGATACAAACCCTTTAAATTCATATTTTCTACTTCATCACGGGAAGAAACGCTAAAAATTAGAAACAAGCATCAATTAATGAACAAACATATTTGGAATTTAATTTGAATAAGTAATATTTCGATATTATTTTACTCTTTTATACATCAAAACATTACAGTTCATTACACATTCGTTGGCCTGAGGACGCTTTTTTTGCCACCCGGAAGTGCGAATAAGTCATGTGATGGTCACATGACTTATCTGTATTTTATAGACCACGTGGTTTGTGACGTATTGTTTGTACCTGTGTATAGGATTTTCTAACAAGCTTACGTATGCATTATACTTTTAATTTGTCATTACATAAATTAATTATGTGTTTAGCTATTGAAATACATTCGAAATTAACATTTTTGGTAATTATGAATAAGAAAACTATAGTTTGATTTGATGTATCCAGCTGATGTAAACGGAATCAAAGTAGATTTCTAACAGCGGAGAAAAATATAACCATTGCAAAAAAAAAAAAAAAAAAAAAAAAAAAAAAAAAAAAAAAATTGTGTTACTAAAATGTTTCCATACTCCGTTGTTAAAATCAAAGGCTGTTTATTCTTTTGGATTACCAAATTAATTTATTATTTAGGTTACGATAATTACTTTCTAATTTATGCATTCGCACGACTGATTTTTATAGGTAAATTCACAGGTAAGCCAATTTCAGCAAAATAACAATTTTGTTAAATAATAAAAATTCCTGCATATGTGTAATATTCTGTTTCAGTTTTGAAGCCAGTGTAATATATTTATCAACTTAAGATGTATCCATTTCTAAACATTTTTAACATGGTATCGATTTCCCTGTCGGCCGGAGACATCGAAATGAACCCGGGCCCTAGATTTCAGTGTCGTCTATGTAAAAAATACTGTAAGGCAGCTGATCAGGTAGTAGAATGTGCAGATTGTGAAAAGCGTTTCCACGCATCATGTGCCAACCTTGGAAAGGAAGAATTGCTAGAATTAGAATCCGGTAGTGAATCTTGGTATTGTTCAAACTGCAAGGCTGAGTGTAGCCTTTGCAGTGGATTAGTCCTCAATTGCCACAAGGCGGTTCAGTGTGACAAATGTGATATGTGGGTGCACAATGACTGCTCTTTTCTATCCGATTCACAATATGAAACCATGCAAAACACAAACTGTACTTGGATTTGTCCAAAATGTGATTTCTTCAATTTTTCTGACTCTTTTTTTGACAAACAGTTAAATTTGGAAAGTGAAAATAGGTTTAATCCACTTGGAAACAGTGATAAAACTAAGTCCTCAGCACCCTCAACTTTGACAAGCAAAAGCAAGTTTATTGGTGGGTTGAAATTTTTCAGTATAAACATCAACAGCATTAGAGGTAAAAAGCTTGAGTTGTTGGCTTTCATTGATCTTCATGAACCTCAGATTGTAGCGATTCAAGAAACAAAGATTGACAGTTCTATTTCAAGTTCAGAATTGTTTCCGGAAACTTTCCCATATAGTGTGTACAGGAAGGACAGAACTCTTGATGGTGGTGGTGTCATGTTACTTATTCACAAGGATATCCCACACATGCCAATGACAGAATTAGAAAATAAGTCAGAATCAGTTTGGGTAAAAGTATTCGCTAATAAAACCGCACATTTTGTTGCAAGCTGGTATAGGCCGCCCCATAGTGATGAAAACTTGACACCTTTGGAAGACCTACAGAAATTTGATACTTTGTTCAGAGAGCAGCTTAACAAAATTAGGGATAAACATAAAGGAAATAAACCCCCCTCAGTTCACGTTCTAGGGGATTTCAACTTTGGAGATATTGTTTGGCCGGACAGACACAATAAATGTGGGTCACCATTGAGTAGGATTGAAGGTCAAATTTTGGTTGACATTATTAATGATCATGGATTTGATCAATTAGTCCACTTCCCTACCAGAGAAAGAAATACTTTGGACTTGATTATCACTTCTCTTCCCAATCAGTTTGTAGACATCCACTCCCCAGATTGTCTCAGTGATCATGATATTGTTTCTGGAACGCTGAAGATTGTTATTCCCCCCATTAAGAAACCTCGGAGGAAGGTGTATCGGTACCAGAAAGGTGATTATGAATCTATGAGGGCAGAAACATTAAAATTTGCAAAGGAAAAGTATTTCAATGGCTACTCGGATACCCGTTCGGTTCAAGAAAATTTCAATCTTATTACATCTTTCATTCAGGACTCGGCAGATAAGCATATCCCATCAAAAACAAGTCGCTCTGTCTCTTCTGTCCCATGGATAACTCCTGAGATAAGGAGGAAGATTCGCAGGAAAAATATAACTCATGCAAAAGCTAAGAAAACTGGAAGTGCAAAAATTAGATCTAAATTTGAAAACTTAAGAAGGGAAATCAAAGCTGATATAAGGAAGCAGCATGACCTTTATGTCAATAACTTGGTAGGGGACGTTAAGGCTAATCCCAGGGATTTTTATAGGTATATCAATAGTCAGAGGAAAGATACCCAAGGCATTCCCCCTTTGAAAATGAAAAATGGAAGTGGTATTGCTCAATCAGATTTCGAAAAAGCAGAAGAATTTAATGGACAGTTCACAGATGTATTCACCAAAACGGTACACAACCAAGTCCCACTTCTGGATAGTTCGGCCCCATTCATGGATGAAATTGTTGTAACAAAGGAAGGAGTAACAAAACTCCTTAAAGGTCTGAACCCATCTAAAGCCTTAGGACCTGATGAACTCCATCCTAGAGTCCTTAAAGAACTGGCAAAAGAATTAGGACCTGTATTTGCACATCTCTTCCAGCAGTCAATCAATACGGGTGAAATCCCCAAGGAATGGTCACTTGCTAATATTTGTCCACTTTTCAAGAAAGGTGACAGGTCCCTTGCTTGTAATTACCGCCCAGTTTCTTTGACTTGTATTCCTTGCAAACTTCTAGAACATATTGTCTGCTCAAATATCATGGGTCATCTTGACCAGTATAATCTTTTGTCGGACAAACAGCATGCATTCAGGAAATGGCATAGTTGTGAAACTCAGTTAATTACAGTGATAAATGATTGGGCAAAAATATTGGACAAAAAAGGTCAGGTTGACACTTTTATTTTGGACTTTGAAAAAGCTTTTGACACCCCTCCACATGAACTTCTTAAAAGCAAATTATTTAGTTATGGTATAGGTGGAAAGACATTGGAATGGATAAATGCTTTTTTGTGCTTCAGGCAGCAAAGGGTAGTAGTTAATGGTGTTAAATCTGACTGGGCCCCTGTTGTGTCTGGTGTCCCCCAGGGCACCGTTCTCGGTCCATTGTTGTTCTCCTTGTACATAAATGACATACCCGTTGGCATTGACTCTCAAATCAGGCTTTTTGCTGATGACTGTGTTTGTTACCGTGAAATTAAAACAGTAGAAGATACATTGAAACTTCAGAAAGACATTGACCTTTTAGGGAGCTGGGCCCGAAAATGGGGCATGAGATTTCAACCTGTCAAATGCAACATGATGCAGCTGACAAATAAGCGGATAAATAAAATTGAGGCCTCGTACACCCTCGAGGGAACGGTTTTGGAAAATGTTGATAGCATTAAATATCTAGGTGTAACAATTACAAATGACCACAAGTGGAATACCCATATCAATAATATCTGTACTAAAGCCAACAGAACACTTGGATTCTTGAGGAGAAACTTATTTTCTTGCCCCCAAGATGTTAAAGAAGCAGCTTATAAAGGACTGGTGCGCCCAGTCCTGGAATATGGAAGTTCTGTTTGGGATCCTCATACTAAATGCCTCCAGGAGGAATTGGAGAAGGTTCAGAATCGTGCCGCTAGATTTGTAACTAGGAATTATACTTTCGAGGAAGGTAGTATGACTGGCATTCTTGAACAACTCAGACGGGAATCTCTCAAGAAAAGGAGGACGGATAATCGACTTATATTACTATACAAAGGTCTGAAGGGTAAAGCCAGAATACCTACAGATGACCTTATCCCAAAGACTAGGCGTTGTAGAAATAGCCACTCCAAGGCATTTCAGCTTCCATCTGCTAGTATAGAGGCCTGTAAATGTAGTTTCTTTCCCCAGACTATCAGGGACTGGAATGACCTCCCTGACTCTCTGTTTTCTACTGCTGAAATGTCAGATGATTGTGTGTCCAAGTTCGCTTCACTCGTGCGTTCAAGGGACTAATTTTTCCCCCCATCCGAACCCCCTGGTGAAATAATGTCATTTGGCGTGTCACCAGTAAACTATTCTGATTCTGATTCTGATTCTGATTCTGATAACGCCGCTTATCCGCACGACGGTCGTGCCGATAAGCGGCATTATCGGCACGACCGTCGTGCGGATAGCCATTTTACTACAAACTGGTTTCTGGCTTGAGAAATGGGTAAAAACTTGAACCTTAGATTCAGGGACAACTCTACCTGCTTGCTGTCAAACTCCCCAACAGTGACAACACCCCGTCCGGAAGTGGAACACCGCGGCTTGGAGTTTGGCTAGCTGTTGTTTTTGGCAAACCCCTCCTCTGTCGTAAGAACATCGTAGAATCGAGTAACACATTACTCTGTCGTAAGAAGATCGTAGAATCTATCTATCTATCTCTATATACTGCCATACGCCCTCGCGGACATTTTTGGCAGGTGTGCGCTGTCGAGCTGGTTAGCTGAAAAGAAAAGGATAAAAGCAAATAAAAGATGATAGGTTAAAATAGTGAAGTGGAGTTTAAAATCAGGTTAAAAACAACAGTCTAGATCTAGGGCCGTGAGTGTTGCAGTTTGCTTACTGCGACATTGAATGAGTCAAGGTCCTGCAAACTGACAACAGCTTCTGGGAGTGCATTCCACTGTACTATTGCCAGTGGAAAAAATGAATACTTATAATAATTTGTACCAGTGTGAATTTGCCGAAAGGTCATTGAGTGACAGTACCTGGATATACTCTATGTGTAGGTATGATATAGTCTGGGAGAGGTACTGCCACAAGTCCGTGAACAATTTTATAAAAGAGGCAAAGACGAGCGTCAGCTCGTCTTTGAGCAAGGGATCTCCAACCAAGCTGATCGAGCATTGCTGTAACACTCGACCTATAATCATAATTACTGGTCGTTCAACGTGCCGCTCTTCTTTGGATTTTCTCTAGCTGGAGAGTTTTATCATCAGTATGAGGGTCCCAAATCGGAGAGGAGTACTCCAGCTGAGGGCGGACAAGCGCATTGTAGGCTGTTTCTCTCACCTTTGGGTTTTTTGTCTTGATGTTACGCCGAATGTACCCTAGTGTTCTATTGGCGTTTCCGGTTATACGGTCTATGTGGGAATTCCAGGACAGGCCACTGGAGATGTCAACCACCAAGTACCTGGCACTTGTGACAACCTCCAATATCTGACCATGTAAAGTGTACACTGAATTTTATGATTTTCTTGGAAGTTGTCACCCGTACCACCTGGCACTTAGAGGGGTTGAACTCCATGTCCCACTGGTCCTCCCACACAGATAGTCTGTCAAGGTTGTCCTGTAGCACCCTCTCATCATCCGAGCCCCCAACTGTCAGGTACACGGCCGTGTCATCAGCAAACAGGCACACTTGTGATGACAATTCTTCAGGAAGATCATTAATGTAAATGAGAAACAGGATAGGTCCCAAAACTGACCCCTGGGGGTACCCCAGATGTCACTGGGACCGACCCTGATTCCTCTCCCTCAAAAACATCAGTCTGTGACCGGTTACCGAGGAAGGCACGGATCCAAGAGAGTGCATTACCTCTGATCCCATACTGGTGGAGCTTCCAAAGGAGCTTTGAGTGATTAACTTTATCAAAGGCCTTTGGGAAGTCCAACAGTATCAGATCAGTCTGTTTGCCTGCACTTGCATTCCTAGCAAGATCCTCGAACAACATGGTAAGCTGGGTTTCACATGACCTTTTTTCTCTAAATCCATGTTGCAAATTATATAGAAGGTCATGCTTGTTGAGGTGCTTTACCATATTGGATGCCATTATATGTTCAAGGATCTTGCAAAGAATGCATGTGAGGGAGATTGGTCTGAGTAACAGATTAAAATGTCAATTCAAATCAGAGTGTTATATAGCACTCAAGCATTTCACTGTCAGTACCTGCATAAAAAATAACTATAGCACATCTGTACCCAACACAGCAGGTCCAACACAGCATCACACACACACACACACACACACACATACACACACACACACACACACACACACACACACACACACACACACACACACACACACACACACACACGGGTCGGATGTCAGACGACTCTGATGACCGAGACTTAAAGATATACTTCTTAATTGGTTGGGGTCGGGTAATTGAGTGGTGAATACATTGCTTTGGTTTCACCGTTTCCAGATCATTGCTTACTTATCTTATAAATGCAAATGTGTATGGTAAAATAACTTGCATGAAGTGTTTAAAAATTTTTACGGATAAAGTAATGCAATTGTCGCCAAAAAGAGTTGAATCTACATGCAAAATCGAATTGATGCATATGTACATAATATTCGTTTTAATCAGTTGTTAGTATGGCAATACATATGCTTTCATAGGTTAATGATTCTAAGTTCAGTCAGGTTTAGCTGAAATGGTTGGTTACTGATTGAATCTTTGGTGTACATGAAAGAGCCGTGAAGTGACTCCACAAAGTGGAGTGACATCTACATTACCCTTTCAGTTGGCTCGTTTCGGTTAGTTGTCTATGTTATGTAATGTCATCATTTTGTAAAAGACATCATGTGTCTTGCATAGCTGTTACCAGTATTTTAACTATATTGACAATCATTTAACATGTTTGCCTGCTCATTTCAAATGCCAGATCATGTAATAAGCTTTAATTGATATCTAGATTGTAAAACTAACATATAATATGATTTTCTTTTGCTTATATGGTTGTACTAAATATTGTACTTACATTGTGTATATAATAAAAAGAAAAATACAAATGTTTCATCTAGATTATGAAACTAACATATAATATGATTTTCTTTTGCTTATATGGTTGTACTAAATATTGTACTTACATTGTGTATGATATACAGATAGCTGCATTGAGTGAGACTCGGCTCGCAGATGTTGGGGAGATCAAAGAAGTTGGTGCTGGATACACCTTCTTCTGGAGTGGACGCAAAAGTGAAGAGAGGCGTGAAGCAGGAGTTGGCTTTGCCATCAAAACAGAACTTGTTGGTAAGCTGTCAGGATTGCCAAAAGGCATTAATGACCGTCTAATGACATTGAGACTTCCTCTGTCAGGCAATAAACATGCAACTATTGTCAGTGCTTATGCACCCACAATGACCAATCCAGATGAGGTCAAGGACAAGTTCTATGATGACCTAGACAATGTTATTTCTGCAACACCCCGCACAGACAAGCTTATCCTTCTTGGCGACTTTAATGCCAGAGTGGGTACAGACCACCAGACCTGGGAAGGAGTTATAGGTCCAGAAGGGGTTGGAAAGTGCAACAGCAATGGTCTCTTGCTTCTCAGGAAGTGTGCTGAACATGACCTTCTAATCACCAACACAGTCTTCCGTCTACCTAATAGGAACAAAACATCCTGGATGCATCCCCGTTCCAAACACTGGCATCTCATAGACTATGTCATAGTGCGGAGAACAGACAGGCAGGATGTTAAAGTGACAAAGACTATGTGTGGTGCAGACTGCTGGACAGATCATAGACTGGTTGTCAGCAAACTCAACCTAAGAATACAGCCTGCGAGGCGACCTCAAGGCAAGAAAGCTCCTAAGAGACTGGATGTCTCAAAGCTGAATAAAGACAGCATGAGACAAGATTTCTTAACAGACATTTGCAACCAACTGGATGCAATGAATCTCAGTTCAGAGGACCCCGAAGAAAACTGGACAGTTTTCCATAAAACAGTTCTTTCTTCAGCTGCAAGCACCTTAGGCCATCCATCTCGCAAACATCAAGACTGGTTTGATGAGAATGATGACGAAATTCAGAGGCTTCTTGAAGAAAAGCACCGATTGCACAAGGCACATCAAGATGATACTAGCTCAGTATCAAAGAAAGCAGCCTACAGCAACATTTGTAAGACAGTCCAGACCAAGCTTAGGGACATGCAAGATTCCTGGCTGAGGAAGAAAACAGAAGAAATTCAGTCTTTTGCGGATAGAAAGGACATGAAGAAATTTCATGATGCACTGAAAACCATTTATGGTCCAAAGAGTTCTGGAGCCACCACATTGCTCAGTGCAGATGGAAACACTCTTCTCACAGATAAAGAAGCTATCTTGGAAAGGTGGGCAGAACACTTCAATAGTGTGCTTAATCGACCATCAAGCATCAATGAGGATGCAATCGACAGACTTCCACAGATAGAGTGCAATGTTCTGTTAGATGAATTTCCTACCGTTACGGAAACAAGAAAAGCAGTTCAACAACTATCATCTGGCAAAGCCCCAGGTGCAGATGCAATTCCTGCCGAAGTTTACAAGGCTGGGGGGCTACCCATGGCAGAGAAACTGACAGAGTTGTTTCACTGTATGTGGAGAAAGGAGGCTATCCCACAAGAATTTAAGGATGCATCCATAATCCACCTATACAAGCGGAAAGGAAATCCTCAAGTCTGTGACAATCACAGAGGCATCTCCCTCCTATCAATTGCTGGGAAGATACTTGCAAAAATTCTGTTGAATCGTCTGAATGTTCATCTTGATCAGACGGGACTTATCCCAGAAAGTCAATGTGGATTCAGAAAAGACAGAGGGACAACAGACATGATATTTACAGCAAGACAGCTTCAGGAGAAATGCCAAGAACAGAATGTAGATCTATACATGACGTTTGTTGACCTCACCAAAGCTTTTGACACTGTTAGTCGTGATGGACTCTGGAAAATCATGGCCAAGTTTGGCTGTCCACCCAGATTCATAGCAATGGTGCGGCAGTTTCATGATGGCATGCAGGCACGTGTGCAAAATGATGGAGAGTTCTCTGAACCATTCGAAGTAACAAATGGGGTCAAACAAGGCTGTGTTCTGGCACCAACACTGTTCAGCATGATGTTTTCTGCCATGCTTATGGATGCTTTTCAGGACAGTGACACTGGTTTTCCAATCAGGTACCGTTTTGATGAAGGTTGCAAGCCAAAACTAAGGTCCAGACTGATGTGCTAGATGAGCTCCTCTATGCAGATGATATGGATAAGAATGCCAGCACAGAGGCAGAAATGCAAAGAGCCATGGATCAAGTCTCACAGTCATGTGATAACTATGATCTCACAATCAGCACAAAAAAGACAGAGGTTGTACACCAACCAGCGCCCGGAAAGCCATATAATGAACCAACCATCACTGTGAATGGGCAAAAACTGAAAATTGTTGATAAGTTCACCTACCTGGGAAGCACTCTCTCCAGAGCAGTGCATATTGATGATGAGATCACTGCCAGAATTGCAAAGGCTAGTGTGGCATTCGGACGACTCCGTGCAAATGTCTGGGAGCGAAATGGAATCAAGCTTGGCACCAAGCTGAAAGTTTACAAGGCTGTGGTACTGCCAACCCTCTTGTATGCATGTGAGACCTGGACAGTATACCAACGCCATGCAAAGAAACTTAACCATTTCCACTTAAGCTGGTTGAGAAAGTTGTTAAAAATCAAGTGGCAGGACAAGATTCCAGACACAGAGGTCCTGACGAAAGCAGGGATGCAAAGCATGCATACAGTCTTAAAGCTAGCACAGCTAAGATTGACTGGCCATGTTATAAGAATGCCTGATGCGCGACTTCCAAAGAAAGTTTTCTATGGAGAACTACAGGAGGGAAAGCGCTCTTAAGGTGACCAGAAGAAACGCTACAAAGACGCCCTCAAAGCCTCTGAAGGATTTCGAAATACCAATGGGGTCCTGGGAACAGACTGCACAGGAGCGATCAAAGTGGCGAGGTCTCATCAACAAAGGAGCAGCTCTTTATGAAAAGAAGAGAATCTGTGAAGCTGAAAGAAAGCGAAGAGAGCGCAAAGCCAAAACAAATGTGCCACCATCAGACTCTATGACATTGACTTTCTCTACTTGCAACCGACAGTTTAGAGCCAGAATTGGCCTAGTCAGCCATCAAAGAACTCACCAACACACATCAGCACTATTCAAGAAATAATGATGGTCTTTCTCATTAGTGAGAGACGAACTATCACATTGTGTATATGATTAAAACAAAATACAAATGCTTCTTATGAATTTGAATTTTATTTCATGACTGAAGTGAAAACTCGTTCGGGAATTGCAGCTTAGAAACGCCGTCCTTAGGCGATAGCACAGAAGCCCAAAACGTCGACTTTGGGAAACAGGTTTATCATTTCTTGACGAGAAAAATAAACTCGTCAAAATTGGTATAATTCACTACTGAGAATCACGTGGTATTGTATACACACAAACCGATCAATGATTGGGTGACACACAATGTAATTCTGTCCGAAGTTGAGGTGATAAATTCGAGTTTTCTCCTAAAGCGTTTACTCTGCTGACTGAAAAAATAGGTGCAGTCCATGCAAAAATGAATGAAAGTAACATAAGGAATCCCGGCTATTTCGTTTTCGCAAACACTTGCATCCCATGAACATATAGTTCTTCCATCACAATAACATTGAAGTGTTTGCAAAAACGAAATAACCGGGATTTCTTATGTTACTTTCTTTCAATAAATGTTCATTTTCTGCATTGACTGCACCTATCTAACAATCAGTAGAAGAAACGCTATAGGAGAAAACTCGAAAATCTAACCTCAACTGCATTTACTTGTTCTGTCCAAGCTAGCACTGTGACCACCTAATACCTTCAATAGCTGCTCACTCTGCTTTCCGTTATTCATGTTAAAGACAGATGTACGTAATTGAAGGCGCTCAAAGGAACGTGCGTATCTAAGGGTCGAAACGTCATTTTTACGCCGCATTCGTAACGTCAGTTTTCGATCGAAACGTCATTTCTAGCGTCAGTTTACGTTCGGAATACGAAACTATATCCGTACAATTATGCAGATAACTTCAGAAATGTAAAAAGGTTGATATTTTTTATAAATTTTGCTCAAAATATAGATTGTTGACATGTTATCCCGAAGAAAACAACATTTCCGCGACAGTTAGCAATATTGAATACTAAACAGTGTCGGAAATTTTGGCGCAAAATCGACGTCGCGCGTAAAATGTACTGAATTCAGCAACAAATACCTCTCTTCGCACGCCAATAGCAGGAAAACGAGTCCGGTAACTAAGGACTTTCTCGTTATCTATATGTAGTTCAGGAATGTCTCAAATACATATCAGTTTTTTAAAAAATCCTACCGTGGATTTTTTTAAATATATCAAGAAAATTAACAAAAAGGAGGTCTAAAAATCGCATTTTACGTTGACGTCAATGTATTGTCGCTCTAAAATTTGACGATTTTGAAGGCCGATATCTCGAAAACAAGCTCGGAACGGTATGGATTTCTTTTCATTTTCGTATGTAGGACATCAAAATACACTCACATGCAAAAAATAAAAAAATTCTACCGTGAGATCAATTACGTACATCTGGCTTTAAACGTTGGTATCTATGTTTAGTATTTTCTTAATATGATTTCTTATTTCTTGTTTATCACTGAACCACTACAGAAGCTGAGGGTGAGGTTAGGTGCCTGTAAAACCGGTTTAAGCCCGCCAGTAACTTTGTGTTACTGATCGTTCCAAGTCGATACGTGTACTTCTGTGGTTGTTCTTTTTGTTTTATGTCTTGGTGTTTAAACAATTTTTGCGCTGTTGGCGCCTTATGTATGTTTTCATATTTTTAGTTAAGGTAACTGAGTGGCCACCTATTGGGAAAATAGCTGCTCATTCGGCTTCCGATATGTTTCATGGTATAAGTACCTGATTGTTAGTTTCGTTTTTTCCCACCTCGGTTTTTGGAGTGGGAATCTTTTTCTGATTGCGCTTTTTCCTGATCTTTGCCTACTTGCACCTTTTCGTACAGAATTTCATTGTGTGTCACCCGATCATTTATCGGTTTGTATGTCTACAATACCATGTGACATTCTTGTATGTGCTAATGCAATTGTTCTTATAATTTCTGTATGTTTTTATTGTATGCCATTTTTTTTTTTTTTTTGTAATGCTTAATATAGTAGGAAAATAGCTATACATAACCAATGTTATACAGTTACACTCTCCGACTTTAATAAATTTTGTCGTATGTCTTATGGTTTTTATAGTAACGTTGTAGAGTGTTTGCTAGGCTGGACCTAGCTCAGATGCCAATTCCTTAAGGACTGATGAAGCTCATCAGGGCCTGATCGAAGCTTTTGACGGGTTCAAACCTTTGAGAAATTTTGACACATATTCTTTAGATACCACTATGTCTTCCATGAGCGGGGTTTTCCTATTCAAAAGAGGTACCTGGATATGTTCAGTTTTGGCAGGGTCTCTATAGAAGGGGTCAAGAATCTTTGTCCTATGTTCAAAATTCTTGTGTGTCAGTTTCGTATTTACTCACCTAAAAAACATACATTCAAAATTTATAATTAATGTCAATTTACAATAATCCTGTTATTAATTCTTTCATTTTTTCTATATCAGAACATGCTAAATTATCCAGTCTACTTTAATAATAGGACTATAGTTTGGAATTTATATCTGTTTTGACTTAATATGTACCACAGTGTCCATTTTCACATTTTTTTTATGCATTATCACAATTTTCTGGAACATTGCACAATTTATTTTGTTGAAAATTGTATGAATGTGAAGCTGATATGATGCATTGCTTATTGGAATGTATTTCATATCTTTAATTGGATTTTCACGATTTTTACTGTGATAAATTAACTTTTGAGTAAGTCTTTTAACAACTTCTTACACTGTCCGTATATATGGTACTTGGCATACCTGAGTTTTTGATTATTGGAAAAATCAATGCATAGTTTCTTGACCCCTTCTATAGAGACCCTGGTTTTGGTGAACTGATCGTTGAATTCACCAGCCTTTTCAAAATCTGATTTAGCAAGTCCACTTCCATTTCTCTTTTTCAATGTGCGGATACCTTGAACATTTTTTCTGACTGTTATGTATCGATAGAAATCTCTTGGATTAGCCTTAATTAACATCCCAACCAAGTTGTTTACATACAACTCATGATCCACGAAGGTGAAAAGGCATTCGATACTATTTTGGGAGTGCAAAATTTAGAACAAAATTTGAAACTTTGAGAAGAGAAATTGAAGTGAGCCTCAGTCTTTGGGGCAAGTTGTCCCATTGTCGCTGACAGGTAGCGCTATAACACTGACCTGTCGCCTTTGGCTCGTTGCATGCTGGGAATGTCCGCCATGGAATCCATTTTGGAATCCATTTTATATGTAGATCATATTAATATAATTTTATATACATTTTATTTTTGTCTTTTTGTTACGTCCTGTGTTTTACCTATGCACAGCTCGAATGAAAGAAATACATTCTAGTCCAGCAAATTCAAGAAATCTGTTAATTGATTCTCGCGAGAACTGAACGGGATTAGCCGATTTTGGCTATATCCCATAATTCAAAGCGTCAAATGATCTCGCGATAATGCAAGTTGTCTGTGGAACGAAGTGACCAGCGTGTGTGGCTTTTACCCAGTGTTGAGAACCAGTAAAATTACTTCCGGTTTACTAATTGTTTGACAGCTGAAACCATGGCCAATTTAGTGTTCTGGATTCGTTACTGTATCATCTCTATCATTGGGTTCTGGATAGCATGTTTCTTTGCACTTGTTCTACTGCTTCGTGCCCTTCGATCGCCGATAAGATTTGTGAATGACACCTTCTTTAAGACCAGAGAAGCACCCGCTTGTTTGAAAGACCCAAGTCTGGGAACACATGGGTACATCCATTTACAGGTGAAGTTTATTTAAAGCTGTTGGCCTGTTGCTTCAACATCATTGTTTGGTTTTCAGTTTTAAACAGCCTGATAGACAGGGAAGGGGCGTCAAAATGGCTTAGGGATTCAATTCAGGAATTTCTAAGCTACATACCTTTTTGCTTTGGCAGTGGCTAGGGATACGGTACCGTATCTTACTATCTTTAGCCTGTGGGCTAGGGATACGGTACGGATACGGTACCGTATCCCTAGCCTGGCGGCTAGAGATACGGTACCATATCTGTAGCCTATATGTCGGAAATGGCTAAAGGTACGGTAGAGATCAAAAATCGATAATATATTCATATAATATTTTCAGGTGAGTTTTAAGTTGAAGCGTTGAAAGTTTCCTAATGAATCATAAAAATAAACATTTACAGGTGTCTTACTTTTCTCACAGTTTCATGGTTGGGCAAGCTCTACACATGCACACTAATCTCAACAGTAGTAGCGATAATTGTTTTTAATTGCTTGGGAAATTATGCGTATATATACATGTAACAACTAAAAAACTTACGAGACAAATGCGGTTTGCATGTTTTTCAAACATATTTTTGGAGTATCAGTTTGGCTAGTCTTGGTCATTAGATCTGGTATAAAAATGTTATATTTCGATTGCATTTTAGACAATTTATTACGTGATTTTAATGGAAAATCACTTGTAAACTTTTAAATAAAAAATCTCCTTAGATAAAGGAACATACATGTATCTCAATCATTTTGACACAAAAAGAAAAAAAAAAAGATCAACATCTTAAGATAAACAGTAATTGCCAAAGTATCACAACATGATTTCCAACTTAAAATAAGCGCATAAAGAACAATCACGAGAACAAGAAAACGTGTAAACCTAGCGTAAAATCATATCATAAATCACGGAAAGAGTTCTTTGATAAATTACTTTGTTTTAAAATTTCAAGTAAATGCACTGACCGTGACGTGGAGAGCCGCAATTCAAATTTACGCCCTGTCTTTATCTGCATTCTGACGATATGAATCAAGATTTGCATGCATGTTTTAAAATTGTACGGCGATTGAATTGAGTAATAGCTTAATTGAATGTTTTATATTGCAGTTACTTATTTAACCATAACAAAAGTTTAAATCATTTGCTGAATAATAATTGGCAGATTTAACAATGCCAAAGTCTTACTTCAGGGGTTTAGCGGTGGTACAAAATAAATCAACACTTCATTACTGTTTTGTTGTTCGCACATTGAGGCGCGGACATCATATTGATGGTTAAGCAACTAATTGAGGCTAATATTATCTTGTTATTATCTTCACGCATCGTTATAAACTTTCATACTGCGAGTTGGCTTTATATCCTTTGATGTCGGTCAAATAATTGTAGATAATGGTGATGTTGCACAAACACACACTCAAATATAACAATTGAAAATTTCGTTCCACGCAGTTAGAAAAAAATTGAAATCTCTCAGCTTTATACATTAACATTGTTTTCTTAAGTCTGTGTCATTAGTCTTCCGTACCTTTAGCCATTTAAGATACTTTCAGTGATTCAACTTAAAACTCACCTGAAAATATTATATTATCAATTTAATCTATACCGTACCTTTAGCCATTTCCGATATATAGGCTACAGATACGGTACCGTATCTTTAGCCTGTGGGCTAGGGATACGGTACTGTATCTGTAGCCTGTGGGCTAGGAATACGGTACCATATCCCTAGCCACTGCCTTTTGCTTTTGCTGTTATACTGGTATGAGGATTATCACCTATTCCATATAGGTTGTGGGTTCGTGTTTGGGTGCGGGTGAAATATTTCTGTTGAAATATATCAAGAATCCTACAGAATGTATGTGGTCTTGCTGTCACCTTCCGAAACACAGTGGTTTCATTGGCTCATTCCGGGAAGCCTAGATGTGTTCTGGCTTTCCTCCACCTCAGGCAGCCTGTGTCACTGTTGCAGCTGGGAATAAGGGGCTTTGGGTAGTATTTATAACAGTGACGTGGTAAGATTAGGGAACTCCGCATTGGCAGTATTCAAATATGTGTTAGGGTTATCATTGTACTGGTGGCGGGCATGAACCCTGTCACTGCTGAGTGGTGATGGGTTAGGTGAATGGTTACCCGTACTCATACATGTAGATTAAAGGTGTGCCTTTTTTCTCCCCGCTACGGAATTAACTGCATCTAAAGTTGTTCCCCATTACCATTTAATGAGCAAATAATATGCAAATTAGGTTTATCCCGTGTTTAATACTTCATAACTAGATAAGTCTGAGAAATGTGGAGAATGGGTGGGTATTGTGAGTGTTGGAAATAGCACAGGGACTATAGATCACCAAATATATAGCACAGGGACTATAGATGACCAGTGATAGAGCAAAGGGACTAAAGATCACTGAGGATATAGCACAGGGACTATAGATAGGCTCATGGACTGAGGAGTTAGTTGCCCTTGAGTGTTGAAAAATTGATATTTGGTATTGTAAACATTTTATCGTCTTCATTTTTATAGGATCCTTTTCTTTCTTGCATGTAACAACGGCAACTGTAATGTATCTTGTAGTGGATCATGGACTGCATTTACCTGCCCCTTTGTGTCTTGAAAAATCTTTATATATGCTTATAATTGGGAGAATTTTGATAACAGCATAACTGCTACATTTACAGTTGTGTCTTAAAAGGACAACCACGAAACGGTAGATGAGTTTGAAATTTGAACTACGTGTAATCCCGATTGTGACTGTGAAATTATGTGCCCTTTAGTGTTAGAAAAATCAACATTAGTTTGCTACTGATGGTTCTAAACATGTTGGTCCTCTGGTGAGGAATCATTGCCTTTTGGTCTAATTATTTTGTGTGTGTTTTCCAGGATGTAAAGTTACACTATGTGGCATGTGGGGATTCCAGTAAACCATTGATGCTCTGTCTTCATGGCTTCCCAGAGTTTTGGTATTCATGGCGACATCAGATCAGAGAATTCAGCAAAGATTACAGGTATACATCAGGCCCCGAGGTTATAAAACATTTTTCATGCTCAACTCTGCTAAGACTAAAATTTATCCTGCTCATAAATATTTATGAGCAGGATAAATTACTAGTTTTTGAGTTTTGAACCTGAATTTTCCACTAATTTTGACTATTTCAACATTTATGAGCAGTTGAAATTTCATGCTCACCTGAGCTGAGCTTGAAAAAAGTGTTATAACCTCAAGGCCAGGAAGGGTTTGTCTTTGGAGAAGTGACTTACATTCTGTTGATGCAGGGAACAGTTATGTTATAGATAACAGTCTTTAGAGTATATTTCAATCTGCAGGATAGATCAATGTATCTTGCACTTTCTTGCAGGACAATGGGCAATTGGGCATAAGGTTATTTTGCATAACAGTGCTTTTATCTTAATAATGTAATCTTGGCAATTTTGCCAGACATTGTCAGACAGAATGAATTATGGTGAAATTGGGAGTTCTTACTATTCTCCCCGAGGACAACATGATGAAATTTTGCAGGTTTGTCAAACAGACCAGCACTTTTTGCAAAGAAAGGTGCTTTGCATCAGTATAGTGATTTCGAGATATTAATCATATTAGAAAGTCTGTGTAAGAAGTGTTTTAATAAATTATTTTGCTGACAGTCAAATAATCTACATTTTATTGCGCTAAACCCATTATCACTCCGTGTCAATAAGAAAACATGAGATTAGCTATGTAGTTGCATTTATACTGTTACTATCTATAGGTCATGGCTTAAATGATTTATCATCAATATACTGTTCAGACAGATGAGGCCCATGGAAACAATGGAGACTTTTGTCTGACTTGATTAAAAGAATGGATCTGCACTGCATATTGGCAACTACAAAGAAGATCTGTTAACAGTTATTGCCAATCAAAAATGCTGTTTGCCAAACCTGTGTTTTCAATATGATTGAGATTTAAGCTGTGTCACGAGTAAACAGGTCTTTGTGTATCTGACCAATTATGACACAAATCGGACTGTACAGTCTTAGAAGAAGGATAGAAGCTGGAAGTTTCTGGGGATTGTACTATTTGTGTAGTGAAAACAAAGGCGCTGATCAGCTGTGCAGTTACTGCACAGCTGATCTGCGTCTTTGTTTTCACGTATGCAAAAAGTCATTTTCTCATGACGCAGCTCATTTTTCTCCAGGGTTGTGGCGGTGGACCAGAGAGGCTATGGCGAGTCGGACAAGCCATCAGGGAAAATGAACTACACCGTTCAAAAGTTGGCAGCTGATATAAAACAGCTTGTTCCTGCACTAGGTATGTAAGGATTTTGATTGCCTAAATTAAATTTTTAGAGACTTCATTTGCCTGTATCTTTCAAAAATCACATTACCTGCATGTCAAAGAGTAATGCCACCAAAAATTGTTGTGTGTTGGTAAACATCTAGTCATCTCTAGATGTTTGGGTATCCTAATCACTTCATGGACACTCCTCCCACAGGACATTTACCAATGATTTGTGTGCATCATTTTACCATGAACTTTTTTTTAAGTCTGTTGCCAGTATCAGGGAGCATGTTTAAAGAAATGTTTCTATGACCAAATACAATGTACATGTATACACAAAATTGATGCATGTAATTTTTTGGTTTGATTTGTATAATTTTCCATAAATTTTGTATCAATATCAATATTGCAGTAAACCTTTATTATTCAATATCTCCTTCAAATTTTACACATGTAATTAACAGTCATGTTAACACTGTAGTTCTTGCCTTCAGTGAAGGTTAAGTTGTGTCATTTTTCTAAACCAAAATATGTCTCTACCTAGCCTCTGTTGTGGATCTGTCTGGATCATGCAGGTTTGTTTGATCAGGCTTCTCGGGATGTGTACTTATATATGAGCTGCACCATGAGAAAATAGGTCTTAGGGGTTTCTGACCAGGTCCGACACAAAGCAGTCTGTGCAGCTACAGAAGATAGCTAGAAGCTTGAAATTTCGGATTTAAGAAGAAGAGAAATTGTACAATCTGAGTGGCCAAAACAAAGGCGCTGTACATGCACAGCTGATCTGCGTCTTTGTTTTTGCATTGGCAAAAATCCAGTTTGTCATGACACAGCTCATTTTGACATTATTGTATCATTCGTTACTTATTTCATAATTTTCAGGCCATGAATCCTGTGTTTTAGTAGCCCATGATTTCGGCGGATCTGTAGCCTGGGCCGTTGCTACATTCTATCCCAACATTGTTGAAAAGTTGATAATTTTGAACTGTCCACATCCAGCAGTGATATTTAAATATGCACTGAGCCATAGATCACAGCTACTCAAATCTTGGTAAATGCGAATATAAATTACTGTGACATTCCTTACATTTAGACTTTCTAACTTTTGCCGTAGTCACAACATAATCTGAGCAAAAAGAGCCATTATTATTCGATATAGCTGCAAATAAAGCAACAAGAAACTGAAAGATCTTGATTTCCAATCTGCTATAACGAAAAGACGTCTGTGTAATGTATACCCATTTGAACCCCACTTTTATATATAGAAAAACTGGGGTATGCAGGGGTATACCTATTTTTCTTATTTTTGCTCCAAAGCATAAATTGTGGGTACTCATTAGAACCGCCTCGAAGTTCGAGGCGGTTCTAACATATACCCACAATCTCTGTTTTGAGCAAAAATAAGAAAAATATCAAGTTTTTTTCAGCTGAAAATTTTCAATTTTTAAAGCTTAAAAAAAATCTCTGTATATTGCATGGGCAAGTTTTGGTAATGGCATCAAACTGTTCCTTTAAACGAAAGTGTGACTTCAAGGACTACAGCAAAATACATGAAAGCCTAAAAAAGGAGGTCACATTTACTTGATTCGGTATTGCAAAATATTTTGTTTTCAGGTCCTTTATTTCTTTATTTGTAGTCAAGTTTAGTTTGTTTGCATTGCTGTTGCTATGTGTGACCTTGTGCATTTTGTGGAGCTTTTATACTTTACCAATATTAACTGCTTAGATCTTAGAAAATCACTTCTGGATTATGGCCATGGCCTGCAGCAATTTTCTGAGCACCACTTTTACTTCAGTTTCCAGATGCTACATGGTGAATTATAGCGAAGTACAGCAAGTTGTATATTGTTCACTAAGTCACAGAAGGAAACAGCACTGCAAACATATGAGCAGCATCATGAGAAAACCGGATTTTCACCTATGCGAAAACAAAGGCGCAGCCACGCAGATAAGCTTCGCAGTAATAGCGAAGCTGATCATTGCCTTTGTATTCACTACATGGATAGTACACCTCATCCTCTACTTAAGGATGTTCGCTGCCAATGAAAAATTATTCAAACTTTTTTTCTAACCGCTCTTTTTTGATTCCAAATAATAAAATAAGACATATGAAAGCAAAATAAATATAGGGTAGTGTGCATTTTTTCAAGCTACAGGGCTCTGAAAGAAAACTCTTAACAACATGTTTGAAAATCAGAAAAATTGATTTAATTTTCAATTCTTTCACATATACCTTCCTGGACAAACAATACATCATGAATGCTTTCAAAAGTCATTTTGTCTAAGTAACGCTGACAATTTCGGACCCAAAATCATCATTCATGAATTTTCATCTTGAAGTGGATGACAGATTTTTTGGACTCATTGAACAACCCTACCCCCTAAATTGAAAAGTCGGAAAATTTCAATATTTATAAATGTGACAAATCCATATTTGTAGATTCAAACTTTTTCTTGTATTTTCACACAACATAGAACTTGTTCATATTATTTGAATAAAAGAATGAAAAATATAGGGTAGTGTGCATATAAGAGAGAACCAACAACTTGAAAATCGCCATTTTAAGCCTTTTTTCGGCTGTATTATTTCTTACACCCCATTTCATACAACCACCCAAAAATTTAAAACTAGCACACAAAAGAAAGAAATATTGATAAAGAAGACCTTGTATACATCTACTCCACCTAAAATAAACATCAAATCAGTGCAAGTAATTTGAAGTTGTGTAATATATAAGTTTATTCTACCCTACCCCCTAAATTTTGCCGACACTTAAAATTTTCTAAAAAGTTGCAGAAAATGGGGTGAAAAAATGAAGTTCCTTATATTGACAATTTTCATGACTCGTTCAATGTATATCATCAAAATGTATTCAAATATAAAATATTAGGAAAATATCTGCAACCGTTTACGAGATATTCAACAAAATAAAAACCGGAAGTTCCGAAATGTCAAATGTTAGCAGCGAACATCCTTAAACTCGAAATTTCAAGATTCTATCTCTTCTCTGTGGCTGTACAGACCAGTTTGTGTCAGACCTGGTCGGAAACATCGAAGACCATTTTTCTCATGATGCGGTCATATAATGACAGTGAAAGCTTGGCTGCTTAAGTTTTTTTTGCTATCCATGTAAAATGTTGCTTAACTTACTTCAGGGTATGAAAGATGTATTCTGCTCGGCCATGACTGGGGTGGGGCAATTTCCTGGTCAGTGGCCACTCTGTACCCCAATATTGTGGAAAAACTGATTGTCATGAACTGCCCACATCCCAGAGTTTTCGACAAATACGTCACAAAACATTTCTCTCAAATGAAGAAGTCTTGGTAACGAATTTGATAGTAACCTGATTTTCCCTAGGCTAGTTACATTAATTACTAATGTGTAAAGTCTGACAATTGATAAGTAGTTTTTGGTCTTTTGAAATGGAGGAGAATGCGTGTCATTAGCTTTAACATTGCAAACATTAATTTTGGAAAGGAAATCTTGCATTGCCAAGTGAATTTGATTTGATGCGATATTTCAAAATAATATAAAAGACAAATTTGCAAAAACTTCTGCACAAAATTTGGTTATCAGACATTTGAAATTACACATTGGTATTTTCCTTAACCTATTAATTGTTATCCTAGCTAGTTCCTTTTTGCCATGTTTGTTTGTTTTGTTTTTTTGCCATTTTTTTTTTTTTTTTAAATATCCTATTGTTTGATTTTGACCCGAGACGTGTCAAAATATTGACATCCATGAAGTAGCATGTGAAAGGTAAATCAGTTCAAAATGCCTGAAGTTTTCCATTATACTTTGGCTGCACGCACAGTAGGTATGTATTCTGTTACAATCTGAATATCCTTTCACATGCTTCTAAGTAGACTTGTCGCTGAGATAAAAATCAAGCTATAGTTAACATGTTGGAAAAGAGCCACCACTTCCTAGGATCTGGGTATTAACCAGATACATGTATATGGGGATGCTTTTGCATCAAAGACACAATCTGGCATCAGTTGGCTTCAACTTCCCCCCCACCCCCCCTTCAGATTCTTACACACTAATCACTAGGCCACCATGCTTTCCCTTTTTGCATTGTAAGAATTTTTATGTATATATCTAAACCTTTCCCCCCACACCCTTCACTGGATAAAGGTGGCAAATTTACTCAGATATTCAGACATTACTTCAGAAGACCAGATAAAAAAGAATATTTGATGATACTAAAAGGGATAAAAAAAAATATTTTCTCATTTTTAATTTTCATTAAAATGTACACGACTATGTTGTAGGTGTTCGCTATAATTGCCTCAGCAAGGTGTTTCTAATGGTCACCCACAATAAAGATTTTTCAGTTATCACGAACTACCCACTTTATCTGGTCTTCTGGCTTTGCTTATTCGAACCTCGCTTATTTAGTCTAACCTTGACTTCGAGGCTAATCAAAGAGTCTAGATGGACGTCTAATCAGTACTAGGGTTTTAATAGTGAGTTCTTACCCGTACTCATTCCTACATCTTAAAATTTTCTTTATTTCCATCAATCTCCTGTTTAAGTTTATGCAATAGTTAATTATAAACTTTGAACAGTTGAAGAGAATACTATTGTTCTATCTTTATAGTAACCAATTCTGCAAGTTTTCATCACGATTTAGAATAATAGAAACAATCTTTTTTTGGAAAAATAACAAACATATAGATAAAATGAGCCGCGTCGTGAGAAAACCAGAATTTTGCCTATGCCTATGCTACACGGATAGTACAATATCTCCTCTTCTTAAATCCGAAATTTCAAGCTTCTAGCCTGCTTCTGTGACTGTACAGGTCGGTTTGTGTCAGACCTGGTCACAAACCTCGAAGACCAGTTTTCTCGCGTTGCGGCTCAAATAATACCTTTTGTATCATCAGCTATACCACTTACATGTATTTTACAAGATGTATAGGGAAGTAATAGCAAATGTGGTTTTGTTCCGTTTTATTGTTTAACATCCCAGTCGGCATCTTTTCAGTGTCTTGATCAATGACATTTCCCTTCGGAGTTGGGTCTTGAAGCCCTGACCACACTGAAGTCCAGCACTCTTCCACTAGGCCAATGGAGCACCCCAAACTGTAACAACTTATCAATTTGAGCCGCCTCATGGGAAAACCAACAAACTGCATAGGCGAAAACAAAGACGCAGATCAGCTTCGCGGTAACCGCGAAGATGATCAGCGCCTTTGTTTTCGCAACACGGATAGTACAATTCCTCTTCTACTTAAATCGGAAATTTCAAGCTTTTAGCTCATTTCTGTGCTTGTGCAGGCCGGTTTGTGTCGGACCTGTTCAAAAGTCACATTGTTGGTTTTTCCAAGAGGCGGCTCAAATTATTGATTTATTTTCCTCTGCAGGTACATGATGTTTTTCCAAACCCCACTGATCCCCGAGCTGCTGATATCGGCGTTTGATCTCGAGAGCATGGAGCAATTGATTAAGATGATCAAAAACAGCAAGACAACCGAGGAAGATGTTGAGGCCTATAAATATAACTTCTCCCATAAAGGTGAAGGTCACGAAATATAACAGATTCTGGGAAAATGCAAATTAAATTGGAGAAACAGGGAGTGTAAAAATGATAGATTATCTGCCCTTGTTTCTTAACAAATTTAGTTTTGAATATTTAATTAGAAAGGACATAATACATGTTTCATGTGATGTGGCTGGAATTATAACCATTACGGAAACTTCTCCATGATTACTTGGGAATTTATTTTAATTACATATTAAATATCTATTTATGAGCTAAATTTTAATTTTACAAATATTTACCTTGCCTATCGTAAAATAATGGTTTATTATATTGATTTTTTTTGTTAGAATTTAGCATTTTTAGCTCACCTGAGCCGAAGGCTCACAGGTGAGCTTATAGTATACCCATGCTCCGTCGTCCGTCCGTCGTCCGTCCGTCCGTCGTCCACAATTTCAAAGATCTTCTGCTCTGAAACCGCTTGGCCAATCAAAGCCAAACTTCATGTGGAGCATCTTTAGGAAGGGGGAACGAAAGTTTATATAAATGGTCCAGGTCACATGACCAAGATGGCCGCCATGGCTATAAATAGCAAAAACCTTTAAAAATCTTCTTCTCCAGAACCAGTGGGCCGATTTCCACGAAACTTGGTATGTAGCATGGGGGACGCGGGCCCATCATAGTTTATATAAACTATAGGCCAATCAAAGCCAAACTTCATGTGGAGCATCCTTGGGAAAGGGGAATAAAAGTTTATATAAATGGTCAAGGTCACATGACCAAGATGGCTGCCATGGCTATAAGTAGCAAAAATGTTTAAAAATCTTCTTCTTCAGAACCAGAAGGCCTATGATTTTGAAACTTTGTGTGAAGCATCTGGGAATGGAACTCTACAAAATTTATATAAATCATGACGCTGGGATGACCTTGACCTATTTTACGGCAAGGTCAACTTAGGTCGCCCATGCATTTGAATGGGAAAAAATAGGAAAATGTTATTAAATGGTAGAAAACTTGCTAGAAATGAGCAAATGGACAGAAAATTTATGTTTAAGAAAATATTTTGGGCCCAGTGGGTTGTCTGCCCCTGCCCCGGGGCTATATACATGTATATGACCATATAATATTGAAACATCTTCTCTGAAACCGCTAGGCCAATCAAAGCCAAACTTTTTGTGGAGCATCCTTAGGAAGAGGGAATGAAAGTTTGTATAAATGGCCAAGGTCACATGACCAAGATGGCCGCCATGGCTATAAATAGCAAAAACGTTTAAGAATCTTCTTTTTCAGAACCAGAAGGCCTATGATTTTGAAACTTGGTATGAAACATCTGGGAATGGAACTCTACAAAATTTATATAAATCATGACGCTGGGATGACCTTGAACTATTTTACGGCAAGGTCAACTTAGGTCGCCCATGCATTTGAATGGGAAAAAATAGGAAAATGTCATGTAATGGCAGAAAACTTGCTAGGAATGAGCAAATGGACAGAAGATTTATGCTTATGACAATATTTTAGGCCCAGGGGTTGTCTGCCCCTGCCCCGGAGCTATATACATGTAGATGACCATAATATTCAAACAGCTTTTTCTCAGAAATTGCTTTGCCAATCGAAGCCAAACTTTATGTGGAGCATCCTTAGGAAGAGGAAATGAAAGTTTATATAAATGGTCAAGGTCACATGACCAAGATGGCCGCCATGGCTATAAATAGCAAAAATTTTTAAAAATCTTCTTCTTCAGAACCAGAAGGCCTATGGTTTTGAAACTTGGCATGAAGCATCAAGGAATGGAGATCTACAAAATTTGTATAAATCATGACACTGGGATGACCTCGACCTATTTCACGCCAAGGTCAACTTAGATCGCCTTTGAATGGAGAAAATTGTTAAAATGTCATTTGAAGGACAAAACTTGCAGTTAATTGGCAAATGGACTGAATTTTTATGATTTGAAAAAGACATTGACTCCAGGAGTTATTCTGACCCTGCCCTAGGGTTATATACATGCATTGTACCATTCTAGTCTAACAAGTTTATTGGTACATGTATATATCTCAGGTTTCAGGTGAGCGTTTACAGGACCATTGGTCCTCTGGTTGACTTTTGAATTACTCTTGACCCCGTCAAACCTCAATTTTACCATATAAGTATAGGTTTAAGGGGTTAAGTTCCACACGGAGATGTTTCCATGATGTAAGAGGCTATTTCTGCTAATTTATTTGGTCCCTTTAAACAACAGTGAACACATTAAGGCACTTATAAATAAATAAAGCTGAGGTTACATTTGTGCGGCGTCATGAGAAAACCTGATTTTTGCATAGGCGAAAAGACCCAGATCAGCTGTGCAGTAGCTGCTGAGCTGTTCAGTGCTTTTGTTTTCGCTACTCAGATAGTACAATCCCTCTTCTCCCTAAATCTGAATTTTCAAGCTTCTAGCCTGTTTCTGTGACTGTACAGGTCGGTTTGTGTCGGACCATGTTGGAAACCCTGTAGACCGGGATTTCTCTCATCGCGGCTCATTTATGATTATATGTACAAAGTCTGAGATTCCTAATGCAATTCACAAAGCTTCAAACGATTAATATACTTTTCAGGGAGCATAACGGGACCTATCAACTGGTACAGAGCAGCGTTTAGTGAGCCAATGAAAGTGAAGGGTAAAATTACAGCCCCCACCCTGATCATCTGGGGAAAGCCAGACCTCGCCTTGGAAGAAGCTATGGCTCCTTTGGCGTCCGAGTTTGCACCCAACCTTACCATCAAGTACATAGAGAATACCAATCACTTTGTACAGATGGATAGGCCTGAGGAATGTAATAGAATTATGAGAGACTACCTCAAGTCTAATTAAGTCACAACGTGAGAAAACCAGTCTTCGGGGTGTCCGACTAGGTCCAACACACGCCTGCCTATACACACACAGAAGAAAGCTAGAATCTTGAAATTTTGGGTATAAGTAGAGGAGGAATTGTACTATCTGTGAAGCGAAAAGAAAGGTGCTGATCAGCTGTGCAGTTACTGCACAGCTGATCTGCGCCTTTGTCTTCACATAAGCAATACTCTGGTTTTCTTATGACACGGCTCAATTAATTAATGATGGTCAAATCATTGCATCAATGGTTTGTGTTAATTTGTGAAATACAATGACAGAACAAATAGGTTGCCATAAACAATTTTGGGTGCTGTTTTATGATTTGAGAAATCCATACATATAGTACATTACATAGATATATGACATAGCCATTAAACTGTCTTCAGAAAAGGCTTTATGACTGATATCAAAAGATTGCTTGTTAAAATCTCTTAGTTTGGCAACAGGCTTTTTATAAGCACCTACAATATCAACCATTGCCAGATTCGTTTTAGATTGTTATAGAATTTGATGCTTTTCATACACTGTCAACAACTGAGTCACATCAGAATGATAAATTATTATCTTTTATCATTCTGTTCTACAGCAAGCCTCCAAGAGCAGAGTACTACTTCTTACTCCATGTTCATTTACCATTAATGCTCTTTAGGCCAGGGAAAATTAATTTTTAGATTCTCATTCCCACCGCCCCTGTTCAATACCCTCCAAAATCATTTTTATTTTGGTTGGAAAACAAAAGAACAAAAAATATATTTTTCAATAAAAAGTCAAGGTAATGTAAAAAATTCATTAACTTCATTGCCTGTGTGCCTTTTAATATGAAAGTCTTAAAATTTTAAAGAAACTAGGCCTTGTAGACAGTCAAAGTTGAAGCCCTAAAATGAAAAATAAAATTCACCCCACCATCCCATAATTGTCAAAAATTTGGATGAGAACCTAATAATTTTCTTTGGCCTTACTTCTTGAACACCAGCAGAAGAGGTAGAGTGACTAAAGAGACATTTGCAATTCTTTACCATTGATTGTAATATTATGGGAATCAATTTTCTTTTGTGTGTGTGTGTGTGTGTGTGTGTGTGTGTGTGTGTGTGTGTTGAGGCTTAATGCCCCAGTCAACAATTTTTCAGTCATGTCGGGACGGAGCCAATGTTTCCTGGGTTTAACCAGTACTGTAGGGAGTTAGTGTGTCTTGCTCAAGGACACAACATGATGACGCCTGTGGGGATCAAACCCAGGAACAGACCCAGGACCTCTTGATTCGGAGTACAACGCTCTACCACTACGCCACAGTGCTCATCAATTTTGATTCCACCCTGCTGCAAATACAAAATGTTTAAGATATCAGTACCACGAGACTCCTAGGCTAGTTATATTTCAGGGAATAGTTTACACATTCCTAGCTTTAATATTTTTTAATATGAAATTTTTTATCTTTATAAAAATCGGAAATGCAGTTTATAGAAATTTACTTAAGTCTCTGACACATAGTTGTGTAGTCTTTCTTAGAATAAATTTACATAAAGATTTAAAACTTTATTCTTATTGTACACCGTGATCAGTATTAATATTATAATTGCTGGGTTTGGTGAGATATATGAACTGATTGTCTTAACATTCCAGCAAGCAGTTTTCAGTACCATTGCCTCATGGGTACTTAACCAGTCTTATGCACCAGTCATTTGTAACCAAGGGCCCCGCGCACCAGTCATTTGTAACCAAGGGCCCTGCACCTACAGGGAAGGGTGGGGGATAGCTGGGCTGAAAAGCCAGGCAATTACTTTTTGATTGTCCCTGCAGTGCAGGGGAAATGTTGGGGGGGGGGGGGTTGACATTAGGATCCCTAACCCATGGAGATTTTCTGTTGCAAAGAGCATAGTTATGACTTCCCTAGTTTATCCCCTAGGGCTGGAGCTTATAGCGGGGCACTGAAAACTGAAAAGTCATAATCCCCACCCTTGTCATTAGGTGGGAGAGCCATGGTTAATAATGACTGGCGCATTATGAAGAGAAAATATGACGTGCTGAAGAAAACATGGCACTGGTGCATTTTGAACCCCTACACTGGCCCTCCCTAGTATGCTTTACAATTGAACACCACATTCCCACAAAATTGGTTGTGTGACCTCTAGGCCTGAACAGCTGAGGTCATGATGGGAGAGTCAGTTATCTTAACCAGACACTGTTCTGAGGAAAGCTCATTCTTCATCCTTACACTGTCAACAGAGGAAGACAAGACATACAAACAAGAACGCCGTGGAGGTAGATATCGCACCTGCATCAGGCAAAATAACTAAAAACAGGAAATACAGGTCAAGGGCACCAGGTCAATGTGTGCACTTCAAGGGCATGTCAAGGACAATTACTATGCAACGTTTCACATTCGCAAATACTTAAGGTGTAGAGAATAAAATAGACAAAAAAAAATAATAAAGTCGATGGACCATGATATATAGGTCAAGGTCAACAGGTCAAGGTGCATACTTGAAGGGTACATCAAGGACAATTACTATGCAAGATTTCACACTCACAGCTATCACAGATGCAGAGAAAACCAAACTTCAACATAAAAAGTAATAAAGTCAATGGACCATGAAATATAGGTCAAGGGCACCAGGTCAAGGTGCATACTTGAAAGGGCATGTCAAGGACAATTACTATGCAAGGTTTCACACTCGCAGGTATCACTGATGCAGAGAAACCAAACTTCGACGTTAAAATTAACAAAGTCAATGGACCGTGAAATATAGGTCAGGGGCACTGGATCAAGATGCATGCTTGAAGGGTATGTCAAAGACAATTACTATGCAAGGTTTCACACTCCGGTCTATCACTGATGCAGAGAAAATGATACTTCGACGTAACTTTGACGTAAAAATTAACAAAGTCAATGGACCATGAAATATAGGTCAAGGGCACAGGGTCAAGGTGAGTGCTTGAAGGGTATGTCAAGGACAATTACTGTGCAATGTTTCACACTCACTGCTATCACTGATGCAGAGAAAAGCAAACTTTGACATAACTTTGACGTAAAAATTAACGAAGTCAATGGACCTTGAAATATAGGTCAAGGGCTCTGTGTCAAGGTGCGAGCTTGAAGAGTATGTCAAGGAGAATTACTATGCAAGGTTTGAGACTCGCAGCTATCACTGATGTAGAGAAAACAAAACTTCGACATAAATGTTGACGGGCGGATGGACGGAAATTTGGACTCCTATATAGCACCCTGGTATAAGCAGGTGCGATAAAAATCTTCCAAGAATGAATGTGCCAGATGTGTGGGTCCATCTTGGATCAACTCTGAAATATACAGAATAGATCCCAACCAAGCTACCATGCTCAGACTAAGACAATTTGCCTCACAGCTAATCAGGCTGTGCACCCAGTCACAAACAATAACTTTTGTAATCTCTCGACCTCGGCCCAGTTTATACCACTGCCCATGATTAGTCCCTGCAGTATCATTATGACTATGCACGGTGTAACTTATAACTGATCAAGCTGCACAGTCTCACTTCTAACTTATAACTGATCAGGCTGAGCAGTCTCTAACAATAACTTTTGTAATGTCTCGTCCTGAGCCCAGTTTACACCACTGCCCATGATTAGTCCCTGCAGTATATGACTGTGCACCGTGTTCACTTGTAACTTTGTCTTCAAATCTTCATGTAATCTGCAAAATAAATATATTGATGCCCAAATTTACTATATGGCATCGGTGGTATTTTTTATGCATGGACATTTGCATTGGCTCGAGAAAGGAGTTTGAAACAAAATCCAGCAGGCTGAGGGTTAAAACTGCTTCCACATTACGAAAACTTGCCCATGCAATATACAGTAATTTTTTCAGTTGTAAAAATTGAAAAAAAAAAAATCGGTAGAAAAATTTTGATATTTTTCTTATTTTTGCTCAAAACATAGATTGTGGGTACTCGTTAGAACCGCCTCAGTGAGGCGGTTCTAACGTGTACCCACAATCTGTGTTCTGCTCAGTGAGGCGGTTCTAACGTGTACCCACAATCTGTGTTTTGAGCAAAAATAAGAAAAATAGGTTTACCCCTGCATACCCCAGTATCGCTATATAAAAGTGGGGTTCAAGGGGGTATACATTATATGGACATGTTTTCCTGATGAAGAGCTATGGTAAAATGCTTATGGGAATATGCATTGAAATAAATCAGATCATTATCCTTCTACTTTCTCAAAAGTTTTGCACCCAGTTTATACCCAAAGGAAAACTAGGAAGTCTTATCAGAAGACTTGATGACCAATAATGTTGACAAAAGCCAAAAACATATTCAACAGCAAATGAATTTTGTGAACTTCATTAGGCCATTCCAATTTTTTGCTATATATATGTTTAGCGTCCACCCCAGCCAGCAAAACCTACCTACCTATCCGGAAAAAAACATAGCTTGAAAACAAAAAAACAACATAACATTTTCCTATTTAACTAAAGTTGAATAACATATAAAGAAACACTAATAACTGGGTAAACAATATAAAGTCATGTATTTGCACAAACTGTAGATTATAATGGCCTCAGACTAGAAAAAACTAGAATTGTCAGAGAATCTGACTATAGCCCCGCTTCTCAGCTTTTTTTGCAGGGTGAAAAAAAACAATGACAGGTAACTATCACAGGCTATCACAAGCTAGATCTCATCAATATTGATGCTCATACAAAATTTGGTCTGATTATGTCAATTCGTTCTCTGTCAAAATTTTGCGAAAAATGACGGTAATAATCCAAAGCTAGATCTTGTCAATGATGATGTGCATACAAAATTTAGACGGATTCTGTCAATTCGTTCTGAAGATATTGAGCGGAAACAAAATTCTGAAGTCAATCAAGGGCTGTTAACTCCATCAAAATTGTGTGAAAAATGACGGGTAACAATCCCAAGCCAGATCTTGTCAATGTTGATGTGCAAACAAAATTTGGTTGGATTCTGTCAATTCGTTCTCAAGATACTGAGCGGAAACAAAATTCTGACGTTAATTAAGGGCCATAACTCTGTCAAAATTTAACAAAAACTGAAGGGTATTACAATCCCAAGCTAGATCTTGTCAATGTTGATGTGCATACAAAATTTGGTCGGATTCTGTCAATGCGTTCTCAAGATATTGAGCGGAAACGAAATTCTGACGTCAATTAAGGGCCGTAACTCCGTCAAAATTTTGCGAAAAATGACGGGTAACAATCCCAAGCTAGATCTTGTCAATGATGATGTGCATACAAAATTTGGTCCGATTCTGTCAATTTGTTCTCAAGATATTGAGCGGAAACGAAATTCTGACGTCAATCAAGGGCCATAACTCCGTCAAAATTTTGCGAAAAATGACGGGCAACAATCCCAAGCTAGATCTTGTCAATGTTGATGTGCATACAAAATTTGGTCGGATTCTGTCAATTCGTTCTCAAGATATTGAGCGGAAACGAAATTCTGATGTCAATCAAGGGTCGTAACTCCGTCAAAATTTTGCAAATAATAACAGGTAACAATCCCAAGCTAGATCATGTCAATGTTGATGTGCATACAAAATTTGGTCGGATTCTGTCAATGCATTCTCAAGATATTGAGCGGAAACGAAATTCTGACGTTAATCAAGGGCCATAACTCCGTCAAAATTTTGCGAAAAATGACGGGTAACAATCCCAAGCTAGATCCTGTCAATGATGATGTGCATACAAAATTTGGTCCGATTCTGTCAATTCGTTCTCAAGATATTGAGCGGAAACAAAATTCTGACGTCAATCAAGGGCCATAACTCCGTCAAAATTTTGCGAAAAATGACGGGTAACAATCCCAAGCAAGATCTTGTCAATGATGATATGCATACAAAATTTGGTCCGATTCTGTCAATTTATTCTCAAGATATTGAGCGGAAACGAAATTCTGACGTCAATCAAGGGCCATAACTCCGTCAAAATTTTGCGATAAACGATGGGTAACAATCCCAAGCTAGATCTTGTCAATGTTGATGTGCATACAAAATTTGGTCAGATTCTGTCAATTTGTTCTCAAGATATTGAGCGGAAACGAAATTCTGACATCAATCAAGGGCCATAACTCCGTCAAAATTTTGCAAAAAATGACGGGTAACAATCCCAAGCTAGATCTTGTCAATGTTGATGTGCATACAAAATTTGGTCAGATTCTGTCGAGCCATTCTCAAGATAATGAATGGAAACAAAAATGTCGGAAGGACGGAAGGACAGAAGGACGGAATAACGGAATAACGGAACTACGGAAGGACAGGGTGAATCCAGTATAGCCCCCACTTTTTCAAAGCGGGGCTATAATTAAATCAGACTTGTCCAGAACTTTTTTTTCAATGAGGAAGCGTATTTATTTTATTTAATATTTATTTTTATTTATTTTTTTTTTTCGAAATTTAAGCCCAAAACCAACCTGCCTGCGGACGCTAAACTAGAAAGAAATTGGAATGGCCTTATTGGGACATAGAATTTATTGTCAGAGGACAACTTCAAGCATATTTGACAATAGCTTCAAACAGCTATAGTGAACATTAACATATATTTATGTAAGAATTACTGATAGAGCCACAATGGTCATTTAAAAATTGAATTTTTGCCTAGGCGAAAACGTAAGTGTAGATCAGCTGAGCAGTAACTTCACAGTAGATCAGTGACTTTGTTTGCACTATACCGATAGAACATTTCATCTTCTTCATAAATCCGAAATTTCAAGCTTCTAGCCATCTTCTGTAACTGCACATGCCGGTTTGTGTCAGACCGGGTGGAAACCCTGAAGACCGGTTTTCTTGTGTCAGGGCTCAACCCACCTTTTCCCAACAGGGTCACTGGACAATGTTTCTAGTTCTTCTTCCTTCAGCTTCTTTTTCCTGTCAATCTCATCATAAAGCTTCCTACTTTTCTTTAACAAATCTGAAATCATAAAATATGAAGTGCACTGCACCCCGATACTGTATCTGTTGGTATATTGCTATGATTGGCATTTACAGCTTTTTTTGTTTAAACTTGGTTATAATAATTGTATCATTAAGTTTTGTCATGTGAAAACTAAGGTATAAATAAGATGTGCAGAAAGTGTACAAAACTCACCAAAATTTGTTTTCTTAAGGTCTGTCAGTTCACTTTTAAGTCGGACAATTTCCTGCAAACAGAAGTATAAAGAACTATGTAGTATTTTTCTGCAAATAGAAGTATAAAGAACTATGTTGTATAACTCAGCTACTGTCAGAGGACAACAACAAATTTCAAACAATATTTCATATATATTATTTACACAGAAAGATTTTTTCATGTTTTAGAAAGCATTGATTTTTGTGGTCTTGACTGGTGGAAGAACTTTAAATACTCAGGAAAACTCCCAGCAATGGATGGGCAAGAGCTACCATTCCACATGCTAATGCACAGATTTAAAATTCATGCCAAAGTGTGTTAAACACTACTATACCTAAACCCTAATCATCGAGTTAGGCTTTGTACACCAAGCCAAAATTGAAAACCCATTAGAAAACATTGCCCACTTCTTTGGCCCATTACCTTTTGTTCTCTTGCAGCTTCTGTTGATGCCTGAGTAAACTCATTTAACAAGTTCTCCAACTCCCTATAGATTGAAGGAAAAGAAAGCAGATTAGGGGGCTGTCTATGAGAAGAGAAAAACTCGTGTTTCATTTTGTCAAGCCGACCATTAAACTAGGCTATATATCTTTTAACCTGATTAACCTATTCTTTTTCATTTCCCATGCTTATTGTGATCTTGGCATATAGCGTAAGGCGACCATTGATCGATCAGGGCCCAGTGATTGATCAACTAGTGGTTGTTGTATCACCTATTAATTCTCAAAGGATACCTGAAGTAAATCTTATGCTAGTCTCAACTTAAAGCGCATTATATTACCTTACAAACACAAATTTAAATTTATTTGGAAAGCTTTTCAATCTTGCATTTTCTGGCACTTTACGAAGAGGGGGTCTTAGTTGTACTGCTTAAAAGCGGTGATTGTTAAATAAATTCAAGATGAAAAAGCCTGCATTCGTTTGGACTGGCTAAATTTTTTAACTTTACTGCATACTAAACAAATCTGATCCACATTCAAAATTGTATAGGATAAAACTGCTATTAATGGACAATTTTTGTAATTTTCGAGCTATTTTTTCAACAGTTTTCCATTGTTTCTAAGGGCTTTTATGCTTTTTGACCACCTCATTTTGCTGCTTTATTTCTTTTAATTCACTGAAAATTTCCAAATTGTGTTTTGTGGCTAGAGGTTAACAAAAATTATTCTTTCTAAAAATGTACACACATGTACCTTCCAAGTTAGCCGCGGTAGGGAGAGAAAAAGAAGGTGATCGATCACTGGTCCACCTGACCCTGATTCACGCTGTATGATGGTGGGTGTGTTAAAATGACCTCACTGAGAATGTGACGTGATGACGTCATAAATTGACATATTGAAAAAGCTTGGATATGGTATGTACACATGCATTCTCCAATGCATGTCTGATCCGCAAATTGAAACATGGCTATTTTTGATCGATCACTGGTCTCTTTATGCTAGTCACAGACTTCACAACTTGGGTATAATCCCCTACTGCTGAAAACTGATTAGCAAGCAACCGTGGATTAATCAAGTTTTGAAATCCAGACTTGACTGGCAATATTCAACACAACTAAGTGATTTCGGCCCTAGGCCATTTTGACGGGCTGTTATGGCCCAAGTCTCATTTCAGCTCAGCTATTGTTTCACCCATCAACATTTTCCTCTAGGCCTTGAGTGTTAGTACATGTAAATAGATTAAAATAAGGATGTCAATTAATAGTTTGATATGTAAATATAATTACATTCCATCTGAATATTGGAATATGATTTCTAAATTCAAATATCCCCCAATTGATTTTACATGCAAATGAACCTCTATTAAGCAAGCACCTGTCTTATGTGGCCAGAGGCCACCAGTTTCTGTCCCAATTTTGGCTTTAAGCAGCCACTCATTTCATCAATTCCATAAAAAATGGATATTCAAACTCAAAACTCAAGGTGTCAAAATTGTCTTCACACCTTCCAGATGTCATAATTCATTGTTTATTGTCTCAAAAGATAATCCTAGACAACTTGTCTGGGCATTTTGGAGAACTTAGTGACAATTACCACTGACAGTGGCAATGCTATTATTTATTTCTACACTAGCTAACATGGCTTGGTTAGGATGCCAAACCTAGTGTTAGAACATAACCTCTATTAAGCAAGCACCTGTCTTAAGCAAGCAATTTTAGTGTTTCCCTTGGCCGCTTGCTTAAGACAGGTTGGACTGTATTTTATTATTCATTTTAATATTTGGTTTTAATGGAAATTTCGCTTTCATTGCCATCTTAAAGACCTAATTCCATGTCTATTGAGGGTCATTAGATAAGGGACATGGCATTAGAAAACCTAGTGCCCTGACAATGACTCAGAATACAGGTAGGGGCCAAAACAGGAAAAATCAATATTGATTGCAGAGGGAGGCAGTTTTTGCATAGGTTATCAGGGACCGTAAAATCAATAAACAGTGAAACTACAGGTAATATCCTTTAGGGGCCTCTTTATGATCCCCTGCAGAGATGTGATAATCACCTCATTATGACAGTCCTTTGATCTAAGGGCCATATTGCACCATTAGGGGTCATTAACCGAATAAACAGGGGTACCCCTTTTAGCTTCTTCAGAAGTAGGTCTTTAAGATAAGAGCTGTCGCAGGACAGCGTGCTCGACTGCTTCTGACCTTTGTCAAACATAAGGCCAAACCCGACCTGTAACCCAAAGCATTATGCTCATATATGGATCCATGACATTTCGTCTAAAACCATTTCGTCTAAAGGACATTTGGTCTAAAGGACATTTGGTCTAAAGGACATTTGGTCCAAAGGACATTTCGTCTAAAAGACATTTCGTCTAAAGGACATTTCGTCTAAAAGACATTTCGCCTAATGGACATTTCGTCTAATGGACATTTCGTCTAATACAACATTTTGTCTAAAATTCGTCTAAAAATGTCTAAAACTCGTCTAAAACATGAATGATAAGAAAAATATTTTTGAACAACATTTTATTACATTATTGATTTCATGATATTTAATAGCTTTTATTGTAGACTATCCCATAGACAGTCCATGTATGTCATATTTAAAATGGTATAATAAAATTTAACAGTCAAAGGCAGATAGTATGAACCATATTGTGCAATTCTGTGCATATTGTGCAAGGTCAAATAATAACATTGTTTAGAATATGTTACTACAATGTATGTTTTAAATACTCGGAATGCTCTTACTGATCTGAAAGGATCGAAAGAAAAATATGATTTGCACTATTGTCTCTGTAAAAAATAGATAAACAAATTATTGACCTACCACATTGATTAATATTGATTTAAAGTAGGGTGCGACATTTGGTCTAAAAATTCTAAATTTTTCTTAACTTTTTTTTTAGACAAAATGTCACACCTGCTTGATTTTTAAGACAAATTGTCCATTAGACGAAATGTCTTATAGATGAAATGTCATTTAGACAAAATGTCCTTTAGACCAAATGTCCTTTAGACGAAATGGCATTTAGACGAAATGTCCTTTAGACGAAATGTCCTTTAGACGAAATGGTTTTAGACGAAATGCACCCAATCATATACCCATTGAGTGTTGAGATATAAAGCAAAATCACTGAACCGTGAAATAAGGTCACACTAACCTATAAGTACTTCAGGGTCAAAGGTCTAGTGATACTTAATCAAAATGTGTAAGAAATATGATCATAAACCCATTGAGTGTTGAGATATTAAACAAAATCACTGAACCATGAAATTAGGTCATAGTGACTAATAAGTATGTTTGGGTTAAAGATCTGGTCATACTCATTCATAATCAGAAAGAAATATGAAAAGATACCGAGTGTCAAGATACATGTATAAGGCAAAGTCACTGAACCATGAAATTAGGTCACAGTGACCCAGGAATACTTTAAGGACAAAGGTCCTGTCATACGCAAACATATTGTGGAAGAAGTACGTTCATATAGCAATTAAGTGCCGAGATATAAGGAATAATCACTGAACCGTGAAATTAGGTCATAATGGCCTAGGACTACTTTAGGGTCAAAGGTCTTGTCATACGCAAACATAGTGTGAAAGAAGTTCGTTCATAAACCAATTGAGTGTGGAGATATAAGGCAAAATCACTGCACCATGAAATTAGGTCATAGTGACCTATAAGTACTTTTGGGTTAAAGGTCTGGTCATACAAATTCAGAATCTGAAAGAGGTAAGAAAAAATACCGAGTGTCGCGATATAAGGCAAAATCACTGAACCATGAAATTAGGTCACAGTGACCTAGGAATACTTCAGGGTCAAAGGTCTTGTCATACACAAACATATTGTGAAAACAGTATGTTCATATACCAATTGAGTGCAGAGATATAAGTCAAAATCACTGAACCATGAAATTAGGTCAAAATGACCTAGGACTACTTTAGGGTCAAAGGTCTTGTCATACGCAAACATAGTGTGAAAGAAGTTTTTTCATAAACCAATTGAGTGTGGAGATATAAGGCAAAATCACTGAACCATGAAATTAGGTCACAGTGACCTGTAAGTATATTGGGGTCAAAGGTCTGGTCATACTCACTCATAATCTGAAAAAAAGTTTGTTCATAAACCAATTGAGTGTGGAGATATAAGGCAAAATCACTGAACCATGAAATTAGGTCACAGTGACCTATAAGTATATTGGGATCAAAGGTCTGGTCATACTCACTCATAATCTGAAAAAAGTACGAAAATATACTAATTGAGTGTCAAGATATAAGGCAAAATCACTGAACTGTGAAATTAGGTCACAGTGACCTATAAGTATATTGGGGTCAAAGGCCTGGTCATACTCACTCATAATCTGAAAGAAGTAAGAAAATATATTAATTGAGTGTCAAGATATAAGGCAAAATCACTGAACCATGGAAAGTAGGTCAACCGACCCTTACCGTCATGACACACAAGTCAGTGTCGCAAAGTCAAAAGATGAATGACCAACCATCTTCCTAAGTTGTTTCTATTAAGAAATAAAAAAGAAAAAAATTCACGGAGTTCTAAGTATATTGGGATCAAAGGTCTGGTCATACTCACTCATAATCTGAAAAAAGTAAGAAAATATATCAATTGAGTGTCAAGATATAAGGCAAAATCACTGAACCATGGAAAGTAGGTCAACCGACCCTTACCGTCATGACACACAAGTCAGTGTCACAAAGTCAAAAGATGAATGACCAACCATCTTCCTAAGTTGTTTCTATTAAGAAATAAAAAAGAAAAAAATTCACGGAGTTCTAGATTTTGACCTCTAGCCACCCCCCCCACCCCAGACCCAGAGGTCCGATGTCATGGAACCTAAAGTGTATGAAGTATGAACGCTTTATGATAAGTTGTTGTCAAGATATGGACTCCTTGTAAAAGTTACACAGCAGTACTTCTATTTTTACAGTGTTCTAGTTTTTAACCTCTAGCCCCACCCCCAGGCATGGACCCAGAGATACGATGCCAAAAAATGAAACTCAATCCTACAGGGTACCTATGGTCCGAGTATGAAAGCCCCCTGATAAAAGGTTATCAAGATATAGACTTCTAGAATACTATATCACAGAACAGCCATAATTATTAATGGTGTTCTAGATTCTAACCTCTAGCCCTACCCCCTGGCATGGACCCAGGAATCAGATGCCATGGAAAGAAAGCCGACCCTACAGGGTGTCAATTGCCCAAGTATCAATACTTTCTGATGAGTGGTTGTCAAGATATGGACTTCTAGAAAACTTTAACACAAGAATGGCCATTTTTGAAGGTGTTCTAGATTTTAACCTCCAGCCCCACCCCCTGGCCCAGACCCAGGGGCCCGATGCCATGGAATGAAAGCTAACCCTACAGGGTATCTATGGTCCAGGTATGAATGCTTTCTGATGAGTGGTTGTCAAGATATGGACTTCTAGAAAACTTTAACGCAAGTGTGACGCGCACACACACGCGCACGGGAACGGGAACGTGGACGACCGGGGTGACTGCAATAGCTCTATGCACTTCGTGCAGTCGAGCTAAAAATGGTGTTTGATGATACTTATGATGCAGATTTCTGTATAACTGACTAACTGTACAAACAACTTACTTCTTTTGATCTACTGAAACACCGTCTCCTTCACTTTCAGTGTCTTCATTCAAAATACCTTGTGCTGTTTTTAACAAGTGCTCCCTGTAAATCAAATACCGGTAGAGCTGTCATTATATGAGCCGCGACACGAGAAAACCAGTCTTTGGGGTTTCTGACCAGGTGCGACACAAACCGGCCGGTGCAGCTACAGAAAATGGCTAGAACTTGAAATTTCAGATTTAAAGACAGGGTTTCTGTGCCGGGGGGTCAAAATACAGGTAAAACACAGGTAATCAATTATTGATTTTTTGGTGACAGGAATAAGCCAATCGCATTACTGTATTTAGGACTATATATCATCTATTGGCTGAAATTTGATGTCAGTGGCGGATTTAGAGGGGGTTCAAGGTGTTCGCTCGAACCCCCCTCTGGAGCCAAATTATTTCGTTTTCATGGGGAATTTAAAGAAATTTTGAGTGAAATTAGGCTGACGAACCCCCCTTTTCTACATTTGAACCCCCTTTTAAAAAATCCTGGATCCGCCCCTGGATGTGAATGGTCTGAAGTTTAGTGAGAAAATGACAACTAAATGCTAAGCCCCTTTATATAGTCCAGCCCTGTCTGAATCTGAATCTGAATAGTTTACTGGTGACACGCCAAATGACATTATTTCACCAGGGGGTTCGGATGGGGGAGAAATTAGTCCCTTGAACGCACGAGTGAAGCGAACTTGGACACACAGTCATCAGACATTTCAGCAGAGGAGACAAGTGAATCAGGGAGGTCATTCCAGTCCCTGATAGTCTGTGGAAAGAAACAACTTTTGTATGCTTCTTTGCTAGCTGAAGGTATCTGAAAAGCCAAAGAGTGTTGATTTCTACAACGCCTATTCTTTGGGATAAGGTCATCTGTGGGTATTCTGGCTTTACCCTTTAGACCTTTGTATAGCAATATAAGTCTACTATCCTTCCTCCTTTTCTTAAGAGATTCCTATTTCAATTGACCTAAAATGCCAGTCATGCTCCCAGTTTCAAAAACATAATTTCCCGTCAATTTCCTGTCTTTAAGAAGAAGATGAGTTGTACTATCAGGCCTAGAAATTTTTCTGAGGACCTACTCGTCCTGTGGGGCGAGTTGTAAACAATTTTCACTCGTCCTTACTGCTGGTGCACTCGTCCTTAAAATCTGGATTTCAAAAGAGACAAAAATCATCAAAAACTAATGTCGCCCTGCTTCGACTTTTTTTTGTCTACTTTCGATATCAAAATGGAAATGCTCGATTATTTGACTTTTGGTGTAAGCTGTTTTATCACATGGAGATAAAACCAGGGACGTCTTAAGTCTCGATAGTACGGCGCGACGTGAATAAAATGACCAATGCTTTCCGGTATTTGGACCATGTACCGGATTTTATTGAATTTCATTAATGCGGACTAGTGACGTAGTGCAAACTTCCGGTTGACAATCGGAAACGAAATCTTCAGCTGATTTTGCATTTACGGACATTTGCTGCCTCGAGTCAGTCCCGAAAATGCTACTCGTCCTGTCGGGCGAGCCAGGGTAAATTTCCACTCGCCCGTATCAAACTTTCACTCGTAAATACGAGCGGACGTGTGGATTTTTCTAGGCCTGGACTATCCGAGTAGCGGCAAAAACAAAGGCACTGATCAGCTGTGCAGTTATGATCAGCTGTGCACTTACTGCACAGCTTTTGTTGTATACACAACAAGAGGACCAATGGTCCTATAAAAGCTCACCTGAGATCTGGGCTATGGGACTTAAGTTGACCTTGCCATAAAATGGTCAAGGTCATCCTATGGTCATGATTTATATAAACTTTATAGAGCTCCATTGCCTGACGCTTCATGCCAAGTTTCAAAATCATAGGCCTTCTGGTTCTGGAGAAGAAGATTTTTAAAGGTTTTTGCTATTTATAGCCATGGCGGCCATCTTGGTCATGTGACCTTGACCTTTTATACAAATTTTCATTCCCCCTTCCTAACGATGCTCCACATAAAGTTTGGATTTAATTGGCGTAGCGGTTTTCAGAGTAGATGTTTGAATATTATGGTCATATACATGTATATAGCCCCAGGACAGGGGCAGACAACCCCCTGGGGTCAATTTTTTTTCATAAACATAAATCTTCTGTCTATAAGCATACTCCCAGCAAGTTTCCTCCCATTTAATTACATTTTACTAATTTTTCCCATTCAAATGCATAAGCGACCTAATTTGACCTTGCCGTAAAATAGGTCAAGGTCATTCCAGGGTCATGATTTATATAAACTTTGTGGAGCTCCATTCCCCTATGCTTCATGCCAAGTTTCAAAATCATAGGCCTTCTGGTTCTGGAGAAGAAGATTTTTAAATGTTTTTGCTATTTATAGCCATGGTGGCCATCTTGGTCATGTGACCTTGACCTTTTAAATAAATTTTCATTCCCCCTTCCTAACGATGCTCCGCATAAAGTTTGGCTTTAATTGGCCCAGAGGTTTCAGAGAAGAAGATGTTTGAATATTATGATCATATACATGTATATAGCCCCAGGGCAGGGGCACTCAACCCCCTGGGGTCAAAATTTTTCTCATAAACATAAATCTTCTGTCCATTTGCATACGCCCAGCAAGTTTACTGTTTCCCCCAATTTAATTACATTTTACTAATTTTTCCCATTCAAATGCATTAGTGACCTTGCCGTAACATAGGTCAAAGTCATCCCAGGGTCATGATTTATACAAACTTTGTAGAGCTCTATTGCCTGCTGCTTCATGCCAAGTTTCAAAATCATAGGCCTTCTAGTTCTGGAGAAGAAGATTTTTAAATGTTTTTGCTATTTATAGCCATGGCAGCCATCTTAGTCATGTGACCTTGAACTTTTATATAAATTTTCATTCTCCCTTCCTAACAATGTTCCGCATAAAGTTTGGCTTTAATTGGCCTAGCGATTTCTGAGAAACAGATGTTCGAATATTATGGTCATATACATGTATATAGCCCCAGGGCAGGGGCAGACAACCCCCTGGGGTCAAAATTTTTTATAAACCTGTCCGTTTGCATACTCCCAGTAAGTTTCCCCCAATTTAATTACATTTTACTAATTTTTCCCATTCAAATGCATTAGCGACCTAAGTTGACCTTGCCATAAAATAGATCAAGGTCATCCCAGGGTCATGATTTATATAAACTTTGTAGAGCTCCATTGCCTGATGCTTCATGCCAAGTTTCAAAATCACAAGTCCACAATTTCAAAGATCTCCTCTGAAACCGCTAGGCCAATCAAAGCCAAACTTTATGTGGAGCATCCTTAGGAAGAGGGAATAAAAGTTTATATAAATGGTCAAGGTCACATGACCAAGATGGCTGCCATGGCTGTAAATAGCAAAAACCTTTAAAAAATCTTCTTCTTCAGAACCAGAAGGCCTATGATTTTTAAACTTTGCATGAAGCATCAAGGAATGGAGCTCTACAAAGTTTGCATAAGTCATGACCCTGGGATGACCATGACCTATTTTACAGCAAGGTCAACTTAGGTTGCCGGGTGAAAATTGTTAAAATTCATTTGAAGGGCATTGGTAAATGGGCTGAATTTTTATGATTTGAAATACATGTATATTACCATTCTAGGCAAACAAATGTATTAATATATATCTCTGGTCTCAGGTGAGCGTTTACAGGACCATTGGTCCTCTGGTTAAGTCTGCTTGATGCAATGGTTATCTTAACGACTTTCGTTATGTGGCTGTTTTAATAAATTTCTTAGTGCTTCAAGGTACATCTACTTCTTTTGTCTCTTGATGTTCTTTTCAGAATTATGACCAATTTTTTTGTTCATTTTTTTATCTAATCTAAATTAACTTTAAACACAGGACAGCCTTATCTAAAAACTTGCCATTATTATATGCACTGACTTAACTTTTTTACCAGATGAGGCAGTTATTGTATTATGAATATCATCGTGTCAGATTCTGTGGAAATTAAAAATCACAATGTGTGTGATTGGGTTTTAGAGCAATACATCTGATAAATTAAACATTCAGGGTTATTTCTTTCTTTATTATTTAAATAGTTAATAGGCCTCATCATGCTCAACCTATCTGCTTTTAAAATATTGATTGGTTGATTTCATGTTTTACATCCCACTCAACAGCTAAGGTAATATGAAGACAGGACTTTCAACATGTATCCATTATAATGTATTGTCGGCTATCTAGATAATTGAGTTCTCATAACAAAAATATTTCTCATGTAATTTAGTGTCTTTTTATTTTAGACCTTATTCAAAGTGTGGCTTACTCATGTTTCCCATTCAACAGAAAGAAAAAAAAAAACAGTTTTTTCATCAAACATTATTTGAGCCGTCGCATCAGGAAACCAACAATCTGCATATGGGAGAACAAAGGTGCAGATCAACTGCGAAGCTGATCAGCACCTTTGTTTTCACTACCCTTCTCCTTTTCAAATAAATATTTCAAGCTTCTGCCTGTTTCTGTGGCTGTACAGGCTGGTTTTTGTCAGACCTGGTCGGAAACCCAAATTGTTGGTTTTCTCACGCAAAGGCTCTGTTTTTTTTTTTCACAATACACCATTGTGATTTCCAGGTTTCTTACTCTGACACCATTTGAGAACTTTGCAATTGTGATAATCACACATAAAGAGATTGTAAATTTGTTGCTGTTCTTTAATGCTGCATTTTGAAATTTATTTTGGTATTCATTGCATAATGAACACGCTTCTGCATTAAAGAGTGCCACAAACATTCTAAAAAGTTTCAAAATCATAGGCCTTCTGGTTCTGGAGCAGAAGATTTTTAAAGGTTTTTGCTATTTATAGCCATGGCAGCCATCTTGGTCATGTGACCTGGATCATTTATGCAAACTTTGGTACCCCCTTCCTAAGGATGCTCCACATGAAATTTGAATTTGATTGGCCAAGCGGTTTCAGAGAAGAAGATGATTGAAAAGTGTGAACGGCGACAACGACCACGACGACGGGGCATGGGTATACTATAAGCTCACCCGTGAGCCTTCGGCATAATAGGAGGGTACTTTGGGTCCCACAATTTCCTCGCCATCTGTGTTTGTAAAAAATATAGTGTAACCATCAGACACCTGTGTCATGGCTTAGAAAGTTACTAAAATCATGCCCATGAGGTTAGAAATGTTTTTTTTTTCATTTGAGCCGCATCGTGAGAAAACCGGATTTTTGCCTATGCGAAAACAAAGGCGCAGATCAGCTTCGCGGTAACCGCGAAGCTGATCAGCGCCTTTGTTTTCGCTACTCGGATAGTACAATTCCTCTTCTACTTAAATCCGAAATTTCAAGCTTCTAGCTCTTTTCTGAGCTTGTACAGGCCGGTTTGTGTCGGACCTGGTCGGAAACCCCGAAGACCGGTTTTCTCGCGTCGAGGCTCATTTAATTGAAAGTGCATATTTTATCCTAATATTTGAGGTGAGCAAGAAATTAAGAATTAGAAGACAAGATAAGAGTACCCTCTGAGGATCTGTTCCTGTCCATCCATTACAGCTGTTTTGATTGTCAGCTCATCCTGCAATTTTCTGTGCCTGAAAAATAACATGGATTGCCATAAATGAGCTGCGTTACGAGAAAACCGGTTTTCGGGGTTTCCAACCAGATCTGACATAACATTTCTGGAAGCTTTTTGGATTTAAGAACAAGAGGAATTGTACTATCCCAGTTGTAAAAACAAAGGTGCTGATCAGCTGTGCTTTACTGCACAGCTGATATGCGCCTTTGTTTTCACATAGGCCAAAGTCTGGTTTTCTAATGATGTAGCATAATTGAGCCTCGACGCGAGAAAACCGGTCTTCGGGGTTTCCGACCAGGTCCGACACAAACCAGCCTGTACAGTCTCAGAAGATGATTAGAAACTTGAAATTTCGGATTTAGTAGAAGAGGAATTGTACTATCCGAGTAGCGAAAACAAAGGCGCTGATCAGCTTCGCAGTTACTGCGAAGCTGATCTGCGCCTTTGTTTTCGCATAGGCAATAATCCGGTTTTCTCACGATGCGGCTCAATTATCCTATTACAGGCTTTTTCACAATAAAAGTCTGGACAAAACTGTAGAAACCCATATCAGACCATAGCTTGATGAGTGGTATTCTATGTTTGCTTCTTAATTTGAATCTTTAAAAGGAAATATTGATGATAGAGTATCTTAATTTGTGCAGCAAGTAAGTAGACCTCCAAATAAATGGATGTTTGTTTTGCAATATTTTTTGTGTTGAATGCTTTCTGCTAAAACTTAGGAACACTACCTGTATGCTCGGCTAATAGCATGTTCTATCAACTTACAATGTTTTCAGTTCATCTACTGATAGACTGTCTATAGCTTTGCATTGATCTGAAAATAAAGACAAATCATGGTACAAAATTCAACAATGTCTTGTCTTGTTCCATACACCTTTAAACAGCTGATGAAAGCATATCCGATCACAACTGAGGAACTTCTTCATGATTTGGAAATATCGCCGTCATCGTCAGAAGAATCACTTGAGGAAAACAACAACCATGAATCACCTAGACTTAACAACAAAATGCAAGAACTGTTCTAAATGTGTTTCATAGTTAGACTTTTGTAATTAATTTCACTCTTTAAAAATATTTGCTTTATGTACTTCCTGATTGCCAGTTGCCTAGAAACAATTTTAGTTAAATCTATTTTTAGTTCTAACTGTAAACATCATGTGACCTAAATGCACCGTTTTTTTCTACCGTAGTCAATAAAATTCTTATGTTCGCCATCCTGATGAAGGTCTTTGTAAGACCGAAACACGTCGAACAATAAATTTAAAGTCAAACCTCACCGTTGTTGGTCGTTCGTTCTACTCACACCCCCTCGGAGTTGTAAAGTCTTGTCTTGTATATCTATAGGCATAGTGCTTTTACAACATTTTAAAGTCATAAATTTTTTGGTTCTGGCTTAATGTCCCTGTACTCTATCATGAGGCCACCACGCTCCCCACAACTCTCTGACTCAGGAAAAGAAGTAGCTCAATGCTGAACTGAACATTGGTATGCCATGTCTGGGATGGACTGAGTAGATACTCTAACTACATGTAACTTCACTATTGCAGCCAGAATAACTAGAAGGAGTTGTCAGAGGAAAACATATGTCCCCCCTCTCTGCCCCAACCCACTTTTAATTTTGTAAATTTTTTCATACAACCCTGAAAAATATATACCAACAGACATTCTAAATTAAAATCAATATATACCAACAGACATATTAAAATATCACGTTTCAGCTTTCCATATTTATAAAGTTTGAAGTTTCATGAAATTTACCCATCTGCAATCCCAAACCAATCCGTGCCGGTATCAACTAATAAGCAAAGTTTGAAGAAAATCGGTAAAAAATTACTCAAGTTAGAGAGCGGAAACGAACAAAATGCAATTTTTAACCTCAATCAACAGCCATAACGCTAAGGTCATTCGACGAATTTTACCCATCTACAATCCCAAACCACTCCTTGCCGGTATCAATTCATATGCAAAGTTTGAAGAAAATCGGTCAAAAACTACTCAAGTTAGAGAGCGGAAACGAACAAAACGCAATTTTTAACATTAATCAAGGGCCATAACTCTGAGGTCATTTGATGAAATTTACCCATCTACAATCCCAAACCGCTCCTTAACGGTATCAACCCATATGCAAAGTTTGAAGAAAATCGGTCAAAAACTACTCAAGTTAGAGCGCGGAAACTAACAAAATGCAGTTTTTAACCTCAATCAAGGGCCATAACTCTAAGGTCATTTTACGAAATTTACCCATCTATAATCCCAAACCACTCCTTGCCGGTATCAACTCATATGCAAAGTTTGAAGAAAATCGGCCAAAAACTACTCAAGTTAGAGAGCGGAAACGAACAAAATGCAATTTTTAACCTCAATCAAGGGCCATAACTCTAAGGTCGTTTGATGAAATTTACCCATCTACAATCCCCAACCACTCCTTGCCAGTATCAAATTATTCAAATAATATGCAAAGTTTGAAGAAAATCGGTCAAAAACAACTCAAGTTAGAGAGCGGAAACGAATGGAGACACCAGGATTTTCAAACAGTTAATTGACCTTTGTGACCTTGAAAATTAGGTCAAGGTCACCAAAATCTAATCACTCCATTCGTCTGTCCCAATGAAGTTTCTGTGCCAGTTTGGTCTAAATCCATCCAGTGGTTCAGGAGATATTGTGCAGACAAAAAGCTACGCCGCCGACGCCGACGCTGACGGGATCCACACCAAAAACAATATGTCCCCCAACTCCTTCGGAGGGGGGACATAATTCTCTCGAAATCAAAATGTAACATACATGTGAAAGTAATATTTTACTCTAATTTATTGTTATAGCCCACGGTTCTTACGAGACCTATACCAGAAGAAGAGTGTATTAATTATATTTGATGTGGAATATATTATAATAATGCATTATTTCTAACATGTTGTGGGTGCTCATAACAAGATCTTGGTGCTGTTTTGAGAGAGCCCTAAAATGCCTTGGCCTTTATTCCCCAGACATGATCTCTCTAGTTTCTCAATCTCAAATTTCAAGCACTCAGCTAACTCCAGACCTGTAGATGTGCAACCCAGTTCGTAGTCTGAAGTAGCCTCAGTTCTTAATCATGACCCCTGGTTTACACTTGGTGAGTAGCTTAATAATTATGCCATTATAGTCTTTTCTGAAGGCTTGTTTATTCAAGATCCTGGGATACCCTTTTTCCACACCCCTGATCAGCGCCTTTTTCGCTACACAGATAGTACAATCCCTCTTCTACTTAAATGCAATTTCAAGCCTCTAACCATCTTCTGTCACTGTACAGCCAGGTTTGTGTCGGACCTGGTCAGAACCCAATTTGTTGGTTTTCTCATGCACTGGCACATTTATCTTCAACATTATGTTACCTGATTTCTTCATATATAACTGAACTTTCAGCTTGTGTAACTGGGTGTCTAACCACTCCTGCTTCTTCAAGGCATCTTTTATTGTAACTGAGGCCAAACTGGTACCATCTCCAGCAGGGCTTGGCTGTATACTTGCTCCTATATAGTACAATGTATTTTTGTTAAAGAAGTCATGGTCAACATTGGTTATCTTTATAACTGCATGTATTTTTAAACACAAATATTATGTTTCTGCATGGCATAAAATTATTTATCTATTATTATTTTTTACTCAATTTTAGGTCCCTTTCAAGATTATTTCAGCTCATATGAGACAGGCCATTCAGGAGGGGCTAATTCAGTGGCACATCCACAACTATACCCCAAGCAGAACTTGGCTTGTCTTACTCGGACCCACACCAGACACAGCAGTGAGATGATCAAATAAATAAGCCTGGTAATGAAATATCAGAGCCGTTAACCACTCGGCCCGGCAACATAAGAATTAGATAATGTGCTTTTTGAAAAAACAGATGTACAACTGTATGTCCCTTCTGTTTTCACGTTACAGATAGATGTATAACAATCTCTATAATTAGTGGTCTGATCAGTGTCTTTATCCTATTCGCATTTCTGTTGCAAGATATTAATACATGTACACGTATGTTTTACCATTTTATTTGGATTTTAAAGTACATGCACATTTATCAAATTAAATCAAATTATAATGATTTATATTTTCAAGTGAGTTTGAAAATGCAATGGATGTTTGTATCAATGAGAAAAAGACCAACCTGCATCTAGTGGACTGACATTCATCATCTCTAGAGGGGTCCTAACTCTAGTAGAGTCTCTCTCTACAGAGCCTGAAGGCTGTGAGCTCCCTGGACTAATGCTGGGGACAGGCTCTTCACCAATACCAGAAGACATCTTATTTCTTTAATGGTTCAACTTCAAATCATACTGAAATGCAGAACAAAAACTATAATGTAATTTAAAAGCATTAGTTTGGTGTTTGCTACATTATTTTTCTTTTTTATGTTGGCTGTTTAATCTATAACAAGTAGTGTCACTTGTGTACAAATTACATTTGTTTTTAGTTGCAGCTGGCAAGATGGCTAACTTTCTCAGTCTTTGTCTTCATTAAAATTTTGTGCATTCAGACAACAATACACCACATAAAATTCAATGTTCAATAAATTATTATTGATCCAGTCAGAATAATGTCATCATTCATTTGTACCAGGTTAATTACCATATTCACTCTAATTAGTGAATATGCTCCAATAAGCACACACTAGTAATTTCTGAAAAAAAAAACATGCGCAGAAGCGCATGGCAAGCATATATATTGGAATTATACCAATGCTACACATAAATACTGTATGAGTCATACAGTATATATGTGAAGCATTGGTATAATTCCATAATGAGCCGCAATAAAAGTCAGTTCCTGTAATAATGGTTTCAATACAATTCTTAATAAGGTTCGGACTTCATGCACAAAACTGTATTCCTGGAGAAACAACAAAAACAACAAAACAAAACTTGCTTTTGAACGTGATTATCAACAGATTATTGATAACAATGTAAGGAGTGAATATCAATTATCTTTTAAGCACCGATTAACCAGTGTAACAGTGTGATTTTGAAATTCACTGTGAAAAACTAAATCCTGCCCACCTCACTTCACATACTGTTCATAGAGCTATTTTTAAAAATCAAGGCACCCCCGTGACGTCAAGGTCGAGTTCGGATGCACTCACATGTCAACCATGTGTAAACTTGTTTTAGTCAATCAGAAATTGTTTTGATCAAATAAAACCATCAAGATCCGCAATGGAACGTAGTGGAGTGAGGTATCGCAACTGATAAGTTTAGTTTGCCAGCTGATCTAATCTTGGCTTCCCGGAGTATGCCTGTAAAGCCACAGCGTTAAAAAGGGGACAGCCAGACCACATAAATTCCTTCAAGTTCTTGATCAATTTTTGTGTATTTTTTTAAAGAAATATATTCGCCCTACAATGTAAAATGAATGAGGCCGAACGTTTTGTCCATAAAACTCCTATGGTACGAACTTCAAATTCACAGAATCTCTGAAACATTTTCAGCGCCCATATAAAACTTTAACCTTTCTATGAACAGATTATCTAGATAAAAATCAGTCCACTTAATCTTATTGTATACCGATATGTTAATGGTTTATCTCCAAATGACATGAAAAAAGGTTTTTCTCACTCTTTAATCTTCGCGCCGATGTTTTCTTTTGCTGGTTTCCTGTATCGAATTTTTTTGACAGCTGACCTTGACCTTTGAAGCTTGAAAATTTATAACAAACGTGGACACAAATTTCACCAAAAATGTCGTCTCCAAACAGAAATCCAGAGATCAAATACACGCAGGTAACTAAACTAAAGTTTTATTAATACTAAGAAACCCATAACGATTATTGTCATGCTGATTTATGTGGTCAATTTGTCATTTTCGTGAACCGGTAATTGCCAACTGCTTATCATTTTGACAGGCACTAGTAGTCGTGATGTTGCCTTGGCATGAGATACTAAAACGACATAGTGGATTAGGTTACATCTAATTACAATAGTTAGACTGATGACCTTTTTGTATACCCCTTTATGACTGTCTGGACAAATGGACGATGACTGTAACGAACAGCCGAGCCAAGCCACAGCAAACCCCATCGGTGGAAAAGCATGCTCATCCACCAAGGGTGGTTTACTGCGCTATATACTCAACACTTACTCGATTCACAAAGTTTCGAGTTTGAAATTTGCATATTACAAGCACTCAGTAAGCCGCTAATACGTTGCACCAACATATTTTTCCAAGGGAGGCTATCCCGTCAAACATGCACCAATTTTATATTTCTTTAAGATAGTGTAGAGCTCTGTGTAGTAAGAGAAGAATACAGACATGTTAATAAAAACATCCAGCCAGAGCTGGCCTTGAATCAGATCACCAGGGTAGACCTTTTAGCCTCGTGGTTATGGCGCCTTATTTCTACCCTGGTGATCCATATCAGAGACTGGAATGACCTCCCTGATTCTCTGATCTCCTGTGCTGAAATGTCTGATGACTGTGTGTCCGCAAGTTCGCATCTCTTGCAAGAGCCAGGGACTGATTTCCCTCCTGGCGCACCCCCTGGTGAACTATTGTCAATTTGGGGTGTCACCAGTAAAACATTCAGATTCAGATCTAGGTTCGAGTGCCAGGATTTTTTTTTTTATTTTTTTTTTTTTTTTTTTTTTTTTAAATGTTCAATGACTAGAGCCAGTCTAATCATGACCTGACTTTGTTACAGATCTTTATCAACAATGAGTTTGTGAACTCGGAGTCTGGTAGGACATTTCCCACTATCAACCCAACAAACGGAGAAAAGATCATTGATGTTCAAGAAGGGGATAAGGTAAAATTATGAAAACATGCCTATTTATATGTACAGTGAAATTAAAAGCTGCTAAATGTCACAATTTTAGTATAAAATGTTTGAAAAAAAAAAAAAAAAAAAAAATGGCTTCGATTTGTTTACTGTAATCTTAATTTGACATTCAGGTTTGCGTGAATGCCAGGGGCCCTCTCTATCAACCTTTTCTGTTTGCATCAGGAAAACATGTCCGTGAAATGTGTACCCCCTCAAACCCCACTTTTATATAGCAAAACTGGGGTATGCAGGGGTATACATATTTTTCTTATTTTTGCTCCAAAACATAGATTGTGGGTACTCGTTAGAACCGCCTCGCTGAGGCGGTTCTAATGTGTACCCACAATCTATGTTTTGAGCAAAAATAAGAAAAATATCCAACATTTTCTGCTGAAATTTTTCAATTTTTACAGGTGAAAAATCTCTGTATATTGCATGGGCAAGTTTTAGTAATGCTTTCCAATATGAATCACACTTTTTCAAGGTCTAATTAAAATTGCATCATGGTAAAAATATTTATGCTTTTCCAACAATTTTAGATAACATTCAAATTTTATGAAGCAACTGCACATACATTCCTTTTACTTATATTCAGTCAAAGATTTAATATCTGATATACTGACTTTCTTTGGCTGTGCAAGTCACTCTTGGACCTTGTCGGAAACACAGAAGACAAACTTTCATCAGGAAAACATGTCCGTGAAGTGTATACCCCCTTATACCACACTTTTGTATAGAAAAACTGGAATTTGCAGGGGTATACCTATTTTTCTTATTTTTGCTCCAAAACATAGATTGTGGGTACTGGTTAGAACCACCTCACCGACATGTACCCACAATCTATGTTTTGAGCAAAAATAAGAAAAATATCAAACATATTCAGCTAATTTTTTTTCAATTTTTAAAGCTTAAAAAATCTCTATATTACATGGGCAAGTTTTCGTAATGGTATTTCCAGGCAGATGTTGACAAGGCTGTTGCTGCTGCCAAGGAGGCGTTCAAGCGCGGGTCACCATGGCGAACCATGGATGCCAGTGACAGGGGACGGCTGCTGTATAAATATGCCGACTTGATGGAGAGGGATAAGGAATACTTGGCTGTAAGTTCAGCTGAACATTGCTCTTGTTTTTTAAACCATCAGGAAAACATGTCCGTGAAAAGTATACCCCCTTGAACCCCACTTTTATATAGTAAAACTGGGGTTTGCAGGGGGTATACCTATTTTTTCTTATTTTTGCTCCAAAACATAGATTGTGGGTACTCGTTAGAACCGCCTCGAGGCGGTTCTAACGTGTACCCACTATCTATGTTTTGAGCAAAAATAAGAAAAATATCAAAAAATTTTCCTCTGAAAATTATCGATTTTTGACCTGAAAAAATTACTGTATATCATATGGGCATGTTTTCGTAATGTACCATATGAGCCTGTGCATGAGAAAACCAACAATTTGGGTTCCGACCAGGTCTGACCCAAACGAGGCTGTACAGTCACAGAAGATGGTTAGAGGCTGGAAATTTTGGATTTAGAAAGTAGAGGAATTGTACTATCCGTGTAGCGAAAACAAAGGAGCTGATCAGCTTTGCAGTTACTGCCAAGCTGATCTGCTCCTTTGTTTTCGCCTATGCAGATTGTTGTTTTTCCCATACGGCGGCTCATATATATTTGCTCATTTTATAGCACACTGTGCTTTGATTTTTCCAAACACAGCTTACAAAGATAAAAGTAAAGAAGAAATTTTTACCCAATTAGAGCACAAAGTGCTCACCTTGTAAACCAGGGGTTGTGGGTCCAATCCCAGGCTTCTCCAGTGTTTCAAATGAGACTTTTAACCAATGTCAAATCTCTATATAACCTTTGCTGTTGAGTGGGATGTTAAACATAAAATAAACCAGCCAACCAATGAGGGCACACTTTAATGATAAAAGATCATCAAAGCACAAACTGACTGTTACAGTTACATGTAGCTAGTTGATATGTTGATTCAAAATCAAACTTGACTTAGCTTAACTTCTTTGAATCCATTATGCTCTTAAGACAAGTCAAGTGAAGTGGAAGAGTAGTAGTACATACATGTATATGAAGAAAAACAGGCTTTTTTAATTTTCCATTTTTACAAATTAAAAAGTCTCTGTATATTGCATGGGCGTGTATTCGTAATGCAGAGTTTGGAGACCCTGGACAATGGTAAACCCTACACCTCAGCAATAAGTGACCTCAACTTTGCTATCAAAGTGATCAGATACTATGCAGGATGGGCTGATAAAATACAGGGCAAAACTATCCCTACAGGTATGGCTTTCAGCATTGAAGAAGATGGTTTAAATATTTTAACATTAAGATAGAAATCTTTAAAACTGTGCTTTGGTTTTCACTCAGAATCAAAGAAATTCTAGTTTATGGATGAGTCCTAGATAAACGAAAACATTTGAAAGAAACAGGGTAGACAAGAAAGATCTATTAAAAATGATAGATTCTCTTCAGTATCCGAAGGTCTGCAAGTTCATATACCAGTCCTTTATGATTTTCACTGTCAAACCATTTTAAGATATACATGTAATATGATCTTATCATGTAGTGTAACGGTTCCATGTCATAGATGCTACAGAATATTATGCTATAGTAATGATATAAGATTTTGGTAATATATTTACACATCTTTTTCAGATGGTCCCTACTTTTGCTTTACCCGACATGAGCCTGTGGGAGTATGTGGACAAATCATTCCTGTAAGTATTCCTAGCGTTGGCTCCTTCCCGACATGACCGAAAAAATGTTAACTGGGATGCTGAATGACAAAACTACAAAATTAAAATATCTGAAGATTTTAGGTTAAACAGAAGACAAGAGTATGAGTGTAATTTCCTTTTTTCATATGTATGATTGGCATTACACATGAGAATTGAAAAACATGCACACATTTTACATAGCCAGTATCTTACTGTATAATACAAAGAAGCCTTTGTGGCATAGTGGATTTGCCTTGTAATCCAGGGGTCAGGATTTGATCTGGTGATTTGTATGAGACTTTTAAACTGACGTCCCATCTCCATTTGTATGACCTTAGTTGTTAAGTGGGATGTAAAGCATAAAATCAACTAATTATGAAAATCTCTAAAACAAATTTCTAACGGCACTAATTAGATGTTCTCCGTACATGTTTCAGTGGAATTTCCCAATATTGATGTACAGTTCGAAGTTTGGTCCCTGCCTGTCCACCAGGAATACAACAGTGATTAAACCTGCTTCTCCATATATATTTTAGTGGAATTTCCCAATATTGATGTACAGTTGGAAGTTTGGTCCCTGCCTGTCCGTCAGGAATACAACAGTGATTAAACCTGCTTCTCCATATATATTTTAGTGGAATTTCCCAATATTGATGTACAGTTGGAAGTTTGGTCCCTGCCTGGCCGCCAGGAATACAACTGTGATTAAACCTGCTTCTCCATATATATTTTAGTGGAATTTCCCAATATTGATGTACAGTTGGAAGTTCGGTCCTTGCCTGGCCGCCGGGAATACAACAGTGATCAAACCGGCTGAACAGACACCACTCACAGCCCTATTTCTGGCATCACTCATTAAAGAGGTAAATCCCATTATCTTGTAAATCACGGATGTACTAAATACAGCAATGTACCTCAAGGAAGGTTCATGGTACCGCAAGGTAGGTTCAAGGTACAGCAAGATAGACAAATCTGAGCTACTTGTATAATCAAAATTCAATATTTTCCATTTAACTTCACAAATCTAAGGGATCAAATCTTTAAAAATGATGCAAAGTAAAAAGTGAACCACTAATACCAAGTAACTGAAAACTGCTCTATCAGTAATACAGTGGTGCCTTGTGGTACCTCTTGGTGTTTAGTATGACCTGTGAATCAAAGCCTCCATTGTGTATAGCATTAATTCTCTTATTTTGTACTTCAACTGGTAAGGGTTTAGTCCTGAGCTTCTCCAGGTTTTAGGGTGTGACTTAAACTGTTGTCAACTTTTTACATGATCTTAGCTGTTGGGCAGATGTGAAACCATAACAACAGCCAAAATTAATGTAATGGTAATGTTACACTGAATGTTCCCTTGTGTTTTAGGCTGGGTTTCCCCCAGGGGTAGCCAATGTTGTCCCAGGCTATGGTCCTACAGCTGGCGCAGCCCTGTCAGGTCATTCTGATGTCAACAAGGTCGCCTTCACTGGCTCAACTGAGGTAAGAAATGCGGGAAACGTATTTAGCTATGTCTGTTGACTAAGGCTGGGTTTTCCCCCAAGGGTAGCCAATTATGTTGATGGAGGGAACAGCCCGCACGGGTCATTCTAAAGATTGGCATTCACTGGTTTCAAAGCGGATAGTGTAATGTACATTTAAATAGTTTTTGGCTTCTTAATATTGTGATCACTATATCAGGTTTAAAAAATGATTTCATAGATAGCTACTGTTAAATGATCTACTAAACAAACTAGCAATCTATTGGCCATTTAAAATCTATATTCCCCCATACTCAGGTGCGACAAGTAGCCGTTTGAAATTCCAGATAGGGAGAGTTTCTCCAAAAAGAAGGTGATCGCTATGAAACATGGACATATCGCATATATGGCACTGGCTATATATATGTATGTATATTTATGTTTTTAGATTGGAAAGGTCATAATGATGGCCTCAGGTCAGACCAACCTAAAGAGAACAACTCTAGAGCTGGGAGGAAAGAGCCCCAATGTCATCTTTGCTGACGCTGACTGTAAGTACCCACATTTTTCCTCGACAAGAACTGTCATCAAATTAATATTTGCTGTATAGGAAGTCAAATACCTCAGATGTTAAGCAAAATGACCACAATCCATGTTTTGAGCCAAAAGAATTAAATTATTAAAAGATTTCATCAGATTTCATTTTTAAAGCCAAAAAAGTCACTGTTCATTGCATAGGCATGTTGTTTTAATGTCATTCATCTTTCAGTGGATAAAGCAGTATGGCATGCCCATGATGGTGTGATGAGCAACATGGGTCAGTGCTGTATAGCAGGGTCAAGGACATTTGTCCAGGAAGAGATATATGACGAGTTTGTGAAGAGAAGTCGAGAATTGGCAGAGAAGAGGAAGGTCGGCGATCCTTATGAAGCTGGAACGCAGAATGGACCTCAGGTACATCTCTATTATTCTGAATTCTGTATTGAGGTCACCAGGGGCCATTTTTCTAATTATGTAAATACGAGGAGATTTTCACTGCGTGTGTGTGGGGGTGGGTGTTCATGTAAGAACAAGTTTAGAAAATCAGTCTTTCATAAACCTGATTTTAGTAGTAATTTGATTCTAATTGGTTGACTATCAAATTGAACCTCAACTTTATAGTGCCTGAAGAGTTTTGTGTACAGATTACTTAATCTGCATTACATATCGCAGGTATAATGTGATCCTTATTCACAGCCAAGTCTTGAAGAAATATTGTATATTTTTAGATTGATGACGAGCAATTTAAGACAAGAGATATTTTTCTACTTTTAGATTGATGACGAGCAATTTAACAAGATTCTTGAGCTGATTGAATCTGGCAAGAAAGAGGGGGCTAAGTTAGAGATAGGTGGGGGTAGACTGGGGGACAAGGGCTACTTCATACAACCCACCGTATTCTCTGGTGTACAGGATCATATGAGGATAGCTAAAGAAGAGGTCAGTATTTTTTGTGGGCAACTTGAAGTTTCAGAGAGTTTCAACAGACAAAAAAATGAACTGTGAACCAATTTGTAAACATGCTCTTCATTAGCAATAAATGCACACATTAAAAAAAGCATAGTAAAAATTGCACACATACACATTTTAAGCATATTTCCAGTCAGCAAAATATATAATCACTGTCAAAAACATTATAATTATACAATGATAAAAACAACAAAGTACACACAAACACACAATTTTTTTCTGCAGTTTAATTACATGCTATGTTGTGTGATTCCAGATCTTTGGTCCAGTCCAGCAACTGTTCAAGTTTAAGACTATGGAGGAGGTCATAGACAGGGCCAATGACACGTCGTATGGTCTGGCTGCGGCCGTGTTTACACGAGACATCAACAAAGCTCTCAAATTCTCCCAGGGTGTGCAGGCTGGTACCTGCTGGTATGTTTTTACAGAATAAAAGTTAATAGAAGTTTGTAGGTGTTTAGGACACATTTTAGCAAGGTTCTTTGTCTTCTGCTGATTCAAGAGGAGCACTTATCATTTAATTGCAAAGGAATGTGTATTAATTGAGCCGCAACGCAAGCAAACTGGTCTTTGGGGTTTCCGAGCAGGTCTGACACAAACCGACCTGTACAGTCACAGAAGCAAGCTAGAGGCTGGAATTTTTAGATTTAAGTAGAAGAGGGATTGTACTATCCGTGTAGCGAAAACAAAGGCGCTGATCAGCTTCGCAGTTCCTGCGAAGCTGATCTGCGCCTTTGTTTTCGCATAGGCAAAAATCTGGTTTTCTCATGACACGGCTCAATTTTAAAGTACATGTACTAGTAATCTGGTCCAGTAGACAGTCTGCCGCAGACTTGCCCAGGAACAATCTGGTTTAGGATAATTGACAGTTCCAGCTTTACTGGAGCTATTTGCCAAGGAGAATTTTTTTAAACTAAAAACTTTGCTCTTTCATTCCTCTTTCAAGTGTAGAGCAATATTTCTTCTGTTTCAGGATAAACTGTTATGAGGTTGTGAAGGCTCAGGCTCCGTTTGGTGGCTTCAAGATGTCTGGTCTAGGCAGAGAATTGTAAGTAAATGTATTATTTAAGTACTGTACAGCAAAGCACCAGGGTTTGCGACATCATTTGAGCCACCTCGTGAGAAAAACAACAATCTGCTTATGCGAAAACAAAGGCGCAGATCAGCTTCGCAGTAACTGCGAAGCTGATCAGCGCCTTTGTTTTCGCTACTCGGATAGTACCGTTCCTCTTCTACTTAAATCCGAAATTTCAAGCTTCTAGCTCTTTTCTATGCTTGTACAGGTCGGTTTGTGTCGGCCCTATTCGGAAACCACATTGTTGCTTTTCCCACGAGGCGGCTCATTTGTTTGTTTAATAATCTACGCTGGGGTCAGCCAAGAGTTCTCTGACACGGTATGGCTTTGGAGCAGTGGTGATTTCTGACTGCCAAGATGAAGCTTTAGTTCTAGCCCTGGTCATGATCTGTCTATAAACAATATTTTGCTGAATTAGGTATTATAGTAGTTTTCCTATTTTCTTAAAATACATTAAAATGACTGCTATTCTCCCAAATTGACAGTAGTAACATGGTATGGTATTTTGAAAAGAATAAACTTTAATTTCATGGACAATTTCTCTGCAAAAAAAAAGCTGATAAAAAAAGGCTGATATTGCAAAAGTCAGTTATACAAACAGGTCTGCTTATTTGTAGATGCAGGCTATGGTTGTCTAACTTAGGTTGTGAACAAAACTTTTGTCAGACTGTACAAACAGTAGGCTGATCTGTGTTTGATGGTCACAATTCACTAGTGTACACTCTGTTTTCATGTAGCTATATGTACCCACTGACTGCAAAACAAAGGCTCTAGTTGCACTGGGCAAAAGCCCAGGTTGATCCAGATCTTTGTATAGTGACCAAATGATGACTGTTTATTTTTAAGGCAGTAACTAATTTGTTATTTTCTGTGTTTCCAGAGGAGAGTATGGTCTTTCCGCTTACACCGAGATCAAGACGGTAAGTTACATTTTGGTCTTTAAATAAATAGAGTTCTCTCCCCTTAAGTACCACTTCAAAGGACCTCAAAAGAGCCAGTTGTTGTCTCGAAGAGATCTAGCAGCTCACTTCACTTCAAACTATTGTGTGGACAGAGTTTTCTTCTTTTGTCTCCTGGTTTATAAATTGGCTTTGGTGATTTTTGAGATAGAAACCACAAGACTGTTGTTCATTTTATCTACAGTAATAATGTTGCCTATTGGTATGTTTCAGACTTACGTCAAGATGGATGACTAGAACAGTAACTTTGCCAGCTAATGATTATTGCAATGGGCCAGTTTTGATGAACTTTGATGTAATAGTATTTCACCAAAGTTTGTGGCAGGGAAATGCAGTTATGCCCCTTATCATCAAGCTTATAATCATCTTTCCAAATACATGTAGATACAAAATGCCCAAACACTTGGTTGTGGACTGTAGTATTATCATATGGACAGGCAAGAGATAATCACCGAAAAAATGAGCAAAGAGCAGGTTTTTTTTTTCTCACTTCGTCTCATTTTGCTATAGTATGCCATAAAGAGCATAATATTTCGCAGAATCTCATATAAGCAGACACATTGAATACTGTAAATTCGGAAAATTTCGCGTGGACTTTTATTTCGCGAAATTTTCTATTTCCGAATAATTAGCGAGTTCTTGAATTCGCGAGTTAGTGTCCATGTATTCTATAAAGTTCGTAGTGACTCTTTATTAGCAAGAACTTTGAATTTGCGAGGCAACCAATTCACGCATATTAGCAAAAATTAAGTTCTCGCGAATATTTTCGGATCTACAGTACTCATTATAATTGAGCCAAATGGCAAGACAGGAGCTGGATCTGATACAAAGTGACCTGTACATTCACAGAAGATTAAAAAATTTGAATTTTAGATTTAAGAAAATAGTAGGCTAAAAATTTTGAATTTTAGATTTAAGAAAATGAGGGTTGTACTGCATAGTGGAAACAAAGTGCTAGCCTTAAAGGCAATATATTGGCAAAAAGTGTTTTTAACTTTAAATCCTGTTTTGTCTCTTATTGTTTGAACAACTGAATGTACATGTAGGCTTTTGCCTATATTGTTTTTTGATTGTATACACAACATGGTTTTAATTTGATTTTGATAAGTCTCATAAATGTTATTGTAATGTTTCTATGGTTTTTGTTCTGATATGTCAGGGAAAACAGTGAAGTGTCTGAAGTGATAAACTGAACATTTTCTAACAGAGCAGAATGATCGTCTTCACTGTTCACTAATTTGTCAACATTTTTACAGGCCTTGTTAAAATGTGAAATCTCATACGACTTTATGGTAAGGAGGGCAATTTTTGTTGTATAACAATTAAGAAGTAACAGTAGACAGATATTAATGGTCAGATACGCGAATCAAAATTGATATGTTTGTCAGTTATAGCCGGGGCCAGTTGTTCAAAACTTTGTTAGCTTAACATTATCGTTAAGACCTCAACTCGTTAAGTAAATGCCAACTACAGCAAATACACAGTTATTTTTTGTTGATAAAATGTGAGAATCCTTTGCATGGCAAAGGATTCTCACATTTTATCATCAAAAATAACAGTGTTTTTGTAATATGAATGTTTGAAATTTTGACAAATTTGCCAGAGCATTGGTGGCTAGATGGGAGAGTGTGTAGGGTTTGAATCCATGTTAAGTCACTGAGCATGAGATTTTATGCCCAGTGCTTTAAGTATCCAGGAAACTGATATAACTGAAACAATTTTGTCATTAATATCAAATAATAGAAGACACTTTGGAATCCTTGATATGTTTTCAAGGTCATTCTCAGTTTATGACTAAATTCATTTACAACCTGTTTTGTGGTTGTTCACACAATATCACACTCGTACATGAAAACAAAATTGCTTGTATTTCATAAGATTTAAAACTAGTCTGATTATTGCTTTGGTGCAAGTTTGTTGCGACAGTTGGTGCTTCAGTATTGAGCCGCATCGTGAGAAAACCGGATTTTTGCCTATGCGAAAACAAAGGCGCAGATCAGCTTCGCGGTAACCGCGAAGCTGATCAGCGCCTTTGTTTTCGCTACTCGGATAGTACAATTCCTCTTCTACTTAAATCCAAAATTGCAAGCTTCTAGCTCTTTTCTGAGCTTGTACAGGCCGATTTGTGTCGGACCTGGTCGGAAACCCCGAAGACCGGTTTTCTCGCGTCGCGGCTCTATTAATAAAACAATCATCTAAGCAAAGTGAATATGTTTGTTTTGTCCTTTTAGCCTGCCCATTAGAAGCATTACCTAAATGAGTCACGTCATGAGAAAATTGGATTTTAGCCCATGAGAAGATTAACCTTTCTCCCCAAAGTACGACTATCAGATGATGTACCCAGGACACTATGGCTCCGTCCTGAAAAAATTGTTACGTCTTTACTGAAACAGAATCAAAACTTTAGATGGCACACAGATTCTGTGGCGGAAATCTTAGGACCTAGTAGCGGTGTTCATTCATTGATGGGCAAAAACAAATTATTTTCAGTTCTCTTCAATATTTTTTATTCCAAATACATTGAAATATTCATTCAAACCTTAAAAAAATTATTTAACAACTTGTATAACCACCTGAGTCTTTGATGAGAGGTTTGGTTTTAGTGTGACTTATTACTTGAAGAAGATACAGTTCATTTATCATCAAGTAATTAAGATCCACTTAAAACTCAATTTTAAATGAGCCGTGCTATGAGAAAACCAGATTTTTGCCTATGTGAAAACAAAGACACAGTTCAGCTGTGCAGTAACTGTACAGCTGATCAGCATCTTTGTCTTCTTTACATGGATAGTACAATTCCTCCTCTACCTATACCAAAAATTTGAAGATTCTAGCTGTTTTCTGTGGGTGTACAGACCGGTTTGTGTGGGACCTGGTCGGAAACTCCGAAGACCTGTTTTTCTCACCTCGCAGCTCATATAATATCATAGCAGTACCCGTATGTCCTACATAAACATAAACATTAAAATAATCTTTCTAACTTCCTGGAGCCAGTTGTTCAAAGCATCGTTAGCTTAACGATATCGTTAAGACATAAATTTGTTAAGCAAATATCAGCTAAAGTAACAAATACACTGTTATTTTTTGTTGAAAAAATGTGAGAATCCTTTGCAGTGCAAAGGATTCACACATTTTTTCAACAAAAAATAACTGTATTTGTAATATTTATGTTTGAAATTTTAACGAAACGTTAACTAACGACGTCGTTAGTTTTGAACAACTGGGCCCAGGATAGCACAGTTAGTAGCCTGTCTTAGCCTACAAGTCAGATTGCAGGTACAGGTATTATTGTTACAGTACATTCTTAACAATCGGAAAAATACACAGTAATGGTTAACCACTTAGGTTAACCTAAACTAATAGGTAACTGACTGTCCAGACATTACTTAGGCTAGTAACTGTTTACCATGGACATTAAACAAGAAAGAAATCAAGCAAATAAAAACACAAAAACTTATTTTTAAGCCCACCATTATAATTACTGACCATTCCAAGGCGATACTTCTGTTGTGGTTCTAATTGTTTGATGTTTTGGTGTTGATTTGTTGTACTGATTGCATCGTGTGTACCTTTTCATATATTCAGCTTAGTTTGTGTAACTGACTGGCCACCTATTGGGAAATAGCAGCTCACTCGGCTTACGATTTGTTCTCTTTGTGTAAGTACCTGATTGTCAATTTAAGTTTTTCAAACCTTGGTTGTTGGAGTGGGAATTTCTTTCTGATTGCACCATTTCCTGATCATTGCTTACTTTTACCTTTTAAAATGTGTCCATAGCCGTAAGCACAGTCTGTTTTCATAAAGTGGCCTAAGTTTTGATGATCAGGCCTTTTTTCATGCTTAACCCAGCTGAGACTGAAATCCATCCAGCTCATAAAAGTTACAAAGCCAATAGAGGGATCAAACATGATTTTCCATTCATTAACATTTGCTAGGTCCCGGGAGAAATGTTGAAAACCGAGGGCTACGGCTTCAGTTTTCAACACTACCCCAGGGACCTTGCAAATGTTAGTGAACGATAAAATCATGTTTGATCACTATTATTTCATAAATTCTTCAAAAACGAAAGAATGGTGCACTGTATTTTATAGCCTCATCACATTTTCATACGCGTAAAACTTTCATTTTAAGCCCATTCCAGGCAAAGTTCGGTTACTCATAATTAGCGTGTGTTTTGAATGGCTTTGGTAAAGAGCATAAATAAAAGCCATGTAATAACAGTATGTGATTCACACGTCTCGTTTTCATAAATATAGACCTGTCAGTTTTGTGTGACACAGGTATTTATGCAATAATATTTGTTGGCATCTTCACATTTATTAGCAGGATAAATGACTGGCTTTAATTTCTTCTTATTTTGATAATGTTAGGATTTGTGAGCAGATTAAATTACAATTTTTTTTTTATAACTCTCGTCTATGTGTGCTTTAGCCATTTCTGGCATCCATCAAGCCTAAACCACCATCTATTATTGTCATAAATTTGCAGTTCTCTTGAACAAAGTTTGCCTCTCACTGTGCCAGGTAATAGCTATAGTCATACTGGGAGCCTAACAAAGTCTAGTGTCATAAATTGGCAGTTCTCCTGGCCCAAGTTTTGATGATATGGTGTGCTAGTCTACTCTGACAAAAATTAAGCCTAAACCAAAGTCTACGGTAATATCATAAGTTGGCAGTTCTCCTGACCCAAGTTTTGATGATCTGATGTGCTATGGCCTGCTCTGGGGGTACAAACAGCCCCTGAGGATGCTGGTGTGTCAACATCTGGACAACCTCCGGGCGGGTGAACCAACGCGCATCATCCATCTCTGCTTCATCAATCTGAAAACAGAGCGAAGTGTGCATATTGTTGGCGATTTTGTCCTGAGGCAGGTGATGACAGTAATGTATTTGGTAGTTTGTTTGTTGGTATTGAGGATTAACATCCCATTCAACAATTTTTCTCAGTCATGTTGGGACTGAGCGAGTTAATGTGTCTTGCTCAAAGACACAATACTGTGCCCAGAGTGGGAATCTAATCCAGGATCTCTCAATAAGGAGTCCTATGCTCTATCACCAAGCCACCAGGCTCCCCAACATGTATTCGTAACCCGATTTCATAAACGTTTTGAGATTTAATGTGGAAGGAAAACTTCATATGAATTGACACAAGCAACTACGGATACCACAGATTGTGCTTCATACCTTAATAGGTCTTCTGAAAATTGCAAGCAAGAAACACCATTAGTGTTGACTAAATGCAAAATCTTTCAATTTTGGTAATGCTTTAGTAATTGGGAGAAGATAAATATGCAGAAAGCTACACATAGGTGATACTTTGATTTGATTTGATGCATAGGCCTTTCTCAAGTATTTAAAGGCACTTGAATGTACATGTAAAATGAACAATCAATCAATTAACAATTTTGATCATGCTTTTGAAATTAGGAAACTCTGGGATACCTTGATATGGTCCGTTGTGGCATAAGCTATACACCCCAGCATCAAGGAGGCTGGAAAAGGCCACGGCTGACTGGAATGGTACTCCACCCTATCAACAATTACTCCACTCTCCTCTTCCGTCTCGCGTCTCACTGTGTCCTCAATTGTCTCCCCTGGTTCCATGAAGCCAGCGAGACATGACCACATTTTAGGCGGGAATCGTTTGGCTCGGCCAAGAAGACATTTCTTTCCATCAGGGGAGATGACGAGCATGATTGCTGAAGGATCAGTTCTGGGGTAGCAGGTGTTGTGGACCCCTGAAAGCAAAGCCTAAGCAATGAACACGAGAAAATCCATTGGTCTTACCTTTGCTGTAATATACCATACATGCCAAAACTTGTCAATCAAGCATGTCAACAGCAGTATCATAACTGATACTAGAGATTTGGCTGTCAGAGACTGATCCAGCTGTCGATATACTCAGCCGACAGCAGGTCTTTGTGAATGACTCAGTCAACAGCACAAGTAAGACCAGTTGATTCACAATCATGATAAAGTTTCAAGAAGTTATCATATTTTCAATAGTGGTCACCACTTTGTTCTCTAGTTTTCATAATACTTACCTAAGATTTAAAGTTTTTACATTGCATATCTATTCTGATCATGGTCGTTTTGTTGAAAAAATATGTAATAAGAAAATCTTCCTTTTCAACACAGAATGGTTTATGTCAGACCTGGAGTTTGGTTTCTCATAATTTATACCTTTATTGCTCCTACAATCCTGATCAGGACACAATCTTTTATACCCTCCTTCCTCTACAGTGGTCTTGCTCCCACATGTAGGACAAAACTGGTATCTATCATGCCAGGCCAGCATAGACCGGGCTTCAGCATAGATCCCTGCCTCACCAGGCTCCAACTGCATGGCTGCCGGGTAACCAGGAATGTACAAACTATCGGGAACCAGCGATGAAAATTTTGCTTCATCCTGACCAGAAATGTCTAATGCGTATAAGGCCTCCTCCTCAAACGTCAAGGGCACATGCTTGTTTTCCTGAATTAATCCCAGAAATAAACACACAGGGTTGCTGGCAAGATGATGTTCTACATGTTTTCTCTCAATCCGAGCTAGCTGGTACTTATACTTCTGTTTCTTACCCGGCACAGGGCATACAAGTACATTCAGGTTTGAAAATAAAATAAATTTTGTATTTTCCTGAAGCATTTTGTTCCTGAGCCAGGTTTTGTCTTTTCTTTTGTCTGAGCACCGGTTTAGATTATTCAAAGAGAAGTAGTTCCGTAAATTTATGTCTGGATTTTGAACTTTATCCTCTGACCTGAGTTGCCTAGCAACATCAGAATGGTTCCAGAACATGGCAATATCTAATGCTGTCTGGCCTGTACTGTTCATGGCATTTACATCACATCTGAAATGAAAAGCGATCTCGTCACAAATCTTGATATATTCCCTAAAATTTCATGGCATTATGGACACTTCAGACAGAGGAGGCAACCAAAAACTTTGAATTTATATAACACCTACAGTGGAGATACCATTGTATAAGTAGATAAACAGATGCTGATGAGTCTGCACAGATTCCCAGGCTGATCTTTGTTGTTATTTGCAAATGCCAAATGCAGACAAAATTATTTTAGTCATTTTTTTTTTCAAACTTCTATGGCATTACCTTTAAGTATGTGTATAATTCAGTCTCTTTCTATTACTGTAAAACCTGGTTTATATCTAACCTTGTTGCAAACGCCAAGTGACAGTGCTAATTTCAATCTTGACTAATATGTGTAGGCTAGGCTAGCCTAGTAGCACATCTTGTCTTGTTCAGACACTTCAAGGAGCTAAATTAGACTTTACCCTTTCTCCAATAGTTCAGTTATGACGTCTTTATGTCCATTTCTAGCAGCCAACATTAAAGCTGTCCAGCCTCTATCATTCCGTACATTAACATCTACTGCACCTGTCATAGACAACAAAATTGTATGAGCAGCATGGCAAGAAAACAAACTTGGCATTTGCACTCCTACAAAGATTATCGAGAGACAACTAATGCTACTGAGAGCAACCACTGCAGATAAAAATCAGTAACCTGTCGTCTGGAATTGACTAACCATGGTCCATTCTAATCCATAGCAAGTTGTTCCAAAACAGGTATTTAACTCTCTTTTGCAGCTTATTCATTTGCGTTGGTTGCTCACAGCCACATTGGTAATGGTAATCTTAACCTCAGATCTGTTGACAAGCCTGCTGATGATTGTGAGAGATCAGCAGAGTCTTCACTTCCCATGAAGAAAGCTTTTGACCTTAGCCTCCCCAGTGAGTGCACTGTGATGACCCAGACTAGTCCAGGTCTATACTGAATGCCATGCCCAAACAGCATATCTCTAATGAGCTAATTTTGCTAGTGTCTTTGTTTTAGCTACAGAGAAATCCCTGTTCTTTCTTACTTAATGCAAACTCTCCAGCCTCTAGCTATTTTCTGCTGTGTCTGGTTTGTGTCAAAAACTGCAAACAGATTTTTTCTCCTGACACTGTTATCAGGTATATAATGATAACAGGATCATGGTGGCGGGCCGTAGAAATCCATGACTTAAATGGACTCAAATCTAAATCAAGCCTCTTGGCAAATTTGATTTGGCATGTTAGCAAAGCAAAACTATTTGGCTTGAGCTGTCACAAAAACTTTTGTTGTGTTACTAACTGACCCCTAACTGACAGTCCTGAAATGTTGGACTGTGCCAGTCTGTGGATGCGTTGACCCTAGGAGTTACTATTTCAGCATCCTATCTTCTGATACTAAGTTGATGACTCAGTATCAGAAGATAGGATGCTGAATTAGTAACGGACAGTCTAGGGTCCGTGGCGTGGACATGCACTTACTAAATGACTTTACCTTTCAAAAACCGTTTCACATCTGGTGCATTGCCTGATGAAGCCATATCGAAAAACTTTTCTTCAAATGTCTTCACCACACTGGTTGACATTTCATTCTTTGTGGAATCTGCCATAGCTGGTAGCCTGAAGAGGAGTGTTATAATATAATTAAAGGTTGCATGAAATTTTGAAAACAATCATGTTTTATTTACAAGATCAATTTTGTCTGAAAACATTTTAATGATACATCACCTTGATTTAATTCTGGACAACTGCTTAGATCCAGCAAAACTGAGCCATCTATTCATGAGAGATGTAGTTAGATAACAAGACCTGTGGACTCCATGACATATATGTCAAAAGTTCTTAAAGTAGAACGAGGTTTTCCCCATTCTAAAAATAGAAAAATGTTAAAAGAAATAAATGGACGGAAATATTTTATTAAAACGAATGTATAAAATAAACTTCTTACCATTTTTGGTATAAAGGTCTCAAATATTATATGTCTTCTTCAATTATTGAGAAATAATAAAACGTTCATTTATATATATTCCATTTTTAGAATGACATCAAAAATAAAAAAATTCGCTCAAACGTGTAATCCAGATTCAAGATGGAGGACAAGGAATGGTCATGTGTTTTCGCGGTGAGCAAAATTGTGGTATTTTTGCTTTTCCTTGTGACTTAAGGCAAATTTTTTCCACTGCCAATGTCATACACATTAAGTTTTAGTTTCTGCAATGTAAAATTATGAAATATTCACAGATAATCTTTGGTTCTGTATGACTTGAATCTAACTCAAACTAAAGGATATCCATTTAGAGTATTTGAGCGTAGCTCACTTGTTCCACAACCAGTTAGGGGAAGACCGTCGAGACCACGCGGAAATAGCCATGTCAATACGCGTCAAGCAGCTCGTGGTAGTGGGCCCCCTTTAGGGAGGGGCGCGGGCACCATAAGTGCTCGTCGCTAAATAACAAGACTTTGAATCATACAAATGTAAATACGTTGAATTCGGTTAATGTTGATGTTTCATTGTGTTCAGAAACTGTTAATTCAAGTTCAAAGACTGTTAGTTGTTCAAGTTCAGAAACTGTTAGTTTATCCTTAAGATATGAGGACTCTTTAAATTGTTCAGTAAATGTGGGAGAAACTGTTGAAATTTCTCAGAATGAGGTTAACTTAAATGAATCTAGTGACTATGAGAGAGAAAGTCTGATTTCAGTTTCAGAAGTAGGCCAAAGCTCAGAAAACTTGAGTAGTATCACAGACGAAAATGAAATAGATGTTTCATTGCAGTATACAAATGGATTGAAGTGTTTATACACAAATATTGACTGTATTTCAAATAAATGGACTGAGTTGGAAGCGCTTATTTATCTGCAAAAACCAGACATTGTAGGTATTACAGAAGTATTTTCAAAAAATCAAGATACTGTTAACTTATCAGCTTATGTCCTGGAAGGATTTCAACAGATAGTAAATCCACGGTTTTGTGAGAAAAGTAACAGAGGTGTTATAATATTTGTAAGAGATAGTCTGGAGGTTTCACTTCACAATAGACTCAATGAGATATCGTCAATAGAAGCTTGCTGGTGTGTAATTGATTTAGACAGACATGATAAACTGTTGTTAGGCCTTGTTTATAGGTCACCAAATTCAGACGAGGAAAATAATATTGCTCTGAACAATATGATTAGTTCAATTAATGAAGAAAACTTTTCAAGAACAGTAGTAATGGGAGATTTTAATTACAGAGAGATAGACTGGAATCATTGGATATCTGAAGCACCTGATGAGCACAATAGTCATGGATTTATTGAAGCTGTTAGAGACAGTTTTCTATTTCAGCACGTGAATTTTAACACTAGATTTAGAGATAACCAGAGACCTAGTTTGCTTGATTTAGTGTTTTCTAGCGATGAACTCTTGTTAAGTAATATACGAGGGTCATTCAATAAGTAATGCAATATTGGCCATATTTTTTTGTTTAAACACATTACTTAAGTTTGATTTAGCTTTCTTGAAACATAAATTCAATTCGACCCCTGCGAGACAGTTCAATACCTAGTCACGTGCTGTACGTCTTGTTGCCTAGCAACAATAGAACACTGTGTAAAGGCACTTGGCCGCGACTCTTAAAACCGTTGCCATGGTGACAGGAAAACCAAAATAAACGTATGCACTTTATTTTCTTACACCAAACTTAAAATAGTTGCATTTAAAGTTCACGATAATGCAATTTGATCGATATATTTTGAATGACACCCAGTCAAAGTTGAAAAAATGACGAAAATTTCTCGATCGAAGGGTGAAAAATGGGGGTAGAGATACAATTTCTGCTACAATTTGACATCTAGTTTGTTTAATTGAATATTTATACGCCTATTTGTATCTGCCATTGACACTTTGTAATTTACTTGTTATAAAATGCAAATCTCAGATAACATATTTCGTTGCCTAGCGACCAAAATCTATGGAAAATGCATAAAACCGAAATCGCATAGGTTCTGGCGTTGCTAAGCAACAGTTGACACGCGTGGGGCTGTATGAACATTGCAGTTGCCTAGAAAGTTCTGGCTAAGGTGACATTACACAAACATGTATATAGATAGCTATTTAAAACACCACCAAAGAAACACCAAAGCTTTATGTTTATTTATTTAATTTTTGAAAAGTGGGTTTCGCGGCCACGACACCTTCGCTGCCATTCTATGGTTGCTAAGCAACATAAAGTGTATGGTCTGATTAAGTTGATGTTTATTTTCCTGAATGCAGATTGAATCAAACTATCAGAAATTAAAAACATCACCACTGACAGATAAAAATACACAAAAATACGCTACATATTGCATTACTTTTTGAATGACCTACGTAGAACAGTTATCACCGCTTGGGAAGAGTGATCACGTATCCATTATATTTGACATTCAAGGTTACACTCGAAAACATAAACAATGCAATGTAAACTATGCATATAATAAAGGAAATTACGAGGAAATGAATAACGAACTTTCTAGTATTGATTGGGAAAATGAATTTAGAGGGAAATCACTAAATGAAAATTGGAACCTCTTGAAAGACAAAATTCACACTTCTATGAAAAAACATATTCCTGAAAGAAAGACTAACACTAAACAAAAACCATTATGGATGAACAGAACCGCAATCAAAGCAGTGAGGAAAAAACATAGATCTTGGAGAAAATATCTTCAATCACGTGAACATATTCACTATCAGTTTTACTGTAGAGATAGAAATACAGCTACACGCAAATGTAGGAGAGCTAGACAAGAATTTGAAAACCGAATATCAGAGGACAATAATCCCAAAGCTTTTTACAAGTATGTAAATTCCAGAAGGAAAGTTAGTACAGGTATTTCTAATTTGAAACGAGATGACGGGACATTTGCAGAATCTGATTCTGAAAAAGCTGAAGATCTTAACTCCTTCTTTAAAGATGTGTTTGTGAAAGAAAATATCAGTAATATTGCAAACTTTCCTGATAGAAGTGGTGGAATTACAGTAGACAATATCATTATTAATGAAGAAATAGTGATGAAACTCATGAAAAATTTGAATGTAAATAAATCACCTGGACCTGACCTTATTCACCCAAGAGTACTCAAAGAACTATGTGGAAGTTTGATTAACCCAATGACACTAATATTTCAAAAATCTTTTCAATATGGAGAACTGGTTGATGATTGGAAAACAGCGAATGTAAAAGCACTTTTCAAGAAAGGCTCAAGAGATAATCCTAGTAACTACCGTCCTATCTCATTGACTTGTATTCCATGTAAATTGATGGAAAAGTTGGTACGAGACGCTATTGTTAATCATATGACATCAAATAAACTGTTTTCAGATTCACAGTATGGATTTCGATCTTTACGTTCTTGTGCTCTACAACTTTTAGATGTAATGGAGAAATGGACAGAATGGTTAGATGAAGGTTCAAGTTTTGACTGTATATATTATGACTTTGCAAAAGCGTTTGATAGCGTGCCGCATGCACGCTTATTAGTCAAATTAGAAGCCTATGGAATTAAAGGACAATTACTTGAATGGGTGAAAGCATTTTTAAATCAGAGAAAACAAAGAGTGGTTGTAAACTCGAGTAAATCTTCGTGGGCTGATGTGACATCTGGAGTCCCCCAAGGCAGTGTCTTGGGGCCTATACTATTCTTAGTATATATTAATGATATTGAAGACGCTATCAGGAAAACCCTTCGATTGTTTGCTGATGATACAAAGTTGTTCGGTTGTACTAACACAGACTCAGATATAGAGGAACTACAATTAGACAATGATGAACTTGACGATTGGAGTGATAAATGGCTTTTGCGATTTAACGTTGGAAAATGTTGTGCTTTACATTATGGACATAACAATCCAAATCACACATATTTAATGTATGAAAATGGTGTACAGAAGGAAATAGTAAACAGTAACTCGGTGAAAGACCTTGGTATTACCTTTGACACGGACATGAAGTTTAGGAAACATATTAGTGACTGTATAAATAAAGCAAATCAGATAACAGGCCTTCTTAGACGTTCCTTTCTACATATTAACTGTAAATCATTTAGTAAACTGTTCAAAACACTCATCAGACCTGTGTTAGAATATGGCAATATTATATGGAGTCCCAGATTTAAGAAAGATATTGAAGCCATTGAAAGAGTACAGAAAAGAGCAACTAAGTTAGTATATAATGTCAGGAATATGAGTTATATTGATAGACTAAGAGTCTTGAAAATTCCCTCATTAACATACAGAAGATTCCGTGGTGACATGATCCAAGTGTACAAGCTTCTACACAATCTTGAAGATATTCCATTCACACGGTTTTTTGAATTAAATGAAAATCCAACAAGAGGTCATGCCTACAAGTTAAAGAAAAAATCTTGTAAAAAGGATATCCGCAAGAATTTCTTCTCAGTGAGAGTAATTTCTTCATGGAATGGATTGCCTGACCAAGTTGTTACTGCACCGACCTTAAACACCTTTAAGAACCGACTAGACAAATTCATCGGAGATAAGAAGTACACAGTATTTCCGGAAAATCCCTGGGTATTCAACCGAGAGGGGGATATATAAGTTGATCAACTTGCGTCCCCAAACAGATAAAGATAAAGTAAAGTAAAAGTAAACCAATTCAGTTGCATCATTTCACCTTCTCAGCATTTCTTGATAACATTCAGTGCAATTCATGTTGTGTGATCGAAGTAATGTGTTTATGAATAAGGGTTTTGTTCTGTTATAACAGAATTCATACAGATGTATCTACAGCTGCTATTTCGCTATTCACAGCCTCTATGGCACACAGATCTCTCATGTATGGTTTCTCTCTGGTATTGCTTTTCTCTAATGTAGCTTTTCTCTATTGAGAAACTTCGTGCATTTCAGAGTGCGTCACTCTGAATGGCACTGTGGGGAGTGAGTTAAAATAATCAGAAATTTTTGGATACTTAGGCTTAAAGTAAAATTTTTAGCTTTGTGGTGCTTCCAAAAATTATGAATATTGGTGCTTTTGCAGATATATTTATTTTGGGTCATAGAAACCCATGTAGCTGTAATGCTTTCCGATCTCAAAGTAGACTTTTATACCTGAAGCTAATAGCTTGCTATGGTAACCAATAGAGTGAGATCATGAACTATTAGGACCAGTCAACAGATATGAGATCGGAAGGCAGTAGCTACATGGGGTTTTCTATGACTCGGTTGCTTAACCCCCAAGGCTGCACTCAAGGATGTGACCACAGGTATACATGTATCAGGTATATCAGCTTAGAACTTCAGCCTTACCATATCAAAGGGCTTGCAACTTCACTATTGTTTTTACAGCAAGAATGGACATGAAAAAAATCTCAAGGAATATAAAGGTTTTTAGACTAGTGAAAAGACTGTAGACTCAGCATGATGTTGCAGTTGTTAGAGCTGTGGACAGTGTCAGCAGGAATCCTGCTGGCTGTTTGGTATATTCTGCTCTCCAATGCTGCTGGAGGAGTATATTTATCAAGTAAGTTGGTCCTCATAGTTCTTTTCTTACATAATGTACGTTGGACACCTTAAACATTTTCTCGAATAACACTTACCGGTATATTTTTGTGGCTCCACTAGCTGAGCAGTTGCATACATGTGATACCTCCCTCATCATCAGGGAGACTCCAGGAAATGAGCAGTAAAAAGATGTAAAATTTGACCACTTTTTCAAGAAAATTCAAAATCTCTCTGAAATGAACATAGAACTTCCCTATATATTCTATACATTTTTCATAAACCTCCCTGAAATGAATGAAAAATCTCCCTGATGCCAATTTCAAACTCATCACATGTATGCGGTTGAGGTTGCTGATTTCATCAGTGCTCTTAATTATTTGTTCATCTTGAGTTGGAGCCCTGGTCAGGGCACATGTGAGACAAGACAAGTTCTACTTAAGTGTGTACCCGACAGATGGGTTTTCTCAGGGTTCTCCCATATGTGTCCCATCTACTGATTGGCCCATCTCATATGAGTGAAATAGTCTTGAAAAGAATGTTTAACTGAATTAAGGATGTTCGCTGCCAATGAAAAAGTATTCAAACTTTTTTTCTAACCACTCTTTTTTGATTCCAAAACACGACATAAGACATTTGAAAGCAAAATAAATATAGGGTAGTGTGCATTTTTTCAAGCTACAGGCCTCTGAATGAGACCTCTGAGCATCATGTTTTAAATTGAGTAAAATTAATTTAATTTTAAATTCTTTAAAACAAACCTGTCTTGAACAAAAATACACCTAGAATGCTTTCAAAAGTCATAATATTTATGTAACGCAGACTATTTTGGACCGAGTGCTTAGAAAAATTTGCAACTGGAAGTGGATGACAAAATTTTACGAGCATTTTTCCAACCCTACCCCCATACTTGAATAGTCGAAAAAAATCAATATTTTGAAATGTGCCAAACCCATATTTGTTTATTCAAACTTTTTCTTGTATTTTCACACAATATAGAACTTTGTAATATTGTTCGAATAAAAGAAAGAAATATATATTGGGTAGTGTGCATATAAGAGAGAACCAACAACTTGAAAATGACCATTTTCAGTCTTTTTTCAGTTGTTTTGTTTCTTTAAGCCCATTTCATAAAACCACCTAAAATTTTAAAACCAGCACACCAAAGACACAAAGACTGACTTAGAAGACCATGTACACATACGTGGGTGATCCAAGAAGTAATGCGAACACAACTATATTTTAGTAACCAGTGCAGATACTTTTTAATATTTTGGCATGTTTACACCTGTATATATGTGCAGTAATTAGGTGTAATATCAGGAAGATCGGATGACGAGTTGAGATTTAAGGATTATTTGATTTGTCGACCAGAAGTCGACATGGACGCGCAACTGACTGAAAATGTCATTTTTGATAAGGATACAGGGTAAGATTTTGTGCTCCTATCTATTAAATTGACATAAATATACACACAAATCATATTTGTTGTGTTATATATGCCTTATGTTTGGAAATAATAGAAAAAACGAGCTGCAAAGATGTTGCCTAGCAACGGCATCTGACAAAAATATCACAATTTCGACGGAGTAGGACAAATACCCATAATTCATGTGTATATTTGACTCCGATAAAGATGCAAATATCGACATTTATGCCCGCAGCCTACCACAACGAAGCATTTCTGTTCAGAAAAATAAATGTTGTATGGAATGTAACTTTTTTAGTTAAGTTGAAGGGGCGTTGATGAAAATATGGAGATTTTGAGAGATCAAATTGACTCAAATTCTAGGGGGTACAGATAGCCAAACCTCAATAATTTGCGCTGCGTTAAACTCATCAAGGTATGTACAGTATATCTATTCAAGGGATTATTGTACTTCGGAATAAAACGATTACTTACGTAATTATGCTTTGCATATGACACTTAATTACATAAATAAAATCCATTTTAACCGTGGCCAAGGTAGTTTACCTTGCATTCTCTTGTTGCTAGGTAACAAGGGTTGCTATGTGATTTAGTCAAAATAGTAATTGGATCTGGAAAAGTCGATAATGCATCATAATTGTGATGTAAACTATCTTGAAAAATGGCAATGGTGAAAGAAATAACACACGAGTTCGCATTACTTCTTGGATCACCCTCGTATACTGCAGCTAAAATAAACAAAGAAATAGTGCAATTAATTTGAAAATGTGTAATATTCAAGTTTAATCTACCCCCTAAATTTCACTGACAACTAAATTTTTCTGGAAAGTTGCAGAAAATGGGGTGAAAAAAATGAAGTTTCTTAGACTGACAATTTTCATGGCTCGTTTAATGCATATCATCATTATGTATCCAAATATAAAATATTGGGAAAATATCTGCATCCGTTTACGAGATATTCAACAAAAGAAAAACCGGAAGTTCCGAAATGTCAAATGTTAGCAGCGAACATCCTTAAGAAAAATTAACATAAAAAAAAAAGAAAAAAAGAAATACATTGTTGATATAGCAAAGACAGCTAATTCTGGACTAATGTCAGTAACTATGCATAAAGCATACAAAATCATGTACCGGTACATGTAGTTCACTCTTCAAAGATTGTCTGAGACCATGTAGTATTCAATCCACCTTCCATGTAATAACACCTTTAAGCCATGGCTTGTTTGAAGACAATTTTATATAAACATGTTTTCTAAACAGATCCTGACAATGTATTTAATTTTTGTAGTTGTATAAAAAATGAACAAGAATGGTTATTCTTATAGTACATGTTCAGAATATTTTTACAGGTTTCAGCTTGGTTTATCTTCTTATGTCATGGTACCTTGAATCGAGAACCACAAAGAAGTCTTTGGACAGGTAATAAATCAAGATCAACTTTCATTAACAAACACAGGAGTATTTTTTTTGCTCTCCATGATTTTGACAGGTGTCTTTAACATAAAACTTCTTGTAGTGATACAAAGACATGAGGGACTGTATTGTCTAAATTTCTGACATTTGAAATGAATTTATACTGGTCTTGTATCATATCCTGGAATAATGTAGTAATGCAGAAGCAGTTACTAACAGTGTGCGTCCTGATAAAACATTAAGATCAGCCTTTCCAAATACAGTTGAATGTTTTCTGTTTCTACAATATTTCAGGATGGAGAGAAGTGTTGGTCTTTGGTGCTGTCTTCTCTTGCCTCTAGTCAGTATGCTATCGTCTAGGGAAGGTGAGCTACTTTGAGATACACAGCATACTAACATAATAAGATCATTACGAAAACATGCTCGTGTAATATACCGATGCTTCTGCAGCTGTAAAAATTGAAAACAATTAGTTGAAAAATTTACATATTTTTCTTGTTGTTGCCCAAAACATAGATGGTGGTTACACATTAAAACAGCCTCGCCGAGGAGGTTCTAACTTGTAGCCACAATCTATGTTTTAGAACAACAAAAAAAAATTTGTATACTCCTGTAAACCATAGTTTAACTTTATAAAATTCTGGTCTATTAGGGATATAACCTAATACTTTTCATGAACAGTTTATCCTGATGGTGATTTACCTACTTTCAAGTCTGCAGTTTATATGTTGTACATTATAAATTGAGCCGCGACGTGAGAAAACCGGTCTTCGGGGTTTCCGACCAGGTCCGACACAAACCGGCCTGTACAAGCTCAGAAAAGAGCTAGAAGCTTGAAATTTTGGAATTAAGTAGAGGAGGAAATGTACTATCCGAGTAGCGAAAACAAAGGCGCTGATCAGCTTCGCGGTTACCGCGAAGCTGATCTGCGCCTTTGTTTTCGCCTAGGCAAAAATCCGGTTTTCTCACGATGCGGCTCAATTGTAAGTTGGTCTAAGACATAGATTGTGGGTGCTTTTGAAAGCCACATGAATAAAATGTATCAGTTTATATTTAGAGCAATATAAGATATCATTGTGGACCATAAACAATCATTTTTTTAATTCAGTTTTACATCCCTTTCAAGATTATTTCAGCTCATATGAGACGGGCCAATCAGTAGGTGGGCTAAACCTGAGAACCTGGAGAAAAACCACTTGGCATGCCTGCAAGCAGAACTTGGCTTGTCTTGCATGTGGCCAGTGCGGGTCTCAAACCCACACCAGACACAGCGGTGAGATGTTCGAGTGATTAAGAAATAGCGCTCTTAACCGCTGGGCCATATGGGCTGTATAAACAATCATGGGACCATGTATACATGTAGTTAGCTTGGCATGTCAATGTAAAACCCAGTTTAGGCTATTAATTTAAAGTATGTTTCATTAATGAGTCAAAGATAGAATTATAATTTACAGCCTTAAAATACACAGAATAACACAAAAGTCAGCAAAGTGGATTTGTATTTCAGATGATCATTTCTTGCCTCTGACAGTGTCTGTGGTGTTTGTACATTATACTTGGTCAAACCCGGATACAATTCATTTCATGAAATATACAGCAACTGTGTTACTGCTAGTCCAAGCTGGTGTTAGTCTTACTTTTGGAGTCTCAGGTAAGCATTGCATATCATGTGAGCCTTCATGTGAGAAAAACAACAAAACAATCTGGGTTTCAGACCAGGTCTGACACAAACCAGGCTGTAAAGCTACAGAAGAAATCTAGAAACTTGAAAGTTTTGTTTAAGAAGAAGAGGGCTTGTAATATCTGTGTAATGAAAACAAAGGCGCCGATCAGATTTGCAGTTACTGCACAGCTGATCCATAGCTGATCTGTGTCTTTGTTTTTGCCTATGCATGTTGATGGTTTTCATATGTGGCGGCTTATGTACCTTTATCCAGAACTGGCATACATATACTTAAGTTTCTTGTGAAGATTTATATGTAGTTTAATTTGTGCAGAAATTTTAACTTTTAGAAAAAGATTTTGGTCCAGATCTGACTCAAACGGGCCTGTACATTTATAGAAAGGAGCTAGAAACTTGAAGAAGAGATTATAAGAATCTTACATGAGTGTCAGGTACGGATAGACAAATCTGTCCCGAGGGTCACATTTTGGCATCACGAGGCTCGCCGAGTGATGCCAAATTGTGACCCGAGGGACAGATTTGTCTATCCATACCTGACACGAATGATGGATTCTTTTTCTTGCACGCCTTAATGCGGCGAAGCTTGATTTTAATACTATTTACCTAGAAAAATGCTACAATCGCGGCGTCCGCCATTTTGAACTAAAACGTTTTGACGTCATTGTGACGTATGCGCTTAGCGACGTAATTACGTGACGTCCTATACAACCAATGTTATAAAAGAACACTTGAACGCAGGGTGGACCGGGGTGAGATAACGAGGGTGAGATAAGAATTTCTCACATGGGTTAAAACACAGGATTTCTCTATCTGGTGTGCAAGAATCTACTTTCTGTGAATCAGACACAAAATCCCTGATCAACTGTACAATTACTGCATCTTTGTTTTTGCATATTTAAAGGCTCAGTGTACTAATGATGCAGCTCATTTGTTCTTCTGGATCATTTTTCAGTTGCTCTGCTACTATTTGTTCCCCTATTCTGTGTTCTTTATGGTGCTATGCAGAGACATCTATCGCAGAGTTTTACTGTAGGAGAAGGTGCAATAGTCTCACAACTTATCACACACTTTGGCTACAAAATTATCGACAGGGCCATTCAGGTAAGTAGCTTAGACTTGACATTCCTTTACATGAATTTAGTCACTACAGATGTGAAACCTGTAGCTGTTCAGTCTTAGTAAGATGAGGTAGATAATAACCACAGAACCTTTTTCATGGCCATTGCTATTGAAAAGAAAGTGCAAGTCCAAATCCAAAGTTATACTTGAAGTAAGAATAAAGGCTTCTTTAAACTGACACAATAACATGTATTTCTTAAATACCAACAGAGACAGCAGGCTTGAAACTTAAAATTAAGAACATTTCTCTGTGGCTAAATGCCTTTTAAATTCATGGTTCACGATTCTGAATCCCGGATTCTCCAGTCTTCTAAATGAGATGTTACATCAACATACCATCCCTCTATGAACTTAGTTTTACACATTATGACAACAACTGTTGGCTGCATTTGAAAATGTTCCAAATTTTATTTATGTTTCAGCATATTCTAGGAAAGCATGCTGAAGTTGTTGATAAAGCCATAGCAGTAAGTACCGGTATGAACCACCTCATGAGAAAACGGGATATTTGCCTATGCAAAGACAAAGGCGCAGATCAGCTATGCAGTAACTGCACAGCTGATCAGCGGCTTTGTTTTCGCTACACAGATAGTACAATCCCTCTTCCTCTTAAATCCGAAATTTCAAGCTTCTAGCCTGGTTTTATAGACATAACAGGCCGGTTTGTGTCAGACCTGGTCGGAAACCCCGAAGACAGGTTTTCTCGCGTGGCAGCTCGTATGATGTGATACTCCTAGTAAAGTAAAATAAAATGAGCTGCGACGCAAGAAAACCGGTCTTCGGGGTTTCCGACCAGGTCCGACACAAACCGGCCTGTGCAGCAACAGAAGATGGCTAGAAGCTTGAAATTTCGGATTTAGGAAGAAGAGGAATTGTACTATCCGTGTAGCGAAAACAAAGGCGCTGATCAGCTTCGCAGTTACTGCGAAGCTGATCTGCGCCTTTGTTTTCGCATAGGCAAAAATCCGGTTTTCTCATGACGCGGCTCAAATCAGCATTACCCTTTCCTCATTCCTTGGATCCCTGGTTTCTTTTACTAGTGGTCTTTAAATGAGTATGACCATCTTCATTTCTTGAAAATAAGTTGTTCAGGTGCTTGTGTGTTGAGAAACAAGTATGGTATGATACATATGTATTAGCATGATATCAGTTTACACATTGAATAAACAACATTATATTATAGCACATTTGAAAAATTTGGAATTTGTTAAATCACAGCACATAAGAATGACTTGCACAATATTCAATTTTTCTGCTTTTCATGAGTGACAAAACTTACCATTGCAACATCTTTTTATCTATTTCTACTTGTAGCATTGCCAATATCATATGTTAGAAACATATACATTAGATTTAATTTTTTTTTAGACATTTTTTAATTTCAAGTACACTACAAGTAAATTAATGCCAAAACAATATTTCTGTCAGGTCCACACTCAGTTTTTGTTTGTTTTCTTTTCGTTACAGGTGATATTTATCTCGGTCACCATAGCAACTGTCTTGTATGTCTCCACACAGTTGAAATGGGAAAGTCCTCTGATATTCTACCTAATATTTGGTATGATAGTGTGTACCATGGTGCTGCCATCACTTGCGTTCATCATAAAGTGGGATGGAATAAAGAGTTTGTCAGGGGTTGTTTTCAAGAATAAAAAGTCAGTAAGTATCTATATACATAAATGGTCCTGTTAGCATAAAGGTTAAAGCGTCTTTCAGCCTTACTTACTTACTTTTTTCCCAGAATTACATGTCATTTTCTTACAGAATCACTTTGCTGAATTCTGTAAAATTTGTTGTTCCAACAGTTTAATAGTGACTATTCTTTATACTTTGTGGTATAAGGATTCTTGCAGATACAATTTATAAATTGACTGTTTTTTATTCTATGTTTGTTTCTCATATATTAATTACTCTTTGAGCGGCCCCCATGGCCGAGCGGTTAAGAGCGCTGTTTCTTAATTACTCGATCATCTCACCGCTGTGTCTGGTGTGGGTTTGAGCCCGGCTCTGGCCACATGTGAGACAAGCCAAGTTCTGCTTGCGGGTGTGCCAGGTGGTTTTTCTCGGGGTTTTCCCGTTTTCGCCCACCTACTGATTGGCCCGTCTCATATGAGCTGAAATAATCTTGAAAGGGACGTAAAACTGAATTAAAAAAAAAATTACTCTTGCTTTTTTCGCCGATTAATTATAGTCACGTTTTTATGTATCTTCCAGATAGTGTTATTCCTGTGGTGGATATGTTGCTCAGTAATGAGCATGTATATAGTGATGTTCTATGGGAAACAATCCTCACCATCGTCGAAATTGTCATCATCAGAAACACCAACAACAACAGAATACTCTGTGAAACAGAATGATGATTTGATGATTAACGAAAATGATGCTGGTAATCTGAAACTGTCACATGACCAAAAACCATCAGCATCTCAGTGTGTTTCCATGATGACAAAATGTGAAACTACTACCGACAGTTTTTCATGCAGACAAAGAAATGCAGATATAATTCTTGACAAGGAACTTCTTAAAATTAATTCAAAAGTTAATAAAAGTGATGCTTTTGAAAGCCAAACCAGAAACAATGGAAGTGCCATTGAATGTTGTGTTAAGCAATTTACACAAATATCTTCTAGAGTTAGAAAGTTGTTCCACTTGGTCATGATCGGTGTATATATTCCGGGACTGATGTTGAATACTAGTGCACTATACCTCGCTTCTGTTGTTGCACTGGCTGTATTAATAGTTTTAGAGGTAAATTCTTTATTTTTCACTTTACTTTAGCACTAAGAGCATTCCAATCAATCTGTATTGCATAAATTTGTTGAATAAATTTCTATAATTTTGTTTCACTATCCTTGTCATAATTTAAGAAACCTTACAGACTTGATACTTACTGGTAGTAATCTGACAAGGTTTCATATACCCATGAGAGTATGCATTCCGGTAGAACAGAATTTTCTGGTTTCAAATGGTGAGAACTTAGTCTAAGTGAATATTCACGAATTTGTTGCCTGGTGAATTCTAGGTTCTCGCTAATAAAGAATCTCTATAAATAAGCAACAAAGACTACACATAAACTTGTTTGCGAAATCAAGACCTCCGAATAATTTGGAAAAAGAAAATAAGTGAAATAAAACACTCAAAAATTTCCAGTTTACAATAATTTTCACATCTCTTTCAGCTTGTTAGAGTCTACCATGTTCCTCCCCTGGGACCTGTACTAGAGCAATATTTCTTGGTGTTCTTAGACCACCAAGACAGTGGTGGACTTATACTGACCCCTGTCTACCTCCTTGTGGGTTGTTCACTGCCTCTCTGGTTCTCTCATTCTAATGGTAAGATGACATAAACACCAACATATGTGATCAAATTGCAAACATAGTTGTTCAAGACCAAATTGCTCTGCTTAAAACAAAACATGTGTAGTGCTTGCCATTACTTATGATTTCCATTAGGTTCAAGGCAACTATTGCTTAAACTCAGCTAGTGAAGCTAGCAAAAGGCTTTAAGGTGTTACTTTTGAGTTAGAGCACTATAAAGGAAGTTATGTGAGTATCTTTATATATTTGTTGTTCATAAACATAAGTTTTTATGAGGCTAATGATAGGTTATTTATGTCTCCCCCCGACAGGGTCGGGAGACATATTGTTTTTCCCCGTGCGTCTGTCTGTCTGTCTGTGTGTCCGTCACAAATCGTGTCCGCTCTATAATTTGAAAACCGTTAAAGATTTTTCAATGAAACTTGGTACACTTGTAAACCACGACGAGAGGATGTGTCATGCACAAGAAACATAACTCTAGCTTGAGTATTTTTGGAGTTATTTCCCTTTGATTATTTTTGATACAATTTTGTGTCCGCTGTATAACTTGAAAACCGTTAAAGATTTTTCAATGAAACTTGGTACACTTGTAGACCACGACGAGACGATGTGTCATGCACACGAACCATAACTCTGGCTTGAGTATTTTTGGAGTTATTTCCCTTTGATTATTTTCGATACAATTTCGTGTCCGCTGTATAACTTGAAAACCGTTTAAGATTTTTCAATAAAACTTGGTACACTTGTAAACCACGACGAGACGATGTGTCATGCACAAGAACCATAACCCTAGCTTGAGTATTTTTGGAGTTATTTCCCTTTGATTATTTTCGATACAATTTCGTGTCCGCTGTATAACTTGAAAACCGTTAAAGATTTTTCAATGAAACTTGGTACACTTGTAGACCACGACGAGACGATGTGTCATGCATAAGAACCATAACTCTGGCTTGAGTATTTTTGGAGTTATTTCCCTTTGATTATTTTCGATACAATTTCGTGTCCGCTGTATAACTTGAAAACCGTTTAAGATTTTTCAATAAAACTTGGTACACTTATTGAGCATGATCAGACGATGTGTCATGCACAAGAACCATAACTCTGGCTTGAGTATTTTATGAGTTATTTCCCTTTGATTATTTTCCATACAATTCCGTGTCTGCTTTATAACTCGAAAATCATAAGTTATTTCATTGAAACTTGGTACACTTATAAAGCACAATGAGATTATGTGTCGTGCTAAAGAACCATAACGCTTGCTTGCATATCTTTGGAGTAATTTCCCTTTGATTATTTTCCATACAATTTCAACCACCCTATAACTTGAAAACCGTCAGAGAAATTTAAGTGAAACTTGGTACACTTATAAAGCATGATGAGACGATGTGTCATGCACAAGAATTATAACTCTTGCTTTCATATCTTTGGAGCTATTTCCCTTTGATTATTTTTCCATACAATTTCATGTCCACTCTATAACTTGAAAACCATAAGAAATATTTCAATGAAACTTGGTACACTTATAAAGCACGATGAGATGATGTGTCATGCTAAAGAACCATAACTCTTGCTTGCATATCTTTGGAGTTATTTCCCTTTGATTATTTTTCATTCAATTTCGTGTCTGCTCTATAACTCAAAAACCATTAGAGATTTTTCAATGAAACATGGTACACTTATAAAGCATGATGCACAAGAATCATTACTCTTGCTTTCATATCTTTGGAGTTATTTCCCTTTGATTATTTTCCAAACACTTTTGTGCCCCTTCTATAACTTGAAAACCGTAAGAGATATTTCAATGAAACTTGGTACACTTATAAAACAGAATGACAGGATATATGATGCACAAGAACTATAACTCTTGCGTGCATATTTTGGACATGCACGTAGAAAGGGGGGAGACATCAGTTTTCACATAGAAAACAAATTCTAGTTTTTTCTTACAGGTCATGCTGAACTTAAACTTTATGCAGGTATAATCTCCATCGGCGTTGGCGATGCTGCAGCATCCTTAGTGGGACAGAGAATAGGAAAACACAGATGGCCAGGCTCCAAAAAGACTATTGAAGGAACACTAGGTGCTATCACATTCCAACTACTGGCAATATTGATATTACAAATTTTACGTGTGCCAGGTTCCAGTATTTCTAGTGTAACTGTGATTTCAGTTGTCTTGGTCTCTTGCCTTGAGGCTTTTTCTGGACATATTGACAACCTTGTTGTGTCAGTTTTTGCTTTCATGCTGTTCTCAACTGCTGGCACTTTCATTTAAAATAAAAATATCTTGGTATTGTATCTGGAAGGAGGTTGCATGAACATTGTTAATAAAAGTGTGTGACCTAGAGGTAGAGTGTTTGGCTCTAAGCCATAATGACCTGTGTTTGGACGCTAACTCCCATAGTACTGGTACTTCCCAAGTATCATTGGCTATGTTCGGACATGTCTAAAACTTTGCAGACCAGAACATTTAGAATCATAGAAGCAAACAATGACGTCATTAAAGTCACCAATTCATGTCAGCATTTTGTCTTATTTTGATCCCTAGAAACATAGTTTTCATGATCACAAAGAAGGGCAAAATCCAAAGTGCAGACACAAGTCATTGACAGTGTTGCTAACTCTAACATCCTATGTCCGAAGGGATGCCTTTTAAAGCCGGACCTTCAGAGAAAAACAAGAATTGTTTCATAATGATGATCTACGTGAAGAGCAAATCTAGACCAGACTGTTACTAAAGGGTCCGAGTTTGTATTGTCTGATTCTGTCAGACTGTCATTTAAGTTATCATAATCTTGTGTATAGCCTGCTTTTGTCTGAAGTGGCTGCGAGGTTATAAAACTTTTTCATGCTCAGCTCAGCTGAGACTAAAATTTGCCCTGCTCATAAATACCAAACTAGCCCAAATAAATTGAAATTTCTGCTTTAAATCATCAAAGCCTGTAATTTATCCTGCTGATAAATGTTAAAATGCCAACAATTGTTGGCATTTTAACATTTATGAGCAAGATAAATTTCAAGCTCAGCTGAGTTGAGCATGAAAAAACAGCCTTTCTTGTAACCAAGCTGCCATGTCTGGCAATTTTAAATGGGAGATGATTAAAAGACAAGATCCTTATTTAAACTTTTAAGCCTCATCACTAGAAAACATGTCTAGGGCTTCCAATTATACTAGGCTTTAACCGTCTCCACTGTTAAAGTAATTGTAGACATAGTTAAGTCTGTGTAGATAAACAAGCTGAATGCATCTATGTTGGTTTCAGTGACTTTAAACATGTTTTCTTGTGACAGGGCTGATTTTATTTCTAAACCATAGATAAACTAATAACTCTCAAAAATATTTTTATGCAAAATAGAACTCTTATCTTAATATGCTATGGCTAAGTCTATAAAATTAGTATTATGTGGCATAAAAATATCTATTTTGATTAAAATAAGTATTATATGAGCAGCAACGCGAGAAAACCAGTCTTCTGGGTTTACGAACATGTCCGACTCAAACCGGCCTATAAGTTAGGCTAGAAATTATACTATCCGTGTGGCAAAAACAAAGGCACTGATGAGCTGTGCAGCTACTGCACAGCTGATCTGCGCCTTTGTTTTCGCATACGTGAAAATCCTGTTTTCTCATGATGCGGCTCATACATTAATGTACAATTGAAGGAAACTTAAACATAAGAAAAAACATTTTAAATGTATATGGTATATTAAAAAGATATATTGACTTACTTCCAATGCCAGTTTAGAATATGTGAATAATCTGACATCTTTTGGAACTGATTATCATATAATGACCAGAATGTCTTTCCGCTTTACCAATATTACTACCAATACAAAAGGCATTTTCAATTACATGTCATTGATTTTACATTATGAAAACATGCTGAAGCAATACTGGAAAAATGAAAATTTTCAGTAGAAAAAATGTTATTTTTTGTTGTTTTGCTCAAAAGTTAGACTTTTGATACATATTAGAACCGCCTTGCCACAGCAGTTCCATATGTATGCTCCTGCATACCCCAGTTTTACACTATAAATGTTGGGTATACATTACAGGCATATATTTTCCTGATGATGAGAATATGGATTTGAATATCAATATACAAAAATATGAAAGTAAAACCTATTAGAGGAAAAAAATCAAAACAAAAGTTAAATTGTCAAATAAAACTCTAAAAGATGAAATAAACAATAAGTACTAAACATTGGCACATAGAAAGTAAACTTCTACCTCATTAAAACACACCTCTTTCATAACAAAGAGAACTCGGTCTTCAATGGTCGTAACAGTATTTTTTTTCCTATTACACCACAACCTTTTATAACAATATTGCTGGGGCATACATGTGATACCTCCTTGATCATCAGCGAGCCTCTAGGAAATGAGCCATAAAGTGATCTAAAATTCTTCTAAATGCACCACTTTTTTCGTGAAAATTCAAAATCTCCCTGAAAATGAGCCAATATTTTTTCTATATATTCTATACATTTTCATAAACCTCCATGATTCCTCTCAAATGTATGCTGGGGTCAAGCCAATTTCCATGTTACCTATCCACTCTGTGTTATAATGAGTGTAGAATGTATAGATATATAGCAAAATAAGTCAAAAGTAGTCATTTGGGGTCCAATTTTCAATGATCCATGTTATATCCAAAACCATGCTATAATGATTTGTGCTACAAAAAGGTCCTATTGTGGTTATATTGTTAATTTAACATTTTAACTGAGGGGATAGCTGAATTCAAATTTCATTGGAACTAGAAAAAGTGCCTTGAGAGGCACGTATACCCCCGGCTGGTAGCTCCCTCCAATGCCCCCACCCCTCAGCCCACCTCCCCAATCCAGACATGCTCACTGATAGCGACACATTAAACCTCAATTCCTGATGAAAGAGAGCGCCCTCAACAAGTAAATCTTATAAATTTGTATTTGCAAAAAACACTGTCTAAAACCATGGGGAGGTGGGGGGGGGGGGGTGTAGTAGAATGACAGATCTATTTTAGAGCAGTATACAGAGCTGACTTGTATACTCAATCTAGGACTTGATCGCGGACATTGAGGGTCAGGTCCTCGGTCCTAGATGTAAAGTAGAGTGTCATTCTTCAATAATATTAAAAAAAAAAAGAAAAAAAAAAAGATGTCCTAGATTTTGACCTCTAGTCCCACCCTCAGGGCAAGGACCCTAGAGTCTAATGTCATTAGGAACAAGGCAAACCTTACAGAGTACCTTTGGTGCAAGTACGAATCATTTCTAAACATGGTGGTAAAGAAAAGTAAAGAAATCCATTTTTTTTAAAGAAGTTCTAGATTTTGACCTCTAGCCCCACCCCCCGCACATGGACCCTAGTGTCTGAGCTTTACATGGTACCTATGGTCTAAGTATGAATGCTTTCTGATAAAACTTTGTGGATGTAAAGAAAACAGACTTACAGAAAATTTATCATGATATTTATCCTATTATAAATAAGTCCTAGATTTTGACCTCTAGCCCCACCCCCTGGAGATGGTACCGAGCATGGAGTATGAAAGCAAACCCTATAGGGTATCTATGAACTAAAAAAGAATACATCCCTATGATTGTTTGTTAAGATATGGACTTATAGAAGAAACATTAAAATTGTAAACAGCATATTTTAAAGGTGACCTAGATTTTGACCTCCAGCCCTACCCCCGGGCATGGGCCCTGGGGTCCGAACTCATGGAAACAAAGCAAACCCTATAGGGTACCTATGGTCCAAATATGAATGGTTTCTAACCATTGGTTCATGAGATATACACCTCTAGAGAAACTTCAACCAAAACTTTGACGTAAATTCCACGAACGTTCCGGAATTACGAACGAAGAAACGAACTAACTAACTAACTAACTAACTAACTAACATACGAACGGACGAACGGAAAAGCGAAAGCTATATACCCGTCGGCATAAATGCCGGGGGTATAAAAATACGATACATGGCCAAAAAATTTATTTTACAGCAATGCTTAATCATATTCAAACCATAAGCTTGATGATATATACCTCCCCAATGAAATTTTTGATTATGGTTATCCAAATCTAATGAAGTATCACCAAAAGTGATATCTTAAACGATGTAAAGCCACATCATTGATCAATCATGTGACATATCAAAGAATATTATAATTTTTATGTCCAACTAATATCACATAACAGGCGCAAGTGATTTAGACTGTTTAAATGATAGCGCATACTAGTTCTATCAGGGTCGAAATATTGTCTTATACTGAGGTTGAAGTACAGTAATACAATATATTAAGATCTTTAAGAAAACACTAACTGTAGTATCCTATGACTCTCTGGGCAAGTGGTGACAACAAGAAGAAGCTTCACCAACTCCAAAGAGTTCATGCTGGATGAACCATTCTACTCACAAGATGTCAGTAAAATAGATATTCTTGTTTTGTCAGTTTTTTGCTGAACATCCCAGTAAAAAGTTAACCTCATGTTGGCATGTCACCATACCCAGCATTCAGTTGCAATGTAGCACAACCCAAGTAAATAGCTAATGCCTAATTTCCAGGGTAGGCTCAAACCTGCTAACCAGAGGACCAATGGTCCTGTAAACGCTCACCTGAGATCTGCTGCATATACCAATAAACATGTTTGAATATTATGGTATTTAACCCCACATACATGTGATGAGTTGAAAAGGAGCTTCAGGGAGATTTTTCTTTCATTTCAGGGAGGTTTTTGAAAAATGTATAGAATATATAGGAAACTTTCTGATCCATTTCAGGGAGATTTTGAATTTTGATTGAAAAATAGGTATATTTTAGAAGAATTTCGATCAATTTTATGGCTCATTTCCTGGAGTCTCCCTGATGATGAGGGAGGTATCACATGTATGACCCCAGTGTAGGGGCAGATGAAGTTCTTTTTTCAGAATAATCAATATTCTGTCCATTTGCCAATTTCCTGCTGGCTTTTCCCTTCAAATGACATTTTAACAGTTTTTCCCATTCAAATGCATGGGCAACCCATGTTGACCTTGCCATAAACTGGGTCAAGGTCATCACAGGTCATGATTTATACATACATTGTAGTACTTAAACCATCGATGCTTCACTCCAAGTTTCATGGAAATTTGTCTATTGGTTCAGAGAAGAAGGTTTTTGAAAGGGTTTTATCATATATGGGCATGGTGGCCATCTTGGTCATGTGACCTAGGTTATTAATATACACATTGGTTCCCCCCATCCTGTAGATGCTTCAGATAAAATTTGGCTTTAATTGGCCAAGTGGTTTCAGAGGAGAAGATGTTTGAATATTATGGTAATATACATGTAAAATGCCCCTGGTTGGGGGCAGATGAGCCCCTGGGGTCCAATTCTTTTCAGAATCATTAACATTCAGTCCTACTGTCCATTTCCTGCAAGACTTTCACTTTAAATGACATTTTTAAAGGTTTCCCCATTCAAATGCATTGGTGACCTATGTTCACCTTGCCGTAAAAAAGATCAATGTCATCACAGGGTCATGATTTATATACAGATTGTAGTACTTGAGTCATCGATACTTCATGCCAAGTTTCATTGAAATCGGTCCACCGGTTGTGGAGAAGAAGATTTTTGAAGAGTTTTTACCATATATGGGCATGGCGGCCATCTTGGTCATGTGACCTGGATTATTTATATATACATTGGTCACCCCCTCCTATTGATGCTTCACATAAAATTTGGCTTTGATTGGCCAATGGATTTCAGAGGAGATGATGTTTGAATATTATGGTAATGTACATGTTTATTGCCCCGGGGTGGGGGCAGATGAGCCCCTGGGGTCCATTTTTTTCAGAATCATCAATATTCAGTCCTACTGCCCATTTCCTGCAAGACATTCACTTTAAATGACATTTTAAAAGTTTTCCCCATTCAAATGCATTGGCAACCTATGTTGACCTTGCCGTAAAATAGGTCAAGGTCATCACAGGGTCATGATTTATATACACATTGTAGTGCTTGAGCCATCGATGCTTCATGCCAAGTTTCGTTGAAATCGGTCCACCGGTTCTGGAGAAGAAGATTTTTGAAGGGTTTTTACCATATATGGGCATGGCGGCCATCTTGGTCATGTGACCTGGATTATTTATATACACATTGGTTCCCCCTTCCTATAGATGCTTCATATAAAATTTGGCTTTGGTTGGCCGAGCGGTTTCAGAGAAGAAGATCTTTGAAAATGGTGGACGACGGACGACGACGACGGACGGACGCCAGCTACCTCCCTATCCTATAAGCTCACCTGTGAGCCTTCGGCTCAAGTGAGCTAAAAAGTTTACCAGTCCTGGTGGAGTGTTAGCAGCGCTGTCTGGAGACATCCAGCATTCTGTCTTTTTCTCACAGCCCCAATAGGCTGAAGATGACTAAAATAATCTTGATGGTCAGCAAAACCCAATGAATAAAAGCAATATCATGATTAATATGAAATAAGTTATTTCATTTGAGCATCAACAATCAACAAATATCGGTTTGTCCATTAAAATATCAATTAACATGCTATGGGAAATTTAAGAAGTCAACACCAGCACCAAGTACAGTATGCATAAACCAATTCAAACACCTCTACATAACAAAGAATATACCCAGTAACATGGTCTGTCATGTTTTCCATCCAAAATCAGTGGCAGATCCAGGATTTCTGAAACGGGGGTTCATATCCACCAAGGGAGATTTGATTTCAATATTTTACCTAACTTTTAACATTTTCACATGAAATTGAAATAATTTGATACGACAGGGGGTTCCAGCAAACCCCTTGAACCCTCTCTAAATCTGCCACTGAAAATGTTTTTTCTAGTCTATTCTAGATAACCCCCTATTAGTAGGTTTCACTAGTAAATAGCACTGCCAATTAATCTCTAATGAAAACTTTATGATGAGGTATACGTGTCAAAGAGTATTATGCATGTCGGGGCAAGTGGACAAAATGTATTGTAAAATTTTTGATTATTATGTCACTATTAGGCCTCTCACCTTTGTTCATATGGCATTTTCAGAAAGAAATAAGATGGCTAACTGATGATGATTCAATGATTTTGACACTTATGTGGGTTTTCAAACATGTTAGCCAGAAGAGTAAAACAGAAACAAAGCTATTGTAAAATAAATATTACAGTTCATGCAAGCAAAAACCTTGCTTTTAGCTCTCAAAAGTCAAAACATCACATCAATTTCAGATTTGTTGTTTTGTGGTATAATGTCCCAGTTAACAACTTTTTAGCAACCATTTACTGGGTCTTCACCAATACTAAGGGGAGTTAATATGTCTTGCTCAAGGACACAACCCAGCACTGGTTGGGTTCAAATCCTTGACCTCTCAATCCAGTCTGATGCTATAACCACTTGGACACCAAGCTCCCTCTAAGTAGAGGTTCTACTGTGGAGTAATGCCTCCAAATACAAATGAGTAACATTCAGTTAAGACCCACATCAGACTACTCCTGACTGGGTCATCTGATTGGGGGTTACATTGTTTGTTAATTTCAGATAATTGTCATATATTTTACTCCTGTTTTTCTCTTTCCTGTGTCAGCCCAACTCTTGAATTCTGTCTATAAGCAAACAGCATGGGTACTATAAATAGTATCCCATTGAGTACCCAGAACACCATGCTAGCTCCTGAAGTGGCTGGTACCCGTAGTTTGAAAGGTGTTCTTGAATGGACGGAAGAACCAATATGAGTAAACTGACCCTGAAAATAGATATTTTCAATAAAATCTTGAATTATTTTTTTTTAATATCCAAAACTAACTGCATCTCCGATTAGCAGATTGTGAAGCCTTTTTTACCAGAAGGGATAGTCACTTTGATGTTGAAACTAAACAAATATTTTTTACGTTTTAGGGAACTTTGGCATTAAGATCTTCTGCGGGTGGTTGTGCCACACTGTTCAAAGTTTAGAAGGTCAAAGCTCTAATTCTAACGCTCATTAGAGCTTATGTTAATTGTTTTTTTACCGTCATGCCATCTTAAAACCAGAGGACCATTGGTCCTGAGAACGCTCACCTGAAGCCTGATCTTGGAGTATTAAGTCATCATGAAATGACCTTGACCTTGAATACTCACACACCTTCACACCTTTATTGACTTCATAAGTTGTCTGCATCTGCAAAGTTTCAGGTCTCATGATCAGGCTGCAATAGTTTCCAAACCAAGTGATTTCTGAGAAAACCATAATTTTAATTTTGATATTTAAATGACCTTGGGTCAAGGTCAAGAAATGACCTTGGCCTTCATTAATAACTTACCTTCATTGACTTTATTAGTTGTCTGCATCTAGCAACTTTCAGGTCTCAGGCTGCAACAGTTTCCAAAATATCCATTGTTTTCGCCTTTTCCCATGTAAAAACCTATGTTTCCAAAATTGACCTTGCAGTAAAATAGGTCAAGGTCATCCTATGTTCATCATTTCAACAAAGTATGATGGGCTGACCTTGCCGTAAAATAGGTCAAGGTCATCCTATGTTCATCATTTCAACAAAGTATGATGGGCTGGAGTCCCAAATGCTTCATACCAAGTTTTGCCTAAATCGGCCAGCCGGCTCTGGGGAAGAAGATTTTTGGGTGGTTTTTACCATAGTTGGGCATGGTGGCCATCTTGGTCATGTGACCGGAATTCGCGATCAAACTTTCGTTCCCCCTAACCATGGATGCTCCACATAAAATTTCACTTTGATTGGCCAAGCAGTTTCAGAGAAGAAAATCTTTGAAAAGTGTGTATGGACAACAGACTGGCCAAAGTCAAGAGATGACCTTGACCTAAATTTATCACATACCTTCATCTACTCCATTACTTGTTTGCATCTACCACTTTTTAGGTCTCAGGCTGCAACAGTTTCCAAAAAATCCATAGTTTTCACTTTTTCCCATGTAAAAGCCTATGTTTCCAAAATTGAAATTGCCGTAAAATAGGTCAAGGTCATCCTAGGGTCATCATTTTAGCAAACCATGATGGGCTGGAGTCCCAAATGCTTCATATCAAGTTTCATGAAAATCGGCCTGCCGGTTCTGGAGAAGAAGATTTTTGAGTGGTTTTTACCATATATGGGCGTGGCGGCCATCTTGGTCATGAGACCTGGATTTTGCGATCAAACTTTTGTCTCCCCTACCCATGGATGCTCCACATAAAATTTCACTTTGATTGGCCCAGCAGTTTCAGAGAAGAAAATCTTTGAAAAGTGTGTATGGACAACAGACTGGCCAAAGTCAAGAGATGACCTTGACCTAAATTTATCACATACCTTCATCTACTCCATTACTTGTTTGCATCTACCACTTTTTAGGTCTCAGGCTGCAACAGTTTCCAAAAAATCCATAGTTTTCACTTTTCCCATGTAAAAGCCTATGTTTCCAAAATTGAAATTGCCGTAAAATAGGTCAAGGTCATCCTAGGGTCATCATTTGATCAAACTATGATGGGCTGGCGTCCTAAATGCTTCATATCAAGTTTCATGAAAATCGGCCTGCCGGTTCTGGAGAAGAAGAATTTGAGTGGTTTTTACCATATATGGGCGTGGCGGCCATCTTGGTCATGTGACCTTAATTTTGCGATCAAACTTTTGTCTCCCCTACCCATGGATGCTCCACATAAAATTTCACTTTGATTGGCCCAGCAGTTTCAGAGAAGAAGATCTTTGAAAAGTGTGTATGGACGACAGACTGGCCAAGGTTAAGAGATGACCTTGACCTACATTAATCACATACCTTCATCTACTCCATTAGTTGTTTGCATCTACCACTTTTCAGGCATCAGGCTGCAACAGTTTTAAAAAAATCCATAGTTTTCACTTTTTCCCATGTTAAAGCCTATGTTTCCAAAATTGACCTTGCCGTAAATTAGGTCAAGGTCACCCTAGGGTCATCATTTTATCAAACTATAATGGGCTGGAGTCCCAAATGCTACATACCAAGTTTCGTGAAAATCGGCCTGCCGGTTCTGGAGAAGAAGATTTTTGAGTGGTTTTTACCATATATGGGCGTGGCGGCCATCTTGGTCACGTGACCTGGATTTCGCGATCAAACTTTTGTCTCCCCTACCCATGGATGCTCCACATAAAATTTCACTTTGATTGGCCCAGCAGTTTCAGAGAAGAAGATCTTTGAAAAGTGTGAATGGACGACAGACTGGCCAAGGTCAAAAGATGACCTTGACCTAAATTAATCACATACCTTCATCTACTTCATTAGTTGTTTGCATCTACCACTTTTCAGGCCTCAGGCTGCAATAGTTTTCAAAAAATCCATAGTTTTCACTTTTTCCCATGTAAAAGCCTATGTTTCCAAAATTGACCTTGCCGTAAAATAGGTCAAGGTCATCCAAGGGTCATCATTTTATCAAACTATGATGGGCTGAAGTTCCCGATGCTACATACCAAGTTTCGTGGAAATCGGCCTGCCGGTTCTGGAGAAGAAGATTTTTGAAGGGTTTTTATCATATATGGGCGTGGCGGCCATCTTGGTCATGTGACCTGGATTTGGGGATCAAACTTGAAATGCCACTACCCAAGGAGGCTCCACATAAAATTTCACTTTGATCGGCCAAGTGGTTTTAGAGAAGAAGATCTTTGAAATTGTGGACGACCGACGGACGGGCGGACGGATGGATGCCGGAGCATGGGTATACTATAAGCTCACCTGTGAGCCTTCGGCTCAGGTGAGCTAATACCGGAGCATGGGTATACTATAAGCTCACCTGTGAGCCTTCGGCTCAGGTGAGCTAATAACTTCTTAAAAATCAGTCTCTGGCATAGAATGTACATGTGTAGTACAAGAAAAGAGTATCTCATTGCTTATTGACGTCTAAATTGAAGTGTTTCGATGTGGAGGCAACTTTTCAATATTTGGAGTCACTTCAGAGAATGCAGCTACCATGGTCTCACTTACAGTGTATATTTGAGCATGTGTCCAAAATTGTATAAATATGGTATGCTCAAAGTCAGAATCATATATACAATACCTGTGCAGCAGCACCAGCATACACCAATGACCAGTCTTCAAGCCAGGTCTGATGTGATCCAAGTAAACAATACACAGCATACACTTGGTAGGGAACAAAATAAAACATGTACAGCAGCATCTGAAGGGGAAAACAAATTGCAACATTTTCAACTCTTGTGAAATCTGTGAAATACATTTTTATAATAAATTGAGAGAAGAAATCTGCTTTATTTACGGTAAATCTTATTTTTATGGCACAATTAGGTATGCAGTTTATTCAAACTTTTCAAAATACAAGTACAAATACAAATTCATGATAACGGATCTCTTGATATGCAGTTGGTTCTTGATCTGGCAATTATTTTCTCCCAGTTGTCAGGAAATTGCTTTTACAACTATTCTTTCACTACCACTGGCTTAAGTAGGTCAGCTTTTACAATGAGAAGATGTGCAATGAATAATGATTAACCTATTAGGTTGTAGACTATTCATTAAAAAAACATACCCATGCAATATACAGGGATTTTTAAAGTTGTAAAAAAAGAAAATTTTCAAATTTTTGCTATTTTTCTTATTTTTGCTCAAAACATAGATTATGGTACACATTAGAACCCCTAATATGTATACCCCTGCAAACCCAAGTGGGGTTTAAGGGGATATATATTGCACATGTTTTCCTGATCAGGGTTGCCACTCATTCATAATTTCAAAATTCCCTGACTTTTCCATGACTTTTCCCTGACTTTTCCCAGTTTTCAAGATTCTTTTATCGGCCTCTCAGCACCATTTATCATCTCTTTGAAGCCATCTCACCTATAAAAGCATAGGTTGCAAGGCTCTTCTTTACTTCTGCCACTTAAGAACTTTTCCTATGTAGAGAAATTATTTTCAATATTATTATATACTGAGAGGATCTAGAAACTTAAGTTCTTTAATTATTATACTTTGGGTTGGAACCCCGTAAGAATCGATTTGAATCCTCCACTAATTCTTTTACTGACCGTCTGAAGGCGATTCTGCTGTGCCTAATCTTTTTTATTCCAGGAAAGAAATTACCAGAGTTCTAAAATCGATTTTACGGAGCCCAACCACCAAACTATGGGAAGTTTGAAACTTAAGTTTCTAGTTCCTCTCAGTATAGTTATCCCCATAACAGAACAAAGTATTAAAAGTATGTCAGATAACCAGAGGACCATTGGTCCTGAGAACGCTCACCTGAAGCCTGATCCTGGAGTATTAAGTCATCATGAAATGACCTTGACCTTGAATACTCACACACCTTTATTGAATTCATAAGTTGTCTGCATCTGCAAAGTTTCAGGTCTCAGGCTGCAATAGTTTCAAAACCCAGTGATTTATGAGAAAACCATAATTTTAATTTTGATATTTAAATGACTTTGGGTCAAGGTCAAGAAATGACCTTGGCCTTCATTAATTACTTACCTTAATTGACTCCATTGGTTGTCTGCATCTAGCAACTTCCAGGTCTCAGACTGCAACAGTTTCCAAAATATCCATTGTTTTCGCCTTTTCCCATGTAAAAGCCTATGTTTCCAAAATTGACCTTGCCGTAAAATAGGTCAAGGTCATCCTATGGTCATCATTTGATCAAACTATGATGGGCTGTAGTCCCAAATGCTACATACCAAGTTTCGCGAAAATTGGCCTGCCGGTTCTGGAGAAGAAAATTTTTGAGTGTTTTTTACCATATATGGGCGTGGCGGCCATCTTGGTAACGTGACCTGGATTTCGCGATCAAACTTTCGTCTCCCCTACCCATGGATGCTCCACATAAATTTTCACTTTGATTGGCCCAGCAGTTTCAGAGAAGAAGATCTTTGAACAGTGTGTATGGACGACAAACTGGCCAAGGTCAAGAGATGACCTTGACCTAAATTAATCACATACCTTCATCTACTCCATTAGTTGTTTGCATCTACCACTTTTCAAGCATCAGGCTGCAATGGTTTTCAAAAAATCCATAGTTTTCACTTTTTCCCATGTAAAAGCCTATGTTCCCAAAATTGACATTGCCGTAAAATATGTCAAGGTCATCCTAGGGTCATCATTTTATCAAATTATGATTGGCTGGAGTCCCAGAGGCTACATACTAAGTTTCATGAAAATCGGCCTGCCGGTTCTGGAGAAGAAGATTTTTGAGTGGTTTTTACCATATATGGGCATGGCAGCCATCTTGGTCATGTGACCTGGATTTTGCGATCAAACTTTCGTCTCCCCTACCCATGGATGCTCCACATAAAATTTCACTTTGATTGGCCCAGCAGTTTCAGAGAAGAAGACTTTTGAAAAGTGTGTATGGACGACAGACTGGCCAAGGTCAAGAGATGACCTTGACCTACATTAATCACATACCTTCATCTACTCCGTTAGTTGTTTGCATCTACCACTTTTCAGGCATCAGGCTGCAATAGTTTTCAAAAAATCCATAGTTCTCACTTTTTCCCATGTAAAAGCCTATGTTTCCAAAATTGACATTGCCGTAAATTAGGTCAAGGTCATCCTAGGGTCATCATTTTATCAAACTATGATGGGCTAAAGCCCCAAATGCTACATACCAAGTTTCATGAAAATCGGCCTGCCGGTTCTGGAGAAGAAGATTTTTGAGTGGTTTTTACCATATATGGGCGTGGCAGCCATCTTGGTCATGTGACCTGGATTTCGCGATCAAACTTTCGTCTCCCCTACCCATGGATGCTCCACATAAAATTTCACTTTGATTGGCCCAGCAGTTTCAGAGAAGAAGATCTTTGAAAAGTGTGAATGGACGACAGACTGGCCAAGGTCAAGAGATGACCTTGACCTAAATTAATCACATACCTTCATCTACTCCATTAGTTGTTTGCATCTACCACTTTTCAGGCCTCAGGCTGCAATAGTTTTCAAAAAATCCATAGTTTTCACTTTTTACCATGTAAAAGCCTATGTTTCCAAATTTGACCTTGCCGTAAAATAGGTCAAGGTCATCCAAGGGTCATCATTTTATCAAACTATGATGGGCTGAAGTCCCCGATGCTACATACCAAGTTTCGTGGAAATCAGCCCACCGGTTCTGGAGAAGAAGATTTTTGAAGGGTTTTTAACATATATGGGCGTGGCGGCCATCTTGGTCATGTGACCTGAATTTCGCGATCAAACTTGAAATGCCACTACCCAAGGAGGCTCCACATAAAATTTCAACTAGATTGGCCAAGCGGTTTCAGAGAAGAAGATCTTTGAAATTGTGGACGACGACGACGGACGGACGACGGACGACGGACGGACGCCGGATCATGGCCATCCTATAAGCTCACCTAAAATCGGCCTGCCGGTTCTGGAGAAGAAGATTTTTGAGTGGTTTTTACCATATATGGGCGTGGCAGCCATCTTGGTCATGTGACCTGGATTTTGCGATCAAACTTTCGTCTCCCCTACCCATGGATGCTCCACATAAAATTTCACTTTGATTGGCCCAGCAGTTTCAGAGAAGAAGACTTTTGAAAAGTGTGTATGGACGACAGACTGGCCAAGGTCAAGAGATGACCTTGACCTACATTAATCACATACCTTCATCTACTCCGTTAGTTGTTTGCATCTACCACTTTTCAGGCATCAGGCTGCAATAGTTTTCAAAAAATCCATAGTTCTCACTTTTTCCCATGTAAAAGCCTATGTTTCCAAAATTGACATTGCCGTAAATTAGGTCAAGGTCATCCTAGGGTCATCATTTTATCAAACTATGATGGGCTAAAGCCCCAAATGCTACATACCAAGTTTCATGAAAATCGGCCTGCCGGTTCTGGAGAAGAAGATTTTTGAGTGGTTTTTACCATATATGGGCGTGGCAGCCATCTTGGTCATGTGACCTGGATTTCGCGATCAAACTTTCGTCTCCCCTACCCATGGATGCTCCACATAAAATTTCACTTTGATTGGCCCAGCAGTTTCAGAGAAGAAGATCTTTGAAAAGTGTGAATGGACGACAGACTGGCCAAGGTCAAGAGATGACCTTGACCTAAATTAATCACATACCTTCATCTACTCCATTAGTTGTTTGCATCTACCACTTTTCAGGCCTCAGGCTGCAATAGTTTTCAAAAAATCCATAGTTTTCACTTTTTACCATGTAAAAGCCTATGTTTCCAAATTTGACCTTGCCGTAAAATAGGTCAAGGTCATCCAAGGGTCATCATTTTATCAAACTATGATGGGCTGAAGTCCCCGATGCTACATACCAAGTTTCGTGGAAATCAGCCCACCGGTTCTGGAGAAGAAGATTTTTGAAGGGTTTTTAACATATATGGGCGTGGCGGCCATCTTGGTCATGTGACCTGAATTTCGCGATCAAACTTGAAATGCCACTACCCAAGGAGGCTCCACATAAAATTTCAACTAGATTGGCCAAGCGGTTTCAGAGAAGAAGATCTTTGAAATTGTGGACGACGACGACGGACGGACGACGGACGACGGACGGACGCCGGATCATGGCCATCCTATAAGCTCACCTTGTGAGCCTTCGGCTCAGGTGAGCTAAAAATGGCTTTCAATTGCTTCTCTTCATTTCTCCGCGCCCATGCTTCACTTTACATGGTAATGTTTGATGTAAAAGGGAAAGTGAATTTTTGCGGGGGTCTGGGGGCTGCCTAGGCCCCCAGAAGCTCTTGGGTTTATAATGCAATCACCTCTGATGTTGGCCTCTCCTGAGGTCATTTATCATATTTTAGCATGCAGCCAAAATGAATTGAGGGATTAATTAAAGAAAACAAGTAGGATACAGAAAAGGTACTTTGAAGCTCAACCACTGTAAAAAGGAAAAATCAAATACTTCTCAAACAATATGTTTAAAGACTTTAACTTAATTAATTAAGAAATTCTGAGAAACTGAAAGCCATGTATGATGTAACTTTAGGGGAAAAGAGTTCACTTTTTTCAAATTCTTTTAAGACATTGATACATTGCCAAAGACCATCCCTTTTGAGAAAATTTTGAAATTCCCTGACTTTTCCCTGACTTTTTCACGTTTTGCAATTTTCCCTGACTCAAACTCTAATTCCCTGACTTTTCCCTGACCTGGAAAAAATTTCATTTTCCAGACTTTTTCCCTGACCGTGGCAACCCTGCTGATGTTCCCCAACATCTAACATTACTGATACTTGTAGAATAGAGCAATAAACTTGAAATACCCTTGTTATACTACATGTCAAAGACTATTCAAGTGCTCACCCACATGCAATCTTGATACTGGATATTTACTAATGTACATAGAGGATATTTGCATTTTTGAGGTGAATACCAAATATGTTTCATCGAGTGAGTTGAAAATATCAGAATTTTCACGAGTGCGCAGCACGAGTGAAAAATTTTATGTTTTCAACTCACGAGATGAAATATATTTGGTATTCACTGAAAAAAAAGCAAATTTTCTTTTTATTTTATACAAAACACGGACATTTTCCAATTCACAAGGCAGGCGGTGAAAATGCAACAAGTAGCCCAAGGGCAACGATCGCTCAACAAGTACAGTCACTGGACAAAGTAATTGGGATTTTTACCATATATCGGTATGGTGGCCATCTTGGTCATGTGACCTTGAAACCCTACTTACATCAGCAGAATAGCTCTTGTCTGGATTGTGTATTGTGTCTGGGGTGGGGCCATTTCTGACCCTAGGGGCATGCTTGGCAGGATTTATGTAAAGCTCCATATAACAATTCTGCATACCAAATATAGAAGCGTTGGCTGTTGTGGTTTCAGAGAAGAAGGTTTTTTCATGTATTTTCCATTGTAAGCCTATGGCAGATAATGATGCCCCAAGGGTGGGGCCTGTATGGACCCCAGGGCCACGGTTAGCAGGATTTATAAACAGGGCCACTATACATTGCTACACACAAAATATGAAAGCTCTGGGCCTTGTGGTTTCGGAGAAGAAGATTTTATGTTTTCCCATGACACCCCCAGGGCGGGGCCCATATGGACCCCAGGGGCACGGTTGGCAAGTTTTATTAAGAGGACCACTATACATTGCTACACACAAAATATAAAAGCTCTGGGCCTCGTGGTTTCGGAGAAGAAGATTTTTTATGTTTTTCCCATGACGCCCCCGGGGTGGGGCCTGTATGGATCCCAGGGGCACAGTTGGCAGGATTTATAAAAAGGACCACTATACATTGCTACACACAAAATATGAAAGCTCTGAGCCTTGTGGATTTGGAGAAGAAGATTTTATGTTTTTCCCATTATATGTCTATGGGAGATAATGATCCCCGGGGCGGGGCCATTTTTGACTCCAGGGGCATGGTTGGCAGGATTTATAAAGAGGACCACTACGCATTGCTCCATACAAAATATAAAAGCTCTGGGCCTTGTGGTTTCGGAGATGAAGATTTTTTATTATGTTTTTTCCCACGACGCCCCCGGGCTGGGCCCGTATGCTCCCAAGGGGCACAGTTAGCAGGATTTATAAAGAGGACCACTATATATTGCTACACACAAAATATGAAAGCTCTGGGACTTCTGGTTTTGGAGAAGAATATTTTTTTATGTTTTTCCCATGATGCCCCCGGGGCGGGGCCCATATGGACCCCAGGGGCATGCTTGGCAGGATTTATGAAGATTTATGTGTGTATACATTGCTACACACTATATATGAAAGCTCTGGGCCTTGCGGTTTCAGAGGTGAAGATTTTTTTATGTTTTACCCATTGTATGTCTATGGGAGCTAATGACCCCTGGGGCGGGGCCATTTTTGACCCCAGGGGTATGGTTGGCAGGATTTATAAAGAGGACTACTATACATTGCTACATACAAAATATGAAAGCACTGGGCATTGTGGTTTCGGAGAAGAAGATTTTTTTGTTTTTCCCATGACGCCCCCGGGGCGGGGCCCGTATAAACCCCAGGGGCACGGTTGGCAGGTTTTATAAAGAGGACCACTATACATTGCTACACACAAAATATGAAAGCTCTGGGCCTTGTGGTTTCAGAGAAGAAGATTTTTTTATGTTTTTCTCATTGTAAGTCTATGGGGGCTATCAGTTGCCATGGAAACCAGAGTTCCAATCCGACCTGGCCCAAAACCTAATGCAATCTTTCCCCTTCCTTAATGATGCTTTAGATAAAATTTGATAATGATTGGCCTTGTTGTCCGAGAGATATTCAAGTTTGAAAATGTGGACGCACGCACGCACGAACGGACGCCGGCTCGACTACTATACTATAAGCTCACCTTGTGAGCCTTTGGCTCAGGTGAGCTAAAAACCAAACATTTTTGAAAACACAAATAATTTTGGTACCATGTTGTTTCTTACGTTCTAACTAAGAAAATGAATATCCACACTTTATGTTTTCGTTCATAAATAACAGAGTTATAGGTGTTTGAATCAAGTAAATGGAAATGTCAGAAGAAATCCAAAATCTACAGTGAAGATATATAGAGGTTATTTTATGACAATTTTCATATCGTACCTCCTATCAACTCCAGAATCCTGTATCAGCCCGAGACTCTCACATCAGCCCGAGGGCCGAAGGCCCGAGGGCTGATGCAAGAGTCGAGGGCTGATACGGGATTCAAGGGTTGATACGTGGGTATGATATGAAAATTGTCATATAATAATCTTTTTATCATTTATTTTAATTCATGACCATTTTTATTTCCTTTCTTTGTTATATTTATTTATTTATTTATTTCATTTTATTTTATTTATTCAGTTTGACATACCACCAAAGCGTGTAGTAGAGCGCATATTATTTCCGCATTAGCACAAATCAAAAAATTCGTCTCCACATGACAAAATACTGTTGCCTGTGACATAAAACCACAATCCAAACAAATCTAACAAGCCTGCGGTACACTACCTAATGAAGAGCCGAGTGCTCCGAATATAATTTTCTTAGCCAATCATTTGGAGATATGGCTTTTTCTCCCTAGGGATGATATGGGTCACGTGGGTATGTGATATGAGTGATATGGCTTTTTCTCCCAAGGGAATGATATGAGTTTTATCAATTTTTGAAAGGATACTGCTTTTGAGATACTGTGCCGCGATACGTGAACGTAACTCTTGTCTGTATCGCATATGCACAACCGGCCCCGATAGCTCAAGTGGTAGAGCGTCCGCTTCGGGATCGGGAGGTCGCAGGTTCGATCCTCGGCCGCGCCATACCAAAGGCGTAAAAAATGGTACTGGTAGCTCCCTTGCTGACGCTCGCAATAAAAGGGTAGTTCCAGGAAGATACAAGAAGGCAGGTAAGTATCTGTTAAGGATATTTGTTATGTCGCATAATAGCTCTTGAGCTAATGTTGTCTGTTAAAAACGCGACGTTAAATAAAGCTTCTTTATCTTTATCTTTTATCTTTATCTTTATATGCAAAAAGAACACATTTTGTAGTAAAATATAAGTAAAATTTCATATATGTATGAAAAAGGCTGATATCAGTCACTGGTGACCTTTGATATCAGTGAGATTTGATATCAGTGAAATTTCATATCAATGAAATTACCAATGTTATCAAGTTTTGATATACATTGGTTTTCACTGTAAAGTATAAAATAAAATTGCTTATTCTGTCCAGTACATGTATTAAGCTTGTCTTGTGCATGTAATACATATGTTCTTACCTGTATTTTTGGGTAAGCACTGGGGTCCATCAGGTAAGGTTCATAATGCTGTACATATTCCAAGATGAGATCTTCTTTACATCCCAAAACTGCCTGGATATATGCAAAAGAGGAAAAATTGACTCAAAAAGCACACAATTATTATCATGCACACAAGCAATCATTTAAACTATCGGGTAAAACAGCATGTTTACAATTTTCAGTGTCATATCAAAACTAAATACATGCCTTAAAAATGAAATATTTAATAAGGCAAAGACTTTGGCTTTCATTTCTATGCAAGTTCTTCATCATAAAAGTGAGGAAGTATCCACTTCATCAGGAAAACATGTCCGTGCAATGAATACCACCTTAAACCCCACTTTTATATAATAAAAATGGGGTATGCAGGGGTATACCTATTTTTCTTATTTTTGCTCCAAAACATAGATTGTGGGTACTCGTTAGAACCGCCTCAGCGAGGCGGTTCTAACGTGTACCCACAATCTATGTTCTGAACAAAAATAAGAAAAAATATCATTTTTTTTTTTTTTCTGATGAAATTTTCAATTTTTGCTTCTGAAAAAAATTCTCCATATATTACATGGGCAAGTTTTCGTAATGTAGTAAGGCATTCAATACAGACATCTCTTTATCGCTCTGTATGTCCATAAATGATTTGATGACAAAATAGACTGAGAATTCTTCAAATATTCTGATTTACAATTAATCACTTGATTTCACTCATTTCTTACAAAATTAAAGGTGCAAAGAAGAGTTAACTCCTAAATTGTAAGGTACCGATTGCAAAAAAATTTAAACAAAGCACAAATTTTATTCATTAACCTACCATTCCTCTGAAAACATGGATCACAGTAGCGAGGCAAAAGTAGAGGACAAATATGAGATCAATTGGTCTTCTCCAGATGGGGGTTCTTTCTTCCTCAGTCTGGAACATAAACCACCCAAACATACCCATGCCCTCTGAATATTCTGTGAGAGGTCTGATGTAATGATTAAGTGCTTGTGGACAAGCTTGACTAGTATAATGGTCACAAAATAGATTATGAACCAAGAAAACGGACTTTGCCTATGCAAAAACAAAGTCGCAGATCAGCTAAGCAGTGACTACACAGCTGATCAGCGCTTTTATTTTTACAACAATGATAGTACAATTCCTCTTCTACATAAATCCAAAATTTCAAGCTTCTAGGCCTTTTCTGTGACTGTACAGACCAGAAACCCCAAAGACTATTTTCTCGAGTCGCGGCTCATATTTTAGCAAGTTTAAAAGCTAGCATAGGGATTTTAAAAATTGAAACCTTACCCGATTATATAATCATAAAGTCAATTAATTTCATTTGATGATATCATGTGTATACATGTACGCAAAAATCATTTGATTATATCCTTAACCTAACTGTTGAATTTATGCAGTAAAACTGATCACCTGTAAATCAAGCACAGCACAAATGCATTGGGCTCTGAAAACTACAAAGTCAGTAGTTGCTGGAATTAGTACCAATGATCTATCATTTTTTAATAATAGCTAAACTTTGGCATTGTTCAACCTTTTTGACCTCAAGTATATTCAATAGAAATTATAACCATTAAAAAGTTTACCTGTTGGTAATACTGTACACCATCTCTTGGTTGTTTTAGTAGCTTATAACCAATCCAGAATGGTAACACAATGTATGGTATGCTCAATAGCATTGGCCATCTTGCACCAAACATTCCTGTGGGCAAGGAGGAAAGAAAAAGATTCTTATCACAAAGGATGTGGGCAGAATGGCAATTCTAGTTTTCTAGTTGAGTTAGTGGCCTGAAGTTTAAGGCTTGATATGTGTTGATTTCTTTTTCCCAAATATAGACCTGATACATAGTAAACCTTATGGGGATCCCCATTCTTCCTTATTTTTCCTCAAAAGCATAGATTGTGGGTATTTGTTTGAACTGCCTCACTGAGGTGGTTCTCATATGCACCAAGAATCTAATAGATTGTTGACATGAGAACCACCTTAGCTAGGCAGTTCAATCGAGTATCCAAAAATTATTTTATTTCATTTTCACTTGAGTGAAAATGAAATAAAAGAATTCTATTTTTACATCTGTTCAAAAATTTGAATACTGCATAGGTCTATTTGCTTTACGCATTTAAGCCTGGCGTCCCTTTTATGGGACATAGGCAAACAGCATAGCCCCAGATGGGACGCCGCAGAACGTGGCGTCCCATCTGGGGCTATTCTGTTTGCTTAGAGGAATTTCATCGAAAAATTGAATAAAACTTTAAAATCACACCTGAATCCCCTATTTATTAAAGTGGACTCACCCAATTGATAATGATGGGTAAATCTATTCGTCAAATATGGGTTAATGTCAAATATCTAATCATAATCATGTATACTCACCCAGTACAGATCCAAGCAAGAAGACTCCTATGCTGTTGACAAATGACCCCAGCCAGATCAAGCCAACTGTCTTGTAGTTTTCACTGTAATACAGAGAAAGAAACACACAAATAAATAAAACCTATCAATTTATTTCAGGTCTAGAGTTCCAAGTCTACTTAAGATGTTTAAACCAGGTATTACTACATTAATGAAAAACCTCCATTAAGAGCTGGTAACTTGATAATCTTGTTTGCTTTCGCAACAAATTGCTAATACATGTATATACTTAGATCTAAAATTATTGGTCAGAAACCCTGAAAACATAAATGGTTTCTAAAGGCTATTGTAAGCAGAGAAGCACCAACCCCCAAGAGACAGCTGCCAGTATCATTAACCAGATCCCATAATGCACCAGTCCGTCCCAGTAGCACATCATCGTGCCATGGGCTGTCTTTAGTTGTGGTTCACCATCTCTCAAGAAGAATGTCACAAAGTCAGCGATGATATCATCATTCTCAAAGGCTACCAGAAGGTTCACAGCAGAGCTGAACATGAACAGGCTAACCACTGGAACAGAGACAATATTGGTGCTCAGCTTCAAAAGCCAACCACAACACAGTTGCAATTTCTATCAATTACTTTTACTGTCAATTTCCTTCACTTTTGAAACTTCCAAAAATTATATTTATATGAATTCATAGACTCTCTACACCATGACATGATTATTCAATCGTGTACACAAGCTTAGAAACAAAATTATTGAACATATATATATATTATATAGTACATGTATTGTTAAGATCTGACTTTTAGACTTTTGAAAAAAGTTACAATTCAGCATTTATTCATCAAGGTGTGGTCATCAGGTACATATTATCAATAACATTCTATACCCAATAGTTAATCTATGCCATTTCAAAAAAGTTTGACCTTTAAACATATACTTAAGGAATAAAGAAACGCAACAAATACTTAGTGTCACTAAAAACATGCTTTGTAATGCAAGTCTGTGGTGTTACTGAACGAATTATATAAACACAATATCTAAACGTCAAATTGCAGCAGGTTGAGCCACTATGTCGGTTACGTAAGCTTAATGGCGTGAGCGTAACCACACTGACCTACAGTAGCACACCCTGTAACCATGATCAATAAATGTCAAATTTGAAACCAAAACCAATATTTTGGTTCCAAATCCCCTAAAAGTGATTACAGGTGTAACCATTAATCAGTTGGTACCGTTCGATTATGTTATTTGTCGTTTAACGTCACCAACGTCAATCGAAAAAATGCGTTAAAAACCAGCAAAATCGCATTCGACTTGCGTTATATTCAATAAAATGATTATTTCTGTAAACACTATAGTGACATTTGAATTTCAGACGTCAATAAAACGTTCATAATAACGTCAAAATCCAACATCATACACTTTAAAGACTCTCATTATGTTTTTCAAATTTTCTGATTTAAAGATGATCAATGTCCACGCTTTTGATTTAAGCGTGTTAATCGAGTGATTACTCAAAGCATATTATCCATTTCGATCATTTACATAACGTCATATTCTGTTTAACGAGCGTCAAAACAACGCTCCGGTGACCTATTTCTACGGTACCTGTGACGTCACTGTTGATTAAAAGGCACGCCGTGTCGTGTGTTGGTTCGATATACACCGTTTATGTACAAATGGTCCACATTGAATAATTTAAATGACATTTATTGCTCATTCTTCGCTATTGTAAACTTCATCATACCGTTAACCAGTTTTAACGCAACATGGGACGGCACTTAAGTACGCAATGACGGTAGTCTTTATTGCACATTATCAAGTCGATGTCACGTAACCCAGCATGCAAAGAATTTGGCATCTCTACCTTCACCCAGATGTTGACTTCACAATTTTCGTTTTTCATGGTTTTTGACGTTTTGTCGTTAATTTGGTCTATAAAATGACGTTTTCTCATTTCATTACGTGCAAAAAGCAGTTAGTAGGTCACTTCATAAAAAAAAAAATATCAAACGTCAAATACATACGCAAAAGATGAAATTTAATGTGTTGCGTATTTTAATTCCTTAAGTATATAATCTGTTAGTTTGGTAGTACATGTATTTGTTCAACTTCTCAGTCAACAATTTTTCAGTCATGTCTAGTCAGAGCCATTATCCCTGGAACTTAATGGGTACTATGGGGAGCTTACTGTAATACATGGCAGCAGTAGGAAACTAACAAAAAAACACCCCGCCTCTCAGCCTTTGACTCTCTTACCACTGAACCACCATGTTCTTAAACACAATCTTATCAAATTACCGTAAAGCACTGGATCACAATCCCTCCTATGCCTGAGGGAAAGATATGGTAAGAAGACAACCAGAGCTAGCACTAGCACCCCTACAATCAGTATTATCAATGAGTTATGCATCCATTGTTGTGTGTTCAAGAAAAAGGTCAAAGGAATTGCCACCAATGACATCAACAAAATCACTGTAGTTCCACCCAACAAATCACCAGATGTCTCTGTCTCATCGTCTGGTAAATAAAAAGTAACTCTCCTGTGTGCATCATGGGATGCAGCAGCCATCGGTGCGCTTATAAAACTCAACTTGAGGAAATATTTTGTCCAGTTTCGTTTTAGCTGTCAAAATATCGCGGGAAATATGGAACTCTCTAAAATGAAGGTAGCCTCCGAGAAGAGTGATTTCCCTTGTCATTCTACGGTTGATTACCAAAATTACTTGGCTCAGAAAAATCGATATTCATTCCCTACTTTATGATAGCGATGATTCATTTTAGGATATCCTTAATTTTGTTATTATTTTCCCTATTTTATGATACCCATGATTCGTTTTAGGATCCGATATCCATGATTCATTCTAGGATATCCTTAATTAATTTCTGCATATCCATGAATCCAAATTACTTTTAGGATATCCTTCAACGCATTTTAGGATAACCTAAAATGAAGTGAGGGTATCCTTAATTCACTGGAACATTGGATATCCGACAATAAAGTTAGGATATCTTACACTAGATTACCATTTTTTTTTTGTATACATGTGTGTAATTAAATCGATTTTTTTTTGTTGGATATCCTTAAATTTGGTGAATATTGGATATCCTAAAATAAATAAAGGGTATCCTGAATTGAATTTATGTTATCCTCAAGCCAACGATTATCCAAACACTTCTCAGAGACTGTGATTCGATTTCTGGATATCCTAAAATTGGCATTAGATAAGATATTTAAAATCAATTTTAAGATACTACTTTTATATCTTAAAATTAATATAGGATATCCTAAAATGGAATTATGGATGTCCGAAAATTAAGGGATATTAAAAATGTTTTTTATGATTATTATCAAAATTCCATTATTTGAATTCAGGGTATCCTAAAATCATTTTAGAATCTTACAATATAATATATTTTTGATATCCAAAAAGAATTTCTTTATTTATGAATATATATTCAAGGGACTAATTTCTCCCTCATCCGAACCCCCTGGTGAAATGATGTCATTTGGCGTGTCACCAGTAAACTATTCAGATTCAGATTCAGATTCTAACTCTTTTCGAATACACACCCTTGCAATATCAGAGAATTTTTTCAGCAGTAAAAGTTCAAAATTTCAATGGAAAAAATGATAATTTTAATATGTTTGCTCAAAACAGTGATTGTGGGTACACGTTAGAACTGCCTCAGGGTGGCGGTTCTAACAAGTACCCACATTCTATGTATTGGATCAAAAATAAGGAAAGTAGGTATACCCCTGTAAACTCCACTTTTACTATATAAAATTAAGGTTAAAAGGGGTATACTTTTCATGGACATGGCTTCCTGATGTGGTAATTTTAGGATACATTTAGTATATCCTAAGTGAAATTTAAGATACCCACAATTTATTTTAGGATATCCTTACTAAACCAAATAATAAATAGTAAATCGGTGCTCGCATAGAAAACCTATTTAGGACATCGATCAAAGGCTTAGAATCGAGTTTTGGATAATTATTCTAAAATTGGCACTATAATTGATCATAATTTGATATCCAAAATTGAATTCATGATATCTTAAAATATCTTCCTATTTGAACCTATTCATTTACGGATATCCCTAATTCAAATTTGTTTCAAGATGTTTTAATTGATGACAATCAAAAATAGGGAATACACCTCATAGAAAAATCAGTGAAAATTATTTTGAACATACACTGTAGATTATTAAGTCATGTGATCAAAGTCATATGACTTCAAATTGGACAAGATGGCGGCTGGTTTGTCAGGACAAGTTTTTGTTCTGTCGTTGCTGTTTTTCTCAGTTTATTGCAATCACCAAGAAGGATTCGAGGCACAGCCTTTGAAAATAACACAGACAGTTGGTCAGCCATGGCCTGCACCAAAACAGATGAATTCAACCTCACAGATGTTTGGCATTGACGAGTTGAATTTCTTTTTCCGGGAACCAAAAGGTTGTGAGATTTTGGAGGAGGCATTTGTCAGATATCAGAAACTGATATTTGGGCCAGTAGCGAGAACTAAAAGGGAAGCCTTAAAGTTCCAGCCATGGAGAGCATTGAAGTCACAGAAGCTGAATGCAAAGATGGGGATGATTTCATCATTGATGGTGAATGTGATGCAGCCATGCATGGATGATGAATTTCCTTCTCTGGAATCAGATGAATCTTGTAAGCAGCTGACATTTATTGTTACATGTATCTGATATATTTTCCATGTCTGTATTTATTTTTCTTTAATGCAAATCTGCAAATGTAAATCTAGAAATTTTTACGTGACTTTTATTTTTCTATTTCTTGTAGTCTTTATGGCATATTAAGATTATTTCACCCTCTGGTGAAATAATGCCCCCCCCCCCCTGGAGAAATAATGTCAGCCCCTGGTGAAATAATGTCATTTGGCATGTCACCAGTAAACTATTCAGATTCAGATATAGAAATTCTTTATTAGCGAGAACCTTGAATTCGCGAGGCATCGAATTCGCGAAGATTAAGTTCTTGCGAAAATTACCGGATTTACAGTATTCCTGCACAATTTGCTTTTACAATTGACTGTACCATATGATATATAATAAGTTGATGCTAATCTGATAAATTTGCATATATACGCCATGAGGAGTTCTTTTTTTCGAGTAGTGAGTTTCGAGTAACAAAAGCGAGTTTCGAGTTAGAAAAGTGAGTTTCGAGTCAAAAAAGTGAGTTTCGAGTCAAAAAAGTGAGTTTCGAGTTAAAAAAGTGAGTTTCGAGTTTCGAGTTAAAAAAGCGAGTTTCGAGTTAAAAAAGCGAGTTTCGAGTTAAAAAAGTGAGTTTCGAGTTAAAAAGGTGAGTTTCGAGTTAAAAAAGTGAGTTTCGAGTTAAAAAAGCGAGTTTCGAGTTAAAAAAGCGAGTTTCGAGTTAAAAAAGTGAGTTTCGAGTTAAAAAGGTGAGTTTCGAGTTAAAAAAGTGAGTTTCGAGTTAAAAAGGTGAGTTTCGAGTTAAAAAAGTGAGTTTCGAGTTAAAAAGTGAGTTTCGAGTTAAAAAAGTGAGTTTCGAGTTAAAAAGTGGCTTATTTAAAAAAAAATCCAAAAACTGGTTTAAGTAATATTTATTCTCAAATTTCATTACGTAGCATTGAAAAAAGGTCCACTCCTCGCAACCATACACAGGCACACATCTGGGGCTTTTCTGTTTGCTGAAAGAAAATGTCATTGAAAAATTAAATAAAACATAAAAATCAAAACCGATTCCCCTCAAAATGACAGTGGACTTACCCAAATGATAACGATGGGAAAGTCCATTCACCATAAACTGGTTAATGGATTTCGCTTAATATAAGTAGCCTTCTGTTTTGAGTAAATAATCGTTAATAAACTATCATCCTTGACCGTCATCAATGTACATAATAAAGCCAATTTGAAGTATGAAAGTTTCCAAATATGCTTGAAGATTTGCATTGATTAGTTGCTATCCATCAACTTATAATATCCATAATTGTATTTATAGATACCCATAAATCAAACTGATTTAATGATATGAATAAGTCAAATAATGGATATTCATAAATCGTATTATGGGTGTCCATAAGTCAAATTTTGGATTTCCAAAATTCAGGCTGATTGTTGGATATCCAAAATTCGATTTATGGATATCCTAAATTTCCGTAATTCAGCTTGATTAAATAATTTTGAATTATGGATATCCTAAAATGATGAATAATTAGTAAAACGGCACCCTATAGAAACTGAATTTTTTAACTCGAAACTCGAAAATTTTAACTCGAAACTCGAAAATAGTAACTCGAAACTCGAAAATTTTGACTCGAAACTCGAAAATTTTAACTCGAAACTCGAAAATGTTGACTCGAAACTCGAAATTTGTAACTCGAAACTCGAAAATAGTAACTCGAAACTCGAAAATTTTGACTCGAAACTCGAAAATTTTAACTCGAAACTCGAAAATTTTGACTCGAAACTCGAAAATTGTAACTCGAAACTCGAAAATTTTGACTCGAAACTCGAAAATTTTGACTCGAAACTCGAAAATTTTAACTTGAAACTCGAAAATTTTGACTCGAAACTCGAAAATTGTAACTCGAAAATTTTGACTCGAAACTCGAAAATTTTAACTTGAAACTCGAAAATTTTGACTCGAAACTCGAAAATTGTAACTCGAAACTCGAAAATTTTGACTCGAAACTCGAAAATTTTAACTTGAAAAATAAAAAAATGGCAATAGATGATCTCTTGCAGAGGAGTTTGATGATCTCTTAGCTAACCAATCGAAGAAATACTATTTAATTTGGATGACTTTCGCGGAAAACAATCATCGTGGGTTTATTGATTGACTTACATCCGGTTTTTTTAAGTTGGTACGTGACAGATATCATGTTTCTGACATGATTTGAATTCGACCTTGGGGACATAAAACTGATGTAATATTTATGCAAATCGCATGTAACCTTGAAATTTTTATGTGTGTCATTGATGTGCTGACGCAATGTTTAAAAACGCCCTTTTCAGCTGAGCCGAAGTTACAGTATACACATGCTCCGGCGTCCGTCTCAAACACATCAGGCAAACATGTCCATGCAATTTATGCCCCCTTAAACCCCACTTTTATTATAATGCAAAACTGGCGTATGCATGGGTACATCAGGAAAACAAGTCCGTGTAAAGTATACCCCCTCAAACCCCACTTTTACATAGTAAAACTAGGGTATGCAGGGGTATACCTATTTTTCTTATTTTTGCTCCAAAACATAGATTGTGGGTACTCATTAGAACCGCCTCGCCGAGGCGGTTCTAACGTGTACCCACAATCTACGTTTTGAGCAAAAATATCAAGATTTTTCTGAAGAAATTTTCATTTTTTACAACTGAAAAAAATCTCTGTGTATTGCATGGGCAAAGTTTCGTAATGTACCTATTTTTCTTATTTTTGCTCCAAAGCATAGATTGCGGGTACTCGTTAGAACCGACTCAGCGAGGCGGTTCTATAGTGTATCCACATTCTATGCTTTGAGCAAAATTAGAAAAATATGAAATTTATTCAGCTGAAAATTTTCAATTTTTAAAGCCTATTGCATGAACACGTTTTCGTAATGATCTTCTTCTCTAAAACCGCTTGGCCAATCAAAGCCAAACTTTATTTGAAGCATCGTTAGGAAGGAGGAATGAAAGTTTGCATAAATGGTCAAGGTCGCATGGCCAAGATGACCCATCATGGCTATAAATAGCAAATTCCTTTAAAAAATATTCTAAGGCCTATGATTTTGAAACTTGCATTGAAGCATCAGTGAATTGAGCTCTACATTTTTTTATGAATTATGACCCTGTGGTGACCTTGACCTTTCACGGCAAGGTCAACTTAGGATGCCTATGCATTTGAATGGGTAAAAGTGGGAAAATGTCATTTAATGGCAGGAAACTTGCTTGAAATGAGCAAATGGACAGAAGATTTATGCTTATGTAAAAAATATCCCACGGTGGTTGTCTGCCAAGTTTATTGGTATATATCCCAGATCTCAGGTGAGCGTTTACAGGACAACTGGTTGGTATAATCCTTGCATTGTTTGTTGTCACCTCCCCATGACCGACTGAAACCCGTTTTAACTTTTTTTAGTTAACGGAACCAATCTGACATTTGCCACGACATCAGAATCAGAATATAGTATATTGGTGAAACGTCAACCTGACAATACCACACCAGGGGGATGGGGCTTGACCGGAGGGGATTAGTCCCGAGCTCTCAGGGTATCAGTTTAGTTTACCCCTCCATTTTGTCCACCAGACCTGTTATCGATTACTTTCAAAGTTAATCACTAACGATTACAATTAATTTCAATCTTACGATTAACGATTACGATTAAAAATATTTTTTCCTGAATTTAATCGATTACAATAACAATTGATTTGCAAATGTAATCGAATAATCAATCGATTAGTTTTGCATTTATACGAGGGACGTTCTTTAATTCTTGTCATTTGCTTGATTACTTTTCCCGTGGACTAACTGCGAGAAAGTTGTTTGTATGTGGTGAAAGCTCAATCTTTTCTGATCAGATTGGTATCAAAATTGTTGCTCTCTGACGCACGAGCCTATAGTAATCGCATTCTAAAACAGAGCATAGTAATGACACTGCGTTATTTTCCAATTAATTTACAATATGTATTTTCGATCACAAGTATAGAAAATGCTATAACATTCGCAACACTAAATATAGGCCCACTTTCATTTTACAAATAAATTTGCTATTCATGTGAGCATCAGAAAACACTTTTGTAGAATGTTTTCACTTTTACTGGATGGAATTATTGGCCCTGTTTTGTGACGTCATAATAATTTGAATGGACGCCATTTCAAATCACTGCACAGGCTACGCAATTCAATATTTTCATAACTTTCAAATCAGATTGTCTAGTGAATATATCAAATTTATTGTTATCTTAATTTTGTCTAAAATGGTCTATATGGATATTCGCTGTAAATTGCTAAACTTGCAATTTAACTTTTACGACAGGTTTAAGGTAAAGCAGGCGCCTAGTTTCTAGGGGAGCTGTTCGTCTCTATCGTAATAGAATTCCAATCAAATTTGTTGATTGAAATTGTCTACCAAAACGCTTCTTAAACATATCAAGTAAAACGATTTTGGGACGTTGTGGTGGTATTAGCACATGATTTTTTTTGTTGTATGGACGCCTCTTTCAAATAAATTTTGTGTTATTTTTCAAAATGTTACAACTCATAAATCAATGTTTTAGAGGATGAACAATCCAAAACTTTTATAAATGAAATTAGCAAAGGTCTGGTACAAATCAGCATTAAAAGTTTTGGATTAGCCATAACTTGAAATGGAATTATGAGGCTCTGAAACCTCCATACCACGCTTCTTTCAACTTAATAATTCATAACAAACAGGTGTAGTGCTATGTTACAGTTCTCGTAAAAATTGCAATTCCTGTTTTAGGAAAATAACTTTTTGCCAATGTGTTAGCAAGGTAATGAAGACTCCGCAAGTATAAAATCGTTCTTCTAATCCTTCTTATTCAAACATTATTCTGCCTTTTGTGACTGGCTGAAGTACATGTATGTAGTGTCATAGAGGTGCACCTCTTCAGAGACTCAGTTTACCATGATTAATTGTATCATCTTAAAATAGTTGGGTGATTTCAATATTGCAAAGAACCACTCTTCAACTAGCAAGTAATTTTCTTCTGGTATAAATGATGGTTTAGGAGAAAATGAGTCAATGACAAGAATTAAAGAACATCCCTCGTAATCTAGCCAGTGTTGAATTAAGCAGTTATGATTTAACTGTATATGGTATTATATTGGCATATAAGAATCATCTAGGTGTATTGGGCACTTTATCTTAAGATTGATTGATCAAAATTACTGCAACACTCTAATCAATTGGCATTTTTTTTTTATCTAATTTGGAGTTGTTACCCAAATTATAAACACACACACACACAGCATCGTGAGATCTAAAATTATGTTTTGACATCACTGAATTTGGTAATATCACTCTCTGTCATGGCCTCTCTACAGATAGGGGGAGATCGATTCCCTTAATCTTTTGTTTATTGTCACCAACTTGTTCCACGGTGTTTTGACAACACAACCCATATGACACCTGTTTATTAGTTAATCTGTAAAGGTGTGACCAGGTAAGAATAGGTTTGAACTTTTGCAATAGGTTTCAAAGCCTATTTAGAATGAGGTCAATTCTATGTTTATAAGCATGGTCACTGAGGTCAAAGAAGAAGTGTTTGAAGATTTTTCTTTTCAGTTCAGAAAAATCATAACATGTTACAGACGTATAGGTTATAACTTGAATGTTATGCGACAGTCTGCATGCTTAGTTTTTAACCCAATCATGGTTGATAACTATGCTGCCTTCTTTAATTGCACGCCGGTGGGTCGGGCGTCAGACTCTATGATGGCCCCGACTTAAAGCTATTCATTTTAGTTGGTTGGGGCCGGAGCTTCTTGTCTGTTGCTTGGCCCACCGGGGTCCAACTGGTGTTTTTCTTTTGCTCCGTAGTAGGTTATTCGGCGCCCAGGGATCTCCATCGTTGGGCAGCTTACTCAATCTGTGAGTCCTTGTTTTTGATTCATCAGGATGTTTGTCATAATTTATTTGTTTGTTCTTGATGATTCATTGACTAGTTAGAGATTCACCACGAGGACCGAAGAACTTATTAAATGTTATGAACCACTGCAGAAGCTGAGGGTGAGGTTAGGATCCTGTAAAACCGGTTTAAGCCCGCCAGTAACTTTGTGTTACTGATCGTTCCAAGGCGATACTTCTGTGGTGGTTCTTTTTGTTTTATGTCTTGGTGTTTAAAATTTTTTTGTGCTGTTGGCGCCTTATGTATGTTTTCAAATAAGTTAAGGTAACTGAGTGGCCACCTATTGGGAAAATAGCTGCTCATTTGGCTTACGATATGTTTCATGGTATAAGTGCCTGATTGTTAGTTTGGTTTTTTTCCCACCTCGGTTTTTGGAGTGGGAATCTCTTTCTGATTGCGCCTTTTCCTGATCTTTGCCTACTTGTACCTCTTTGTAAGAAGGGTCCTGAAATGATTTGAAAAATGTCAGAGAGAATTTCGATAAAAATAAGAGCTGTCGTAGGACAGCGTGCTCGACTGCTTCTGACCTTTGTCAAACATAAGGTCAAACCCGACCAATAACCCAAAGCATTATGCTCATACATCTTTTTGCCTTGATGCAATAAGGCAAAATCACTGAACTATGAAAGTTAACTATAACTACCTAAGATTTAGAGGTCTCACTCATATTGTTCATATACCAACTGAGTGCCAAGACACAATGCAAAATCACTGAACCGAGAAATAAGGTCACACTGACCTATAAGGTCTAGTGATACTTACTCATAATGTGAAAGAAATATGATCATATACCCATTCAGTGTTGAGATATAAAGCAAAATCACTGAACCATGAAATTAGGTCATAGTGACCTATAAGTATGTCTGGGTTAAAGGTCTGGTCATACCCATTCATAATCAGAAAGAAGTATGAAAAAATACCAACTGAGTGTCGAGAAATAAGGTAAAATCACTGAACCATGAAATTAGGTCACAGTGACCCAGGAATACTTTACGGTCAAAGGTCTTGTCATACTCATACATATCGTGCAAGAAGTATGTCCATATAGCAATTGAGTGCCGAGATATAAAGGAAAATCACTGAACTGTGAAATTAGGTCACAGTGACCTAGGACTACTTTAGGGTCAAAGGTCTTGTCATACGCAAACATAGTGTGAAAGAAGTATGTTCATAAACCGCTTGAGTGCTGAGATATAAGGCAAAGTCACTGAACCGTGAAATTAGGTCACAGTGACCTATAAGTATATTGGGGTCAAAGGTCTGGTCATACTCACTCATAATCTGAAAAAAGTATGAAAATATACTAATTGAGTGTCAAGATATAAGGCAAAATCACTGAACCGTGAAATTAGGTCACAGTGACCTAGGACTACTTCAGGGTCAAAGGTCTTGTCATACGCAAACATATTTTGAAAGAAGTTTGTTCATAAACCATTTGAGTACCGAGATATTGTTGACCGGTATGCATGAATAACTTTATTATGTGCCCATGTCATTGAAACCATAATCTGTTCCATATAACTGACGAATTTATTACATCAATAAAGAAAATGCTTTTTTGACATTTAGAGTTAGAAGCCAAAAATAATGACTAAAAATAATGACAAATGTACACAGTCTGATCTGTTACTGTATCAGAATTCCCATTTGATATATCAACAATTCTTGAAAGTCAAATAATTCCTGTTGTGAACATAATATTAGATATAAATTTATTTTGCTTTTTTCTTTTACTCTTTTTTTTTCAGAAAAAGAATTTTCAGCACATCTTGAAATATAATCAGAATTTATTCATAAAATCAATCACGATTACAGAAAAAAGTACAAGTAGGCAAAGATCAGGAAAAGGCGCAATCAGAAAAAGACTCCCACTCCAAAAATCAAGGTGGGAAAAAAAACAAACTAACAATCAGGTACTTATACCATGAAAACATTTCGTAAGCCGAATGAGCAGCTATTTTCCCAATAGGTGGCCACTCAGTTACCTTAACTTAACTAAAAAATATGTAAACATACATAAGGCGCCAACAGCACAAAAATATTTTAAACACCAAGACATAAAACAAAAAGAACCACCACAGAAGTATCGACTTGGAACGATCAGTAACACAAAGTTACTGGCGGGTTTAAATCGATTTTACACGGCCGTAACCTCACCCTCAGCTTCTGCAGTGGTTCATAACATTTAGTTAGTTCTTCGGTCCTCGTGGTGAGTCTCTAACTAGTCAATGAATCATCAAGAACAAACAAATAAATCATAATAAACATCCTGATGGATCAAAAACCAGGGCTCACAGATTCAGTAAGCTGCCCGACGATGGAGATCCCTGGGCGCCAAATAACTTACTAACTCCGGAGCTAAAGAAAAACATCAGTTGGACCCCGGTGGGCCAAGCAACAGACAAGAAGCTCCGGCCCCAACCAACTAAAATGAATAGCTTTAAGTCGGGGCCATCATAGAGTCTGACGCCCGACCCACCGGTGTGCAATTAAAGAAGGCAGCATAGTTATCAACCGTGATTGGGTTAAAAACTAAGCATGCCATAGCATACAGGCATTTTTGAAAAGTATTCGAATAAGATTAATTTCAATCGTAAAATCTACGATTACAGAATAATGTTTGATTGAAAAAAATTTCAATCGAATAAAAGTAATCATGATTAATGATTAAGATTAACCCAGGTCTGTTGTCCACCCTGTCATTGTTGTTACGGACATTGTCAATGACGCTACGGTTTCCTTCAAAAGTGTTAATATACACAAGAACTGTATTGTCTTAAGAGATGATAACCCTCTTGGGTGTGATTTTGAATATGAGAGTTACCTAAGGATGGCATGTATTGGATTAGTGAGCTGTAATCATTTGTCTACACTGCTGATAAATAAAAAGTGTGTAAAAAGACTAAAATTTGATCAAAATTTTCATTTTTATTTAGTTTTAGCAGCCATCTTGGATTCCATATTTTATATTTCACAATGATATAAATCTCATTTTATATGTGTGCAACGTTTACACAATATGATACAAATATGACATAACTGGACTATATTGGGTCAGAAAACACAAGAATTTGCACTACAGGCGTTTAGTACTGTGTGGTTGAAATAGATGGCAGCCATCTTGAACTAATTTTATTGCCAAAGGGTGACAAGGTGATGTCAGTTGTGTTCATTTGTTGCATATTCATCCTCTACACCACTTATAATGTTCAAAAACATGAAAAAGAATGAAAGTTGGTTGAAAATTCAACTTTTTTTAAATTTAGGCGGCCATCTTGGATGCCATTTTTGTTTTACACTCACAAAAGACCATTGAGAGTATGACTCTTTCACTTAAGGATTGAAATTCAGATTTTAGCTTTCACTGGATGATGAAAAACATTAGGCTGTTTTAATGTCTGTGAAGCCCGAAGGGCTTCTCGGAGACATTAAAACAGCTAATGTTTTTCATCATCCAGTGAAAGCTAAAATCTGAATTTCAATACTTATATTTACATTTTATATTATCAATCAAGTATCAGATTTTTAATTGCGCATATCACCGCTCATTTTCATGACATTTGACATTAAATCCGACTTAACGTAGTTTTGGAACAGCCAAAACGTCAATTTTTCGCGCCTAACGTCATGGCGATACGCGACCAACGTCACCACAACAAGAGTAAACAAACAACGTCACTGGATGGGTTTTGACGTCGCCCTACCCATAGGCGTGGCCTCTAGATCACGTGACTTAATGTTTTTCATTGGGAAATGAAGAACATCAAGAAAGATATTTTCATCTAGGGCGATTGCAATAAAAATGTAAATATAAAATGATACATCTGTAACAATTATTGATAAAATATGCTCAGAAAAGTTTGGATTTTGCACTATACAGGTATTGTACTTTGAAGTTTTAACAGATGATAACCCTATTGGACGCCATCTTGAATTATGAGAGTTGCCCAAGGATGACAAAGTGGCATCAAGTGGATTCTTGTTTCTGAAGGTGTTGGCTGTCCTAATCAGTCAAAACATTTTCTATACACCGCAAATCCAGGTCCACCCCCGAATCTGCCAGACTATAATGGATTTTGCTTAATATAAGTAGCCCTTCTGTTTTCGTTAAAAAATCGTTAATCCTTGACCGACATCAATACATAATAAAGCCAATTTGAAGTATGAAAGTTTCCAACGATGCGTGAAGATTTGCATTGATTAGTTGCTATCCATAATTCAATTTATATCCATAACTGTATTTATAGATACTCATTAATCAAGCTGATTTAATGATATGAATAAGTCAAATTATGGATAATTCATAAATCGTATTCTGGATGTCCATAAGTCCAAAATTGAGGCTGATTGTTGGATATCCATAAATTTCCTTAATTCAGCTTGATTAAGTGATATTGAATTATGGATATCCTAAATTGGTGAATAAATAGTAAAACGGGCCCATAGAATCTGACTTTTTAACTCGAAACTCGAAAATTTTAACTCGAAAATTTTAACTCGAAAATTTTGACTCGAAAATTTTAACTCGAAAATTTTAACTCGAAAATTTTGACTCGAAAATTTTAACTCGAAACTCGAAAATTTTAACTCGAAACTCGAAAATTTTAACTCGAAACTAGAAAATTTTGACTCGAAACTCGAAAATTTTAACTCGAAACTAGAAAATTTTGACTCGAAACTCGAAAATTGTAACTCGAAAATTTTAACTCGAAAAATAGAAAAATGGCGATAGATGATCTCTTGCAGAGGAGTTAGATGATCTCTATGCTAACCAATCGAAGAAATACTCTTTAATTCGAATGACATGTACTTTCGGTTGACAATCATCGAAGATTGGGTTTATTGATTGACTAACATCCGGTTTTTTGATGTTGGTACGTGACATATATCATGTTTCTGACATGATTTGAATTCGACCTTGGGGACATAAAACTGATGTAATATTTATGCAAATCACATGTAACCTTGATATTTTTATGTGTGTCATTGATGTGCTGACGCAATGTTAAAAAACGTGCTTTTTACAATCAATTTCTGTGCACCACGACGATTCATATTGCGTCAATCCAAAATATTTTGAACCAAGGTCAGTGAGCGTGTTTTCCGAAAATGATACACTTTTAAAAAGGAAAGGTCATTAGTACAGAGCTGTGTCATGCGAAAAGACGTTGATTTTCCAATAATCGTTTTTGACTGGACAGTTTATCTCATTCAGTCACAATGTTCTATAATAAATCTACCCTATAATTGATCTGTATCTAATTGATTGCCTCTAAGTTTATGATAATGATGTAAATCAAGAAAAAACATTGATAAATTTATTGATATAATTTCCTTTTCTCGGATGTTAAGAACAAACTTCAATTAGAAAGAATTTGTTTGATGTGTATTTTTGACTTCCGCATTAGTACAATTTGATCTCGTGACCTAAAATATTTCATTGACAGGTCTAGTTTTTTCATGTTTGCATCACCGCTTTCGTCGTGCCTTTGTGAAATCGATTGTAGCTCACCTGAGCCGAAGTTACAGTATACCCATGCTCCGGCGTCCGTCCGTCGTCCACAATTTCAAACATCTTCTCTAAAACCGCTTGGCCAATCAAAGCCAAACTTTATTTGAAGCATCGTTAGGAAGGAGGAATGAAAGTTTGTATGAATGGTCAAGGTCGTATGACCAAGATGACCCATCATGGCTATAAATAGCAAATTCCTTTAAAAATCTTCTAAGGCCTATGATTTTGGACCTTGCCTTGAAGCATCAGTGAATGGAGCTCTACATTTTTTTTTTTATAAATTATGACCCTGTGGTGACTTAGGATGCTTACGCATTTGAATGGGTAAAACTGGGAAAATGTCATTTAATGGCAGGAAACTTGCTTGAAGTGAGCAAATGGACAGAAGATTTATGTTTATGTAAAAAAATTACCCCACGGTGGTTGTCTGCCAAGTTTATTGGTATATATCCCAGATCTCAGGTGAGCATTTACAGGACCATTGGTCCTCTGGTTGGTATAATCCTTGCATTGTTTGTTGTCGCCTCCTCGTGACCGACTGAAATCCGTTTTAACTTTTTTTAGTTAACGGAACCAATCTGACATTTGTCACGACATCAGAATTAGAATAGTTTATTGGCGAAACGTCAACCTGACAATACCACACCAGAAGGATGGGGTTTGACCGGAGGGGATTAGTCCCGAGCTCTCACAAGAGAAGTAAATTTAGACACTCATAGTCGGAAAGCAACGGAGCCGCGCAAGAATATTATCAAACATTTGTAACCAAGAGAAACGTTCGAAAATTTTGTGGTCTTTCTTGAATCGACAGACCATCACCTTTCTTTCCACAATTCAAAGTCATGCATGTTGTGATAGCTTTGCAAAGCTAAAAATATTCAAAGTGACTTTACAACATATCATCGCATCTATTTATCATAATAAAACATCGATTCAAGCCCCTAAATGCATCGAAATGTACCATTCAAAAAACTGGAAATGGCTGTCGAAACAAAGCTCATCTTTGATTGTAAATATCTCAGCGTGTGAAATTGCTCCTATTGGCTCACCCAGGTCATTAAAAAGTTCAGGGTATCTGCCTTCAAACGATACCAAGGGTTCTGGGCCAGGCTCTGGGGGATTTTTATGTTCCAGTATTTACGAAAGGACCCCTCTAAAAAATGGAACTCTTTTCAAAATGGCAACGAGAGTCAGGCGAAAAACTCAACAAGCCTCCCGCTTGAGTACAGCTATTTCCCTCCATACAAACAGAAAGGCAATGGATCAAAACACTTTAAAATGATGTGTTACCTTATTTGTTTTACTTTAATCCAAATGTACAACACGTTTGCTGTTTAAAACACCATTAAATCCACACAGTTCCATGTTTTGTTTTTGGTTTCATTTCTTGGAATTGACTGACGTAATCAATAAACGTCACAGGTTTTGCGCCCCAGATATCGATTGTGTATTTATTCGCTTATAAGTTAGCAATTTTACTAAATCCAATTGTATCTGGCGAATGTCCACCCCAAAAATCACTCAAAAGAATCACTATACCCTTCTCAGTTTCATTTAGGTATGCGCTTCACGTGGACGGGCACCTGCTAATTAATTGACAGATTAATGGGCGCGCGGGCGAGGATATGTGGAAGGTGTTGTGAAATATATATGTATGATAATTAAAAAAAATGGATTGAAATACTAAAGGGGCTATTGAAGGGTGTTTAGATTTACACATGGTAGAGGGATAGGCCAATGAATTTGGAGTTTCCGAGAACTTTCAAGGGAGTCTGAACCCCACCCCCATCCCCTTTCAACATCTTGAGCAATCCCCGGGGTGTACTCCCATATTAAAGCAGTACGGGTAGATCTATGTGCCGCAAAAAAGCCCCCCTTTTTGAGATGTATTAGCTCTAAAAGCACCCACTTTTTCTGAATGCACCCATTTTTTCCCACTTCGATCAGCTCTAAAGGTACAACTTTACCGTTCTTTCTTTTCAAATCTGAAAGCACCCATTTTTTTTTTTCAGTTTTATCAGCTCCGTAAGCCCCCCCCCCCCCCCTTTTTTTTTTTTGTTTAACCTAGGGCGACACATATATACCAATTTTATATGTGGGTACCCCCAAACCCGGGCCTCTATGATTGGCAAGAAGGAAATCGACCGGCATTTACACATTCGTCTCCTATGGTTAACAGTAGATAACAGAAAAAAAAGTTGTTGAATGAAGGGTGCTGGGCAAAATGATATTTCTTGTGACTCCATTGCCGTAGAAATGAGCAGATATTTTACCTTCGATTTTTTCCCCAAGCATGAGTCGGGGTGAATGAAAACTTAGAAGGTTGCCTTGGGATATTAAGCAGGGATTTTACCGAAATGTGTGTCCCTGCAGTGCAGAGTTGTAAGTCGTAGGGGTGACCAAGGCTAGTTGATGCATGGGGTAGGTTGATGCAGTTTCAATAAATCGTCAACGAGGTTATCTAAGACATCAGAACTACAAAATAAAGTTGTCCTTTGCTTAATACCATCTTTTCCGGAAGTTTGGTGGGGTTTTAAGAACAATATGAAAATTGTATCAACTTGCCCCGATCTGATGAAATGTCTAGTCAACGCGTCATCAGGAAAACATGTCCGTGTAATATGATTATATTCCTTAACCCCATGTTTATGTAATGAAACTGGGTTATACGGGGTATTCAATTTTTTTTTTTTCTAATCCAAAACATAGATTGTGGGTACTCGGCGAGACGATTTGAACGTGTACACACAACTGATATTTTGTCAAATTTTCAATTTTTACAGCTGAGAAAAATCTCTGTATATTTCATGGGCAAGTTTTCGTTGTGTTACGGCTACGAAGTCATCACAGTAGACCTACCTTCTATCCAAACAATCTCTATTCTTTTGAGCAAACCAAAATGTTAATGCCGGTGCTATCAATACATCATAACACCGTGATTGTCACAATATCGGTATCAAAAGGTAAAAAAAAAAAATAGCCATAAAAAAGAGAAACAATGAAGAGGGGGGGGGGGGTGAAACCGGTAACTTCACCTTCAGCGTCTGCTGTTAGTTAGATTCTAGTTTTTTTTTTTTTTTTTTTTTTTTTTTTTTTTCGATCTCAAGAATGCTACCTGTTATGTTCTCTGTATGCCACCACCATGCTGAAATAACAACCAATAGGCATTACGGTACAAGTCGTCCCGACATGACTGAAAAATTGCTGACTGGGACGTTAAGCCTCCATACAAAAAAAGAGAGAGAAAAAATATGAAAAACAAAAAAGAAAAAAAAACAAGTAACGATTATGATCTTGACCAACAAATTAGCTGTCCAGGGGAAGCAATCAATACGCAGCATGCTAAAATTCGACACGCAGTTTATTATCTTAGCCGGTGAGTACGTGTCTTGCTATAACGTCAAAAATTAACCCAAGACTCAATCTTTCAGTCTGCCTCGCTTCCAAGAAAAAGTAAGAATGGGAGTAAACTGCTTAGTGCTTAGTAGTAAGGGTGCCAGCCATCAGAAAAATGGTAATAGGTGGTCGGAGAGTAGCAAAAATTTCATTCATACCCCCTGGCAGAGGACCCCATTGGAAGCTTGAAAACCAATGTTTGGTCAATTTTAAGTCTTGCAAAAGTGTTGAAATTAACAGAAGTATAACGCAACACATGACATTCTAAAACATGGTATTCGAGGATGGGGGTGTACATACGAAACAGCTCATATCGCAACTAATACTTATCTTAGACCGATGAATTTGCTGTCCTGTTACAGCTTAGATACTGTCCTTTCATTCAGTAGTAGGAAATGACAATAAACTCACTTGCATCATTCATGCATATTCATGAAATATCAAATACATGTATAAGGGATATCAATTATAAACTATTTTCTGACCCATTCTATCCTTCTTGACCATAATTTGACTGATGTTATAGCTCAGTGATACAATTTCACAATTTCTTTAATGCAATAGGGCTACATATGTACGAAAATCATCACAGCTGTATTTTCATGAATATTAATGAAAAAATATGTCCATATGAAAAAGAATGGGTGCCTACATACGAAAATGCTCACATCTGAGCAGACAATTGTTGTGAAGATGACTAAAATTGAAACCACAGGAATGCATGGATATAGAGCTGTCTTTCCGGTTGTCAATAATGCAAATACTTACTAGTACCTTGTATATTTATGATGAATATGTTTAATGGTATATATCAATAAAATCACAAAAATCATTAAAGCCCAAAAATAAACTCATTCCAGGCCCAAGCTATCATCATGACATACTGTTGTTGCACCACTGATGCCATTTGGCAACTTTACAGATATCAAAGTCCTGTTTTAGAATCATCTCATTTGCATATTCATGATTATTATTCATAAAAACCTCAGAAAACTTGAGAAAAAAAGCTAAAAACTTAAAGAGTGAACTTACTAAATCACTTGTATCTGCCCTTTAAATTGACACTGGATGCTGAAAGTGGTATTGAATGAATGCTTAGACTATGAACTGTTGCCTTAAAGTAAAAAAATATGAATCATTTGCTTTTCACTTTCAAGAATATTAATGTTAAGGTAAGAATATTGGTTAAAATCACAGAAAAGTTAAAAAGGTGCACCTTCAAAATGATTTGTATCTTCACTTCTGATAGCATAAGAGTGCAGAAATTGGTAGCAAATGGTTACTTTGAGAATGTACCTTAACTGTGTAATCTGATTTTCTGATCTTATGTCTCATGAATATTAATGAAAACTTCAGAAGTAAAAAATAGGTTTGAAAAATGAAGGGATATACCAATTAAATCACTGATATCTTGGATGACCATTGCCTTTGAATGCTGAAAATAACATCAAAGGATAGCTAGGACAATTTATTATTGCCCTGTGGTCTCTTATACGAATTCTTTGAGATTTGGTTTCATTGATATTAAGTAAAACATTTAAACAAATAGAAAATGTCAGACTGGTAAAGAATGTCCATCCACAAAAGCTTGTATTTTGGTTGCTTACTCATATGCTTTGTGGTATATCTGACAACTTGGCAATATAACATTCTTATAGCAATTAGCTGATGCTATTTTGAGCTCTCAAAGGTCATTGCCAGAGGAGAAATAGGCAATTTTGTTGGGTTATCCAGTTTACATTTCAGCATTGTTTCTCTCATTTCTGGAGTTCTCATTAAATTCATGAAACAAACATTCATATGATTTAATCATAAGATTACATGGTTAAAGAGTATTTGTCCTGGCAATCAGTTTATACCAAGTTCAGCTCCATATAGCTATCAGTAGCCAATATACATAGTGGTTAAGTAGGTATATCCCGTATATCCCACTTAATTCTTCCACAATTAAAGATTTCATTAATACTCATGAAATCCAAAAAGTCAAATGGCTTGCATATTATAGTACATGCTTATTGAAAACTGCCTTAGCAGTTGTTTGGTACCATTTTCAGCACAGTAAGGATTTTGGTGCTTGAGTTCTATGTCATTTTGCAGGTATATTCACTTAATTCTTCTGTGGTGTTTTCTCCATTTTTAATTTTCAAAAAATAATCATGAAGGTTATATTTCTATAAAGCTAGAGGGCAACAGTACATTGCATTAATCATCTGTTTGATACCACTATAAGCAATCTAGGTCTATAAACAGCCCAGGCACAAAACTTTGTTATTTTGTAGGTATATCCTTTATTTTCCAAAGTTTTCTGCGATTTCCTAAGTTTTTATTCGTATTGATTAGGATGCAAATTAAAGGTTTGCTTCTTAAGTATTAAGGAAAAAGTGCTACGCCCATGGATGCCTTTGATGAAGATTAGTTTGGGGTCACTTCAATTGATGTTTTGTTCAAGATGAAGCATCTTCTCTGCTCTACATATATTTCAGCATTAGAAAGGCAGTATTTGAATACCCTTTATTCTATACATAGATTCATAGGCATGATTTTTAGAAATGAATAAGTAATATCTGTTGTTTTATTTACATTAAAGACTTTCAATTACTCATAGGAAACATAAAGTCATCACATTGTTTTGAAATATTACATGTAGACAGCGACCTTCTTTATTCATAATATGTAATGTTACATGTGTTACATTATTCAGTAAGATCTCTGAGCCTAGGTTCTTTGTAACAGTCACAACAGTTGTTCAAAGCTTTGTTACCCAACTATCGAGGAAGCATCAAAATCATAAGATATAACCACTATTCCAAAGAAATACATGTAACATGTTATAGGTAAATAGTAATACATCATTTGGCATATGAGACTGGGGTTAGGCTGCTGAATACTTCATTTTAGACAATGCATATAAGAAAGAAACAATAAATCGTGCGTGTCATTTGAACATGGTAATTGGAAATAAATATCCTGTTTTTTGGCAAAATGCATAGAACACCCGCAAAAGTGAATGACGCCTCGTAAAACTGTGTTTTTCAAAGGATATTTCAATTTACATAACATGTAAACATTACAGTCAGTGGAGGTCAGAAGTTTGTTCAAACAGCTTTAATAAGAGTATGTAACATAGACATGCAGAATGCAGATTTTATGAGTAACTCGAGTAGAATGATAAAGTGCTGTCATTTTTCTGTAGCTCAAACAGTCATATCATATTTTCATTTTTACCAGTAATGTATGTAACGGCCTATTACATGATAATGCCCCGATACTGAGAGTGCAAACTTCTCTTATTCAACCAAGCTTGAGTTTTCTCTAAGATAAATGCTTTTGTATTGTCCAAAGACAGTACTCAACACCTGTTCCAGCAAAAAATGACTAACCAAAGTGATACATATTATGAAGCTATTTCTTTGTTTTGAGCCTTACCTATTGACAAATTAACTTTGTTACATACGTTACATGTCACAAAAAGCTAAAAAAATGGCCAAACACATAAATTTTGTAAAAAAATATTTTGCTAGCTTCGTTTTCGAAGATATTGGCTTTAAGGTTTTTTAAAATGAATTTTCAAGTTGACGGGTCACTATAGAATGACGCAAATACAGGGATTTATTCTGTTTATAATGTTACACTATCGACAATTATTTATACTGTAAGGATCTATAGCCTTCCATTATCTTAAAATAGTCTATTACTTTCTAAAGTTTAATGCAGAATCAAACAATCAGGCAAAGTGAACCAATGAACAAAAGACTATAATTTACAATTCAAAATAAAATTTAAGACATCTCTTAAAAATGGCGTAGTTACGTCCTTAAAGCGTAACGTATGTAACTTTATTTTTGTTTTAAAAACCATATTCAAGTCTCACTAGCAACTATACGTGATTACTAGCAGCTGCCATGAAAACATATTGCATGAACATGAAAATAGGCAATATATTTATGGTTTGGGAATCTGCTGGCTGTACTAGAAGTCACGGATCAAATAAGCTAGGGTACGCCATTTTAACCCACAATAAAAGTACTTTTGCAAGACCGAAAAAAATTAAAACATCGGTTTTCATACTTCCCAAAGACAGTACTAAACAACTATACAAAGGAAATTTTTGCTAAACAGGTGGCCACCTAAAGTGTATTTTTGGTGGCTTTTTCGCGTCTGGCACCCTTACTATAGGCATTTTACAATTCCGGGTGTTATTTTCAATTTGAGGAACACAATGATGAGATTCCATTGTTTATTTCTTCACCAAGGTGTAAAAGTTTTGATATTGACCATATCTACATTAATTGCTGGTTTCCAGCTTACAAATAATCAATATTGGAAAACCAGGTAACCAGTAAAACCCCCTCAGTTAGCCATTGGTCAATATTTGAAGGTGTGTCCAATATTGACCAATGGCTAACTGAGGGGGTTTTACTGGTTACCTGGATTTCCAATATTGATTATTGGAAAACTGGGAACCAGCAAATTAATGTGGATTTGGTGAATTTTCCTTCAAACATAGATTATGGGTGCACGTTAGAACCGCCTCGGCGAGGCGGTTCTAACGAGTACCAGCAATCTATGTTTTGGAGCTTACCCTAGTGTTACTACACAAAAATGGGGTGTAAGGGGGTATTCAATACACGGACATGTTATCCTGATAAAATTCCAGTGTGTGTGTGTGTGGGGGGGTGGGGGCGGGGGCTTACAACGGTTCTTCTGGGGTGGTTAGCGGCTAGTTGTTCAATCTTTCAAAGAGAGCTAATTACCAGGGTGACGATGTTATGTTCTATAACATCAGCCTAATAAATCTGCGAATTAATCACTTATTCACGGGACAATACACAACTTTGCGATATTTATTTCATCTTTGTGCTTCAATTTTGCTTAAGTTTCTACAGAGCATCCCATATCTGTAACAAAACCTTGAGATCTACACACGACTTTTAGCTTACATTTCAGGGGAAACAACAAATGCGTGACCTGGATTACTTATATACACATTGGTTTCCCCTTCCTATAGACGCTTCTTTTAATAGGCGGATGGACGACGAAAGGACACCGGAGCATGGGTACACTATAAGCTCACCTTTGTGAGCTTAACGGCGAGTCTGGAGATGCCCAATAATTAAAACATGTTCTGAGGAAAAAACTATGTCACCCCAATCGACCAAATCTAACTAAACAGTCTAGTTGAAATTAGCACAAACATGGCCTAGTGAACTTTCAGTAATGTTTCTGTTAAAATCCATCCATTGACTGATTCAGAATATATTGTGGCGGAAGTGTTTTTTTTTTTTTTTTTTTTTTTTTTTTTTTTTTTTTTTTTTTTTTCAGTTTTAAGGGACGTTTGCAAAGAAAATTAGGTCGAGGTCACCAAAATCTAAATTCTTTTAGCTATATTCAAACCATGACAGTATATAGGCTGTGAAAGTTTACTGTCTGTTCCAAGACATCCCATCAGAAAGAAGCTATGCGGACACCAACAGGATCAGCACCAGAGATAATATGATCACTCTTCTTTCGGGGTGGAGGGAAGGGGGGACATAATAAGAATATGATACTTCATGTCAAAATTTGGCTTCGACTGGCAAAGAGGTTTAAGATCTTTTAAAATTGTGGATGACTGCCTATCTAATAAGCTCTCAGTCCTATGAGACTTTGGTGAGCTTAACTGAGAAAGGAAATGGTTGATAAGAAATGAAAGAAAACAACAACACATCATTTTATACCAGTTTGAATGTCTGTTGTAATTATGCGCATACATGACATTGGACAATCAACAAAATTTCAACAAAATCTGGCTGCTTAGGCACAATACATAGATGCTTGAAACTGCAAATTTGCGCTGCTAAATAAGAACACCATCAATATGCATAGGCAAAATGAAAGGCACATATCAGCTGTCCAGTAACTGCACAGCTGATCAGCACCTTTGTTATTGTTACGCAGGTAGTACAACCACTTTTCTTCAATCCAAAATTTCAAGCTTCTAGCCTTCTTCTGTGATTGCATAGGCCGTATTGTGTCAGACATGGTTGGCAGCGAAGACAGTCGAAATGTACTAGTACTGAGACAGAAATAGCTCAGACGGGCATACAATGAGATATGGTTGTCTGATGGGTGAGAAAAGTTCAACTGTTACCCCAAAGGGTTAAGTTCAGTTCTCATTTTGCCATGAATCAATCTGCAAACATTGAAGAAATTGTATACTATGAATGGCTTTAGAAATACATAACATTTGAGTTGTCTCCCTTCCAATTAAACATTGAAGTTCCTGGTGCTTTTTTCTTATTATTGAGAATGCAGCTGTTATCTGTTTTTGAGGATTTTAATTTTTGGATTGGAATGTGTTCACATGCACAAAGCATTCCCATTGTTTTTCGTCAACAGAATAATAAGAAAATGACAATTATGTACAAGACAACCAATGCTTATCGAATGAAGACAGCTACATGTATACCTTACAATTAGACACAACATACAATCCTCAACATGTCATATTTAAGAACATAGGTGTGCAAAAAGTGTTAACAACAAATATATTTTATATTATGAAACTTTTGAAAACAATCATTTTGCAGTATACTTGATATGCACCATGAAAACAGTGTGAAAGTTTTATTTTACAATGCACAAGGAAAATAAATTCTGGTATGCTGGGTCACAATCTTCTCCATTGACAACACAAAGTACATTGTTTAGTAATGATATGTCTTGTTCCTGGGTTTATTTGCATCTTTGGTACAACCATGGCAGGTGAGAAGTATATGTCAACCAACAAACTTTAACCCTCCTCTGTCTTCTTGGCCTAAAAATAAACAGGGCCTGAGGTTATAAAACCTTTTTCATGCTCAGCTCAGCTGAGCTTGAAATTTCAAATCCTCATAAATACTGAAATAGCCCAAATATATTGTCATTGAAGGTTTAGAACTCCAAAGCCTGTAATTTATCCTGCTTATAAATGTTAAACTGCCAACAATTGTTGGCATTTTAACATTTATGAGCAGGATAAATTTTAGTCTCAGCTGAGCTGAGCATGAAAAAAGTTTTATAACCTCCGGGCCAGGGAATAACAATTTTTATGCAATTTGTCATGTAGCTCTGTCTCATATATAGCCCTGAATTTAAAATTACCAATGCACACTCTTCGTTAGAATAAAGTATCATTAGGAAAACACTTTCGAGTAATACCCACATTTTTCTTGCAGCAATAAAAATTTTCTTTTCGTCTGTTTCAATTTTCTTTTTATTTTTGCTTCTGATCATATATTGAACAGCCACCATGACATTACAGAGACATACTCCAATGAATATATGCATTAACAGATTCTTGTAAGTACAACAAAATTAATTGAACTTTGCGAAAACAATGCAAACCCTCAAGTATCTTTATGTTTCTCATAATAATGAAATCTGAATTGATATTTGTATGCTTAAACTCAGATCTAATAATCCTGGATATGTAACTACTGTGAATGTATGGTATTTATTAGAAATATGTTGTCTTGGCTAGGTTGTCAAATCTGTAATTGATAAGTTGACAAGCTGATAATTCACTTATATGAGCAAATATCCAAGATTTTTTTTTATTAAGCAATAGCTTTAATATATTAAAATCAAGCAAAGACAACATAAATTGACATTTGCTTTAGTGCCATATCCAGGTTATTTTAGATCTGAGGTATAATACACATGTATATTAAAAGAAAATTGCATGTTGAACATACAAACAATTCAGATACCATCACTGACTTACCTGCATAGGTTTTGTTTGTTAATGTATTGGGCAGTGGTGGCTTCATCTTAGCTTCCTGTCCAAATGGGGTGGTGGTGGCTGTTCATTTGATGTTCAGCATGAACTCTTGTTTCACTAAAATCAGAATAAAAATCATATAGCATCCGACCACAGAATTAAACAGTCATGGTATCACAGTCAACAACTGGAAGTTTGTAATTTAAAAACAAACAAAAATGATAATGACACTTGCAAAAATGGTAATGATAGCAGAAATTCTGGTTATGGGGGGTACAGGGGTGTATAGAACATCAGGTGTTAGGTGGGGTTGGGGTTGAGCAAACATGCTGACGGGAAAATTGCCCATAATCAATATTCTGATCAAAATGTCTATTTATTTCACTGAAAATTTTCATTTTTTTTTTACAGCAGAAAAAAATATTGCATGACCAAGTTATCATAATATTAAAATATGATGACATATGTAATGAGTCATTGTAAGTTGTAGCCCCACCCTACCAGCCTGCTGCCCCCCCCCCCCCCCACACACACACATATATATGGATACTACTGGGTAGAGTGGGGCCCCTGTGGGGATATCCAGATTAAAGTGCAATAACTTTTTGTCCCTGCAGCGGCAGTGCAGGGAAGATGCCAGGTTTTTACAGTATTATCCTTACCCCAATGAGGCAGGGTAAAGATCATGGGTTTGACCTCAAGTGCCTCCTGAGACAATGGGGTTGACTTATTGCAGGGCACCGAAAACTGGAATGTCATAATCCCCGCCCTTCCCCACAGTTTAGGGTGGAGGGGCATGTTCCTATTTGTGTAGAAAATTACGCTTGGCATTTCGCAGAGTAACTTGAGATGATGATCAGAAATTGATCGCCTCAGTATATGAAGATATATTGTGGAGCGGACTGACGCAGGGGTAGAGTGGTTGATTCCAGTCTTGGCGGTCCCAGGCTCAATCCTCAGCTGGGGCACTTTTAGTTGTGGCCTAGAGCAAGTCACATTTTTCACAGCTCCTAAGGTTATGCACCAGTCATTTGTAAACACTGCACCCCCCCCCCCCCCCCCACACACACCTAGGGAAAGGGTGGGGGAAATTAACAGGGCTGAAGTGCCGGGCAATTACTTTTCAAGTGTCCCGGCAGTGCATGCGAAATAACGGGGTTTGACATTAAGATCTTTACCCCAGAGAGATTTTCTACTGCGAAGGGCGGGGCAAAGCGCAAAGTTTTGACCTCCAGTTTGCCCCCTGGGTGGGGCTCAGAGCAGAGACCTGAAACTGAAAAGTCATAATCCCTGCCCTTCCCCGTAGGTGGGGGAGCAGTGGTTACAAATGACTGGTTCATAATGGTCAGAAATTGATTGACTCAGTAAACGGTAAAGAAAAAACAAAACAAAAATGTCTGACTTAGCAGGTTGCACTACTATAAATATTTACTCATTATGCAAGCGCCGCCTCTTTTGGGGAGCCGCCTCTTTTGGGGAGAGCATTCTGTCACACAATGAAACTTTTCTGGCTGCTGATTATTGTTATTGGTAAAAGTGAAATATTTTTGGGAAAGCTATTCAAAGTATTTAATAAAATAAATAAAATTATTTTCTAACACCATTTTCAACCTCTCCAGTGAAAAAAATATATTGCATATGGCCCACTAAAATCTCAGCTCGGAATTTACTGCGGACCAGCATTGTTTACATTGGATGACAGTTTGCTAAAAAAAAATGCCGCATAACCCCATATTTTTTTGACTGCTACTGGCAAGTAATGTTCTTGTCCGCTGAATGTTACAGTTCATAATAGTGACTTTAGCCCAGACAAACTTTGACAGGTTGGTGAAATGACCTGATTTTGCATTAGTAGCAATGGGATTTTTTTTATAGTAGTACTACCTAAACTGAAAGTAGGATGTACCTTCATTTTGCCAGAAGGACTGATTTTTTTCTTCTTACAGCATTCCCTTCCACTCAGTGTTGAAGAAAACATTTGGTTCTGCATGGAAATTCATTTCAAACCCTGACACTTGGCTTAAATTTGCTTTTTCTGTGACTTTGGTGAATTTTCCATGTATTTTGTGGGGGGTGGGGTAACATTTTCTTCTGATACACCTTTACAAGTGCAATGGGACAAAGAAATTGGTTGAATAGTACTCCAACTTGATGAAAGCATAGTAACGCATTAAATTTTATCCGGCCGGACTGTTTGAATAATGAAGAAAATGCCTTTTAACAGCGTCATTTTCCCAGACATCGGGTTCTGAAAGGACAAATTTATACACGGCAGGGGGTTAATTTGCTGAAATAGGCACAAGAAATGTTCCAGCTGCTTCTTTTTAGTTAAAACAATTGATTGTTGTGGTCTTGTGAATAGAAAAAAGCAGATTTTGTCTCTAGATGGTTGAGAATTTTCCATAAAAGGCCTACATTTTCATATTCTAGCTAATTTTGGGGGTATAGATAGGAGAAATTGAATAACTCTAAGTAGAATTGCTACTTGTCATTGGTTATACTCATTTTGTAAGGTAAATAGACTGCAGTTAGCTCCTCAGTACCTCTGGATCCATTCAATACTTGTGTTTTCCTAAAATAGGAGGTCAAATAAACAACTTTTCTTCAAATCGCGACAAAATCAGATTTGGCCGCAGAAAGCCTATGTGGCTCATTTTCGCAAAGATAAAGAAGGTCAAGCTTACTCAGCATCAATGTATGTCTTGAATATTGTTTGATGCAGAGTTAAATTTGTACTTGAAAGAATAGGAGTTTAAAAAGACAAGAAAAAGGGGCTGGTATACTGAAAGTAGGATGTACCTTCATTTTGCCAGAAGGACTGATTTTTTTCTGCTTACATCATTCCCTTCCACTCAATGTTGAAGAAAACATTTGGTTCTGCATGGAAATTCATTTCAAACCCTGACACTTGGCTTAAATTTGCTTTTTCTGTGACTTTGGTGAATTTTCCATGTATTTTGTGGGGGGTGGGGTAACATTTTCTTCTGATACACCTTTACAAGTGCAATGGGACAAAGAAATTGGTTGAATAGTACTCCAACTTGATGAAAGCATAGTAACGCATTAAATTTTATCCGGCCGGACTGTTTGAATAATGAAGAAAATGCCTTTTAACAGCGTCATTTTCCCAGACATCGGGTTCTGAAAGGACAAATTTATACACGGCAGGGGGTTAATTTGCTGAAATAGGCACAAGAAATGTTCCAGCTGCTTCTTTTTAGTTAAAACAATTGATTGTTGTGGTCTTGTGAATAGAAAAAAGCAGATTTTGTCTCTAGATGGTTGAGAATTTTCCATAAAAGGCCTACATTTTCATATTCTAGCTAATTTTGGGGGTATAGATAGGAGAAATTGAATAACTTCAAGTAGAATTGCTACTTGTCATTGGTTATACTCATTTTGTAAGGTAAATAGACTGCAGTTAGCTCCTCAGTACCTCTGGATCCATTCAATACTTGTGTTTTCCTATAATAGGAGGTCAAATAAACGACTTTTCTTCAAATCGCGACAAAATCAGATTTGGCCGCAGAAAGCCTATGTGGCTCATTTTCGCAAAGATAAAGAAGGTCAAGCTTACTCAGCATCAATGTATGTCTTGAATATTGTTTGATGCAGAGTTAAATTTGTACTTGAAAGAATAGGAGTTTAAAAAGACAAGAAAAAGGGGCTGGTATAGGTTGCACTACTATAAATATTTACTCATTATGCAAGCGCCGCCTCTTTTGGGGAGAGCATTCTGTCACACAATGAAACTTTTCTGGCTGCTGATTATTGTTATTGGTAAAAGTGAAATATTTTTGGGAAAGCTATTCAAAGTATTAAATAAAATAAATAAAATTATTTTCTAACACCATTTTCAACCTCTCCAGTGAAAAAAATATATTGCATATGGCCCACTAAAATCTCAGCTCGGAATTTACTGCGGACCAGCATTGTTTACATTGGATGACAGTTTGCTAAAAAAAAATGCCGCATAACCCCATATTTTTTTGACTGCTACTGGCAAGTAATGTTCTTGTCCGCTGAATGTTACAGTTCATAATAGTGACTTTAGCCCAGACAAACTTTGACAGGTTGGTGAAATGACCTGATTTTGCATTAGTAGCAATGGGATTTTTTTTATAGTAGTACTACCTAAACTGAAAGTAGGATGTACCTTCATTTTGCCAGAAGGACTGATTTTTTTCTTCTTACAGCATTCCCTTCCACTCAGTGTTGAAGAAAACATTTGGTTCTGCATGGAAATTCATTTCAAACCCTGACACTTGGCTTAAATTTGCTTTTTCTGTGACTTTGGTGAATTTTCCATGTATTTTGTGGGGGGTGGGGTAACATTTTCTTCTGATACACCTTTACAAGTGCAATGGGACAAAGAAATTGGTTGAATAGTACTCCAACTTGATGAAAGCATAGTAACGCATTAAATTTTATCCGGCCGGACTGTTTGAATAATGAAGAAAATGCCTTTTAACAGCGTCATTTTCCCAGACATCGGGTTCTGAAAGGACAAATTTATACACGGCAGGGGGTTAATTTGCTGAAATAGGCACAAGAAATGTTCCAGCTGCTTCTTTTTAGTTAAAACAATTGATTGTTGTGGTCTTGTGAATAGAAAAAAGCAGATTTTGTCTCTAGATGGTTGAGAATTTTCCATAAAAGGCCTACATTTTCATATTCTAGCTAATTTTGGGGGTATAGATAGGAGAAATTGAATAACTCTAAGTAGAATTGCTACTTGTCATTGGTTATACTCATTTTGTAAGGTAAATAGACTGCAGTTAGCTCCTCAGTACCTCTGGATCCATTCAATACTTGTGTTTTCCTAAAATAGGAGGTCAAATAAACGACTTTTCTTCAAATCGCGACAAAATCAGATTTGGCCGCAGAAAGCCTATGTGGCTCATTTTCGCAAAGATAAAGAAGGTCAAGCTTACTCAGCATCAATGTATGTCTTGAATATTGTTTGATGCAGAGTTAAATTTGTACTTGAAAGAATAGGAGTTTAAAAAGACAAGAAAAAGGGGCTGGTATACTGAAAGTAGGATGTACCTTCATTTTGCCAGAAGGACTGATTTTTTTCTGCTTACATCATTCCCTTCCACTCAATGTTGAAGAAAACATTTGGTTCTGCATGGAAATTCATTTCAAACCCTGACACTTGGCTTAAATTTGCTTTTTCTGTGACTTTGGTGAATTTTCCATGTATTTTGTGGGGGGTGGGGTAACATTTTCTTCTGATACACCTTTACAAGTGCAATGGGACAAAGAAATTGGTTGAATAGTACTCCAACTTGATGAAAGCATAGTAACGCATTAAATTTTATCCGGCCGGACTGTTTGAATAATGAAGAAAATGCCTTTTAACAGCGTCATTTTCCCAGACATCGGGTTCTGAAAGGACAAATTTATACACGGCAGGGGGTTAATTTGCTGAAATAGGCACAAGAAATGTTCCAGCTGCTTCTTTTTAGTTAAAACAATTGATTGTTGTGGTCTTGTGAATAGAAAAAAGCAGATTTTGTCTCTAGATGGTTGAGAATTTTCCATAAAAGGCCTACATTTTCATATTCTAGCTAATTTTGGGGGTATAGATAGGAGAAATTGAATAACTTCAAGTAGAATTGCTACTTGTCATTGGTTATACTCATTTTGTAAGGTAAATAGACTGCAGTTAGCTCCTCAGTACCTCTGGATCCATTCAATACTTGTGTTTTCCTATAATAGGAGGTTAAATAAACGACTTTTCTTCAAATCGCGACAAAATCAGATTTGGCCGCAGAAAGCCTATGTGGCTCATTTTCGCAAAGATAAAGAAGGTCAAGCTTACTCAGCATCAATGTATGTCTTGAATATTGTTTGATGCAGAGTTAAATTTGTACTTGAAAGAATAGGAGTTTAAAAAGACAAGAAAAAGGGGCTGGTATAGGTTGCACTACTATAAATATTTACTCATTATGCAAGCGCCGCCTCTTTTGGGGAGAGCATTCTGTCACACAATGAAACTTTTCTGGCTGCTGATTATTGTTATTGGTAAAAGTGAAATATTTTTGGGAAAGCTATTCAAAGTATTTAATAAAATAAATAAAATTATTTTCTAACACCATTTTCAACCTCTCCAGTGAAAAAAATATATTGCATATGGCCCACTAAAATCTCAGCTCGGAATTTACTGCGGACCAGCATTGTTTACATTGGATGACAGTTTGCTAAAAAAAAATGCCGCATAACCCCATATTTTTTTGACTGCTACTGGCAAGTAATGTTCTTGTCCGCTGAATGTTACAGTTCATAATAGTGACTTTAGCCCAGACAAACTTTGACAGGTTGGTGAAATGACCTGATTTTGCATTAGTAGCAATGGGATTTTTTTTATAGTAGTACTACCTAAACTGAAAGTAGGATGTACCTTCATTTTGCCAGAAGGACTGATTTTTTTCTTCTTACAGCATTCCCTTCCACTCAGTGTTGAAGAAAACATTTGGTTCTGCATGGAAATTCATTTCAAACCCTGACACTTGGCTTAAATTTGCTTTTTCTGTGACTTTGGTGAATTTTCCATGTATTTTGTGGGGGGTGGGGTAACATTTTCTTCTGATACACCTTTACAAGTGCAATGGGACAAAGAAATTGGTTGAATAGTACTCCAACTTGATGAAAGCATAGTAACGCATTAAATTTTATCCGGCCGGACTGTTTGAATAATGAAGAAAATGCCTTTTAACAGCGTCATTTTCCCAGACATCGGGTTCTGAAAGGACAAATTTATACACGGCAGGGGGTTAATTTGCTGAAATAGGCACAAGAAATGTTCCAGCTGCTTCTTTTTAGTTAAAACAATTGATTGTTGTGGTCTTGTGAATAGAAAAAAGCAGATTTTGTCTCTAGATGGTTGAGAATTTTCCATAAAAGGCCTACATTTTCATATTCTAGCTAATTTTGGGGGTATAGATAGGAGAAATTGAATAACTCTAAGTAGAATTGCTACTTGTCATTGGTTATACTCATTTTGTAAGGTAAATAGACTGCAGTTAGCTCCTCAGTACCTCTGGATCCATTCAATACTTGTGTTTTCCTAAAATAGGAGGTCAAATAAACGACTTTTCTTCAAATCGCGACAAAATCAGATTTGGCCGCAGAAAGCCTATGTGGCTCATTTTCGCAAAGATAAAGAAGGTCAAGCTTACTCAGCATCAATGTATGTCTTGAATATTGTTTGATGCAGAGTTAAATTTGTACTTGAAAGAATAGGAGTTTAAAAAGACAAGAAAAAGGGGCTGGTATACTGAAAGTAGGATGTACCTTCATTTTGCCAGAAGGACTGATTTTTTTCTGCTTACATCATTCCCTTCCACTCAATGTTGAAGAAAACATTTGGTTCTGCATGGAAATTCATTTCAAACCCTGACACTTGGCTTAAATTTGCTTTTTCTGTGACTTTGGTGAATTTTCCATGTATTTTGTGGGGGGTGGGGTAACATTTTCTTCTGATACACCTTTACAAGTGCAATGGGACAAAGAAATTGGTTGAATAGTACTCCAACTTGATGAAAGCATAGTAACGCATTAAATTTTATCCGGCCGGACTGTTTGAATAATGAAGAAAATGCCTTTTAACAGCGTCATTTTCCCAGACATCGGGTTCTGAAAGGACAAATTTATACACGGCAGGGGGTTAATTTGCTGAAATAGGCACAAGAAATGTTCCAGCTGCTTCTTTTTAGTTAAAACAATTGATTGTTGTGGTCTTGTGAATAGAAAAAAGCAGATTTTGTCTCTAGATGGTTGAGAATTTTCCATAAAAGGCCTACATTTTCATATTCTAGCTAATTTTGGGGGTATAGATAGGAGAAATTGAATAACTTCAAGTAGAATTGCTACTTGTCATTGGTTATACTCATTTTGTAAGGTAAATAGACTGCAGTTAGCTCCTCAGTACCTCTGGATCCATTCAATACTTGTGTTTTCCTATAATAGGAGGTCAAATAAACGACTTTTCTTCAAATCGCGACAAAATCAGATTTGGCCGCAGAAAGCCTATGTGGCTCATTTTCGCAAAGATAAAGAAGGTCAAGCTTACTCAGCATCAATGTATGTCTTGAATATTGTTTGATGCAGAGTTAAATTTGTACTTGAAAGAATAGGAGTTTAAAAAGACAAGAAAAAGGGGCTGGTATAGGTTGCACTACTATAAATATTTACTCATTATGCAAGCGCCGCCTCTTTTGGGGAGAGCATTCTGTCACACAATGAAACTTTTCTGGCTGCTGATTATTGTTATTGGTAAAAGTGAAATATTTTTGGGAAAGCTATTCAAAGTATTTAATAAAATAAATAAAATTATTTTCTAACACCATTTTCAACCTCTCCAGTGAAAAAAATATATTGCATATGGCCCACTAAAATCTCAGCTCGGAATTTACTGCGGACCAGCATTGTTTACATTGGATGACAGTTTGCTAAAAAAAAATGCCGCATAACCCCATATTTTTTTGACTGCTACTGGCAAGTAATGTTCTTGTCCGCTGAATGTTACAGTTCATAATAGTGACTTTAGCCCAGACAAACTTTGACAGGTTGGTGAAATGACCTGATTTTGCATTAGTAGCAATGGGATTTTTTTATAGTAGTACTACCTAAACTGAAAGTAGGATGTACCTTCATTTTGCCAGAAGGACTGATTTTTTTCTTCTTACAGCATTCCCTTCCACTCAGTGTTGAAGAAAACATTTGGTTCTGCATGGAAATTCATTTCAAACCCTGACACTTGGCTTAAATTTGCTTTTTCTGTGACTTTGGTGAATTTTCCATGTATTTTGTGGGGGGTGGGGTAACATTTTCTTCTGATACACCTTTACAAGTGCAATGGGACAAAGAAATTGGTTGAATAGTACTCCAACTTGATGAAAGCATAGTAACGCATTAAATTTTATCCGGCCGGACTGTTTGAATAATGAAGAAAATGCCTTTTAACAGCGTCATTTTCCCAGACATCGGGTTCTGAAAGGACAAATTTATACATGGCAGGGGGTTAATTTGCTGAAATAGGCACAAGAAATGTTCCAGCTGCTTCTTTTTAGTTAAAACAATTGATTGTTGTGGTCTTGTGAATAGAAAAAAGCAGATTTTGTCTCTAGATGGTTGAGAATTTTCCATAAAAGGCCTACATTTTCATATTCTAGCTAATTTTGGGGGTATAGATAGGAGAAATTGAATAACTCTAAGTAGAATTGCTACTTGTCATTGGTTATACTCATTTTGTAAGGTAAATAGACTGCAGTTAGCTCCTCAGTACCTCTGGATCCATTCAATACTTGTGTTTTCCTAAAATAGGAGGTCAAATAAACGACTTTTCTTCAAATCGCGACAAAATCAGATTTGGCCGCAGAAAGCCTATGTGGCTCATTTTCGCAAAGATAAAGAAGGTCAAGCTTACTCAGCATCAATGTATGTCTTGAATATTGTTTGATGCAGAGTTAAATTTGTACTTGAAAGAATAGGAGTTTAAAAAGACAAGAAAAAGGGGCTGGTATACTGAAAGTAGGATGTACCTTCATTTTGCCAGAAGGACTGATTTTTTTCTGCTTACATCATTCCCTTCCACTCAATGTTGAAGAAAACATTTGGTTCTGCATGGAAATTCATTTCAAACCCTGACACTTGGCTTAAATTTGCTTTTTCTGTGACTTTGGTGAATTTTCCATGTATTTTGTGGGGGGTGGGGTAACATTTTCTTCTGATACACCTTTACAAGTGCAATGGGACAAAGAAATTGGTTGAATAGTACTCCAACTTGATGAAAGCATAGTAACGCATTAAATTTTATCCGGCCGGACTGTTTGAATAATGAAGAAAATGCCTTTTAACAGCGTCATTTTCCCAGACATCGGGTTCTGAAAGGACAAATTTATACACGGCAGGGGGTTAATTTGCTGAAATAGGCACAAGAAATGTTCCAGCTGCTTCTTTTTAGTTAAAACAATTGATTGTTGTGGTCTTGTGAATAGAAAAAAGCAGATTTTGTCTCTAGATGGTTGAGAATTTTCCATAAAAGGCCTACATTTTCATATTCTAGCTAATTTTGGGGGTATAGATAGGAGAAATTGAATAACTTCAAGTAGAATTGCTACTTGTCATTGGTTATACTCATTTTGTAAGGTAAATAGACTGCAGTTAGCTCCTCAGTACCTCTGGATCCATTCAATACTTGTGTTTTCCTATAATAGGAGGTCAAATAAACGACTTTTCTTCAAATCGCGACAAAATCAGATTTGGCCGCAGAAAGCCTATGTGGCTCATTTTCGCAAAGATAAAGAAGGTCAAGCTTACTCAGCATCAATGTATGTCTTGAATATTGTTTGATGCAGAGTTAAATTTGTACTTGAAAGAATAGGAGTTTAAAAAGACAAGAAAAAGGGGCTGGTATAGGTTGCACTACTATAAATATTTACTCATTATGCAAGCGCCGCCTCTTTTGGGGAGAGCATTCTGTCACACAATGAAACTTTTCTGGCTGCTGATTATTGTTATTGGTAAAAGTGAAATATTTTTGGGAAAGCTATTCAAAGTATTAAATAAAATAAATAAAATTATTTTCTAACACCATTTTCAACCTCTCCAGTGAAAAAAATATATTGCATATGGCCCACTAAAATCTCAGCTCGGAATTTACTGCGGACCAGCATTGTTTACATTGGATGACAGTTTGCTAAAAAAAAATGCCGCATAACCCCATATTTTTTTGACTGCTACTGGCAAGTAATGTTCTTGTCCGCTGAATGTTACAGTTCATAATAGTGACTTTAGCCCAGACAAACTTTGACAGGTTGGTGAAATGACCTGATTTTGCATTAGTAGCAATGGGATTTTTTTTATAGTAGTACTACCTAAACTGAAAGTAGGATGTACCTTCATTTTGCCAGAAGGACTGATTTTTTTCTTCTTACAGCATTCCCTTCCACTCAGTGTTGAAGAAAACATTTGGTTCTGCATGGAAATTCATTTCAAACCCTGACACTTGGCTTAAATTTGCTTTTTCTGTGACTTTGGTGAATTTTCCATGTATTTTGTGGGGGGTGGGGTAACATTTTCTTCTGATACACCTTTACAAGTGCAATGGGACAAAGAAATTGGTTGAATAGTACTCCAACTTGATGAAAGCATAGTAACGCATTAAATTTTATCCGGCCGGACTGTTTGAATAATGAAGAAAATGCCTTTTAACAGCGTCATTTTCCCAGACATCGGGTTCTGAAAGGACAAATTTATACATGGCAGGGGGTTAATTTGCTGAAATAGGCACAAGAAATGTTCCAGCTGCTTCTTTTTAGTTAAAACAATTGATTGTTGTGGTCTTGTGAATAGAAAAAAGCAGATTTTGTCTCTAGATGGTTGAGAATTTTCCATAAAAGGCCTACATTTTCATATTCTAGCTAATTTTGGGGGTATAGATAGGAGAAATTGAATAACTCTAAGTAGAATTGCTACTTGTCATTGGTTATACTCATTTTGTAAGGTAAATAGACTGCAGTTAGCTCCTCAGTACCTCTGGATCCATTCAATACTTGTGTTTTCCTAAAATAGGAGGTCAAATAAACGACTTTTCTTCAAATCGCGACAAAATCAGATTTGGCCGCAGAAAGCCTATGTGGCTCATTTTCGCAAAGATAAAGAAGGTCAAGCTTACTCAGCATCAATGTATGTCTTGAATATTGTTTGATGCAGAGTTAAATTTGTACTTGAAAGAATAGGAGTTTAAAAAGACAAGAAAAAGGGGCTGGTATACTGAAAGTAGGATGTACCTTCATTTTGCCAGAAGGACTGATTTTTTTCTGCTTACATCATTCCCTTCCACTCAATGTTGAAGAAAACATTTGGTTCTGCATGGAAATTCATTTCAAACCCTGACACTTGGCTTAAATTTGCTTTTTCTGTGACTTTGGTGAATTTTCCATGTATTTTGTGGGGGGTGGGGTAACATTTTCTTCTGATACACCTTTACAAGTGCAATGGGACAAAGAAATTGGTTGAATAGTACTCCAACTTGATGAAAGCATAGTAACGCATTAAATTTTATCCGGCCGGACTGTTTGAATAATGAAGAAAATGCCTTTTAACAGCGTCATTTTCCCAGACATCGGGTTCTGAAAGGACAAATTTATACACGGCAGGGGGTTAATTTGCTGAAATAGGCACAAGAAATGTTCCAGCTGCTTCTTTTTAGTTAAAACAATTGATTGTTGTGGTCTTGTGAATAGAAAAAAGCAGATTTTGTCTCTAGATGGTTGAGAATTTTCCATAAAAGGCCTACATTTTCATATTCTAGCTAATTTTGGGGGTATAGATAGGAGAAATTGAATAACTTCAAGTAGAATTGCTACTTGTCATTGGTTATACTCATTTTGTAAGGTAAATAGACTGCAGTTAGCTCCTCAGTACCTCTGGATCCATTCAATACTTGTGTTTTCCTATAATAGGAGGTCAAATAAACGACTTTTCTTCAAATCGCGACAAAATCAGATTTGGCCGCAGAAAGCCTATGTGGCTCATTTTCGCAAAGATAAAGAAGGTCAAGCTTACTCAGCATCAATGTATGTCTTGAATATTGTTTGATGCAGAGTTAAATTTGTACTTGAAAGAATAGGAGTTTAAAAAGACAAGAAAAAGGGGCTGGTATAGGTTGCACTACTATAAATATTTACTCATTATGCAAGCGCCGCCTCTTTTGGGGAGAGCATTCTGTCACACAATGAAACTTTTCTGGCTGCTGATTATTGTTATTGGTAAAAGTGAAATATTTTTGGGAAAGCTATTCAAAGTATTAAATAAAATAAATAAAATTATTTTCTAACACCATTTTCAACCTCTCCAGTGAAAAAAATATATTGCATATGGCCCACTAAAATCTCAGCTCGGAATTTACTGCGGACCAGCATTGTTTACATTGGATGACAGTTTGCTAAAAAAAAATGCCGCATAACCCCATATTTTTTTGACTGCTACTGGCAAGTAATGTTCTTGTCCGCTGAATGTTACAGTTCATAATAGTGACTTTAGCCCAGACAAACTTTGACAGGTTGGTGAAATGACCTGATTTTGCATTAGTAGCAATGGGATTTTTTTTATAGTAGTACTACCTAAACTGAAAGTAGGATGTACCTTCATTTTGCCAGAAGGACTGATTTTTTTCTTCTTACAGCATTCCCTTCCACTCAGTGTTGAAGAAAACATTTGGTTCTGCATGGAAATTCATTTCAAACCCTGACACTTGGCTTAAATTTGCTTTTTCTGTGACTTTGGTGAATTTTCCATGTATTTTGTGGGGGGTGGGGTAACATTTTCTTCTGATACACCTTTACAAGTGCAATGGGACAAAGAAATTGGTTGAATAGTACTCCAACTTGATGAAAGCATAGTAACGCATTAATTTTTATCCGGCCGGACTGTTTGAATAATGAAGAAAATGCCTTTTAACAGCGTCATTTTCCCAGACATCGGGTTCTGAAAGGACAAATTTATACACGGCAGGGGGTTAATTTGCTGAAATAGGCACAAGAAATGTTCCAGCTGCTTCTTTTTAGTTAAAACAATTGATTGTTGTGGTCTTGTGAATAGAAAAAAGCAGATTTTGTCTCTAGATGGTTGAGAATTTTCCATAAAAGGCCTACATTTTCATATTCTAGCTAATTTTGGGGGTATAGATAGGAGAAATTGAATAACTCTAAGTAGAATTGCTACTTGTCATTGGTTATACTCATTTTGTAAGGTAAATAGACTGCAGTTAGCTCCTCAGTACCTCTGGATCCATTCAATACTTGTGTTTTCCTAAAATAGGAGGTCAAATAAACGACTTTTCTTCAAATCGCGACAAAATCAGATTTGGCCGCAGAAAGCCTATGTGGCTCATTTTCGCAAAGATAAAGAAGGTCAAGCTTACTCAGCATCAATGTATGTCTTGAATATTGTTTGATGCAGAGTTAAATTTGTACTTGAAAGAATAGGAGTTTAAAAAGACAAGAAAAAGGGGCTGGTATACTGAAAGTAGGATGTACCTTCATTTTGCCAGAAGGACTGATTTTTTTCTGCTTACATCATTCCCTTCCACTCAATGTTGAAGAAAACATTTGGTTCTGCATGGAAATTCATTTCAAACCCTGACACTTGGCTTAAATTTGCTTTTTCTGTGACTTTGGTGAATTTTCCATGTATTTTGTGGGGGGTGGGGTAACATTTTCTTCTGATACACCTTTACAAGTGCAATGGGACAAAGAAATTGGTTGAATAGTACTCCAACTTGATGAAAGCATAGTAACGCATTAAATTTTATCCGGCCGGACTGTTTGAATAATGAAGAAAATGCCTTTTAACAGCGTCATTTTCCCAGACATCGGGTTCTGAAAGGACAAATTTATACACGGCAGGGGGTTAATTTGCTGAAATAGGCACAAGAAATGTTCCAGCTGCTTCTTTTTAGTTAAAACAATTGATTGTTGTGGTCTTGTGAATAGAAAAAAGCAGATTTTGTCTCTAGATGGTTGAGAATTTTCCATAAAAGGCCTACATTTTCATATTCTAGCTAATTTTGGGGGTATAGATAGGAGAAATTGAATAACTTCAAGTAGAATTGCTACTTGTCATTGGTTATACTCATTTTGTAAGGTAAATAGACTGCAGTTAGCTCCTCAGTACCTCTGGATCCATTCAATACTTGTGTTTTCCTATAATAGGAGGTCAAATAAACGACTTTTCTTCAAATCGCGACAAAATCAGATTTGGCCGCAGAAAGCCTATGTGGCTCATTTTCGCAAAGATAAAGAAGGTCAAGCTTACTCAGCATCAATGTATGTCTTGAATATTGTTTGATGCAGAGTTAAATTTGTACTTGAAAGAATAGGAGTTTAAAAAGACAAGAAAAAGGGGCTGGTATAGGTTGCACTACTATAAATATTTACTCATTATGCAAGCGCCGCCTCTTTTGGGGAGAGCATTCTGTCACACAATGAAACTTTTCTGGCTGCTGATTATTGTTATTGGTAAAAGTGAAATATTTTTGGGAAAGCTATTCAAAGTATTTAATAAAATAAATAAAATTATTTTCTAACACCATTTTCAACCTCTCCAGTGAAAAAAATATATTGCATATGGCCCACTAAAATCTCAGCTCGGAATTTACTGCGGACCAGCATTGTTTACATTGGATGACAGTTTGCTAAAAAAAAATGCCGCATAACCCCATATTTTTTTGACTGCTACTGGCAAGTAATGTTCTTGTCCGCTGAATGTTACAGTTCATAATAGTGACTTTAGCCCAGACAAACTTTGACAGGTTGGTGAAATGACCTGATTTTGCATTAGTAGCAATGGGATTTTTTTTATAGTAGTACTACCTAAACTGAAAGTAGGATGTACCTTCATTTTGCCAGAAGGACTGATTTTTTTCTTCTTACAGCATTCCCTTCCACTCAGTGTTGAAGAAAACATTTGGTTCTGCATGGAAATTCATTTCAAACCCTGACACTTGGCTTAAATTTGCTTTTTCTGTGACTTTGGTGAATTTTCCATGTATTTTGTGGGGGGTGGGGTAACATTTTCTTCTGATACACCTTTACAAGTGCAATGGGACAAAGAAATTGGTTGAATAGTACTCCAACTTGATGAAAGCATAGTAACGCATTAAATTTTATCCGGCCGGACTGTTTGAATAATGAAGAAAATGCCTTTTAACAGCGTCATTTTCCCAGACATCGGGTTCTGAAAGGACAAATTTATACACGGCAGGGGGTTAATTTGCTGAAATAGGCACAAGAAATGTTCCAGCTGCTTCTTTTTAGTTAAAACAATTGATTGTTGTGGTCTTGTGAATAGAAAAAAGCAGATTTTGTCTCTAGATGGTTGAGAATTTTCCATAAAAGGCCTACATTTTCATATTCTAGCTAATTTTGGGGGTATAGATAGGAGAAATTGAATAACTCTAAGTAGAATTGCTACTTGTCATTGGTTATACTCATTTTGTAAGGTAAATAGACTGCAGTTAGCTCCTCAGTACCTCTGGATCCATTCAATACTTGTGTTTTCCTAAAATAGGAGGTCAAATAAACGACTTTTCTTCAAATCGCGACAAAATCAGATTTGGCCGCAGAAAGCCTATGTGGCTCATTTTCGCAAAGATAAAGAAGGTCAAGCTTACTCAGCATCAATGTATGTCTTGAATATTGTTTGATGCAGAGTTAAATTTGTACTTGAAAGAATAGGAGTTTAAAAAGACAAGAAAAAGGGGCTGGTATACTGAAAGTAGGATGTACCTTCATTTTGCCAGAAGGACTGATTTTTTTCTGCTTACATCATTCCCTTCCACTCAATGTTGAAGAAAACATTTGGTTCTGCATGGAAATTCATTTCAAACCCTGACACTTGGCTTAAATTTGCTTTTTCTGTGACTTTGGTGAATTTTCCATGTATTTTGTGGGGGGTGGGGTAACATTTTCTTCTGATACACCTTTACAAGTGCAATGGGACAAAGAAATTGGTTGAATAGTACTCCAACTTGATGAAAGCATAGTAACGCATTAAATTTTATCCGGCCGGACTGTTTGAATAATGAAGAAAATGCCTTTTAACAGCGTCATTTTCCCAGACATCGGGTTCTGAAAGGACAAATTTATACACGGCAGGGGGTTAATTTGCTGAAATAGGCACAAGAAATGTTCCAGCTGCTTCTTTTTAGTTAAAACAATTGATTGTTGTGGTCTTGTGAATAGAAAAAAGCAGATTTTGTCTCTAGATGGTTGAGAATTTTCCATAAAAGGCCTACATTTTCATATTCTAGCTAATTTTGGGGGTATAGATAGGAGAAATTGAATAACTTCAAGTAGAATTGCTACTTGTCATTGGTTATACTCATTTTGTAAGGTAAATAGACTGCAGTTAGCTCCTCAGTACCTCTGGATCCATTCAATACTTGTGTTTTCCTAAAATAGGAGGTCAAATAAACGACTTTTCTTCAAATCGCGACAAAATCAGATTTGGCCGCAGAAAGCCTATGTGGCTCATTTTCGCAAAGATAAAGAAGGTCAAGCTTACTCAGCATCAATGTATGTCTTGAATATTGTTTGATGCAGAGTTAAATTTGTACTTGAAAGAATAGGAGTTTAAAAAGACAAGAAAAAGGGGCTGGTATAGGTTGCACTACTATAAATATTTACTCATTATGCAAGCGCCGCCTCTTTTGGGGAGAGCATTCTGTCACACAATGAAACTTTTCTGGCTGCTGATTATTGTTATTGGTAAAAGTGAAATATTTTTGGGAAAGCTATTCAAAGTATTTAATAAAATAAATAAAATTATTTTCTAACACCATTTTCAACCTCTCCAGTGAAAAAAATATATTGCATATGGCCCACTAAAATCTCAGCTCGGAATTTACTGCGGACCAGCATTGTTTACATTGGATGACAGTTTGCTAAAAAAAAATGCCGCATAACCCCATATTTTTTTGACTGCTACTGGCAAGTAATGTTCTTGTCCGCTGAATGTTACAGTTCATAATAGTGACTTTAGCCCAGACAAACTTTGACAGGTTGGTGAAATGACCTGATTTTGCATTAGTAGCAATGGGATTTTTTTTATAGTAGTACTACCTAAACTGAAAGTAGGATGTACCTTCATTTTGCCAGAAGGACTGATTTTTTTCTTCTTACAGCATTCCCTTCCACTCAGTGTTGAAGAAAACATTTGGTTCTGCATGGAAATTCATTTCAAACCCTGACACTTGGCTTAAATTTGCTTTTTCTGTGACTTTGGTGAATTTTCCATGTATTTTGTGGGGGGTGGGGTAACATTTTCTTCTGATACACCTTTACAAGTGCAATGGGACAAAGAAATTGGTTGAATAGTACTCCAACTTGATGAAAGCATAGTAACGCATTAAATTTTATCCGGCCGGACTGTTTGAATAATGAAGAAAATGCCTTTTAACAGCGTCATTTTCCCAGACATCGGGTTCTGAAAGGACAAATTTATACATGGCAGGGGGTTAATTTGCTGAAATAGGCACAAGAAATGTTCCAGCTGCTTCTTTTTAGTTAAAACAATTGATTGTTGTGGTCTTGTGAATAGAAAAAAGCAGATTTTGTCTCTAGATGGTTGAGAATTTTCCATAAAAGGCCTACATTTTCATATTCTAGCTAATTTTGGGGGTATAGATAGGAGAAATTGAATAACTCTAAGTAGAATTGCTACTTGTCATTGGTTATACTCATTTTGTAAGGTAAATAGACTGCAGTTAGCTCCTCAGTACCTCTGGATCCATTCAATACTTGTGTTTTCCTAAAATAGGAGGTCAAATAAACGACTTTTCTTCAAATCGCGACAAAATCAGATTTGGCCGCAGAAAGCCTATGTGGCTCATTTTCGCAAAGATAAAGAAGGTCAAGCTTACTCAGCATCAATGTATGTCTTGAATATTGTTTGATGCAGAGTTAAATTTGTACTTGAAAGAATAGGAGTTTAAAAAGACAAGAAAAAGGGGCTGGTATACTGAAAGTAGGATGTACCTTCATTTTGCCAGAAGGACTGATTTTTTTCTGCTTACATCATTCCCTTCCACTCAATGTTGAAGAAAACATTTGGTTCTGCATGGAAATTCATTTCAAACCCTGACACTTGGCTTAAATTTGCTTTTTCTGTGACTTTGGTGAATTTTCCATGTATTTTGTGGGGGGTGGGGTAACATTTTCTTCTGATACACCTTTACAAGTGCAATGGGACAAAGAAATTGGTTGAATAGTACTCCAACTTGATGAAAGCATAGTAACGCATTAAATTTTATCCGGCCGGACTGTTTGAATAATGAAGAAAATGCCTTTTAACAGCGTCATTTTCCCAGACATCGGGTTCTGAAAGGACAAATTTATACACGGCAGGGGGTTAATTTGCTGAAATAGGCACAAGAAATGTTCCAGCTGCTTCTTTTTAGTTAAAACAATTGATTGTTGTGGTCTTGTGAATAGAAAAAAGCAGATTTTGTCTCTAGATGGTTGAGAATTTTCCATAAAAGGCCTACATTTTCATATTCTAGCTAATTTTGGGGGTATAGATAGGAGAAATTGAATAACTTCAAGTAGAATTGCTACTTGTCATTGGTTATACTCATTTTGTAAGGTAAATAGACTGCAGTTAGCTCCTCAGTACCTCTGGATCCATTCAATACTTGTGTTTTCCTATAATAGGAGGTCAAATAAACGACTTTTCTTCAAATCGCGACAAAATCAGATTTGGCCGCAGAAAGCCTATGTGGCTCATTTTCGCAAAGATAAAGAAGGTCAAGCTTACTCAGCATCAATGTATGTCTTGAATATTGTTTGATGCAGAGTTAAATTTGTACTTGAAAGAATAGGAGTTTAAAAAGACAAGAAAAAGGGGCTGGTATAGGTTGCACTACTATAAATATTTACTCATTATGCAAGCGCCGCCTCTTTTGGGGAGAGCATTCTGTCACACAATGAAACTTTTCTGGCTGCTGATTATTGTTATTGGTAAAAGTGAAATATTTTTGGGAAAGCTATTCAAAGTATTTAATAAAATAAATAAAATTATTTTCTAACACCATTTTCAACCTCTCCAGTGAGAAAAATATATTGCATATGGCCCACTAAAATCTCAGCTCGGAATTTACTGCGGACCAGCATTGTTTACATTGGATGACAGTTTGCTAAAAAAAATGCCGCATAACCCCATATTTTTTTGACTGCTACTGGTAAGTAATGTTCTTGTCCGCTGAATGCTACAGTTCATAATAGTGACTTTAGCCCAGACAAACTTTGACAGGTTGGTGAAATGACCTGATTTTGCATTAGTAGCAATGGGATTTTTTTTATAGTAGTACTACCAGCAATGCTGCGCGTCAGTGTTGACCGATGTCATTTCTTTCCAACAAAGATTTTGAGAAATATTTTGGAAAGTGCAGAGCAGTAGTCGAATTAAACTGCTGTAAAACAACACTGAATGGCTTTATCGTGTTTATTCCATTTCTTACCACTTTTGTGGATTCTTTCTTCCCCAGGTGTTGTCAAACTTGTTATCGATTTTGTTTTTTTTACACATTCCGGAAGCTCAACTTTGATGACGATTTCCTCAATAAATTGGACTTCTCCCGCGTAGCTACTCAGCTATAAGACGGACTAGAGTTTACACTTCGAGTTTTTGATAAATGTTCCGTTATTCCTTCTGGGGGATTTTTATGTTCCATTATTTTCAAAGACATGTCTCTCAAGATAATAATTTTCGAGAACTCAGGTGCTTCTTTTCCCATTGCATTTAGATAGCGTTCCTTGATCTGTTAAAGTTAAAAATGTTAAAAATAGATGTAAATAGGATAGAAAAAAGTAAACAAATATCAAGACAGAACTGACACTTCAAGTTACTCGCAAAATAAAGCCCATAAATTAGGGAGATTTTCGCGCCATTTTCATGACGCCATTTTGAAGGGATTATATTGTGACGCGCTCGGTGACGTTTTGTAAATACTTTCACAACTTTTGACGTCGTTGCCGTCCGACTATCAATCATCCGAAATTTCAGCAGAGGAGATCAGAGAATCAGGGAGTTCATTCCAATCTTTAATACATTACGTAAACTTGCCCATGCAATATGATATTTTTCAGCAGCAAAAATTGAAAGTTTCATTGGAAAACTTGATATTTTTAGTATTTTTGCTCAAAACATTGATTGTAGGTACACGTTAAAACAGCCTCGCCGAGGCGGTTCTAACGAGTACCCACAATCTATGTTTTGGATCAAAAACTTAAGAAAAATAGGTATACCCCTGCATACCCCAGTTTTGCTATATAAAAGTGGGGTGTAAGGGGTATATATTGTATGGACATGTTTTCCCGATGAGTCTGGAGGAAAAAGCTATGCAAATAGGCATTTGTACTTGCTGAGGGTATATGAAATGCCAAGGAGTGCTGATTCCTACACAGCCTGTTTTTTGGGGATAAGGTCATCCGTGGGTACGGACTTAGAAATTTTGTGTTTAAGTTTTTGGTTAAAGTTTTTATAAGTCTATATATCTCTTGGTCCTGTTGATAGATAAAGTAGATACTTTGCATGTTGGTAGAATTGGTCCGAAGTTTTATGCAGTACCGTCATGACTAACCCTGGGTGACCTTGAGGTCAAGGTCATGGACTTAGAAATTTTGTGTTAAAGTTTTTGTTTTTTTATTCCGATAGTACGAGGGCCCAATAGTCACAGGGCCCGTTAATCCGAGGGCCCGATAGTCCGAGGGTTGTGAAGCCAAATGATTTTCAATTAAATGTATCCCACCCTTTTCATTTTCTGTCTTACAGCTGCAATTTGGTATGTTTTACAACACGTGACCTGGCGTGGCTTCATATAAAGTATTTGATATACGTTGCAAATTTATAATCGTTTGCCTCAGATTTAAGTAACCCCAATCGCAGCAGACTTGTAAATGACCAAAATGACCTAAAATAAAAAAACAACACCATGGTATGTCCCACAAACTTGCATACATACTACCCATCTTGAAAAATCATTGTTTATGTTTAAACACGGTACACCGATAGCCAGGACCAGAAGAGCCGTAATATATAAGGCAAAAATGTATACATATATATCTGGCTCTTTGTTGTATTCCTTTAGGGAAACGCCCAAAAATAAACAGAAGTCAATTGCAGTCCTGTATTCAAAATCTTGGAACACAGTAAATCAGAAATGTCTAAATTGGCAGTTGTCTGTTTCTATTTGATACGATCAAAAATGACTACTTGGAGACTCAGCATCACAGAAACATTGTAACCAATTAATCACTCATATACGGACACTTAATATGAAACAAATTTGGAGAATAACAACAATTAAAACTTTCAACAGTTACTAAACCTGCAAGAGCTGTCAAAACTAGCTGCCAACACTTAATTTCTTTCACGATAATATCTGATTCCACCATGTAAAAGCTGTTTTCGTGCACAAAAACAAAAATAAGCTGACTTTTGATAAAAAATAATTTGAGAATATGATCAAGAACTTCGTCACTGTATGGGAGACATCCTGCATGTCTGGGGTCAGATCGAGGCTGCAATAAAACCAGATCTTACTTTCTTCTTAGGGCCTCAGTTTCCGTATCAGAAGGTTTATGTTTAATATTCTAAAGAATTCTGTTATTTATGAAAATGGACCTATATAATGGTGACCATTTGACTATTTCAATTTAACAATTAGTCAAGTCAAAGAAGATGTGGCTAAATTCTTACTAAAAAGAAACAATATTAATAATAATAATAGCAGCTCTGTCATACATTCACGTATCAGCGGCTCAGCTCTGTCATACATTCATGTATCAGCGGCGCATCGCTCGCGTATCTGTGAGAATTTCGAAAAGCCGAGGTCTGAAGCGTATTTTGTTCGAAGTATATACCACGTACGTGTGACGTTCCTGCTACTTGCTTTGTTAACTCTAAACTCGCTTTTTAACACGAAACTCATTTTTTTATATATTAACTAGAAACTCTCTCTTTTAACTCGAAACTCACTTTTTTAACTCGAAACTCACTTTTCTAACTCGAAACTCATTTTTCTAACTCGAAACTCACTTTTCTAACTCGAAACTCGCTATTTTAACTCGAAACTCACTTATTTAACTCGAAACTCGATTTTTTAACTCGAAACTCACTTTTCTAACTCGAAACTCACTTTTTTTAACTCGAAACTCACTTTTTTAACTCGAAACTCACTTTTCTAACTCGAAACTCACTTTTTTAACTCGAAACTCGCTTTTCTAACTCGAAACTCACTTTTTTAACTCGAAACTCGCTTTTTTAACTCGAAACTCGCTTTTTTAACTCGAAACTCACTTTTTTAACTCGAAACTCACTTTTCTTACCAGAAACTCGCTTTTCTTACTCGAAACTCACTCCCTACCAATAGTGACACACATTTGCCATAGATGATTTTTCTTTTTTCTTCTTTTTTTCTTTCTTTTTTTTTTTTTTTTTTTCATTCTTGAGCAGGGACAGTGATTTGAGCAAGTCTAATATTGGATGGAGCTCACTAGTCTGGTTATAGTATGATGTATTAAGGATGTTCGCTGCCAATGAAAAAGTATTCAAACTTTTTTTCTAACCACTCTTTTTTGATTCCAAAATACAACACAAGACATTTGAAAACAAAATAAATATAGGGTAGTGTGCATTTTTTCAAGCAACAGGCCTCTGAATGAGACCTCTGAGCACCATGTTTTAAATTTGGTAAAATTAATTTAATTTATAATTCTTTGAAACATACCTTTCTTGAACAAAAATACACCTAGAATGCTTTCAGAAGTCATAATATTTACGTAGCGCAGACAATTTTGGACCAAAAGCATAGAAAAATTTGCAACTTGGAGTGGATGACAAAATTTTACGATTCCTTTTCTAACCCTACCCCCATACTTGAAAAGTCGGAAAAAATCAATATTTTGAAATGTACCAAACCCATATTTGTTGATTCAAACTTTTTCTTGTATTTTCACACAACATAGAACTTGGTAATATTGTTCGAATAAAAGAAAGAAATATATAGGGTAGTGAGCATATAAGAGAGAACCAACAACTTGAAAATCGCCATTTTCGGCCTTTTTTTCGTCTGTTTTGTTTCTAAAAGCCCATTTCATAAAACCACCTTAAATTTTAAAACCAGCACACCAAAGACACAAAGAATGACTTAGAAGACCATGTACACATACACTGCTGCTAAAATAAACATCGAACTAGTGCAATTAATTTGAAGATGTGTTATATTCAAGTTTAATCTACCCTACCCCCTAAATTTTACTGACAACTAAAATTTTCTGAAACGTTGCAGAAAATGGGGTGAAAAAATGAAGTTTCTTAGATTGACAATTTTCATGGCTCATTTGATGCATATTATCAATATGTATCCAAATATAAAACATTAGGAAAATATCTGCAACCGTTTACGAGATATTCAAGAAAAGAAAAACCGGAAGTTCCGAAATGTCAAATGTTAGCAGCGAACATCCTTAAAGTTATTCTTCCTAAGTTGTGGCTTACATGTTTAGAAAACTTACAGGAAAACATATTTCCATTTGTATTTTCAGATACTCTCACAGTGTCAAGCTCAGGGGCAGTACTGTCTGCTAATGAAGTATGGGGAGCACTTAGAGGCTTGGAAACATTCAGCCAGCTTGTAGTGAGAGATGAAATGGGAGGAGTAAGTCTTGGTCCTAGGCTATAAAACTTTTTTAATGCTCAGCTCAGGTGAGACTAAAATTTATCCAGCTTATAAATGTTCAAATGCCAACAATTGTTGGCATTTTAACATTTATGAACAGGATGAATTACAGGCTTTGGTGATCTAAACCTGAAATTTCAATTTATTTAGGATGCTTTGTTGTGAGCAGTTTAAATTTTATGCTCAGCTGAGTTGAGCCTGAAAAAGTTTAATAACCTCAGGACCTGCTTCCATTTGCCTTCACTTAAAGTTAAGAATGTCTTAGTGATGCTCAATGTTTGTAAAGTGCTTCATTTTCAAACAGCGCAACTAAAACTTTGTTCTCATTTCAATATTGCAATGGCTTGGTAATTGTTACTAAAACTTAAATTTACAGATGTTATGATGAAATTGTGCAAACCTGATGAGGATGCTAAAATATTAAATTAGTCTTCTCATTAATGATTTGTTTTGTAACTGGTTAAAAAATAACAAGATTTCAGATACCGGCAAGAGAATGGACAATAATTGCTGGTAACCACTTTCAGAGAGCTGGCCATAGATAATCAACAGTGTGGCCAATAGCTTTTGTCTAAAAGATTAAATTCCATTTTTGTAAATGGGAATACATTTTCTATAGTCATTTTTATAATCTTTTTCTGTTTGGACTTGGAAGGTCATTTGCAAAGCATGCTAAATTTAAATAACTGCTCTATAAATTAGTTTTATTTTCTGTCATCTTTCAGTACATGATCAATGAAACCCAGATATCAGATGAACCAAGATTCAAACACAGAGGCCTGTTGCTGGACACTTCTAGACATTATCTGTCTATGAGAGTTCTCAAAGAAAATCTGGTAGGACAATTCTAGCGCTTCTGCTTTTCTTTTAATGTATTATTTGAAAGAAGAAAATATAACATATTGTCATTAAATGCATCATCATTTTAATTTAAGGCTCTTTACATGTTTCATAAAAATTACTTTTGCCATTTTAATTATAAGAAGGCTTTTTGCATGCACTGAAATATTTAAAAATAGGTTCTTACTATCATGTACTTTTTCCTAGCCTGTTGTTCTATTGCAGAGTCTATTGCATTATTAGAATCATAAGATCCTTACCTTGATACAGCCAGATCATACACATTTATTACGTTCTAACAGGAAGAAATAGATATGGACTATTGAATACACTGTGTTCAGAGTGCAACTTATCAACTTGTAATTGTTCATTTCTAGAAGAATATAATGACACTTTACAAAATGATGCGACAAACTATGAGCATTTAGGTAATTTACAGACATCTCTGAATCACTTTGATTCTCTTTCTGACACTACAGTGACATTAAATACTACTTGTGATACTTCATATGCTTGTTCTAGTATTTCACATACATATATGTTAAATGAATCTGTTCTAAATGAGTCCATGAGGCCCTCTGCTGAAACATCAAATATTGTTATAGAAGATCCATTTCAAGGTAATGTGGGTTTATTTTCTAACTCAAGTTTTTCAGCTGTACGAAATGAAACAATTTTGAATCATTTACATAATAGTACTGAAAATTCAATGAATGCTTCTTCAAATGATGCCTCTCAGGCAGCTGATAATCAATCAGATGAAAACAGTATGTTGAATTTGGGTTTCAAATGTAAAGGTTTTAGGATTGGCCATATCAATATACAAGGTTTGAATAATAAAATGGACCAAGTCAGATTGATGCTAACTTCAGATCAAAACAAAATTCATATTTTCGGATTAAGCGAAACAAAGTTACAGAGTTTTCATCTTGATAACATGTTTGAAATAGATGGCTATCAAAAACCCTTTAGACGGGATCGAAAAGAAAAGCAAGGTGGTGGCATTTTACTGTATGCTGAAAATGGTGTTTCTTGCCAGCGTCGATCTGACCTGGAACTTGAAAATCTAGAATGTATCTGGTTAGAAGTAAAACCATATAAAAGTAAGCCATTTTTAGTTGGCCACATATACAGGCCACCCGATTCAGGAATTATTTGGAACGAAACTTTTGAAGATTGTATCGAGAATGTCTTAAAAGAGGAGAAAGAGCTTTACTTGCTCGGAGATGTAAACAGGGACCTTTTAAACAGGCAAATAAAAACATCATGGTCAGAATATATGGAACCATTCGGCTTAAATCAGTTAGTAACAGAGGCAACAAGGGTCACTGCCACTACAAAAACACTTATTGACCATCTATACTCAAACTGTCCTGAAAATGTTAACTCCATAGATGTACCAAAAATTGGATTGAGTGATCATTTTCCGATATTTTTTACACGTAAAATGCATGTACAACCAAAGAAGGGTAAGCATTATACTATTTCTTATAGATCTTTTAAAAACTTTGATGAGACTAAGTTTTCGAATGACCTCAACAATGTTCCTTGGGATATTATACGTATATTTGATGACACTAATGATATTCTGAATGCATGGACTGACTTATTTTTAGAAGTAGTGGATGCAAATGTGCCAATCAAACAGCATAGGGTTAAACGGAAAAATCAGCCCCAGTGGATAACGTCTGATTTGCTGGATGCCATGAAAACTAGAGACCGACATAAATCTTTAGGTAATGAAACTGAATATAAACACTGGCGAAATAAGGTAACAACCATGATAAGGGAATCAAAGCAAGAAAAGTACCAAACATACATAGAATCAAACAAAGACAAGCCTGGCAGTATTTGCAAACTGTTTCAAGAAGTAGGAGCTGGCAAGGGAAAGCAAAAGCAGTCTGAACTATCTTCAATTAAATCTAATGAAAACACCTGTCTAGAAAGTCCGTCAGAAATTTCAAATGCATTTAATGACTTTTTTGTCAACGTGGCAAAAAATCTAAAGGAGCCAATTACACCATCATCCCATGATAAACTTGAAGACTTCTGTAAAAGCAAAATTTCAGAAAATACAGCATTTACAATACCCAGTATTGAGAAAAACAAAGTCTTGAAATATTTGTTAAATGTAGATATAAAGAAAGCTACTGGTACAGATAATATTGGTGCAAGACTTTTAAAGCTTGCAGCCCCTTATATAGCTGAAGATGTTACTTTCATTTGTAACAAGAGTATAAGTTCTTCATGCTTTCCAGACAAGTGGAAAGAGGCAAAAGTTTCCCCACTTCACAAAAGTGGTCCTCATGAAGACATAAATAATTATCGACCCATTTCTATTCTGCCTGTTCTCTCAAAAGTTCTAGAAAGACATGTTTCAGATAGTCTTACAAAATACCTAAATGAAAATGAGCTCCTTCATAGGACACAGTCAGGCTTCAGGACAAATCACTCTTGTGAAACAGCTCTGAATTTCATGACAGATTCATGGCTGAATGCCATTGATCAAGGAGAAATGATTGGAGTAGTTTTAGTTGACTTTAAGAAGGCATTTGATCTTGTTGATCATGACATACTCTTGACTAAACTTAAGTTATATGGTATCAATAATGAAACACTACTTTGGTTTAAGTCATATTTATCTCAACGTCAACAGCAAGTGTCAATAAACAATACTAAATCTAGCTTTAGGCCTATATCTTGTGGTGTCCCACAGGGCTCTATTTTAGGGCCCCTCTTATTTCTTCTTTTTATAAATGACCTCCCTTTGTACACCAACAATGTCCTAACGCTAACAGATATGTATGCTGATGACACAACGCTATATTTCATTCATAAATCTCTTGAAGCTATTGAAAGGAATCTACAGATTGCACTAAATGAATTGAATATTTGGTGCAAAAATAATGGTATGGTTTTAAACACAGCTAAGACTAAAGTAATGCTTATAACTACAAAGCAAAAACGAAATGGGCTGAGCAATGTTGACATTGATCTTAACTACAATGATGACCAACTTCAAACTATTTCATGTAGCAAGATTCTTGGTGTCTTTGTTGACAATAATCTATGCTGGTCTGAACATGTAAAACATATAACAAAGAAAATTGCTTCAAATGTATGGCTTTTATCCAAAATAAAAATGTATCTGTCTCTAGAACACAGAGTACAATTTTATAAGTCATACATCCAACCCCATATAGATTTTTGCAACATTGTCTGGGGAAATGCTTCAGAAGCAAACAAACTTAGGGTGTTTCAAATGCAAAAACGTGCTGTTCGAGTTATACTAGATTATGATGTAGAAGATACAACAGAAGCTATGAAATCTCTAAATATTATGTCTTTTAATGATCGCTTGTTTCTTAGAAAGGCAAAATTTATGTTCAAGGTATATCATAACATGACTCCTACTTACATAAATGAAAGCTTTAACTTGCGAAGTAATTTAAATACGTCTGTTAACCTCAGATCTATGAATGTAGGATGCTTTATACCACCGAAACCTCACACAGAATGCTTTAAGCAAAGTATGAGATATTCTGGGTGTTTGATCTGGAATTGTTTGCCTGATAATGTCAAAAGTTCTGAAACACAGGAAATTTTCCACAGAAGGTGTTTAAAATGGCTTAATGATTAAGAATCATATCAGAGAATGATCACTCAGTCACAAAAAGAATGAATATCACTTTTCCATGTTTGTAAATATTTTCTCATTTATTTGTATATCTATGTTCTTTATTTGAATTAGTATTTATAACATCTACCTTGTACTGATTGATAGGCTCTATCATGTATTACAAGTTTTGTTTGTTTTTTATATTTTACATGGATATATACATGTACTTTTATCTACCATAATTATTTTACATTGTAAGTTATGTACTGATAATGTACTTTCATTAACCAGTCTACAAATTGTAAATTACATGTACCAGTTATATGTAAATCTGAATTGATATAGGGCCATCTTCAGCTATGCATCATGTGGTTTTGTATATATATATATTTTTTTTTTTTTCTCTCTCTCTCTTCATTAAAGACGCTTGTTAACTGGCACAGATCGCAGATCTATCTAAAAAGCTCTTAAACAGTTGATTAATTAACCTATGGCTGTTACCTAAAGTTGCTATCATTACTGTCTGTTGCCATCCTTTTGACTACATATTTCTTATCACCTATTGTGAAAGAAGCTCAATAGAAATAAATATACATTTGTAAAATGTTGAATTCAATGCTTAGCTACAGTTGTATGTCTGGTTCTAGTGGTATTTTATCATTGTCTTTTGATTTTGTTCATTGTATTATATACTTGAATAGTGCAAATTATCATGTACACAGTTCAATTCATTTTTTTTTTCTTCTCAGTTTTGTAATTTTTTGGTATTATTTATCATATATTTTTCTGTTTGTCATTGTTTGTACTTGTACATTTGTATATACTGAGGGCCTCATGGAAGATTAGCTTTTACATATACCTGTTTATGTAAATCCTGCTAAATGTTGTCACCCTTGTAAAATAAAGACTTTACTTACTTACTTACTTACTTATTTATACTTGTTCCGTTCACTCACAAGTACATGTATTTAACTTTTTTCAGGATATAATGGCTCAGAATAAATTCAATGTGTTCCACTGGCATATTGTTGATGATCAGTCTTTCCCATATGAAAGCATTAAGTTTCCAAACATGAGTTTTATGGTAAGTATAATGTAAAATAACTTAATGTTGCAGTTAACAATTGTTTTTGATCACTGTTTCATGAGTGTTGTTCTTTGCAGACTACAGAACAAGGACAGTGTACATTTAGCCAGTTTAGACATTTTTGTAGCAATTTTATTAGCCAAAGTTTTCTTTCTGGCATAGACCACAAACCCATTGCTAATAGATTGGATTAGGGTAGAATGAATGTGTCAGACATATTTTTTTTACAAATTAATCATACACATAGTCTTAACTTTGCCATTAAAATTGTACATTGTTGTATTTCTTTGTTTTAGAAATTCATTTTGCACATTTTAGTAGAAGCAATTGATGTGAAAATCTCTAAGACTTTAAGCATGATTCTTTTTGAAAGGTCTTGAATAGCATTCCTCTTTTTGTTTAGGGCGCCTACAACCCTGTCACCCATGTCTATACACAAGCCGACATTGAACAGATTATACAGCATGCCAGACTGCGGGGTATAAGAGTTGTACCAGAGTTTGACAGCCCAGGTAAGATAGGACCAAAATGTCTGCTCTGTGCACCAAAATTTAACTTCAGACACAAAAAATGACATTCTGGTACTAAATTCTCATGGAGCAGTAAAATGCATAATCTTTGAAGAAAATATTGTATTTTGCTTATTTTGGTATAAAAAATGATTGTATTGCTAATTCGAAGTAGCCTAAAACTGAAAAAGCTAAAACTGAAAAAGAATATGGAGTACTTTTATAAGTACAGAGATTCATGTAATTTCCAGTTATTCTGCTCTTTCCTGAAAAAAAAAAAAATATTGAAAAAAATATTGATGATCATAATCATAGATTAATAGTGAAATTGTCATTTGTTACTATCACAATTAACTGCAGTATCATTACCATCATCATATTGTATAATTACTGTATATTATTTGAGCCATTACATGACAAAAGCAACAGTTTGGGACTCCGATCAGGTCCGACACAAACCAGCCTGTACAGCCATAGAAGATGGCCTCAAGCTTGAAATTTAGGAGGAAGAGGGATTATTCTATCCGTGTAGCGAAAACAAAGGCACTGATCAGCTTCGCAGTTACTGCGAAGCTGACCTGCGCCTTTGCTTTCACATGGGCAAAAATCCAGTTTTCTCGCGATGCTACTCATATTGTATAACTATCAATATTATTTATCTAGGTCACACCCAATCCTGGGGTAAAGCAATCACTAATCTTCTGACACCCTGCTATAGCAGCGGGAAACCAGACGGTAGTTACGGGCCTGTTGATCCGGTACCCAACACAACCTACAGCTTCCTCACTGAGTTCTTCACTGAGATAGGAACCGTCTTCAAGGATCACTATATACATCTGGGTGGGGATGAAGTGTCATTTGGCTGCTGGTGAGTGAAATTGAGGTACACATAACTAGGGTCTCATATCATACCAATATGCCCATGAAAAATACCTTTGGTGGGCCATCAATTCGTAATTCATTTAGTTCAGAACTTTAGGATGAAGCATACTGATTTTCCATCTCTGTGACTTGGTGCTTTGTCTGATGTCTGTGTTTGGATTTTGTAGTCAAATTCTCCACTTTGGGATGAAAAGTAAGAATAGAGGGACCAGGAATCGATGCATACGGTAAATTTAAAGTCCCAACATAGACACCAGGTGGGAAAGAAAATATAGAGAAAGTAACATGACATTTTTCCGACAACACACATGAAGAGCAGAATGACTAGCTCTTTCCCAGCAAGGTAGCCATCTGGCTATGATTGGCACTTTAGCTTAATATTGCCATATTGAAATATTGAAATAGCTGCTGGTCGTAGTGTGTACATGTATGTAAATGCATAATAATTTTGAATTTCAACTCTATACAAGGAAGTATTTCTCATGTATCGAAGTTGAATTGGTGGGACAGTTTTGATTCTATGTACATGTATTCCCACAGGCAGAGTAACCCTGATGTTACAGCATTCATGAAGAAGATGGGATTTGGAACAGATTATGCCAAGCTTGAGGAATATTACATGCAAAAGTGAGTGAATGAATAACAAACAAATCTCTTAGTACCGGTATGTGTTTTTGTTGTTTTCTTTATGTCAGTCATTCACATCATGAAAAACATGCAAGTCAGCAGAAGGTTGTACTAGTACTTAGAGATTATTTAAAGATTATTGAAAGATACAATGCACTTGTCAGATAAATAAGTCATGTCGTGTGATCCTTAATGTATGTAATATAATAATTTGATTAATAATATTAAGATAACTGGAGCATGTTGATTGAACTTAACAAGGACCCTACATGCATTTAGTTTTGATGCAAAGTTAATTACACATATGAATGTTAATAATGTTGATGCAAATCAGTTTTATTGGCCTTACCATTTGGACATATTTGTCAACAATACAGCCTCTTTCTTCAAATCAGAAAATCATAGCTTTAATTTTCCGTTGCAGCTTACTTGATATAATTGGCAGCTTGAAGAAAGGTTATCTAATCTGGCAAGAGGTGATAGATAATGGGGCTAAAGTAAGTCAATGACAAATGAGCCACCTCATGGGAAAACCAACAATATGGTTTTTGAACAGGTCCAACACAAACCAACATGTACAGTGACAGAAGCAGGCTAGAAGCTTGAAATTTCAGATTTAAGAAGAAGAGGAGTTGTACTATCCATGTAGCGAAAACAAAGGCGCTGATCAGCTTCGCAGTGCGCAGTTACTGCGAAGCTGATCTGTGCCTTTGTTTTCACATAGGCAAAAATCCAGTTTTCTCACGATGCGGCTCAAATGTATCTGTACTAAATGTAAAGCAAATAACAATTTTTAAATGAAGTGATTACAATGCTGTGTCATTAATAAAGTATTAAAAAGATAATAGCTAGAAATAATCTCTCAGTCATGTCAAGACTCGAGACAGTCTGTCAGGTTTGGCCAAAACAGCATGCATACATGATGTACATGTGACTTTATGTTAACTAATGCTTTTTATTCCTAACTTTATGACCTTTCATGAATATTTCACTTTTTTGGGGCCAAGCAAGTTATTGCATGATGAAGCAAAAAATGAAGAGCAAAGTAATGTGATAAACTTGGCCAACTTAAAGTAGAATGTAACTTGTCACACTTGTGATCCAAGGTTGCCTCACACACATCACAGAGATGAGTGAGCAATTATACTTCGGCCAAAAAGGATTAGATAACTCACAACCATTTGCACAGCCCAAAAAGAGTTTTAGCTCAGTAGTCTATTAGATTGGTGAACTACTGCTGCCAAATTGATGTCTAAGCAGGGTCTACATATTATTTATCCATTTGCATCTTTTGGAAGTATTGATTCATAGTAGAATGATAAATGAGCCACATCATGAGAAAAACAAAGTTTTGCCTATGCAAAAACAAAACACAGATCAGCTATGCAGTAACTGCACAGCTGATCAGCAGCAATCCCTTTTCTACTTACATGTGAAATTTCAAGCTCCTAGCTTTCTTCTATGTGTTTAGAAGCCAGTTTGTGTCAAACCTGGTTGGAAACCCATAAGACCGGTTTTCTTGGCTCAAATGGCACCAAGCAATTAACAGCTAACTAACAGCTAAGCTGATATGCATCTTGTTTGTATTTTCTGATCCAAAAAGCAGGTTATCTCACAAATTTCCCAAAACGATTTATAGGTTGCTTCTGATACAGTTGTTCATGTATGGAAGGGAGGCTATCAGGATGAGTTAGCTAAAGTGACCTCCCTTGGATACAAAACGCTCCTATCATCATGTTGGTATTTGAACTACATAGCTTATGGCAACGACTGGCCTAAGTACTACAGTTGTGATCCTTATGATTTCAAGGGTAATTTTCTAGACACAGTCTGCAGCATGACCTTTGACCTCTGCCATAAACCTAAAGGAAGTCCACTACATATGATCTCGGACATAATTTCATAGTAAAATAATTAATATAAAGACAAGACTGGGTAACCAGTCTTCATACCCAAGGCTTATTGAAGTAATGACCCAAGAAGATGTAATACACCATTATAATAAATCCTAACTTCAGGTAGCAGACGACACTATAGTACATGTTTGGAAATCCAAGTATGAGAGGGAATTGCTCAAGGTCACCTCAAAAGGTTATAGAGCATTGCTAAGCTCGTGTTGGTACTTAAGCTCTATCTCCTTTGGCAAAGATTGGATCAAATATTACAAGTGTGATCCATATTCCTTTAATGGTAAGAGAAAAGGTGGTTTCGGCTTCTGTATTTTTTTGCTTTAATACTTCTTCAGCTTACCGATATCATTAATCTGTTTTAACCTGCTTTTGTATCTTAACATTCTGTTTAATCAACTCATGAGGCCGTACCAGGGGAAGGGGGTCTTAGCTCACTGCTGCCTGAAATAAAAAGGATATTTCTCTCCCAGCTCCCATAAATGTTTTTCTCAGCTTTGTGCTCCCTAAAACCACAAAAGTTTATGTTTGCTCCCCAACTCCCATAAATATTTTCAAGTGCCACCCATCTCCTTGAAAATGAACTCCCCCAAACCCCTGGTAGGGGCCAACTCATGTCTAGTTGTCTTAGTGTTTGGTGGTTCTTTCTTTGTACATGTATTTTGGAAGGCATTGGTTCTGAAAACCACAGGCCCTGGCATGAATTTTGTCTTATTGTCAAAGATAATTTTATACACACTCTCTCAAACCCCTTTTTCATCCTGTTAATTTCGAACCTTCTCTCAAAATCCCCTTTTCATCCCATTAACCTGGGACCTTGCTAACATAATGAAAGTCAGAATGCTGCCTCTGCATAGTGATGCTGTAATATACCTAAACTCAAAGGATTTCTGCTATTGAGTGATATGCCTCCAAACGATGCAAGTGGTGTAGCAGTCTAGAAAAAACAGTCTGATCTGTGACTTGTCAATTGCTTTGGCCTTTCTTCATCACATCTATGGAAATCTCACCTCAGGTTGCCCCCGACACAGTTGTAGAAGTCTGGAAGGGAGGTTATCAGAAAGAGCTACAACAGGTTACTTCCCTTGGTTATCAGGCATTGCTGGCTTCCTGCTGGTACCTAGATATTATTGGGTATGGTACCCGCTGGAAGGAATATTATACTTGTGAACCCCTAAGTTTTAATGGTAAGGTCCTACTTGTAATCAGAATTTTTTGTAAATGCAAATACCATTCAGATCGTTATTCAATGATTGAAAATAATGCATTTTAGCATATAACACTTTTGCATGTTTATGGGTTGGTGGCATGAAGACGCTGAGAATATATATGTCAGTCATTAAGAAAACATGCCCATGTAATATACAGATTTTTATTAAGTTGCAAAATTGAAAATTTTCATCATGATATTTTTCATATTTTTGCTCAAAACATAGGTTGAGGGTACAAGTTAGAACGGCCTCGCCGAGAGGTGGTTCTAACGGGTACCCACAATCTTTGTTTTCTAGAAAAAATAGATCTACCCCTGCATACCCCAGTTTTGCTATATAAAAGTGGGGTATAAGGGTGTATATATTACACAGACATGATATCTTGATGAGTAGGGTTTTGTGTAGTGCTACAGGGACGGAAGCAAAAGCCTACAAAGCCTCGCAAGTCATATTTCCTAACATAAAAAGATTTTATGTTTGTTTAGGTACTACCTGTAGTGATGATTTTGCTGTGCAGGAAATAAGTTAGCACTTTTAAATTCAATTCTATGAATTTGTAATATAGGGATCAAACATGATTTCCATTCATTAACATTCGCTAGGTCCTGAGGGGAGTGTTGAAAACCGAGGGTGTAGCCCAAGGTTTTCAACACTGCCCAAGGGACCCAGCGAATGTTAATGAATGACAAAATCATTTTTGATCGCTATTATTGCATAAATTCTGCAGAAATGAAATAAATAATGGTGCGCTATATTTTACAGCCTCATCACATTTTCAAATGCATAAAAGCTTTTGTTTTTATGCTCGTTCTGGGCGGACTTCAGTTTCTCATTATTAGCATGTGCTTTGCATGGCGCCCGGTAACGAGCATAAGTAAAGGTCATGTACATGTATTAACAGCACATGCACATGTGAATTGCAATATTAATGCATGGCTTTCTCTTCGTTAATAAACAGCTGTTAATATAGTGTGACATGGGTATTTATGCAATAATAAGCTATAACGGCATTCAATTCAAAGCTATAATGCTACTTGATTTTTTTTTTCTAATACTGAAACATTGAGTTTTGTTGCCTTCTTCAGTAAAATTCTTGTTCTCTATAATTTTACTTGTTGGCTTTTCATTTATATAATAATGATATGGTTAATACATGTTTTTGCATGTTTATATTATCAGATTTCCTGAGCCCTGTTCACAGATGCTTGACCATTGTATCAATGTACATGTAATTTGTAACTTGCTAATCAGAGCTACATGTGTGCTTGACATGGCAGCAAAACCTTTTGTCTCATTCTTATGTAGGATTTTGTGGGTATTGATTAAAATTGCCTCAGCAAGGCAGCCTAAGCAATTTTTTAATTCTACCCACAAAATAGATTTTTACAAAGGCCATACAAAAATTAATGTTCAATTATCATTAAATACTCCCTTTTTCTTGCCTCTTGGGATGGAAAGTTCTAGTAAGTTCTAAAAGTGCATAAGATACGACTCTTGGCTAAATAATAGCTACCAATTTGCAGAGTACATGTACTTGACTGTTACGTGTATTACCTAATTAAATCTGCACTTTTTAAATGGACATGCTTGATAAACTATGTAAGTAAAGCAGATTGAAAACATAAAAAAAAAGAGAATATAATATTTAAGCTACAGTGGAGGTCAGTGGTGTGGCAAGGGTCAGGGTCATGCATGTTTTATTGCTTTTTGTATGCTTTTTGTGTCATCTTACTAATGTATAAGTTAAGTTTTCAAAAAACAGGTGTAAGCCACTACACCAATTAATAAAATGAGTACACTTGAATAATTCATTTATACATGTACATGTTTGATCTTTCATTTGTAAAATGTCTGCAAATTGTTGTCACTATACATGTAAATGCTATTTTTTGTGTTATAATGTGCGCCTGTTTCTAAATTATATTTGTGGGAAACTGAACTGTAGTACAACAGCAGACACTACAGCTTTCTCATATTTACAAATAATGACACTCTTAGTTTTTGCTCTTTTTTTGTTTTTGTAAACTTTCACTTCATTTAATGTGATTTCATGTTTTTTAGGTACAGAAGCCCAGAAGAAGCTAGTGATAGGGGGTGAGGCCTGCCTGTGGGGCGAGTATGTAGATGACACTGACCTTACTGCAAGATTGTGGTAAGATTAATATGATAACATGTTTTTAGGTACCGAAGCCCAGAAGAAATTGGTAGTAGGGGGTGAGGCGTGTATGTGGGGAGAATTATCAGATGACACTGATTTAACAACAACATTGTGGTAAGCAGTTTACTTGATCATGCTTATACTTTGATTTCACAGTTTTAGAAATGTCAATTTTACCATCAATCTATGCTTTGGATAGAAACAAGACAAATTAGCCGTGGAATGAGAAAACTGGATTTTTGCCTATGCGAAAACAAAGACACAGATCAGCTGTGTAGTAATTGCAATGCTGATCAGCGCCTATGTTTTCACTACTCGGATAGCACAATTTCTCCTCTACTTATACCCAAAATTTCAAGATTATAACTCACTTTTGTGGGTGTATAGGCCCATTTGTGTCGGACCTGGTCGGAAACCCTTAAGACCGGTTTTCTCAGGTCCCGGCTCAAATATGGCATTTCCAGTGTAAATCCTAAGTTTACCTCGTGCACATTAACATGAAGGGCTGTGTTATTTGTTAGCTTGATGTCAAAAGAAACAAAAGGGGGCCACCTTGTTATTAAAGTACTATGGGGGGTCATAGTCAAATTAACATTTCTGTCTGGCTTTTGGTATGGTTTCAATAGATTATTTATTTGGAATCTTTTTCCCACAGGCCCCGAGCATCAGCAGTAGCGGAGAGACTATGGAGTCCTGCGACAGTGAATGACATCACAGCAGCCTCTGCTAGAATAGAGGAACATAGATGTAGACTAGTCAGGTTTGTATTGAGAAGCCATGATTTAACTATTTGCAGAAAAAAAATGTGATGATAAATCTGGCCATTCACCTAGTCTAATTTGCAAATTTATTGTTTGTTGCTTACATAGTATCTAGAGATTGTCACATGGGCATTTTGGTTATCGCCCACAGTATCAGCCCGAGACTCCATTATCAAGCCCGAGAGCTTTAGCTCAAGGGCAGATAATGGTCGTTTGATACTAAGGGCGATGACCAAAATGTCCATGTTATAATCTGTTTATCACATCTTTAAAATCTTCTATTCAAAGTAGTTTTGTTAAGAAATGAGAAACAATTGTCGATTTCTGTGCAGAAAAATAAAACAGCGCCTTTAAAATGAGGTAACGTTGTTTCACTTGACATAACATATTCCGTCGCGCAACAATGTCGCATGTGGGCATGATAACCTCTCTCCATTCAAAATGCCTGATTTCTGGTTATCAGCCCCCCCCGTGCTGATAACCAGAGGGCAGGAAACACGTTATCGCATATGCAAACTTGAGGTTATCTTGGGAAATACATGTCTGTGATAATGATAATTATCATATATTTCCTACAAAATATGATCTTTTTACATATGCTTCGCAGGCAATAGTTACCATATCTCGACAGCCATATCTGTACAAAAATGTCAAAACCCATATCACTCCCTTCGGAGAAAAAGCCAGATCATTCGTATCACATACCCACATGACCCATATTCTATTTATCTTACAGACGTGGTTATGCAGCAGAGCCAGTGAATGGTCCAGGTTTCTGCAGAACAGAGTATCCATAGCAACAACCACTTACAGTTACCATAGATACAACAACCACTAACGGAGCTCTTCATTTCACTTTGAACTGTGTTGATCTGGTGCTTTCTTTACTTGCTATATCCATTGGGAGTCGGTTTGCATAATGATGATGTATGATAAAATTGCTAATTGAAACTGCACATGGATATTTTAATAATGAGCTAGCTCATGATTAATAGGGGTCGTCAGGACTACCGAAAAGTTCCGACACAAACAGGCCTTTACAGTCGCAGAATAAGGTTAGAAGCTTGAAATTTCAGAATTAAGATGGTTGTGCTGTGAGGTGAAAACAAACAAGGTGTTCAGCTGTACACATCTGATCTATGTCCTGTTTTTGCAGACGTGGTGTGGCTCAATCATTTGAGCCGCCTGGTGGGAAAACCAACAATGTGGTTTCCGAACAGGTCTGACACAAACCGGCCTGTACAAGCACAGAAAAGAGCTAGAAGCTTGAAATTACGGATTTAAGTAGAAGAGGAATTCTACTATCCGAATAGCGAAAACAAAGGCGCTGATCAGCTTCGCGGTTACCGCGAAGCTGATCTGTGCCTTTGGTTTTGCATATGCAGATTGTTGGTTTTCTCATGAGGCATCTCAGTTAATGGGTGCAGGAAAGCCAATGCCTGACACCACGAGTTTTACAATGAAAAAAAAATCTGCCAGCATTTTTTAATGACTGGGGCACGCGTATCTGAAATTCAGTTTCAGCTATGAATCTAAAGCCTTAAAATGCTTGTATTCTATAAAATGTTATTTCTTGTTTTCTAAGTGATGTCGCTTTTTAAGGATTTTGGTGGGTTAAATGGAACTTCAGATAAACATGACTGGGGGCAGTTGCTCCCTCAGTAGCATGCCTGATTTGCAGTCAAGACATAGTCATTTAGTCTATTGTTTAGTACAATGCATTTATGTATAACAGGTTAATCAAACTGTCTCTAGAGAAAAGTATGAATATAATAGCTTTAAAGGCATTTGATGTCTTCAAAGTAGTGAGTTTATAAATTATTTTCATGCAATGAAAATCTGTGTTGTTTTTGCAAATAAAATCAGTTTTTACCATTGACATAAGAGCAGCTGCATGGATTGATTGATGTTTAACGTCCCACCAACAGCTAAGGTCATATGGAGACGGGGCAGCTGCATGGGAAAACCAACAATCTGCATATGCGAAAACAAAGACGCAGATCAGCTTCGCAGTAACTGCGAAGCTGATCAGCTTCTTTGTTTTCGCTACACAGATAGTACAATCAGATAGTACAATCTCTCTTCTTCTTAAATCCGAAATTTCAAACTTCTAGCCTGCTTCTGTGACTGTACAGGCTGGTTTGTGTCAGTCCTGGTTGGAACCCCAAATTGTTGGTTTTCTCATGCATAGGCTCATAAATGCTTGAGAAAGAATATAAATCATGTAAATTTCTGTTTATCATGTTCACACACATATCTATAGGTTTGTTCTCTTCCTATTGGATGGCAAACAAGCTTCATGTATTTGTATATTTTAGGGTTAGATGATTAGGTAGTAAGAAACTCTCTAGAGTAGAGCTATGACACACTGTGTTACAAACATGAAAGTCATACCTGTACATGTAACCAACTACCTAAAATCTACTCTAAAGGTTTCTTACTATGCACCAATATTTAAACTTTTTACTACAATATTATTATTGTTTATTATATGCTTTATATTGAATGTGATTTTATATCTAGACAAAGAATACAACATTCCAGTGATAGTTTTGTACTTTCATTTAGTGTCCTGTTTATTTCATTTTGACAATATTCATTTGGTTTTAATTCCTCAGATCTTATTTATGTGTTCTTGAATGCATGGATGTTTGTGAGCCTGTGCATGAGAAAACCAACAATTTTAATAAACGAAAACAAAGGCGCAGACCAGCTTCGCGGTAACCGCGAAGCTGATCAGCGCCTTTGTTTTAGCTACACGGATAGTAGAATCCCTCTTCTACTTAAATCCAAAATTTAAAACTTCTAGACTTTTTCTGTGACTGTGCAGACTGGTTTGTGTCGGACTTGGTCAGAAACCCAAATTGTTGGTTTTCTCATGCACAGGCTCATGTATCTTTAGTGGTCTTATCTGGTGGAAGAAACCAGAGAAACTGGGCAAAACCACCTTTGACCAGCAAACGGTGTCCTGCCACATGCCCTGGCCAGGCACAAGGTTATAAACCTTTTTTTTTTCATGCTCAGCTCAACTGAGACTAAAATTTATCCTACTCATAAATGTTAAAATGCCAACAATTGTTGGCCTTTGAACATTTATACACAGAATAAATTACAGGCTTTCATGATCTAATTTACCAAATATTTCAATTTATTTGGGCTATATCAGCATTAGTGAGCTGTTGAAATTCCATGCTCGGCTGAGTTGAGCATGAAAAAAGTTTTATAATGCAGCAGTCATTTGTATCCCCGGCTCCCCCGGGGCCGGGGACATAGCGGGGCTAAAGTGCCTGGCTTTAACCTCTGATGTGTCCCGGCAGTGCCGGGGATTTGCCGGGGTTATGATTTCCCGCCAATACACTGTCACATTAATTCAAATTAGATTTTAATGATATTTTTAACATTTAATTATCTTTATGGTACTTATTTAATTTCCAAATGCACCTAAACATTTACATGCATAAAATGAGGCCCTTCTCCCATGTTTCAGTTTCATCAGAACAACTCCCAGCTGTTGTTCCACGTTATTGTCAGCCCCTGGAGAGCCGGGACTTTTAGCAGGGGTTTTACCAAAACTCTTGCCCGGCAGTGCCGGGCTTTTAGCCGGGCTTTAAAAATTGAAAAGTTAAAAGCCCCGCTATTCCCCGGCCCCGGGGGAGCAAATGACTGGTGCATAACCTCAGGGGCTGATTTCAACCAAGCAGAGAGGCAACAAGTACATTAAGCCATATGCTATTTATTAAGTATACAGTAAGAATTGGTGCAGAAATTGATACAACTGAATTGAAAATCCCTGCCAGACAGGAATTAAACACCACAAAATGGTTTTTATAACATAAATGAAGAGCAAGATGACTAGCTCTTTACCAAAAAGGTAGCCATCTGGCTAGCATCAACCATATACATGTACCAACATGGTGAGTACAACAGAGAGGCAGACAGAATAAACAGAATACAGCCCAGGTCCCGAGGTTATAAAACACTTTTCATGCTCAAGTCAGCTGAGCATAAAATTTAAACTCCCCATAAATACCAAAATAGCCCAAATATATGGAAATTGAAGGTTTAGAATGCCAAATCTTGTCATTTATCCTGCTCTTAAATGTTAAAATGACAACAATTGTTGGCATTGTAACATTTATGAGCAGGATAAATTTTAGTCTCAGCTGAGCTGAAATGTTTTATAACCTCGGGCCCAGGCCAACTATACAATCAGAGAACGTTAGCCCCTTTACACATACCCTTGGTATAAGATGGAAGTTGTGTCCAAAGTGTAAGGGGACCTGTTTAATTTTATAGGTTTTATGGCAGGATTGCCTTGTGGAGTATTTAGTGAAAGCTTTGAAATGTCCACTCAAGTTTATTCTCACCATTGAGTACAGGTCAACCTCATTATAACACTATTTTTGGGGTTACTTGCAATAGATATATAGCAAAATAGAGGTAATCAGTTTGGGAGCCATGACATGGCCATGTTATATTGAAAACCGCATTATAATGAAGCATGTTAAAAAGAGGTTGAAGTGCGCATGACGTTGTACTAAATATAAACGGTGAAGAAACTTAATGTTACTCTCCTACAGGAGCTCTGAAAGCTGCCAGACAAACTGGCGATCACAAATTAGAGTAAAATAAAACAAATGTTTACAATATGTATTTATTATCAAAATATAAACAATATGCATTTGTTCTATGATTGCACTAATCCCTTTATAAAACCAAGTATTAGAAAGTGATCGGGAATGTAACAAGTAGTCCAGTGGACAGGAGTTGCACACCTGAAGCCAAACTTCTTCATGTGATGTGTATCTGGTTTCATCTCAGCTCACCAAAACACATGAAAATGAGATAAACAGTTTTCAAGTGTTTTGATGGGCTGTAATGAAACTTCAGATACCTGTGCCAATATTTAACTTAAATAGTCAGTAAATGCAAAATATACCATGCAGGATAAAATGGTGGCGTGGCTTTGAAAGTTGTTCATGTTTTTGTTCATAAAGGCTATTCATCAGGAAAACATGTCCTTGCAATAAATACCCCCTTAAACCCCACTTTTATATAGTACAGGCCAACCTCATTATAACGCTATCTTTGGGGTCCATAGAAACAGACCGTGTTATAAGTGAACCATGTTATAATGAGGTTACTTACTATAGATATATATAGCAAAATAATAAATTTGGGAGCCATAGCATGGCCGTGTTATATTGAAAACCGCATTATAATGAGGCGCATTATATTGAAGTTGAAGTGTATACCTATTTTTCTTATTTTTGCTCCAAAACATAGATTGTGGGTACTCATTACGTGCATTACATTCTAACGTGTACCCACAATCTATGTTTTGAGCAAAAATAAGAAAAATATCAATTTTTTTTCTACTGAAAATTTTCATTTTTACAAGTTTAAAAATCTCTGTATATTGCATAGGCATGTTTTCGTAACGTAACTGTCAAACAATGCCATCAACAGCAATCTGCGTCTGTAGAACATGGCTTCTCTTCATCATTTGTATATTCTCATTCTGAAACACAAGAGGTAAATAGAGGGATTATACATGCTTTTATGCTTGTCGAAGAAAAGCCCTACAGGGCTTATGTTAAAATGTTTGTAATATTCGACACAAAATAAATCTTCTATGTCTATGTCTATGCTTTTTGTGACTTGAGGAAGTTGTTTGACATGTGTAATCATTCTTGTATTTATCAATAATTTCATTTACGGTAAATACTGAAAATAACGTTAACATCATCAAAAACTCACAAAAAAATGCATAATCTATTGAGTGTGTGCCATTATTTTGAATCTACGAAAAACAATAATGTCAAATGGTTTTGACATTGCATCAATGGATTTTGCCAAAACACGTTCGAATGACTGGTACCAGTGTTTAAACGGCGTGTGCATTGCATTATTAGAACATTGATTTTGTTATTGAAGTATATCATCTGACCTATTTGACGATGATTTTTAAATGATCCACAGAACAGATTGGCCTATCTCCATTCCAGACACTCATGTAAGATTCTTTTATGAGCCGCTGCATGGGAAAACCAACAATCTGCATAGGCGAAAACAAAGGCGCAGATCAGCTTCGCAGTAACTGCGAAGCTGATCAGCGCCTTTGTTTTCAATGCATGGATAGTACAATCCCTCTTCTTCTTAAATCCGAAATTTCAAGCTTCTAGCTGTCTTCTATGACTGTACAGCGTGGTTTGTGTCAGACCTGGTCGGAACCCCAAATTGTTGGTTTTCTCATGCACAGGCTCATATTTCAATCATAGGTTTCTCGGAGAACATTGAGTATAACCTACCCTCCATACAATGACGATATGGTCCACACCAGATGATACCAGACTCTCACCATCACAGTCTACCAGACTCTGGAGGAGAGATGAAACAAGCAGCATATTGAAATTTTATAAAATGAGCCGCGACGCCAGAAAACCGGTCTTCGGGGTTTCCGACCAGGTCTGACACAAATCGGCCTGTACAGCAACAGAAGCAGGCTAGAAGCTTGAAATTTCGGATATAAGAAGAAGAGGAAATGTACTATCCGTGTAGCGAAAACAAAGGCGCTGATCAGCTTCGCGGTTACCGCGAAGCTGATCTGCGCCTTTGTTTTCGCATAGGCAAAAATCCGGTTTTCTTACGATGCGGCTCAAAATATACATGTACATGTACTGAACTCTAAAAGAAATGCAATAATTACAGTAGTCACTTTTGTGATGTGGTAGATTGGTCCATAGTAATGAATCAGACATCTTTCTCTGATTCAAGAAGACAGTTGTCAGTTAATGGCATAAGAATGTGCACCAAGAATGGGTAATGAGCTTTAAAATAGATTTGACCATGAACAGTTTGGTCAGGATGATTGAGCATCCCATCATGTCCGCAACTGTTTAATATGAAACATCAAAAGAAACAAATCTTTTAAATTTACAATAAATGGCTTTTGGCTATACTAGCAATGTTTATTGTTGAGTCAAAGGTGGCATTTGTTTCCACATTCCATTAACGATAAACAGGACAATGCAAATCAAGCGGACACACCACAGTACAGTGGTAGTATAGATGATATTCTGTTTCCTAACAATCTAAGTGAGAACATCTTATGCAAGCAATTTCCCCAAAATGAAAGAGAGAGATAGGAATACAGTACCTGAACAGCCCCAGAATGAGCCAGACATTCTCCTAACAGCTGAGGGTCCAACTGACTGTGGGACATAGTGTTTAATTCTTCAGGACTACAAAACAATTAAACATTGAAAGTAAGAATAGAGTGTATAGGACTTGTTATATTAAAGTCTAATATCAAGAGAGGACAGTACAAAACACCACATTAGTTGGTTGAGTTAGTGTTAAGCACCTCACCAACAGCTACTGTCATATTGAGAAATTGGCTTATGTTTAAAGCGGGGTCAAGCCTGAAACAAAACCACTGCCTCCAGATTACAAAGTGAGTGGCTTTAGCATGAAAATTATAAATCATAATAATTTTTATATTTATGTGTTCAAAATAAAGTAATTGCGTCAACTTTTCAAGTGTATGAAATTTGGAAAACCCTTTAAAAAATCCAGAACTTTTGGAAAATTGCAGCTTCAAGTAGAAAGCTTACGGCCTGCCAGTGAAAGTGTGTATGATTCCTCTTCCATTTAGACTATCACTGGTTGTGGCATTTCTCAACACCTGTCTATAGCCCCACAGTCTTATAGATCCATCAACAGAGGCTGTAGCTAAAAACAACCTGAAAAGCCATGGGTAAGGTCAAAATGTGATCAGTTTAAATTTTTTTAGTCTGTTTGTATTGTATATCATATTATTAAAATGAAATAATGTATGATATATTTTTTTTTTTAAAAATAGGGTTACCACTAACTCCCATTAAAGCAATAATGTTATGTGGTTCAAATAAAACAAGGATAACAGCTTATTATGTCTACAAATAACTTGGTTATCAATGCTACTGAGAACGTACCCATTACAAACAAATACTAGACTTGAAAGTTTGGAGAAGTGAGCATTTATTTTGTGAATCATCACCCGTCCTGTTTCAGCATCATAGAGACAAAATCCTGACCCAACAGCAGCTATTATATACCTCTGTAATTAGAACAATTAGCCAGTTGTTTACTAGATTATGTCCTAGCAGATAGGTCTGGGAAAACAGTGCAGATGAGCAGTCTGATCAAAGTTTTTACTGTTGTCTTATTTTGTTTGTATATTTGGAGTGGCAATACTCTATTGAAAACATATTACACCTAAACCTCTTTATAACACTATTGTTTTGGTCCAAGCCAATTTCTGTGTTAGCTATCCAATCCGTGTTATAACAAGAGTAAAATGTATAGATATATAGCAAAATTTATTTAAAATGACCATTTGGGGTCCAGCACTGCTCTGTGTTATATCCAAAATCGTGTTGTAACGAACCATGTTATAAAAAGGTCCAGGTGTATTTTGTTTAGCATAGTCTATAGAAAAAGTACAATAGTGTGATGATGTGCATTCTTTGCCCTCCTCCTTCATTATTCATTTAACTCTCATATGTGCACACTGGTAAATGTAAAGGCACTGGAGGTGGTTGCATTATACTGGTGTAGACTATGCACTGGAGTAAGTTTAAAATGGCGGAAAAGGTAAACAAAACTTATACCTCTTTTCATTATCATTCCCTTGTATTTGTGTGTGTGTTATTTGTCATGTCACCTGGCGCAGAGAAGCGCGGAAGCGTTGTAGTTTACGATTTTCTTATGTAATTATGTGAATTATTTCATGGGTTAGAAGCCAAATCCAATACAGCTTTACCGGTATGTGTTTTCGTGCAAAAATTGAGGAAAAAATACAGATGCTTCCTATAAACTTTGATTGGCCAAGCAGATCTTTGAATACTATAGTATATACATATATACATGTATACTGCCCTAGGGTGAAATGTGAACCACCCCTGGGATCAAAATTCTTTTCAGAATCTTAAATCTCCAGTTCATTTGCCCATTCCTTGCAAGATTTGCCCTTCAAATGACATTTTTAACAATTTTCCCCATTCACATGCACAGGCTACCTATATTCACCTCGCCATAAAATAGGTCAAGGTCATCCCAGGATCAGTATTTATATAAATTTTGTAGAGCTCCATTCCCTGATGCTTCATGACAAGTTTCAAAATCATGGGCCTTCTGGTTCTGAAGAAGAAGGTTTTTAAAGGTTTTTGCTATTTATAGCCATGGTGGCCATCTTGGTCATGTAATCTTGACCATTTATACAAACTTTCATTCCCCCTTCCTAGCGATGCCCCAAATCGGTTTCAGAGAAGAAGATGTTTGAATATTCTGGTCATATACATGTATGTAGCCCCGGGGCAGGGGCAGACAAACCCCTGGGGACAATCTGTTTTACAAACATAAATCTTCTGTCCATTTGCATACTCCCAGCAAGTTTCCCTCCATTTAATTACATTTTACTAATTTTCCCAATTCAAATGCATGGGTGACCTAAGTTGACCTTGCCATAAAATAGGTCAAGGTCATCCCAGGGTCATGATTTATATAAGCTTTGTAGAGCTCCTCTCTGATGCTTCATACTATGTTTCAAAATCATAGGCCTTCTGGTTCTCGAGAAGAAGGTTCTTGCTATTTATAGCCTTGGGTCATCTTGGTCATGTGATCAGGACCATTTATATAAACTTTTTTTCCCCTTCCTAAGGATACTCCACATGAAGTTTGTCTTTGATTGGCTCAGGGGTTTCAGAGGAGATGTTTGAACATCTAACGGCTCAGGTGTGTTAATAAAACCATTACGAAATCCATAATCAATATGACATTAGGCCTAAGTTCTGTGCCACTGGCAGGAAATTAGTATCTATATAGCTACCTGTATTGAAACAGGTAAACCACATACAGAGCACACCTCAACCTCTTTATAACACTATTGTTGGGGTCCAAACCAATTACCGTGTTGGCTATCCAATCTATGTTAACGAGAGTAAAATGTATAGACATATAGCAAAAGTAGTACCATTGGGGTCCAACAATGATCAGTGTAATATATCCGAAAACCGTGCTGTAATGAACCGTTTTATATAGAGGTCCATGTGGAGCTACTGTCATGTTTACTGTCTTATTGACAATTTCCAAGGCATAACATAAAAATCCTCATAGCATAACATAATTTTATTTACGTATTAAACACCAATTTTATACACATATATATACATACATAAAACAGATTTGTAAAATTGCTGCTCATAATTGAGCTATGAGAGACGGTTTTGGTAACAAGAGTACTCCTTAATCATTCAATCCATATATATGGCAATATCTGTTTGAAAACAATGTAATAAAATTGTTCACAGGCATGTCAATAAGAATATATAACCATGCATTTTACAACAGCCAATCAGAAATTATAAACTTCTAGACTTCTTCTGTGACAGTACAGTCAAGCTAGTTTGTAGGCGTCCTAGCCCTGAGGTTATAAAATCTTTGTCATGCTTAGCTCAGATGAGACTAAAATTCATCCTGCTCATAAATGTTAAAATGCCAACAATTTGCCAACAATTGTTGGCATTTAAACATTTATGACTTTTGCATACTCTGGTTCAAAAATTTGGAATGCCCTTCCAGAGTCAATCCGTAGTGCCCCAAGCCTTTGGGCATTCAAACTAAGGTGGAAAAATTCTGATTCATAGAGTCATTTTTACATGTTAACCATTTCTCTTTATATTGAACATTATATTGATTCAGTCATTTTTTTGTGGTGCATCTCCATCTTTCATCTTCAGTGTCAGTCAAATTAGAGCTGCAGAGGAAAAACAAAAGCTCCGTTTCTGCAAAGATGTGACAACAACAATGTTAGGTAATTTATAACAGGATTACCAAATTCTTACTGAATCAAATGATATTTGGTATATTGTACATGTAAATATTGTAAAGTTAAGAGGGCCTCGGGGAAGATTGGTATTTATATGCTAACTGTGTGTTTCCTCTATAAATAAAGACATTATTATTATAATCTATGAGCAGAATAAATTACAGACTTTGGTGACCTAAACATGAAGTTGCAATTAATTTTGGTTATTTCAGTTAAGTTGAGCATGAAAAAGTGTTATAACCTCAAACATGAAATTGCAATTAATTTTGGTTATTTCGGCATCTATGAGCAGTTCTATTTTTATGCTCAGCTGAGTTGAGCATGAAAAAAGTGTTATAACCTCAGGACCTGGTCGGAAACAAATACACGATTCATTTGCTTCAAGCAACAAACTTTATAGAACCCATGACTACCACAAACAAAACCAACTGCATTGGGCTGATGGAGCAACCATGGTTTTTCTTTGGTAGAACTGAGAGATATGTCTCCCAACAGGCTTGAACTTTGAAGTCATCCATGTTAGTGGTACCAATGACCATGTTAGTTGTACCATTGTCCATGTTAGTTGTACCATTGCCTGTGTTACTTGTACCATTGCCCATGTTAGTTGTACCATTCCCTTGCTTGAATAATGCATTAATGAGCCTCTTTTTGGACATTTGCTCTGTCGATCTCATCAGGGCGGTATAGTCGGAGTAGTTAAGGCGCACTGATGGGCACCTACTTAGCGAATGAAAATCAGTAAGAAAGCCACCAAGCGATATTGGGCATTTTGATGAAATCACCTGCATGTCTCCATCATCTATCAGTAAGTAGTTATCATATTCTTCCCTGGTAGTGGCAGAAATGGTCATTGCCATGTATTCAGTTCCAATTGGCAAGTTGATTTCTTTTCCAAGAAGCTGATTTAGTCTCTCAACAATCAGACTTTCTTGACATCTTTCTGTCGTATAGAAAATAAAAGACATTGAAAACCATTCTAGTGGCTGGTACTCATTTGTAGCTGACATTTTATTATCATAAGAGGCATAGACTGTTTCAGAGCATGGTTTGCAACGCCCAAATGTTTTATGAATAATACTGCTTAGATTCCTTGCCACATTTTCAAAGTGAAAACTAGATCTTTTGACTATAGTGTCAAATTTTACCCATACAGGGGTAAACACCAACACTCCAATTACTTTCAGGGACCTGGTACTAGACAATACTCTAACACATTTACCATGGAGTGGTGTCTGTAGTAGGGGGCAGGTCAGTTTCAGGCACCTTTTCTGAAAAAAAGAAAGAAAAGAAAATTAGCTGGTAAAAAAGTGATCGGCTTTTGAAAAAAACAACATTTGCCAACTTGCATGTACCCGGTATACTTCTGTTCATATTAGCTAAATGAGGCGGTTCTTACGAGTACCCACAATCTATGTTTTGGAGCAAAAATAAGAAAAATAGGTATTCCCCTGTATACCCCAGTTTTGCTATATAAAAGTGGCCCGTATAAGGGGGTATACATTACACGGACATGTTTTCCTGATGATTGTCTAAAGAACTCTTGACTATCCAGAGTTGAGAGAAAATAAAACTAAAAGACATATGTGTGAATGTCATGACAGCGTTACCGCCAAACTACAGTATACTCCAGGGCCCAGTTGTTCAAAACTTCGTTATCTTAACGCATTTGTTAAGCCCTCAATTTGTTTAATATATATCAACTTCAAATCAAATACACTTATATATATAGTATTGCCATTGAAATTTTAAAGAATCTTTAACTAATGACATCATTAATTGTGAACAACTGGCCCCAGACAAACATTATGAAAACTTTTCCATACAATATACAGAGGATTTTTTTCCTCCCTAAAATTGATTTCATTGGAAAAAAAGACATTTTTCTTATTTTTGCTCAGGTACACAATGAACTGCCTGGTTGCGGCGGTTCAAACGAGTACCCACAATCTATGTTTTGGAGCAAAAATAAGAAAAATGGGTGTACCACGGGAGATATATTACATGGACATGTTATCCTGATGATAATGTCACCATTGACTTAAATTTCTTATTTATATATGGCACCATTTTCATGCTGATAGATAGTTTCATTAGTTTGCATAAATGGTCATTATGCATATTTTTTATTAAAATTGATCTAAAGAGATTACCTGAAATGAGTCTCTGACCTCATTAACATCACACACTGGGTTAGCTTGTGCTCCAACTTCTTGTTGCCTTTCAATTGCGTAGAAATCTAAGAGTCCCAGAAATGCTGTAGAACCTGTCCGACCTTTATCTTTTAAGGGACTGCAGATGTCCGAAACTTGTTGATGTGGTGAATTGCAGAGAAAGCAGTAAATGTTTCTATAGATTATAGTTCTGAATAGTTGTTCATGGACGTAGGGCTGCTGAAAGCGTAGGCAGGCTGTTTCCAGCGCCGGGTCGTACACCTTCCATTGACCGGTTACGTTGCATGCCGTTATGTCTGGTCTAAGACAAAAATTATCCATATGATCTTCCTTAGGGGGTGGCTCCACAGTCAAACCACATGTGTTCATGATGGCCTCTACGACTTCATCTGGTGAGTTTGTACCATTCATAGCCTCCGGACAGTCGGTTGCCAACTGCCACTGCCTGTAGTCCGCTATGCCATGACATAATGCGCAGTGTTTGTTGCCGTAGATCTTATTTGTATGCATGTCTGTCACCCAAACCGAATCTTCAAGCGACGTTTTCGTCTCTCCGCTACATTTCTTGGCTAACAGACTTTCATCGTTTGGGCAACCCGTCACCACATAATAACCCCAATTCTGTTTCTGGTCAGTGTTTATACCTGTGGCCTCACATGTTTCTAATGGCATTCCTGTTGTCATTCCCGGCTTATCGTCACAACAAATGTTGCTTTCCCAACAATCGTCATCACACGAACAGCTTCCACAACATTGAGTCTTTGATTTATCCTCTAGCTTGGATGTTGCATTACTGGTGCAGAAGTCTGTGTAAGGACACAATGCGGACAGAGATGTAACTCCTGTCACATCGCGGACACTTTTTCCAAATCTCTGGGCATAACTACTGTTAAATGATAAAAATATGCAAACAAATAATGCTGTGATAGATATAAAGTTCCTCATGTTAGCTCTTCGTGGAGAAATTCTGGAAAATGACTACACACGAGGGTTTGTCACAGTTATATACTCATAAGCCATGACAAATGAGAAAATGTCTTCTTGCATTTTCATACTTAGGCTATGTAGCACAGACTGGAAGTTTCGTATTTAGACAGTAGAGCAAATATACTCTCCGTGTAGCTAAAACAAAGGTGCTGATCAGCTTAGCTGTAACTGCGAAGCTGATCTGCATCTTTATTTTCGCATATTCAAAATGTTGGTTTTCTCATGACACAGCTAAAATCTATTTAGAACAATAGCGACACATTCGCTCTTCATTAATTAAATAAATCTACTCAATAAGTTAATGAAACACAAAAAGGTAACAAAATTAATTATACCACAAGGTGAATCTAGCTAACTTATAATAGCACAAGTTTTAATTAATGATGTGTTTTTATCACACCTGCTTATAGCAGGGTGCGATACAGGAGTCCAAATTTCCATCCCACCGCCCGTCTGTTCGTTCGTTCGTTTTTCCGTCTGTCAACATTTATGTCGAAGTTTGGTTTTCTCTACATCAGTGAGAGCTAGGAGCATGAAACCTTGCATAGTAATTGTCCTTGACATACCCTTCAAGCAGGCACCTTGACCCAGTGCCCTTGACCTATATTTCATGGTCCATTGACTTTGTTCATTTTTACGTCGAAGTTTGATTTTCTCTGCATCAGTGATAGCTGCGAGTGTGAAACCTTGCATAGTAATTGTCCTTGACATACCCTTCAAGCATGCACCTTGACCTGCTGACCTTGACCTATATTTCATGGTCCATTGATTTTGTTAATTTTTACATCGAAGTTTGATTTTCTCTGCATCAGTGATAGCTGCGAGTGTGAAACCTTGCATAGTAATTGTCCTTGACATACCCTTCAAGCACGCACCTTGACCCGCTGACCTTGACCTATATTTCATGGTCCGTTGACTTTGTTAATTTTTACGTCGAAGTTTGGTTTTCTCTGCACCTGCGATAACTGTGAATGTGAAACCTTGCAAAGTAAATGTCCATGACATACCCTTTCAGATCACACTTTGATCTGGTGCCCTCGACCTATATTTTACGTTTTTAGTTATTTTGCCCGATGCAGGTGTGATATCGACCTCCAGGCGTTCTTGTTCTATAAAGGTGGGAATAGAAAATATTTTAATTAAAAATTTTCAGTTATGGTGGGAATAGAAAATATTTTAATTAAACAATCTCATTTAACTTTAACCTACTATTTTTTTTCCTAATTAGTACTAGATCCGTATACACATTTGGTGTAAATTTTAATTCAGGATGTTTTTCTATGAGACATAAGTGTGAACAGAAGACAGTTTATCAAATGAGCCACGTCTTGAGAAAACGGGATTTTTGTCTATGCGAAATAAAGACGCAGATCCGCTGTTTGGTACCTGCACAGCTGATCAGCGTCTTTGTTTTCACTACAACATAGTACATTTCCTTTTCTTCCTAAATCTGAAACTTCAAGCTGCTAGCTATCTTCTGTGATTATACAGGCCAGTTTGTATCAGACCTGGTCAGAAACCCCGAAGACCGGTTTTCTCGTGTCACTGCTCAAATAATCTCAAATAACTTTAATCAACTGTTTGATTTTGATTAGCACTGTTTCCATATATTTAATACCAAAGTTGAGAACAAACATCATTTAATTAACAAATCTTGTTAAAATTCTAATCTGAGCTAGTGGTGCAGTGCAACTCTTATTATATATGAAAAATTGTCCATGTAATATACTTCTTTTCTTTCAGACGCAAAAATTAAAAATTTCATTGAAAAAAAAAATGATTTTTTAATTATTTTCACTCAAAACATACATTGTGCGTACACGTTAAGCGGTTCTAATGAGTACACACAATGTATGTTTTGGATCAAATATAAAAAAATTAGTTATACCCCTACAAACCCCAGATTTTCTATACAAAAAAAAGGGTTTTCATTGCATGGACATGTTTTCCTGATGACGTGACCATGTCCTTTTTTGTCCATGTGAGCTTAAACTCACATGTTTTTTAGTTGCTACAAATACATAGACATTCTTGGAATTGAATGAAAAACCAGAGGACCAATGGTCCTATAAACGCTCACCTGAGATCTGGGATATGTGACTTAAGTTGACCTTGCCGTAAAATGGGTCAAGGTCATCCCAGGGTCATGATTTATATAAACTTTATAAAGCTCTATTGCCTGATGATGCCAAGTTTCAAAATCATAGGCCCTCTGGTTCTGAAGAAGAAGATTTTTAAAGGTTTTTGCTATTAATTTATAGCCATGGCAGCCATCTTGGTCATGTGACCCTGACCTTTTATATAAATGTTCATTCCCTCTTCCTAACGATGCTCCACATTAAGTTTAGCTTTAATTGGCATAGCCATTTCAGAGAAGTAGATGTTTGAATATTATGGTCATTTACATGTATATAGCCCCAGGGCAGGGGCAGACAACCTCCTGGGGTCCAATTTGTTTCCATAAACATAAATTTTCTGTCCATTTGCATACTCCCAGCAAGTTTCCCCCATTTAATTACATTTTACTATTTTTTCCCATTCGAATGCATTAGCGACCTATGTTGACCTTGCCGTAAAATAGATCAAGGTCATCCCAGAGTCATGATTTATATAAACCTTGTAGAGCTCCTTTGCCTGCTGCGTCATGCCAAGTTTCAAAATCATAGGCCTTCTGGTTCTGGAGAAGAAGATTTTTAAACGTTTTTGCTATTTATAGCCATGGCGGCCATCTTGGTCATGTGAACTTGACCATTTATACAAACTTTCATTCCCTCTTCCTAAGGATGCTCAACAATAAAGTTTGGCTTTGATTGGCCAAGCGGTTTCAGAGAAGAAGATGTTTGAATATTATGGTCATATACATGTATATACATGTATATACATGTATATAGCCCTGGGGCAGGGGCAGAAAACCCTCTGGGCCCAAAATATTTTCATAAACATAAATTTTCTGCCATTAAATGAAAATTTCCTATTTTTTCCCATTCAAATGCATTGGCGACCTAAGTTGACCTTGCCGTGAAATAGGTCAAGGTCATCCTAGGGTCATGATTTATATAAACTATGATGGGCCCGCATCCCAGATGTTACATACAAAGTTTTGTGGAAATCTGCCCACTGGTTCTCCAGAAGTAGATTTTTAAAGGTTTTTGCTATTTATAGCCATGGCGGCCATCTTGGTCAAGTGACTTGGACCATTTATACAAACTTTCGTTCTTCCTCCCTAAGGATGCTCCACATGAAGTTTGGCTTTGATTGGCCAAACCGTTTCAGAGGAGAAGATCTTTGAAATTGTGGACGGACGGACGATGACGGACGGACGGACGGACGATGACGGACGGACGACGGAGCATGGCCATCCTATAAGCTCACCTTGTGAGCCTTCGGCTCAGGTGAGCTAAAAAAAAATACCAGATAACCAATGGTTCTGTAAACGCTCACCTGAGATCTGCTACATACAACAAAAAAAAACATGTTTGTATATTATGGTATTTAGCCCCAGTGCAGGGGCAGATGAAGCCCTTGGGCCAATTTATTGTTCAGAATAATCAATATTCTGTCCATTTACCAATTTCCTGCATGTTTTCCCCTTCAAATTACATTTTAACAGTTTTCCCAGATTCAAGTGCAAAGGCGACCCATGTTGACCTTGCCGTAAAATAGGTCAAGGTCATCACATGGTCAAGATTGTACTACATTAGCCATCAGTGCTTCATGCCAAGTTTCGGTGAAATTTATCCACTCATTTCAGAGAAGATTTTTGTAGAGTTTTTACCATATATGGGTATGACGGCCATCTTGGTCATGTGACCTGGATTATTTATATACACATTGGTTCCCCCATTCTATAGATGCTTCAAATAAAACTTGGCTTTGACTGGCCAAGCATTTTCAGAGCAGAAGATGTTTGAATATTATGGTAATATACATGTATATTGACGGAGGGTGGGGGCAGATGAGCCCCTGGTGTCCAGTTTTTTTTCAGGATCATCAATATTCAGTCCCACTGCACTTTTCCTGCAAGGTTTTGTCTTTAAAAGACATTTTAACAATTTTCCCCATTCAAAGGCATAGTCTGCCATAAACTAAGTCAAGGTCATCAAAGGGTCATGACTTATATGTACTTTGTAGAACTTTAGCCATCGATGCTTCATGCCAAGTTTCGTTGAAATCAGTCCTTTGATTCCGGAGAAGATTTTTGAAGGGTTTTTACCATATATGGACAAGGCGGCCATCTTGGTCATGTGACCTGGATTATTTATATAAACATTGATTCCCCAATCCTATACATGCTTCATATAAAATCTGGCTTTGATAGGCCAAGCGGTTTCAGAGGAGAAGATGCCTGAATATCATGGTAAAACCCAGGTATATTGCCCGGGGTGGGGGCAAATGAGCCCCTGGGGTCCATTTGTTTTTAGAATTATTAATATTCAATCCTACTGCCCAGTTCCTGCAAGATTTTCACTTTACATGACTTTTTAACAGTTTTCCCAATTCAAATGTATTGGCAACCTATGTTGACCTAGCCGTAAAATAGGTCAAGGTCATCACAGGGTCATGATCTATTGTAGTACTTTAGCCATCAATGTTTCATGCCAAGTTTCATTGAAATCAATTTTTCGGTTCCAGAAAAGAAGATTTTTGAAGGGTTTTTGCCATATATGGGCATGGTGGCCATCTTGGTCATGTGACCTGGAATATTTATATACACATTGGTGCCCCATTCCTATAGATAGTTCATATAAAATTTGGCTTTAATTGGGCGAGCGGGTTCAGAGGAGAAGATCTTTGAAATTGTGGACGGACAGACGCCGGAGCATGGGTAAACTATAAGCTCACCTTATGAGCCTAACGGCTCAGGTGACCTAGCTAAAACTCTTAAGTAAACAAGATCATAAACTTGTCTTTATGAGTCAGCATACCCTTTTCAGGTTATACAAAGTGGTTGTGTCTACATTCATTTCAGACCATTTTGCAACTAACTGGCTACCAGCAGATGAACCTGTTCTGACCCTGAAATATATTTTCCCACTAGTCATACTAACCTATGAGACATATGATGTATGGGGCTATCCTACCAAGCAAGATGTGAAACTCATTAACGTCTGATTGCATTCAAATTAATAATTCACTAAACCAAATTTCCATGATTTCCGTGAATAATAACAATACCTCTGCTCAGCCCTAGTAACAACCACAAGTCCCGGATTTAAATCCAAATCTACAGAGAACACTACAGAACTTCCTTGCTTATGGTGTTTATCGTACTGATCATGCTACAACGAATGTTAGATGTTTTGCCTATGTGAAATCAGCAAGTTTGTGTAACCACCAGTGCCTTGTACCAATGCTTCAAAAAATGCTCCCAGTGCGTTGTAATAGAAAATCCTCAATAAAACGTTTGCTTCGATACCAAGAAAACAATTGGCGATCGGAAATCGTGTTTCTTGAATGTTTATTCATAAATGTCATACATATATGACAATATAACAAAAACTATGCTCAGACATGCATTTTTCCCTCAATTTGGGCATGAAAACACATGCCACCAGTCATGCTGGTAAAGCTGTATCGGATTTGGCTTCAAACCCATTAAATAAATCACATATTGTGTGATAAAATCATTGACTACAACACTTCCACGGTTCTCTGTGCCAGGTGACATAACAACTGACACACACACAAATTTGTAAGGGAATGATAATGACCAGAGGACCATTGGTCCTGAGAACGCTCACCTGAAGCCTGATCTTGGAGCATTAAGTCATCATGAAATGACTTTGACCTTGAATACTCACACACCGTTATTGACTTCATTAGTTTTCTGCATCTGCCAAGTTTCAGGTCTCAGGCTGCAATAGTTTCCCAAAAATCCATTGTTTTCAATTTTTTCCATGTAAAAGCCAGTTTCCAAAACTGACCTTGCCGTAAAATAGATCAAGGTTATCCTTTGGTCATCATTTGAACAAACTACGATGGGCTAAGGTCCCTGATGCTATATACCAATTTTCAGGAATATCTGCCGTGTTCTGGAGAAGATTTTTGAGCATTTTTGAACATTTGTGAGCATGGCAGCCATGTTGAGCATGCAACCCCAATTTCATGAACAAAATTTCATTCTCCCTAAGCATGAAGGTTTCTAATAAAATTTCACATTCATAGGCTGAGATTACTGACAAGTCTTTAATTTCGATATTTCAACGACCTTGGGCCCAGATCAAGAAATGATCTTGACCTTAATTAGTCACATACCTTCATTAGTTGTCTGCTTCTGCCAACTTTCAGGTCTCAGGCTGCAATAGTTTCCAAAATATCCATTGCTTTCACTTTTTCTCAAGTACAAGCCTATGTTTCCAATTCTGACCTTGCCATAAAATTGGTCAAGGTCATCCTTGGGTCATCATTTGAACAAACTATAATGGGCTGGAGTCCCAAATCCTACAAACTAAGTTTCATGAAAATCAGCCTGCCGGTTCTGGAGTAGAAGATTTTTGAGTGTTTTTTACCATATATGGGCGTGGTGGCCATCTTGGTCATGTGACCTGGATTTCGCGATCAAACTTTCGTCTCCCCTACCCATGGGTGAAAATCGTCCCACTGGTTCTGGAGAAGAAGATTTTTGAGCTTTTTTAAGCCTTTGTAATCATGGCAGCCACGTTGAGCATTCAACCCAGATTTTGGGTTTCAAGTTTTGTTCCCCCTAAGCATAGAGGCTCCACATAAAATTTAACTTTCATAGGCCCAGTGATTTCTTAGAAAACCATAATCTTAGTTTTGATATTTCAATGACCTTGGGCTAAGGTCAAGAAATGACCTTGACCTTAATAAATTACATATCTTCATTGACTCCATTAGTTGTTTGCATCTAGCAACTTTCAAGTCTCAGGTTGCAATAGTTTCCAAAATATCCATTGTTTTCTCCTTTTCCCATGTAAAAGCCTATGCTTCCAAAATTGACCCTGCCGTAAAATAGGTCAACTCATCCCAGGGTCATCATTTAATCAAACTAATGATGGGCTGGAGTCCCCGGTGCTACATACCAAGTTTCGTGGAAATCGGCCCACTGATTCTGGAGAAAATTGATTTTTGAAGTTTTTCTTTACCATATATGGGCATGGTGGCCATCTTGGTCATGTGACCAAGATATTGCGAACAAAACTTCAATGCCACTACCCAAGGAGGCTCCACATAAAATTTCAACTTGATCGGCCAAGTGGTTTCAGAGAAGAAGATCTTCGAAACTGAGACTTTATTTTGATATTTCAATGACCTTGGACCTTAATTAATTCCATTCCTTCATTGCCTCCATTTGTTGTCTGCATCTAGCAACTTTTATTTCAAGTCTCAAGCTGCAATAGTTTACCAAATATCCATTGTTTTCGCCTTTTCCCATGTAAAAGCCTATGTTTCCAAAATTGACCTTGCCATTAAATAGGTCAAGGTTATCCCAGGGCCATCATTTGATCAAACTATGATGGGCTAGAGTCCCCGATATTACATAACAAGTTTAGGAAATTTTTCGAAGGGTTTTTACCATATATAGGCGTGGCGGCCTTCTTGGTCATGTGACCAAAATATCGGGAACAAAATTTCAATATCACTACCCAAGGAGGCTCCACATAAATTTCAACTTGATAAGCTATGCAGTTTCAGAGAAGAAGATCTTTGAAATTGTGCATGACAGATGGACAGACGCCAGATCATGGCTATACTATAAGCTCACCTTGTGAGACTAACGGCTCAGGTAAGCTAAAAAGAGGTATAAGTTTTATTTACCATTTCCACCATTTTAATCTTACTCCAGTGCGTAATTTAGTCTGCACCAGTGTGTTGCAACAACCTCCAGTACTTTTACATTTACCAGTGTGATGTGAAGCCATCTTGAAGATTTTAACTATCACTACTCTAAATCTACCAGATTTTTAAGTTTTTCCTGTTTTGAACCAGATAAGGTAGGCTAGATGCTTCATTGCAGCTGATCTATATATTTTAATAGGTTTTTCTGGAAAGTTGATTTTGAAAAACAAAAATCAGTAGACGACCTCACACAAGCAAAATTACCCAGTGTGCAAATATTAAATGACACAAACAACTTACAGCTTCCACACATGCTATATGTTGTACACTGTACGGGAATGTTTTATTCTTTCCTTGGTAATCTTCCGTTATAGAGTTGAAATATCGGAACGGTAGTAGATTATCTGTCTTCCAGAGTATTATAGTTCCATCTATAGACCCACTAGCAAACATGCTTTCTAGAACAAACAACATTAAAAGCCTTGACAGTATGATGTTTATTGTTTAACAACATCTGTCTTAAATCTTAAATTTGTTATCAGATACAATTGAAACTTCACTTAGTTTGCATCTGTAAAGATAGTTTACCCAGGACTATGCTCAAGGAAATTCTGGTGGAAAACTAGATCTCATCAATATTGATGCGCATACAAAATTTGGTCTGATTATGTCAATCCGTTCTGAAGATATTGAGCGGAAACGAAATTCTGACCTCAATAAAGGACCATAACTCCGTAAAAATTTTGCGAAAAATGACGGGTAACAATCCCAAGCTAGATCTTGTCAATGATGATGTGCATACAAAATTTGGATGGATTCTGTCAATTCATTCTCAAGATATTGAGCGGAAACGAAATTCTGAAGTCAATCAAGGGCCGTAATTCCTTCAAAATTTTGCGAAAAATTACAGGTAACAATCCCAAGCTAGATCTTGTCAATGTTGATGTGCATTCAAAATTTGGCCAGATTCTGTCAATTCGTTCTCAAGATATTGAGCGTAAACCAAATTCTGACGTCAATCAAGGACCATAACTCTGTCAAAATTTTGCAAAAAATGACGGGTAACAATCCCAAGCTAGATCTTGTCAATGATGATGTGCATACAAAATTTGGTCGGATTCTGTCAATTCGTTCTCAAGATATTGAGCGGAAATGAAATTTTGGCAATAATGAAGGGCCATCCAAGGGCAATAACTCTTCTGCAAATTTGGGGAAACTGACATGCATTTATACATAAGTAGATATTGTCAATATTGATGCATATGCCAAATTTGGTTGAAGTCTAACAACTGGTTCTCAAGTTATGTGTGGTAATGGAATGACGGAAGGACGGAACAATCCCAAGCTAGATCTTGTCAATGTTGATGTGCACACAAAATTTGGTCGGATTCTGTCAAATCGTTCTCAAGATATTGAGCGGAAACCAAATTCTGACGTCAATCAAGGGCCGTAATTCAGTCAAAACTTTGCGAAAAATGACGGGTAACAATCCCAAGCTAGATCTTGTCAATGTTGATGTGCACACAAAATTTGGTCGGATTCTGTCAAATCGTTCTCAAGATATTGAGGGGAAACCAAATTCTGTCGTCAATCAAGGGCCATAACTCCGTCAAAACTTTGCGAAAAATGGCGGGTAACAATCCCAAGCTAGATCTTGTCAATGATGATGTGCATACAAAATTTGGTCGGATTCTGTCAATTCGTTCTCAAGATATTGAGCAGAAATGAAATTTTGGCAATAATGAAGGGCCATCCAAGGGCAATAACTCTTCTGCAAATTTGAGGAAACTGACATGCATTTATACATGAGTAGATATTGTCAATATTGATGCATATGCCAAATTTGGTTAAAGTCTAACAACTGGTTCTCAAGTTATGTGTGGTAATGGAATGACGGAAGGACGGTATAACGGAATAACAGAATAACGGAACTACGGAAGGACAGGGTGAATCCAGTATAGCCCCCACTTTTTCAAAGCGGGGCTATAAATATGGAAACATTAGAAACATGTACAAGTTGTATTTTTTTTTTTTTTTTTTTTTTTTTTTGTTTTTTGTTTTTTTGTTTTTTTTTGTGTGTATTTTTAGCATACCTGTAATATTAATAAGACTTCTAACAGCTTCTCTATGTGGGCTCAGTTTTTTCACCAGTTCTATCTTTGAAAGAGTGTTTTCTTCTGGTGACTCATGTTGACTTATTGTGTACACAACTGAAAATACACACAGTTGCATATTAAAATGTAAACTAGTAGGTGACTGCTCCCATTTCTATTACTCATTTTAAAATTTCTTTATATGCATTAAATGTTTGCACATTTATTTCTTTCTTTTTTCGATACTGAGTCGATCAATTTCTGATCATCACCTCAGGTGTGGGGTGGGTGGCTAAATTTTGAATTTAGCAAAATGGGGGAAGCATTCGGGATGGGCCATTAAAACTATTTACATGAAGCTAGACAGAGGCATACTAAAACGTATACCTCTGGACCCTTGGTTCTAAATAAGAGCCTTAAATTCTTCCGTGGTCTTAGATGCGACCACTGAAGAAGGAAGACTATTCCACAATGGAATAGTCCTTTGGAAGAATGAATTCTTTGGGGCATCAATATAAGACATGTATCTTGTGTACTGTGAATCATGAGATGCCCTGGTAGATCTTAATCTGGGTGCCGGGGTCAGATATTTATCTTTGTCAAGAGACACTGTGAATCTTGTAAAAGAAAGTTAAGGAAGACTTAAGCCTGCAGTCCTCCAGGGATGGCCAGTCAAGATCATCATTAAGCATTTAGCTGTGAATATTAAGATGTCTTTCTTAGGCGTAAAATAAAAATTCTGCTAACATGCCAGAGACAATTGCCTTTGCACTTTACCAGACACTGGTTGGTATTTAAGGCTGTACATAGAGGACCTGGTGACTTACTTAGCTGTTTGTCAACTGCTGTGACTAGTCTGTCATTTCTTAATGATATCATAAAGCAAACATCATCTGAAAATATGATATATGAGCCATGTTATGAGAAAACCAACAATGTGGTTTCCTAACAGGTTCGACACAAATCAGGCTGTACAGTCACAGAAGATGGCTAGAAGCTTGAAATTTCAGATTTAAGAAGAAGAGGAAGTGTACTATCTGCGAAGCAAAAACAAAGGTGCTGATCAGCTTCGTGATTAATGCGAAGCTAATCTGCGACTTTGTTTTCGCATATGCAGATTGTTGGGTTTCTCATGAGGCAGCGCATATGTATATTCAGTAACAATCTACTTGACAGTTCCAAACTTCTGATACTGAAATTTGGTATTCTACTATCTAGATGATGGAAATCAAAGGCAATGATCAGACAGTGCACAGTTTAATCTATGACTTCATCATGTGCACATACATGTACAACATCAAGAAAACATGTGTGTGAAATGTATATCATCTTCTACCCCATTTTTATATAGAAAAACTGGGGTTTGCAGGGGTATACCTAATTTTCTTATTTTTGATCCAAAACTCGCCAAGGCGGTTCTAATGTGTACCAAAAATCAATGTTTGAGCAAAGTTATTGAAATATCAAAATTTTTCCAATGAAATTTTCAATTTTTGCTTTTGAAAAAAAATCAATATAGTACATGGGCAAGTTTTCGTAATGAGTACCTAATCAGATGCTCATAACACCACTGAGTTAATGTCACAGATTATGTAGTTAAAATTATGGAGAGAAAAAAATAAAGCTCTAACTTTCTCCAGATTCTGTTTGATGTGAGGTTGCTAAGCGACCATCCCTGTACCATAGAAATAAACCCTGCCCTCCTGCACAAAACTGATAACCAGAGCTGAGTACCAGCAAACACTGAAACAGAGAACCATAAAATGTCAAGAAATAACTGAATATTGAGGCACACATATTTGAAAGCCATATTTTTGGTAATATCATTAACTCTTGATCCTTTCTTGAATGGACCACATTATAAAAACTTGCCCATGCAATATACAGAGATTTTTTCAGCTGTAAAAATTGGAAATTTTATTGGAAAAATTTAGATATTTTTAATATTTTTGCTCAAAACATTGATTGTGGGTACACGTTAGAACCGCCTCGCCAAGGCGTTTTTAATGAGTACCCACAATGTATGTTTTGGATCAAAAATAAGAAAAGTAGGTATACCCCTGTATACCCCAATTTTACTAAATAAAAGTGGGGTTTAAGGGGGTAAACATTTCACAGTTATATTTTCCTGATGTTGAATGAATTACAGTTTGTAGTTAGTTGTCTTTTTTTCAATGTATATATTCATCTGACTAAGGTAGTTCCGACAAATATTTAAAATCTCTGTTTTAGAACAATAGTAAAGAAAGTTACATTCTTTTGTGTCACTTGATAGAGCGCTATTAAATAAAAAAATACAAATGTCTGTCTGACTAATACTCACCCTAACTGAAGCAGCATGCTCTGTTAATACTTTAACACAATCTCCAGTGTCTATGTTCCAGATCTGAAAATTGATTCCAAACTCTATAAATTGTGAAGCGGTAAAGCCAGTGGCAGGATGCTTTCCTTCTGTAGAATTTTTTTTCAATACATCAGGAAAATATGTCCGTGAAATCACTGAAATGTGCACCCGCTCAAACCTCACTTTTATATACTGTAGAGATCCAGAAATATTCGCGAGAACTTAATTTTCGTTAATATTTGAGAATTGGTTGCCTCGCGAATTCAAAGTTCTCGCTAATAAAGAGTCACTATAAACTTTATAGAATATATGGACACTCACAATAATTCGGAAATAGAAAATTCGCAAAATAAAAGTCACCCAAAAATTTCCGAATTTACAGTAGCGAAACTGGGGTTGGCAGGGGTATACCTATTTTTCTTATTTTTGCTCCAAAACATACATTGTGGGTACTCGTTAGAACCGCCTCAGCAAGGCAGTTCTAACGTGTACCCACAATCTATGTTTTGAGCAAAACTAAGAAAAATATAAAAACTTTTCCAGTGAAAATTTTCATTTTTGCAACGAAAACATTTCTCTGTATATTACATGGGCAAGTTTTCGTAATGAAAATTTGGGATTCATTGCACCAAGACTGTTTTAAATCTGGTGAATAATAGCAAAATTACACACTATCAAACCTTCAAATTCTGCTAAATTGTAATAGTGCATGATCTAAACAACACAAAAAGAAACAAAGTGTAATCAATTTTATGAAGCTGTGCTTTTTCAAAACATTTCAGCTGAATTTTAAATTACCTACCCTGATTTGTTTATCTGAAGAGCCAGTGAGTAGCTGCTGTGGATAATCTCCCTTTGCTGGCAGTACCACCATGTGATTGATCGGTCGACTGTGTCCTGATAGCACCACAAGTTTGTAGCCAAGTTGAATGTTCCAAATAATGGCTAGACAGTCATCAGCTGCAGACACACATCTAAAGGAGACAAAAATATGATCATTACATGTACATGTAACTATATAATCCACTCCAGTACTTGAATGACTGCTTGAGCATTCAAACAGCTAGCTGTCCATTTAGGAAGCCCAGAATATGCTGGAAATCTTACATGTATTTAGAATAACTATAAAAGTTTTAATAAATAAAATTTTATGCAAAGAAAACAATGGACTATGCTGCTGATGAAGTCATGACATTGCTTGTGGAAAAATAGACCTACATGTATAATCTCTTTTATTGTTCTTTAACACAAACAAACATACTTAAGCAATAAATAAATTACCTGTTTGCATCAATTCTTAGTAACAGCCTGACAATGTCAGAGTGGCCCTCTAGAAACAGAAGTTCAGAGAAGGGGTTGAATTCTTGGTACTCTTTAATAACTTCAACTTCAGGCTGCAGAAAGAAGAATATATGTAGTTCATTGTCAGTAAGCAAAAGAGCCAACACCAGTTTATATGAAGTATAGATACATTGTATTAATATCAGTTGTTAAAAATTGACAAACTTGTGCACTGTCTAAATCAACTCAGTTACTTCTTTTCAGCCAAAAATATTAGTTAATTACAACTAGAATGCTTGATGTGCAGAAAAGCATATTCTTAAAGTGGCAGCAATTTTGTTTTCAAGAAAGTCAGACTCCATAAACAGCAAAAATAATCTCCAATGCTGTTTAAATTTGGTATATAGTAACCTATTTGCTTGATTTAAAATATTCACTTAATTTTATAATTATTGGTTGTTGTCATCATTACGAAAACATGTGATATCCCCCTGAACCCCAGTTTTATATAGCAAAACTGGGGTATGCTGGGGTATACCTATTTTTCTTATTTTTGCTCCAAAACATACAGTCAAGGACCAAAAGTATTTCCACAACGTCGGAATTTCCATTGACTTGCGTGTATTTTCATGTTTACAAGAAAAAATAACCTGTCTCTCATGGTCAACATATTTTCATGATTTTGGTGTCATTTAAAAGTTAAATAAATAAAGCAATAAACAAAGGTTATTTGATGATGTTTTGACATTGTATTTTCTAGATACAAGAGTTAGAAGTTTTATGAAATATTGAAAAGGCCACTTTCCCATTGACGTCAATTGTGACATTGCCCAAAAATTGTCAAAAATAATATCACGTTGTTTAAAAATTGGTAGCTTTAAAACACACACACGGAATTGATTAAAAAAACCTTGTTTATTGCTTTATTCATTTACCTTTCAAATGACACCAAAATTATGAAAATATGTTGACCTGGAGAGACAGGATAATTTTTCTTGTAAACATGAAAATACACGTAAGTCTATGGAATTTCTGACGTTGTGGAAATACTTTTGGTCCATGAAGTAGATTGTGGGTACGCGTTAAGACTCGCCTCGCAAAGGCGGTTCTAAGGTGTACCCACAATCTATGTTTTGAGCAAAAATAAGAAAAATATCAAAATTTTTCAGCTGAAAAATTTTCTCAAAAATCTTGGTGGCAAGTTGTAGTAATGATTTTTCAAAGAATTTGTAGCAAGAAAGAATGTATGTAGAATCTGTAACACTTGTTCTAGGACGTTATAGAATTTGCCTCCTTTCAATAAGTATACACAACATTGTATAGAGGTATAGAATGATCATCATGGGGAATCAGGCACCAGGAAATGAACCCTTATTCTTCTTACAAAATCCAATACTTGTAAAATCAGTGGACTCAAGATCCAGTTAAATATTATTGCTTGCTTTTCATTGATATGGATCAAGATTTACAATATGGATCAAGGCAATACCCAGTGACAAAATAGTGTAAATCAAATGAACAATGATACCTCTTTTGTTGCCTTTTCTTCCTTTTCCTTACTCAACAATTTCTTAAAGACTGACATCTTTTTTTTCTACTTTCGGTTTTGTTGTCTGGTTCTCCAAGTGATTACCTTCAAACATACGACCCTATAATAAATTCTTAAACCAGTCAGAAATTGGTTCTCTGCTTTTGAGAGAGGCGTTGAGAAACAGGAAACCAGTATAATTCCCGCGGACATGTCAAAAATCAATTTATTGATGTTCGAACAAGGAAGTTTGACTGTTCAAATTTAATAAATAGGACAATGCCACAATAACAATGATGAATGAAATGTTTAATAGACAAATTGTTGTTACGTTTGACAAAAAGATAAAAGCTTGTCATGGAAAATTAGAAGATTTGCATGAAGGTAAAATAAAGGGTAAATTGTTTGTACATGTACTCCTTTGATCTAACATTTCAGAGATCTCAGTGAGATTCTCTTGGCAGGCTAGTGTCTGAGTGAGTCAAAGACCTCAAATACAATGCTAAATTATGTCAAGATGTTTTATGTATTACATTGACTAACATGACCTTGACACTTTTTATGTATTGAATACATTGACTGACATGACCTAAAGTGGGCTAGCTAGCCTTTGATGGTGCATTCTTGTATCTATCTTCTGATACTGAGTCCATCACCTCAGGTGTGGGGTGGGTGGCTAAATTTAGAAAACATTTTGTAGTAGTAGTCTCTTGGTTTTTTGCTCGGAGATGTAGCACCAAGGGCAAGATTTGTAGGGATGATGTTTTCTAGAATGAATTCAGTCTTGTATAAAGCCAGTTGTCTGTCTGGAGTAATACGCCTTGGCGGATGTGGATTCCAGACAATTTATGAATAGTTTTGAGTTTCTTGGTTAGAGCCATGGCACGAGAAAACCTGCTTTTAGCAAAATTGTTTGGAAACAAAGACAGAGATCAGCTATGCTGCAAGCCTGCATCATACTGTTTTGTGTATGTCAGACACCTTGAAGACTTGTATCTGAGTTTATTTCTTGATTTCAGGATGGTTGTACAATGGGCCACAATGTATCTAGGGAAGTGACGTCCAGCATCTCAGAACAATCTCTTTCATTAGATCTCTCTTTAGTGTCATTGTCACAAAACTTTGAAGTTGTCAATACTTCTGACTTGAATGAAAATATGAGTAAGCGATTGAAACCAGCTGGGAAAAAGTCTGTACCAGTAGTAAAAACCTGGACCTCAGAAGTCAAATCAGAGAGGCAGCATTTGGAGGAAGTGCATCCTGAACTTAAGCCAGTGTTTTTGGGTTTCAAGCATTGTAAAGAAACACTTGTGAATAAACAGAAAAGAGATGAAAGATATTTTGATGAGATTAATATCCTACTCAAGGATAAGATAGTAGGGAAGTTTCTGATGACAGAGTTTTCTAGCAATGAACAGAGGGAAGTTATGGGTAACAGACTGGCTGAAATTGGGTGAGTTTGTAACACTAGGTTAGACAAGATGTATATTTTATAAGAAGATTAAAGAATTTTGCTTGTTTGGAAGAAAGTTTATAGTAAAATCAGGATATTTCAGTTTACAATTACCAGCAAGCATAAACCATATTTTGTTGATTTATTACAACTGACATGTATGCATTTAGTCTCCACATTAAACAGCTGCTCCAAGTCTTCTAAGTCTTACATATACATGTAGCAAACATAAATGCAAATTCTCTTCTCAATTTCAATTATTATTATGATACTGAAATATGATCTTATTCCTTCGTTTGCCAGGTTTGTAGATGCTGCGCTAGATTACTACAATTTCATTCTTGACGAGGAAGATATTGAAGCCATTACCAATCCGCTCATAAATGAAGGAAAAGACAATGACCCAACGACAAAACTCATTATGACACTTAGGGAGATTTTCTGGAATTTCTCGGACAGTAGTTTCTATTTTGGTGAGAAATTGTCAGAGACAGAACAGAAGTCGAAAGAGAAGGGTCTGTTTCAGTTGCTCATGGTAGATCTTGAATACATTCTAAAGGATACAGTAGAGGCTCTAGAGGTAGGTTGTACTAAACATAGTCAAGTGAGAATAAGAAACATTGTTATTTCAAGTGTTTATGAGTGGGAGAGGGTTACTACTTCATGAAATTTTCTGAGCAATAAAAATTCATATAAACATTGCCTATGCAGCACCAATATGCTTCTAGGAAAACAGGCTTTGAAATGTTTGATTATTTTCAGATGCAATATTCTTAAACTTTTGTCTCTGTTTCTAACACATTTGGTTCAATAGCAACATATGGTTTTAGCAAAACCTCTGAAAAGTATTGCATAAATGCGCTTTTGTTGTACATGACTGTGTATTCTCATTACGGAAATATCTCCGTTTGCACAAAGTGTTATATAATACAGCTGATATTGGTTGTATTTTTTCCATTAATTAAACTTGTTTTCCATAAAATCGTGCATTCTGAGTATTTGTTATGATCACCTCATTGATTCGATGATAACAGATACCCACGATATATGATTTTATGGATAAATATTAAAAATCGATAATGTAATACCTACCCCTGATTTCCCCCATTTTTACTATATGTAAGGTGTTAATCTGGGGTAGCTTTCATACGGAGATGTTTCCCTGATGACTATTTTGAAGTTTTTCATGTTTGCATACTGCCAAATTGATGCTATAAGGTTCTGGTATTTGTTTAATCCTTTTCAGATTGAGGATGATATATTTGCATTCAGCTCTGCAGTCGGAATACTCCATAACTGTGCTCGGAACCCAAACATTGACAAAGACAAGTTCAGAAAAGTTAAGGCTACTGAACACTTACTGCCATTTCTACATTCCGCTATTCCCTGTAAGTTGAAATGTAGTATCCTGTTTTGTGTGCCTTTAAAAGAAGAAATACTCAATGCAAAATTGTAAATTTTCCCAATTTTCTATTAAGATATTCCATTGATATGAATGCTGTGGCAAAGTATGGTAAGTAGTGTCATAATTACATCAGGAAAACATGTCCATGCAATGAATACCCCCTTAAACCCCACTTTTATATTGAAAAACTTGGGTATGCAGGGGTATACCTATTTTTCTTATTTTTGCTCCAAAACATAGATTGTGGGTACTCGTTAGAACCGCCTCGGCGAGGCGGTTCTAACGAGTACCCATGATCTATGTTTTGAGCAAAAGTATAAAAATATCAAAATTTTTCTGATGAAAATTTCTATTTCAATTTTACAGCTGAAAAAAATCTCTGTATATTGCATAGGCATTTTCGTAATGACATGTAGATTCATTCACAGTATGTTTTCTTAATATTCCAACTTTTCTGACTAGACAAGCCAATTTAACAGAACAGAAAAATTTCCAAACCTTTGAACATTAAGTCATTCAACTACATGCCTGACATTTTGTTTCTGTATAATGTAAATATCCCATTGTTTTACAGATGTTAAAATGATCACTCTCCTTGCCTTGGCTAACATGATTCGAGAAGAACAGGTGACATTATTGGATGCTGATCTTGACGTTTTTGATTTTGTATTTGATGCCATCAATGCTGCATGGTCCGATAAAACTGACGGAACCAAGGCTTATGGCTTCAGTCTTGCTGAACTTATCGAAGGGCTGGCATCACTTGCCCAGACAGAGCAAAATAAAAAGTTGATTATGGAAAAGCAGCCACTGAATCTTATTTCTAAGGTTTTGAATGAGTCAACGGACAACTTGGAGAGGCTTGCAGCAATCAAATTCATCTGGGAGCTTGCCTTTCTGGAAGAGAATAGGGAGAAAATATCGGTAGGTGACATAACATAAGAATATACTTGTAGTTTAATATTTGAAAAATGATCAGTGTTGCCAAGCAGGCTAACAGAAATCAAACTCTATAACCACAAGAATTGGCCAGCAAATTAAAATTTTGTATAGAAGTTATGGAACTGGATAGCTAAATTGCCAAATTTTGTACACTCACTCATTCTAAAATAAGTAGCGCACCCCCTGTCTCGGGGTGTTAAAGAGAAATTGGAGTGACATCGTTCAATATATCACCAGAGTTGGCTGTATTTTCAAAATTTGGTACTATCTCAATTTAGATTGAACAGAGTATGATACTCAATTATGTTTTTTAGGAATGAACAAATTCTATTTTTACACGAAACAACATCATTTGATTTACTTAATTTGACATTATCTCATGGTAAAATAAATGGTTATTTTATATCTTGTAAACAAACAAAAATATCAAACATCAAAAGTCAAAAAACACATGTCACAGAGCTTCTGTAATTTACGTGACGCTATAAACGATTGTCCATATCTTTATAGTGGTTTCTCTTATTGCAGACCAAACTGTGCCAATTAAATAGTTGAATATATCCTTTATATGGATAACATATAGATTTTTCATTTTGTTTTACTATTTTTGTCAAGTAAATCTAATCTCTCTGCTTAACCATTGCGTCCCTTTTAAGATGTAATCATACGTGACACTGTTTTTCTACAAATCCAACATGGTATTTGAAACAACGTTATCTGAATATGAAAGTATGGTGTCCGAATACATCTCACAAAAATACAAAGTTAATATCAAACGGTCCTAAGGTGGTATTTTTGTATGCTAAAGTTGAAAATGTAATTAACGTTACAGTAATTTACGTGACGCTACTTACTTTCAAAATGCCAATATGACATATTGTATAGCTAAGATTGTGCTTTAAATCAGTGTGTATAAATGTTTTAATGTCCACTTAGTACTTCTCAGTAGTTAAATGTACAGAATATGATGTTTTTTCAAGCAGTGTCACGTAAATTACGCATTTGTCACGTAAAATACAGAGGTAGTTCAAGTCTATTTATCGATTATAGTTTTAAAACAGTAGAGTCTAAAAGGATCACACCACCTTCTATCAAAGACATAGTAATACTACATTTGTTATTCGCATTTGTCCATTCCAAAATACTGATCACAGATCAACAATAAAATATCAGCCCTGGGATTAATATACATTTTTATCAATATAAAACAGTTTTGTTCTACTAAATAATTATGTGGTTATAAGCGTCAAAAGATTTACATCTTGTGCAGACTGGTTTAAATGCCATGCCTTATTATAAGTTAGCAAAAACACAAACATATCTAAGTTTGAAAATAATGTAGGTGACTTTAATATTACAGTCACGTAAATTACAGTATTCCGTCACGTATATTACATTTTTATAGAATGCTGTGTATTTTGTAAAACAATGTTAAAAAGTGAAATAGGAACACACTAGATTGTCTGTTAGGAGTAAACGTATCCAGATAAAGTCCTCCAGATAATATTCAATGCCATTGTGTGTCTGTATTGCAAAAATAATTTATGTTGCCGTTTGCAAGTAGTTTACATGACGCTAAATAAAACAAGACCTGTCATAAAACAAGATGTATTTAGAAAATTAATTATAAGCTCCACCAGTCATGTAGGACAAATGAAATTACCATTACATGTTTTGATATAATTATCAGGCACAGACCAGATGTTATTATAGTTGTAAGTTAACAACACTGAAAATTCTTAATTAAAAAACCTGCATCATGCACATAATTATTATCTAACGTTTTTCGACAGTAGATATGATAGGACCTTTATTGTTAGACTTAACCTACTTAATGCTGTTCTTTATTTGAGAAAATGAAGCCTTTTAGTTAAAGATATAAATTGAGTCTGTGTTATGGTTATATTTCGTTCATATGTAGTGCGTCACGTTGATTACCGGATTGAAATATACCCATCAAGTTTCAAAATGCTGTTGAAATTGCAAGAATATCGGGAGGGTGGTGAAATTTCAAAGGATGAAGCCTGGATGATCAAAAACAGTAATGGTATGCAAAAAAAAGTGTAATTCTAACAGTTTATTTTTCTTCATTTTTTTCTCCAGGATTTGCACCTTATTTTAGAATGAGTGACTGTCATTGTATGCTTCTACTGGAGTTAGCTGCTTATTAATACAATTTTTTAAAATCAGATTAGTTTACTGTTGAAACGTCAAAACAATACCACACCAGAGAACAAGCCAACAGTTAGTCAAGTACATGTACATCTGCCAAACATTTGCAATGCATGTTAACATGAACAGCGCATACACTTGTGAACAACCATGGCTATTCTTGCACGCCTTGTAAATCAGTTTTGTGCATGCACATTTACTAAACAAACCACATTCCTCTCGGTGCATTGAGAAAATAATTTATGTTTGTGTCCGGGGCACTTGCGTTTGTGCTGCTGAATACATTTTTTAACATAAGAAGATTAAACATAAAGATTTCTCCGAAATAGGTAGACATTCATACATCCATGGTGCTGCTGCTCATATGTTAACAATTCTTGCAGAAATACCGAGATATTCAGAGGGCTCTCAACACACTGAAAGATCACCGTGATCCTGATATTAAGAAATCGGCAATGGGAGCTTACTTTGTCTTGTATGAGAAAGACAAAATAGTCCATGAACCAAAGCCTGGTATGTATTGTGCTTGGATTTGTATGACAAAAAAAAGCTCATAAACCATGCATGAAAAGGACAAGAGGAATATAGATGCTCAGTGTCTTGAAAAATGATCCTGCTATGTTTAACTTTTTGGATATATCAACATATATGAAATTGAAAGTAGATTGTAGTATAAAATATGAGGTTCATAAAGGACTGAAGGTGTGTTTTGAATAATCATTGTGTAGCCACTTTGTCAAATTTATAAAAAAATGCAGGGATTTAGATTACAATATGATTTGGGTAAGCCACTCCTAAATGTCTTCATGAATTGTTAGTCTTGTGTGCATGGCTTAGATTGACCTGACTGTACTGAATACACATTTTACTGGAATATATGAATCACACTTTATTTTACCAATTATTTTCTAGCTCCTATCCAGAGAGGTTTAGAAAGACGAGTTAGTGCACCTAAACGAGAGGGCAAACACATCATGATCAGCTATCAGTGGTCAGATCAACCCATGGTTTTAAAGGTAATGTTAACAGTTACATGTCATTTTTGACAAATGCTCTTCTTGAATCAACGGTAGCTTTAATAGAAATCAGACAAAACATTACACACTAATGTAAGATTCATTTAACTCATTTAAGCCATGCGCGGATCCAGAAATTTTCATGAGAGGGGGTCCAATGAAAATGGTAATTTTTGGTCACAGACGAGGGGGGGGGTCCAACCCCAAAAAATCCCGAAATTACCTTTTTTTAGGTAAAATTTTCAAATTCCAGGGGGGGTCTGGACCCCCGGTCCCCCCCTCTGGATCCGCGCATGTAAGCCAGGCGTCCCTTTTATGGGACATAGGCAAACAGAATAGCCCCAGATGTGATGCCGCAGAACGCGGCGTCCCATCTGGGGCTATTCTGTTTGCTTAGAGAATTTTCATCGAAAAATTGAATAAAATTTAAAAATCACTCCTGATGCCCCTAAAAAAGAAAGTGGACTCACCCTAATGATAATGATGGGAAATTCCATTCGTCAAATATGGGTTAATCAAAATTCTTTTCCTAGAAGCTGCTGTGGCAAAGCGGTTAAGTTATGAGCCGCCTCGTGGGAAAACCAACAATGTGGTTTCCAAACAGGCCCGACACAAATCGATCTGTACAGTCACAGAAAAGAGCTAGAAGCTTGAAATTTTGGATTTAAGTAGAAGAGGAATTGTATTATCCGAGTAGTGAAAACAAAGGCGCTGATCAGCTTCGTGTTTTCGCATATGCAGGTTGTAGGTTTTCCCACGAGGCGGCTCTTGTGTAAACAAGGGGTCAAAGTTTTGATTTAGAGCTTCTCCAGAATTGTGGATGAAACTGTTGTTTTTTTTAACTCTCCCTGTATGACGTTAGCTGTTGGTGGGACATAGAGCCCAACTACACAATATACAGTTGATGTGGGGAAGCAGTAACCAGAGGACCAATGGTCCTGTAAACGCTCACCTGAGTCTGCTGCATAGACCAATAAACATGTTTGAATATTATGGTATTTAACCCCAGTGCAGGGGCAGATGAAGCCCTTGGGCCGTTTTCTTTTTTCAGACTAATCAATATTCTGTCCTTGGATGCTTCATGCCAAGTTTCATTAAAATCAATCTATTGGTTTCAGAGAAGAAGATATTTGAAGGGTTTTTACCATATATGGGCATGGTGGCCATCTTGGTCATGTGACTTAGATTATTAATATACACATTGGTTCCCCCATCCTATAGATGCTTCACATAAAATTTGACTTCAATTGGCCAAGTGGTTTTAGAGGAGATGTTTGAATATTATGGTAATATACATGTATATTGCCCCGGGGTGTGGACATATGAGCCCTTAGGTCCATTTTTTTTTCAGAATCATTAATATTTAGTCCTACTACCCATTTCCTGCAAGATTTTCACCTCAAATGACTTTTTAAAAGTTTTCCCCATTCCAATGCATTGGCGACCTATGTTGACCTTGTCGTAAAATAGGTCAAGGTCACGACAGGGTCATGATTTATATATACATTGTAGTGCTTCAGCCATTGGTGCTTCATACCAAGTTTCTTTGAAATCGGTCCTCAAAATTCGGAGAAGAAGATTTTTGAAGGGTTTTTACCATATATGGGCATGGCAGCCGTCTTGGTTATGTGAACTAGATAATTTATATTATATACATTAATTCCCCCATTCCATAGATGCTTCACATACAATTTGGCTTTGATTCGCCAAGCGGTTTCAGAGGAGAAGATGTTTGAATATTATGGTAATATACATGTATATTGCCCCAGGGTGGGGGCAGATGAGCCCCTGGGGTCCAATTTTTTTCAGAATCATTAATATTCAGTCCTACTGCCCATTTCTTGCAAGACTTTCACTTTAAATGACATTTTAAACGCTTTCCCTATTCAAATGCATTGGTGACCTATCTTGACCTTGCCGTAAAAAAAGGTCAAGGTCATCACAGAGTCATTATTTATATGCACATTGTAGTACTTCAGCCATCGATGCTTCATGCCAAATTTCTTTGAAATCGATCCACCTGTTCTGGAGAAGATTTTTGAAGGGTTTTTACCATATATGGGCATCGCAGCCATCTTGGTCATGTGACCTGGATTATTTATATACACATTGATAACCCCTTCCTATTGATGCTTCACATAAAATTTGGCTTTGATTGGCCAAGCGGTTTCAGAGGAGATGATGTTTGAATATTATGGTAATATACATGCATATTGCCCCAGGATGGAGGCATATGAGCCCCTGGGGTCCAGTTTTTTTCAGAATCATTAATATTCAGTCCTACTGCCCATTTCCTGCAAGACTTTCACTTTAAATGACTTTAAATGACATTTTAAAAGTTTTCCCCATTCAAATGCATTGGCGACCTATGTTGACCTTGTCGTAAAATAAAGGTCATCACAGGGTCATGATTTATATATACATTGTAGTGCTTGAGCCATCAATGCGTCATGCCAAGTTTCGTTGAAATCAGTCCACTGGTTCTGGAGAAGAAGATTTTTGAAGGGTTTTTACCATATATGGGCATGGCGGCCATCTTGGTCATGTGAGCTGGATTTCTTATATACACATTGGTTCCCCCTTCTTATAGATGCTTCATATAAAATTTGGCTTTGGTTGGCCAAGCTGTTTCAGAGAAGATCTTTGAAATTGTGGACGGACGGACGGACGGACGGACGGACGACGGACGGACGCCGGATCATGGCCATCCTATAAGCTCACCTTGTGAGCCTAACGGCTCAGGTGAGCTAAAAATGGTCTCTCAAGACAGACGAAAATAGAAAAGGTGTTTGGGAATACCTATGTCATGCAGGAAGACAAGTTGGTCTTATTGTCTGTCTAGACTGTATATTCTATTTCAAGATCTATGAGACCCTGAAGGATGAGGGATATGAAGTCTGGATAGATGTAGAGAATATGTCGGGGTACGAAAATCTCCTAGAGGGTATGGCTAATGCTGTGGAGAACGCTTATCTGGTGCTGATCTGTTACTCGGAGAAATATAAACTTAGCCAGAACTGTCGTACAGGTAGGTACTAGAATCATGATTAAGTAAGAGAGATTTGAAGGGTGGGTGGATGTAGAGCACATTTCAGGGTATGAAAACCTCCTAGACGGTATATGGCTAACGCCGTGGAGAATGCTTATCTGGTGCTGATCTGCTACTCCGAGAAATATTAACTCAGTCAGAACTGTCGTACAGGTAGGTCAACAATTTTCCTAACAGTTGCAACAGTCAAGGTTTTCTCTGACAAAAATATCAAAGATTTTTGTTGCATTATGTAAATACATCAAAGAAATATGAAGAATTTCTTTTTTACTTCTCTTAGGTCATTTGAGTTCTATAAATGGACATCAAAAGATATCGCTGCATTAGTTAGCCACACTTTTTTTTTGCTTTCTCAGAGGCTGAAATGGTTTTCACAACACAGAAAGATTTCATGGCTCTCAAGATGCAGCGAGATTACAAACCAGATGGCTGGTTGCTGGCTCTGATTGGTGCCCGGCTCTACATAGAATTCAGCCTTCAACACCCTTTTGAAGAAAGCATTGTGAAAGTTATAAATCAGATACGAGACAGGGAGAAGGGTGAGACGAGGGACGAGTTGTCGACACCAGCACCCGTGGGGGGTGGGTTGGCACCTGTACAGGAATGGACGAAGCAAGACGTCAATACTTGGGTTGAGAAAAATAAAATGACACAGTAAGTTTGTGAATCATTGCAGATCCTCTGGAATATGTAATAAAGATTTGTCAGTTCTCAATAAAATATGACAGCTATTATCATATTCTGAATGATAACCTTTTCAAGGGGATTCTGATGATTGCCAATGCATTTATATTCCTGATTTTAATCGGCGCCATACCACCATGGTTTATGCTACTAATACAGCTGTTGTCAGTCAGTGGCTGTAAAGAATTAAGTCGAACGCGCAATACAAAGTCAAGTTTCATAACTCCATTTTTCCAAAGAATAAGGACAGAAGAGGTGAAAGAGTAGAAATGGTTAGAAATATCCGGTCTACATCGCTTGAGAGGCTACAAAATGCACAATCTCTATCTTAACTTGTATAAGCTTGGCATCCTTTCTAAGGGACATAGGCAAACAAAATAGCCCCAGATGTGACGCCGCAGAATGCGGCGTCCCATCTGGGGCTATTCTGTTTGATTAGAGAAAATTCATCAAATAATGGAATAAAATTTTAAAATCACTCCTGATGTCCCTCAATATGAATGTGGACTCTTCCAAATGATAGCAATGGGAAAGTCCATTCGTCATAGAGCCGCCTCGTGGGAAAACCAACAATGTGGTTTCCGAACAGGTCCGACACAAACCGGCCTATACAAGCACAGAAAAGAGCTAGAAGCTTGAAATTTCGGATTTAAGTAGAAGAGGAATTGTGCTATCCGAGTAGCAAAAACAAAGGCGCTGATCAGCTTCGCGGTTACCGCGAAGCTGATCTGCGCCTTTGTTTTCGCTTATGCAGATTGTTGGTTTTCCCATGAGGCGGCTCATATGTTAACAAACTTTGGCTTTTATTTTACAGCAAGTCCTTCACAAAGGTGAAAGCATTGTCAGGTCCGCTAGTGAGTTTCCTGTGCAAGGTTCACAGCAGAGCCCCAGATACCTTCTTCAGATGGGTGGAGGAGAAATTGATGATTAAAGATTTGGACGACATCAGAATATTTACGACAGCCATAGAAAATCTAGGAAACAGTTAACACAATAGTGATAGACATCTTGTGCAGGAAGGTATCATATTATACAGGGTTGCCATGCTCAGGCAGAAACAAATTCCCTGACATTTCCCTGACAATTCTCTGACAGAATTTCAAAATTCCCTGGCGATATGTTTGCCTGCAGTCTCTCATGACAATTCTTAAAACTTGGAAAGTCATAAATTACTATAACACACTTATCAGAACTTAATTCAACATAAAATACACTTCTAGATACTATCTGGTTTATGACTGCCCCAAAATCATTGATGGAGTGGTGATGAATTCACTCAATAACTGGACTTGAATCTGGTATTTTCAAAATTCCCTGACAATCAACAGTTCCAAATTTCCCTGACAGTTTGCAAAATTCCCTGACAGTTCCCTGACTTTGAAAAAATTTAACTTTCCCTGACTTTTCCGAGGCCTAGCAACCCTGATATAAACGAGGAATGCATTCAAAACCTATTTTGTCAGCTGGGTAACCACAGTTGGTAGCATCTTTCTGCCTGTGTTCTAGTGCAGCTGGCAAGTTGAGTTTACATCAGGAAAACATGTCTGTGCAATGAATACCTCCTTAAATCCCATTTTTATATTGTAAAACTGAGGTATGCAGGGATATACACGTACCTATTTTTGCTCCAAAACGTAGATTGATGGTACTCGTTAGAACCGCCTCGCCGATTCTAACATGTACCCACAATCTATGTTTTGAGCAAAAATAAGAAAAATATCAAAATTTTTCTGATGAAATTTTCAATTTTTACATCTGAAAAAAAAAATGCTCTGTATATTGGATGGACGTGTTTTCGTAATGAGCTGGCATGTTCCTTTCATGTGTTAGAGTATATTTCTGGTGGAAGGGACCCTTAAACATCGAGGTCAGGTAAAGTAGCTGTTCTGTTGTAAATTATTCTAGATTCTCTCATCCTTGTGAAATTTATCAATATTTGGTGCCTATTTTAGCCTATACTAGCAACTGCTAGTTTTTAAATCAGCAGAAATTGAGAAATACATGTATCTCTGAAAAAAAAATGCTGGATGAATTCTAGAGTTGAACATATGAAGTTGTTATTCAAAGTTTCAGTTTGGCATTAGCATGATTAGAGCCTATACAGATTATCAGTATCAAACAGTTTGTATTTAATATTTGGTGCTCATTAAAACAGTTTATTATATTTATTAAGTTAGTGTAAAAGGAGTCTGTGATAATCAAAATATTTGTGCCATAACGGACATTTTATGTTTTACAGGTAATATAGTATTTGTGCGTTTTGTAAATTGACAATAGAATTCACTTATGTATTTACCATATGAGCAGTCTCGTGAGAAAACCAACAATGTGGTTTCCGAACAGGTCCAACAAAAATCGGACTGTAAAGTCACAGAAGATGGATAGAGGCTGGAAAATTTGGATTTAGAAAGTAGAGGTACTATCCGTGTAGCGAAAACAAAGGCACTGATCAGCTTCGCAGTTACTGCGAAACTGATCTGCGCCTTTGTTTTCGCATATGCAGATTGTTGGTTTACTCTTGAGGCGGCTCATTTTTTTTTTGTCTTTGCATATTGGTAATTGGCATTAGTATGTACTTTCAAATTTGGTCTGCATCAAAGGAATATTCATTTGTGCCATATACATTTTGTCTGTGTTAATAGACCTAACTATGCATTTATTCAATTGTGTGAATCTGTGGCATGATATTTGCCATAATACACCTGGATTGCCAAAACATTTTCATAGGCTAGTCAATATGAGCTGCAATGCGAGAAAACCGGTCTTCAGGGTTTTGACCAGGTCTGACACAAACCGACCTGTACAATCACAGAAGATGGCTAGATGCTTGAAATTTTGGCTGTAAGTAGAAGAGAATTTGTTCTATCCGAGTAGCAAAAACAAAGGCGCTGATCAGATCAGCTGTGCAGTTATTGCATAGCTGATCTGCGCCTTTGTTTTCACATAGGCAAAAATCCGGTTTTCTGACGTGGCTCAAATAATATTTCTGATCTCTTTGGTCTTGATTCAGACTGCAGTACATGTGCTGTGTTTGGAAAAAGAACATAAGTACAAGTATTTATAAATTTCAGTCACATTACCAGGCACATCCAGGAAACATACATTGACATAAAAAAAAATGGGCAATGCTTTCCTGCTGCAAAATTGCCAAAAATCATATACATGTGCAAGGATGTGCTTTTGTTTTTTCTTCTTTGCAATGTAACTGAGCAGAGTCATGAGAAAACCACATTTTTGCTTAGGTGAAAGCAAAGGCACAGACCAGCTTCGCGGTAACCGTGAAGCTGATCAGCACCTTTATTTTTGCTGCTTGGATAGTACAATCCAAAATCTCAAGCCTCTAGCCATCTTCTATGGCTGTACAGGCCGGTATGGAACTAGAAGACCGGTTTTCTCGCGTCGGGCTCAACTTGTAATTATTATTACACTTTAAAAGCCAAATTTGTATAGCTGTGGAAGACAATGATATTAAGTTACTGCACAGCTGATCTGCGCCTGTTTTCGGATAGGCAAAAATCAGGCTTTCTCATGACGCAGCTCATATCGAGAGCATGGCTGTGATAGTTTTTTTTTTATAAAATAGTTTTTTTTTTTTATAAAAAAAAATACTAAACGGTGCAGGAGTAAACTTTTGTTACTGACAATCACTTTGTTAATACATGTATTAAATCAACCCGAGCCATATCAAAATGTTTTTGTATTTTTATAGTTTTTTTTACGTTTTTGAACTTACATTGACATTGAAACTGTGATATATATTTATTTGCTAAAAGATCTGACAAGTCCCTTAATGTATCCATGTGATAACTGTGTACAGTAGATATCAGAAGATAATATACATTTACAATATATCTTATTAAAACATTAAAGCATTTTTTGATGTTCTTTAGATTCCGTATCAGAACCTCCAAACCAATGGATCCCAGACCCTGAGGTCATTAAACTTTTTTTCATGCTCAGCTCAGCTGAGACTAAAATTTATCCTGCTCATAAATGTTAAAATGCCATCAATTGTTGCATTTTAACATTTATTAGCAGGATAAATTACAGGCTTTGGAGTTCTAAACCTTCAATGTCAATATATTTGGACTATTTCCGTTATTATGAGCAGTTTAAATTTTATGCTCAGCTGAGTTGAACATGAAATAAGAGCTGTCGCAGGACAGCGTGCTCGACTGCTTCTGACCTTTGTCAAGCATAAGGCCAAACCCGACCAGTAACCCAAAGCATTATGCTCACATCTTTTTGCCTTGATGCAATAAGGCAAAATCACAACCATGAAAGTTAACTATAACTACCTAAGATTTAAAGGTCTCACTCATATTGTGAAAGAAGTGTGTTCATATACCAACTGAGTGCCAAGACACAAGGCAAAATCACTGAACCGTGAAAAAAGGTCACACTGACCTATAAGTATTGCAGGGTCAAAGGTCTAGTGATACTTACTCATAATGTGAGAGAAAAATGATCATATACCCATTCAGTGTTGAGATATAAAGCAAAATCACTGAACCATGAAATTAGGTCATATTGACCTATAAGTATGTTTGGGTTAAAGGTGTGGTCATACTCATTCATAATCAGAAAGAAGTATGAAAAAATACCAACTGAGTGTTGAGATATAAGGCAAAATCACTGAACGATGAAATTAGGTCACAGTGACCCAGGACTACTTTATGGTCAAAGGTCTTGTCATACTCATACATATCGTGAAATAAGTATGTTCATATACCAATTGAGTGCCGAGATATAAAGGAAAATCACTGAACCGTGAAATTAGGTCATATTGACCTAGGACTACTTTAGGGTCAAAGGTCTTGTCATACGCAAACATAGGGTGAAAGAAGTTTGTTCATAAACCACTTGAGTGCCGAGATATAAGGCAAAGTCACTGAACCGTGAAATTAGGTCACAGTGACCTATAAGTATATTGGGGTCAAAGGTCTGGTCATACTCACTCATAATCTGAAAAAAGTATGAAAATATACTAATTGAGTGTCAAGATATAAGGCAAAATCACTGAACCGTGAAATTAGGTCACAGTGACCTAGGACTACTTCAGGGTCAAAGGTCTTGTCATACGCAAACATACTTTGAAAGAAGTTTGTTCATAAACCATTTGAGTACCGAGATATAATGCAAAAATCACTGAAGCGTGAAATTAGGTCACAGTGACCTGTAAGTATATTGGGGTCAAAGGTCTGGTCATACTCACTCATAATCTGAAAAAAGTATGAAAATATACTAATCGAGTGTCAAGATATAAGGCAAAATCACTGAACCGTGAAATTAGGTCACAGTGACCTAGGACTACTTCAGGGTCAAAGGTCTTGTCATACGCAAACATACTTTGAAAGAAGTTTGTTCATAAACCATTTGAGTACCGAGATATAAGGCAAAATCACTGAACCGTGAAATTAGGTCACAGTGACCTATAAGTATATTGGGGTCAAAGGTCTGGTCATACTCACTCATAATCTGAAAAAAGTATGAAAATATACTAATTGAGTGTCAAGATATAAGGCAAAATCACTGAACCGTGAAATTAGGTCACAGTGACCTATAAGTATATTGGGGTCAAAGGCCTGGTCGTACTAACTCATAATCTGAAAGAAGTAAGAAAATATACTAATTGAGTGTCAAGATAAAAGGCAAAATCACTGAACCATGGAAAGTAGGTCAACCGACCCTTACCGTCATGACACACAAGTCAGTGTCACAAAGTCAAAAGATGAATGACCAACCATCCTCCCAAGTTGTTTCTATTAAGAAATAAAAAGAAAAAAAATCGAGGAGTTCTAGATTTTGACCTCTAGCCCCGCCCCCTCGGCCCTGACTCCGACCCAGAGGTCCAATGTCATGGAACCTAAAGTGTATGAAGTATGAATGCTTTATGATAAGTTGTTGTCAAGATATGCCTCCTTGTTAAAGTTACACAGCAGTACATCTATTTTTTAGTGTTCTAGTTTTTAACCTCCAGCCCCACCCCACAGGCATGGTCCCAGGGGCCCGATGCCATGGAATGAAACTCAACCCTACAGGGTACCTATGGTCCCAGTATGAAAGCCCTCTGATAAAAAGTTTTCAAGATATAGACTTCTAGAATACTATATCACAGAAAAGCCATTATTATTAATGGTGTTCTAGATTTTAACCTCTAGCCCCACCCCCTGGCATGGACCCAAATATCTGATGCCATGGAATGAAAGCCGAACCTACAGGGTGTCAATGGCCCAAGTATCAATGCTTTCTGATGAGTGGTTGTCAAGATATGGACTTCTAGAAAACTTTAACATAAGAATTGCCATTTTTGAAGGTGTTCTAGATTTTAACCTCCAGCCCCACCCCCTGGCCTGGACCCAGGGGCCCGATGCCATGGAATGAAAGCTAACCCTACAGGGTATCTATGGTCCAAGTATGAATGCTTTCTGATGAGTGGTTGTCAAGATATGGACTTCTAGAAAACTTTAACGCAAGTGTGACGCGCACGGGAACGCGCACGGGAACGGGAACGGGAACGTGGACGACCGGGGTGACTGCAATAGCTCTATGCACTTCGTGCAGTCGAGCTAAAAAGTTTTATAACCTCGGGGCCCAGGTGAACTTGTAGGACTGGATACATAACAGCATATGAGCTTTGAGTGACAAAACCAACAATCAGGTCTGACGGAAACCAGGCTGTACAGTCGCAGAAGCAGGCTAGAAGCTTGAAATTTCAGACATGAAGAAGAGGGATTGTACTATCTGTGTAGTTACTGCACAGCTGATCTGCGTCTTTGCTTTCACATATGCAGATTGCTGGTTTTCTTGTGTGCAGCTCATGACATTAAAATCACGAGACATCTGGGCCTATCGCAGATAAATAGAAGCATTGATAGGGTTGATAAAGGCTGGATAGGTTTCAGATAAGATCACACAATTTTGATGCATGAAATATTATAATGTTCTCACAAGTGCATGAATGTGCACTTCTTTTTCTCACCAATAAGCAGATTTTTTTAAAGTAGTTAATCAATCATATGTACATGGTCAACAGCTAATGTCCTGTCAGGACAGTTAAGTTATCCCAGCCATGCTGTTCCTGGGCAAGCCTCCCAAGGCAGGCTATCAGTACTGTGTGCTCATTTTTTTCACCACTAACTGATAAATACTCTTCTTAAATCAGAGGAAGAAGAAAAATGGCTGTAGAAATTTTCTTGACCAAATCTTCAAGAAAGAAAAGTGCCAGATTTGAGGATCAATCCAAATTTTGTGATATGCAGTGTACCACATGACTGTATAAGGAAGCAAACAAAAAAGACACAAATCCATCCATTTTCAAAGCTTTAGTTCCAGCTTTTCACTATAAAATAATCACATGAACACAAAACAATAAACTGCCTGAACAATAATCAATGTAGTTTGTGCAAAGTAAGATGAATTATACTTTGGAGTCTTCGCTGGACTCTTATCCCCAAACTCCAATCTGACAACCTCATCTCTGATTATTCTGTACTGTCAGCTTAAGAAACAAGCAAGGCTTTTTGCTACCTAGTTTGTTTGGTTGATTTTGTGTTATACGTACCACTCAAAAGCTAAGGTCGTGTGGAGACAAGAACTTGGTCAAAAAAGTCTACTGTAAGACTGAAGAAGCCCAGGATTGAATCCATGACTCCCAGTTCACATAACCACTACAACACCCAAGGTTTCTTCTACCTGGTTTGAATGTACACTATGAACACAGGACAGATATTCCTCTGATAGGATAATTTACTGTGCTCAAGCCCAAATCTTTGATTTTGTCAATCAACAACTTATCAATAATGTAATTTGTAAAACTGAATAAACGTATTGATGAAATAAAGAAAACCAGAGGACCAATGGTCCTGTAAACGCTCACCTGAGATCTGCTGCATATACCAATAAACATGTTTGAAAAGTATGGTATTTAACCTAAGTGCAGGGGCAGATGACGCCCTTGGGCCGTTTTCTTTTTTCAGAATAATCAATATTCTGTCCATTTGCCAATTTCCTGCTGGCTTTTCCCTTCAAATGACATTTTAACAGTTTTCCCCATTCAAATGCATAGGCAACCCATGTTGACCTTGCCATAAACTTGGTCAAGGTCATCACAGGATCATGATTTATACATACATTGGAGTACTTTCGCCATTGATGCTTCACGCCAAGTTTCCTTGAATTCAGTCTATTGGTTTCAGAGAAGATTTTTGAAGGGTTTTTACCATATATGGGCATGACGGCCATCTTGGTCATGTGACCTAAATTATTAATATACACATTGGTTCCCCCATCCTATGGATGCTTCACATAAATGTTGGCTTTAATTGGCCAAGCGATTTCAGAGGAGATGTTTGAATATTATGGTAATATACATGTATATTGCCCCGGGGTGGGGCCATATAAGCCCTTGGGTTCAACTTTTTTTAGAATCATTAATATTCAGTCCTACTATTTCCTGCAAGATTTTCACCTCAAATGACTTTTTAAAACTTTTCCCCATTCAAATGCATAGGCGATCTATGTTGACCTTGTCATAAAATAGGTCAAGGTCACCACAAGGTCATGATTTATATACACATTGTAGTACTTTAGCCATCGATGCTTCATGCCAAGTTTCTTTGAAATCGGTCCAGCAGTTCTGGAGAAGATTTTTAAGGGTTTTTACCATATATGGGCATGGCGGCCATCTTGGTCATGTGACCTAGATTATATATATACACATTGATTTCCCCATTCTATAGATGCTTCAAATAAAATTTGGCTTTGATTGGCCAAGCCATTTCAGAGGAGAAGACGTTTGAATATTATGGAGATATACATGTATATTGCCCCGGGGTGGGGGCACATGAGCCCCTGGGGTCCAATTTTTTTCAGAATCATTAATATTCAGTCCTAGTACTCCTACTGCCCATTTCCTGCAAGACTTTCACTTTAAATGACATTTTAAAAATTTTCCCCATTCAAATGCATTGGCGACCTATGTTGACCTTGCCGTAAAATAGGTCAAGGTCATCACAGGGTCAAAATTTATATATACATTGTAGTGCTTGAGCCATCAATGCTTCATGCCAAGTTTTGTTGAAATCGGTCCACCGGTTCTGGAGAAGATTTTTGAAGGGTTTTTACCATATATGGGCATGGCGGCCATCTTGGTCATGTGACCTGGATTTGTTATATACACATTGGTTCCCCCTGCCTACAGATGTTTCATATAAAATTTGGCTTTGATTGGCCAAGCGGTTTCAGAGAAGAAGATCTTTGAAAATGGTGGACAACGGACGGACGGACGACAGCGACGGACGGACGCCGGAGCATGGGTATACTATAAGCTCACCTGTGAGCCTTCGGCTCAGGTGAGCTAAAAATGAAAGAATGATGAGACAGAGCATGTGCACTTTCAAATCAGCTCAACTTCTCTAGATGAAATATATTCATGAACACAAACTAAGCAGGATGAATAGCAATCACAAACAGAATTTCTATTAAAACATGAATAAACACATTAATGGATGATTAATGAAAAATGAAATCATTTGTGCACATGTTGTTGAAATATAACAAATAATGGACGATATGTGACATGATGGGCAAAAAATGACATGGTTGGTGCACATGTTGATAAATGATGGATGAAATATGACATGATTGGTACACATGATGATGAATGATAGATGAAGAATGACAGGATTTGTGCACGTTGATGATGGAAAATGACATGACTGGTGCACATGATGATGAATGAAATATAACAAGATTCATGCACATGTTGATAAATGATGAATGAAATATGACATGATTGGTGCACACAATGAATGGAAAATGACATGATTGGTGAACATGAATGAACAAGTAGCCCAAGGGCAACGATCGCTCACCTGAGAGTCAACAAGTACAGTCACTGGACAGTGAATTTTTTTCTCTTTTTTTTTACCCTAAATGGGTATGACGGCCATCTTGGTAATGTTTCAGGTCTATGGCTGCAATAGTTACCATAGGATCATTGGTCCTGTAAACGCTTACCTTAGACCTAGTTGTCACTTTTCCCCATGTTTCCATGTTTACCTATGTTTCCAAAATTGACCTTGACCTAAATTAATCACATACCTTCAACTACTCTATTAGCTGTTTTCAGGTCTTAGGCTGCATTTAGTTTACAAAATATCCATTGTTTTCACTTTTTCCCATGTAAAAGCCTATGTTTCCAAAATTGACATTGCCGTAAGATAGGTCAAGGTCATCCAAGGGTTATCATTTTATCAAACTATGATGGGCTGGAGTCCCAAATGCTACATACCAAGTTTCGTGGAAATCGGCCCACTGGTTCTGGAGAAGAAGACTTTTGAGTGGTTTTTACCATATATGGGTGCGGCGGCCATCTTGGTCATGTGACCTAGATTTCGGGATCAAACTTTCGTTAACCCTACCCAGGGATGCTCCACATAAAATTTCAGTTTGATTGGCCATGCGGTTTCAGAGAAGAAGATCTTCGAAAAGTGTGTATAGACGACAGATTGGCCAAGGTCATGAGATGACCTTGACCTAAATTAATAACATATTTTCATTAGTTGTTTTGCATCTACCACTTTTCAGGTCTCAGGCTGCAATAGTTTTCATAAATCCATATTTTTCACTTTTTCCCATGTAAAAGCCTATGTTTCCAAAATTGACCTTGACGTAAAATAGGTCAAGGTCATCCTAGGGTCATTATTTGATCAAACTAGATGGACTGGAGTCCCAAATGCTACATACCAAGTTTCGTGAAAATCCGCCTGCCCGTTCTGGAGAAGAAGGTTTCTGAGTGGTTTTTACCATATATGGGCGTGGCAGCCATCTTGGTCATGTGACCCAGATTTCGCGATCAAACTTTCGTCCCCACTACCCAGGGATGCTCCACATAAAATTTCACTTTGATTGGCCAAGCGGTTTCAGAGAAGATCTTTGAAAAGTGTGTATGGATGACAGACCCTTCAAGGTCAAGAGATGACCTTGGCCTAAATTAATCATATACCTTCATCTACTCCATTAGTTGCTTGCATCTACCACTTTTCAGGTCTAAGGCTGCAATAGTTTTCAAAAAATTGCAATTTTCCGCTTTTCGTCTTATAAGTCATTGGAAACTTTTAAGTTGCCATAGCAACCAAAGTAGTGGGACAAGGACAATAAAAAACACAAACTTTTTCGAGGCTAATATCATAAGCATGTATGCAAAGTTTCAGCTTCATCCGCCTTATAGCTTCTGAGAAGAAAATTTTTGAATATTTTTTCGAAAATTTACCCTTTACGTTGCTATAGCAAACAAACGAATAAAGCGATTTTGACAAAAGTTGCCTAAAATGGGGAGGACTACTGAATAAACATTTATGTAAAAACAAAATTTCAATATCCTCAATGAAACGGCAGAAATTGCAAATTTCCACTTTTTGCCTTATAAGTCAATGGAAACTTCAAGTTACCATAGCAACCAAAGTAGTTGGACAAAGACAATAAAAAACACAAACTTTGTACAGGCTAATGTCATAAGCATGTATGCTAAATTTCAGCTTCATCCCCCATACGGCGTCTGAGAAGAAGATTTTTGAATATTTTTCTTCGAAAATTTACCCTTTATGTTGCTATAGCAACAAAACGAATAAAGTGATTTTTACAAAAGTTGCCTTAAACGTGAAGGACTACTCAATAAACATTTATGTAAAAACAAAATTCAAATATCCCCAGCCTGACAACGGAAAATGCCAATTTCCACTTTTTCTCCATACAAGTCAATGGAAACTTCAAGTTGCCATAGCAACCAGTGTTCTTATCCGATTGAAATAAAAAACACAATTATTCGTTCACCCCACCTGTAGATGCTTCATGTGAAATATGAAAAGATTCGGCCTGGCAGCTTCAGAGGAGAAGTCGTTTGAAAATGTTAACGACGACGGACGTCGCACGGACGCCGGCTCGACCACTATACTATAAGCTCACCTTGTGAGCCGAACCTTGTGAGCCTTCAGCTCAGGTCAGCTAAAAATGACAATTGGTGCACATCTTATGATGGATGCAATATAACACGATTTGTGCACATGTTGATGAATGATGAAAAATATGACATAATTGGTGCAAACAGAAAATCATTTTATGGCAGGCTGGAGAAAAATACAAAAGACTAAGAATAATACATCTTGTTTTAAAGCACACCTTCAGTGCTATTAAATATCAACCTCGTACAGAAAATATGCAATACCATATTCATTCTAATTAGCACACAATGCATAAATCATTCTACAAATAAGAGTTCATAATTGGTAAGAGCAAATATAGTGCTTTAAGTTGAGCACAAACAATTGTCATGGAACAAAAATGGTGCAAGCTGGAATTTTAAAATGACAAGAAGCTATTTGATATATTTTTTTCGTGTGCTACACCTGCGTACTGTCATAAACCGTATGCTTTGTTTGTTTCAAGGCCACAATTAGCTGAGGTACCTAACAATTTCAAAGTACCTCAGGTATAGTCTAATGACTAATGACTTCCAAGGCCATATTTAGCCGAGATAAATTACAAGTATAAACTACCATGTGTATAGTCAAATGACTCACAAGTATAAGACAGTATGCCTTAGATTTTCAGTATAAGTGACATGTTGCGAGCATCTAAACTTTGATTTTGGGGTGAAATACTCAAAAGTGTCCTTATTAAGAAGATATTTTACTACCATAACTTAAAGTTGTGCTGTAGTGTGCAAATTAGGATAAATATGGTAAATTGTTCCTATGCTGTAATGGTACCGCCATAAGAAGAATTACTCTGAAAAAGCGTTAACAAAAAGGAGTACAAAAACATCTTTGATCAATTTAAAAGTACATTGGCTGATAACTAAATTGAATCAATCTCATTTCCAGGTTAAAAATGACCAAGTCTAACCATTCCTCCTCACATAAAGTTTACCACCCTGTTTGGACTGAAGATTCTTTCATTAATCTGCCTCAAACACTTGTTCAACAATGTGACCACTCGAATCATTTGATAAACTCGTTCTAGGTTTGAATTCAAGTATCAACTAGTAAAATCTATATCACAAATGATTAATGGTGACTAAAATAGTCAACATACACCCAGAAGAAATCAAAAACTTTCCTGCACATGGCTTTCAAAAGGTCGCACTATGCAACTCTGGTGACTGAGTCGGTCCACAATATGCCAATAAAACATCTAAGGAGTTCATTCACATGGCCTTTCTATGGTACTCAGGATCTACGACATAATAATCTCCCAGATTAAACAGTGTGCTGGAGTTTCTCTGCAAATACCTGGAATAGAAATTACAGATAGTAATAGAAACAACAAGCAAGTTGTTTTCATATGGCTTTCCTATGGTACTCAGAATCCACCACATAATAATCTCCCAGGTTTCACTGTAAATACCTGTAATAGAAACAAAATACTGCATAATAGTAACAACAAGCATATTGAAGAAGATGGCTAGTAGCTTAAATTTTCAGACACAAGAAGGGATTGTACTATTGGAGAAGCAAAAACAAAGGCACTGATCAGCTGTGCAGTTACTGCACAGCTGATCTGCGCCTTTGTTTTCGCATAGACAAAAATCTGGTTTTCTCATGCTGCAGCTCATCTATTAATTTCTTTCACATAGCTTTCCTATGGTATTTAGTAAACTCCCAGGTTGAACAGTGTACTGGAGTTTCTCTGTAAATACCTGGAATACAAAGTCAAACAGGAAATTGTGTACATTTGTTTACAAAACCTTTTTTTTTTTTTTTTTGTTTTGCAAACATACATACAATGGAGCAGATAAAGCTGTGCAGCAATGCACAGGTGATCACAGTACATTTGTTTTCACGGCAAAGGTTGTACAATATTCCTACTTTATTAATGCCTGAGGTATGGTGGCCTTTTGATAGAGCATTAGAGTCTGAATGCTCTTGGGCATGAAGTCCTGGGTTTGGACTACCCTTGTGTCCTTGAGCAAGACTTTATTACCTGTTAATACTCAAGCAGAAGTGGTTAGATATCTGTGTCATGTTTTGAATTCGCTTTGTTGGTTGTGTTATTAAGAAGTGGTGCATATAAAGCGAAGTAAACCACCCTTAGTGTATGAGCATGCTTTTCTACAGACAGGCTTTGCAAAGGTTTGGCTCGGCTGTTCATTACAATTGCTGAAGATTTATTGACATAAAACTCTTCCCTTTTCCTCACTCTGATGCATATCTGATGTATTTTTCTCAAGCACTTTGTTTATCATTCGGAAAGCCTACACTGTCCAACAGATCGGCCTTGGCAATCAATACAAAACTTATGAGAGTGCTACTTCTGAACAAAAAAATCACTATGATTAAAAGATCTGTTTTTTTTTTTGTTGTTGTTGTTGTTGAACAGAGCAAACATTTTGGGCATACAAAAAGTAGTAAGCTTATGTTGTTGTTGTTGTTGTTGTTGTTGTTGAACAGGGCAAACATTTTGGGCATACAAAAAGTAGTAAGCTTATGTTGTTGTTGTTGTTGTTGAACAGGGCAAACATTTTGGGCATACAAAAAGTAGTAAGCTTATGTTGTTGTTGTTGTTGTTGTTGTTGTTGAACAGGGCAAACATTTTGGGCATACAAAAAGTAGTAAGCTTATGTTGTTGTTGTTGTTGTTGTTGTTGTTGAACAGGGCAAACATTTTGGGCATACAAAAAGTAGTAAGCTTATGTTGTTGTTGTTGTTGTTGTTGAACAGAGCAAACATTTTGGGCATACAAAAAGTAGTAAGCTTATGTTGTTGTTGTTGTTGTTGTTGTTGTTGAACAGAGCAAACATTTTGGGCATACAAAAAGTAGTAAGCTTATGTTGTTGTTGTTGTTGTTGTTGAACAGGGCAAACATTTTGGGCATACAAAAAGTAGTAAGCTTACAGATAAACATAGTAAGCTTACAGATAAACATAGTAAGCTTACAGATAAACAGACTTACTTTAAGAAGTCATGTATGTGATGTAACAAGGTCTGGATACACTTCTCATCTAATGTAGTGTAGGCTAACATACTTCCTAGTCTAACTGAAAGGTTATAAACGTACGCCATTTTTGCATTATTGGCTGGTTCCTAGCTTACAAGAGATCAATATTGGAAATGCAGGTAACCAAAACCTTGAGGTCAGGGTGGTTTTGGTTACCTGTATTTCCAATATTATTTAAATTCTGGAAACCAGGCAATAATGCAAAATGGTGAATACACCATAAATAACACTTCATGGTAGAAGTGAATATGAATATCAATCATCTTGCATTCAATTTCTTTCCCTTTTATGTTTGATCTTTCTGAATTAAGAAAACAGATCAAGATGGTCAAAAGCTCATATTTACTGTTACAATGTCTTAAAATTTCTTATCCAAAATAACTATGCAAATGAATACATTTCATTTGAAACTTTTGCTTTTTACACAATAATAACCTACCAAAGAGTCTTAACAAATGAGTAGCACCATAAATACTGGACATGGTTTTGTCAGGGTGTTCAGCTAACACCTACAAAAGGAAAACAGTATTTTGAATAAGAGCTGCCGCAGGACAGCGTAGCTCACCTTACTTGTGATTTGCCACTAAATCTATCAAAGTCCTTGACCTCAAGGTCACCCAGGGTGGGTCATGGTGGACCTGCATAAAACTTCAGACCACTATCTACTCACATGCAAAGTATCAACTTGATCCATCAGCATGTTCATGAGATATTGACAGGGTTCCCACAAATCATAAAAAGTAAAATTCCCTGACTTTTCACTGACTTTTCAATGACCAAATTCCAAAATTCCCTGACCAAAATAAGCGGCATTTTTCCACTATTTCTGAAGTTCATCGGTACTAAAATTCCAAAAAAAAGGTGAGAAATAGCCCCGTAAATACACATTAGGTAAGAATCCTTATCTAGAGCACTCGATAATGCCACTGATATGGCTTCATGAATAGCATAGCTCACCTAAAAGTTGGAAATCATTAGAATTTATTGATTTAGAACTGTAATTATCATCACTGAAAAATATGGTCTGACTTTTGATTCTAAAATTCCCTGACTTTTCCCTGACTTTTGGCAAAATTTCAAATTTCCCTGACCAAAAACAAAATTCCCTGACTTTTCCCTGACCTTGAACTTTTTTTATTTTTCCCTGACTTTTCCCTGACCATGGGAACCCTGACTGACTTATAAAAACTTTAACCAAAAACTTTAACACTTGAGCAACGCGAACGCTAACTCCGACGTGATTGCAATAGCTCTTCCTGTACTTTCGTACAGGCGAGCTAAAAAGGAAGCTTCAGACTGAGCTGATGGGTGGAAGATTCAAACAAAAGATCTTCATCAAATCAAGTTTCAAATAACAATGTAGCTGGCTAATGGTTGGTTGGTTGAAGGGATCCAGCCTATGCAGGCTCAACAGCTTATGCTGACTTGGGCAATATTTATAACATATAATGTCACTTTTTAACCACAATAAGTCCCAGGCTTGGTTAAAGGCGTATAATTTAAAAGTCCATAGCCACAGTTAAAATTCCAGTAACAAGGGCCAAACTTCAACGGAATCAAACGTCGTCAGGTTCCTCAGTCTCTGGTATCTGTGTGCATCCAGCGTCATCACGTCAGTATCCAATCAAGGTTCTCCAAATAAGTTTTTAATGTAACATTAACAACAACTCTAGAAAGTAAATTTATGTCTTTTCATTATCTTATATTCTAGACTAAAATGCCTGATCTTAAATTTCTATGCTAAAATGCCTCACCTGTCCATATTGTGGTCTTTCAAACTTATACAGTAACTGTGTTCCCAACATAACATTGAAATATTCTCGAATACCCTTGTTCACTTCAATTATTGTGTCTCTGAAAATAAACAATATCAACATCATTAAATACGAGCCTGTGCGTGAGAAAACCAACAATATGGGTTCCAACCAGGTCTGACACAAACTGGGCTGTACAGCCACAGAAGTAGGCTAGATGCTTGAAATTTTGGATTTAAGTAGAAAAGGGATTGTACTATCCGTGTAGCGAAAACAAAGGCGCTGATCAGCTTCGCAGTTACTTCATATATGAGCTTGTGGTCATTTTTACCATGATGGTAAGCTTACATTTTAGACACTGTCTTCAAGCCGAATAAAGTAGGCTGTTCACTAGCCTACCTTTTGGCTACCTACTTAGTAAACCGTTGCTCATAGTCATTATCTACTGGCTGTATAGGCTGGTTTGTAGTGTCCCCAACTTGAAAACGCTTTTTTCTTTTAAATTGTTGTTCGTTCATTTTACTGAAGCTTAATATATCAGTTATGTCCAAGTCCTGGGAAAACCAGAGGACCAATGGTCCTGTAAACGCTCACCTGAGTCTGCTGCATATACCATTAAACATGTTTGAATATTATGGTATTTAACCCCAGTGCAGGGGCAGATGAAGCCCTTGGGCTGTTTTCTTTTTTCAGACTAATCAATAGTCTGTCCATGGATGCTTCACGCCAAGTTTCATTGAAATCAATCTATTGGTTTCAGAGAAGATATTTGAAGGGTTTTTACCATATATGGGCATGGTGGCCATCTTGGTCATGTGACTTAGATTATTAATATACACATTGGTTCCCCTATCCTATAGATGCTTCACATAAAATTTGGCTTCAATTGGCCAAGTGGTTTTAGAGGAGAAGATGTTTGAATATTATGGTAATATACATGTATATTGCCCCGGGGTGTGGACATATGAGCCCTTAGATCCATTTTTTTTTCAGAATCATTAATATTTAGTCCTACTACCCATTTCCTGCAAGGTTTTCACCTCAAATGACTTTTTAAAAGTTTTCCCCATTCCAATGCATTGGCGACCTATGTTGAGCTTGTCGTAAAATAGGTCAAGGTCACCACAGGGTCATGATTTATATTACATTGAAGTACTTCAGCCATTGGTGCTTCATACCAAGTTTCCTTGAAATTGGTCCTCAAAATTCGAAGAAGAAGATTTTTGAAGGGTTTTTACCATATATGGGCATGGCAGCCATCTTGGTTATGTGAACTAGATAATTTATATATACATTAATTCCCCCATTCCATAGATGCTTCACATACAATTTGGCTTTGATTCGCCAAGCGGTTTCAGAGGAGAAGATGTTTGAATATTATGGTAATATACATGTATATTGCCCAGGGATGGGGGCAGATGAGCCCCTAGGTCCAATTTTTTTCAGAATCATTAATATTGAGTCCTACTGCCCATTTCCTGCAAGACTTTCACTTTAAATGACATTTTAAAAGTTTTCCTTATTCAAATGCATCAGCCAACCAGTTCCGGAGAAGAAGATTTTTGAAGGGTATTTACCATATATGGGCATCGCGGCCATCTCGGCCATGTGACCTGGATTATTTATATACACATTGATTACCCCTTCCTATTGATGCTTCACATAAAATTTGGCTTTGATTGGCCGAGCGGTTTCAGAGGAGATGATGTTTGAATATTATGGTAATATACATGTATATTGCCCCGGGTGGGGGCATATGAGCCCCTGGGGTCCAATTTTTTTCAGAATCATTAATATTCAGTCCTACTGCCCATTTCCTGCAAGACTTTCACTTTAAATGACTTAAAATGACATTTTAAAAGTTTTCCCCATTCAAATGCATTGGCGACCTATGTTGACCTTGTCGTAAAATAAGTCAAGGTCATCACAGGGTCATGATTTATATATACATTGTAGTGCTTGAGCCATCAATGCTTCATGCCAAGTTTCTTTGAAATTGATCCAACTGTTCTGGAGAAGAAGATTTTTGAAGGGTTTTTACCATATATGGGCATCGCGGCCATCTTGGTCATGTGACCTGGATTATTTATATACACATTGATTACCCCTTCCTATTGATGCTTCACATAAAATTTGGCTTTGATTGGCCAAGCGGTTTCAGAGGAGATGATGTTTGAATATTATGGTAATATACATGTATATTGCCCCAGGGTGGGGGCATATGAGCCCCTGGGTTCCAATTTTTTTCAGAATCATTAATATTCAGTCCTACTGCCCATTTCCTGCAAGACTTTCACTTTAAATGACTTTAAATGACATTTTAAAAGTTTTCCCCATTCAAATGCATTGGCGACCTATGTTGACCTTGCTGTAAAATAAGTCAAGGTCATCACAGGGTCATTATTTATATACACATTATAGTGCTTGAGCCATCAATGCTTCATGCCAAGTTTTGTTGAAATCAGTCCACCGGTTCTGGAGAAGATTTTTGAAGGGTTTTTACCATATATGGGCATGGCGGCCATCTTGGTCATGTGACCTGGATTTCTTATATACACATTGGTTCCCCCTTCCTATAGATGCTTCATATAAAATTTGGCTTTGATTGGCCAAGTGGTTTCAGAGAAGAAGATCTTTGAAATTGTGGACGGACGGACGGACGCCGGATCATGGCCATCCTATAAGCTCACCTTGTGAGCCTAATGGCTCAGGTGAGCTAAAAATAGGGGAGTAAAATGTTCTTACTGGCTTGAAAAGAAAATTGTAATTTCAAAAACTTGAAAACAAATTATATTTAACTAATAAAAATCATAGTTCTGGCAGATATTAGTCAAACTGACTATGAATCGTAAGACCAGGGATAAGCATAGGGGTAAGTATATGATGAATGCACCTACTTGTTAGGATGATTTGGTTTTGTGAGTTTCATTTTGAGATAATCCTCCAATATGGAATCAACTGTGTGTTTACATGGCAATGTGACTAGCTGGAAAGAGAAAGGAAAGAAATGAATACATTATTCTTGCACACAAGAATAGAGAAATCCTACGTTTTACCTTATGTGAGAAATTATCTCACCCTTGTTACCTCACCCCAGGCTCACCCTGCGTTCAAGTGTTCTTTTAACTTTGGTTGTACAGGACGTCATATAATTTCGTTGTTAAGCGAGCCTCGTAATATCACACAGAAAGCCTCCATGACATTAAATTTGAATATTATACGGTAACTTGCAAAGATAGCAAAAGGTTTCAAACAACATTTTTTATGTGACAAACAACCATTTGGAATGTGCACCCTCTTTGTGCACCTTCTTTGATATCAATCTAAGCATTAAAATGACATCACCTAAGGCAATTCACTGAACAGACATAACAGATACATATTAACCTGTGGCCACCTGAAAGAGACCTTTTACAAACCCTGCTAGCCTAGCTAGCTATTTGCAATTCTAAACACAAGGACATTATTATGAATGACCTATCTGTTTTTGTCTGTTGACAAGGTCCCAATCATCCACCAACCAAGGCTTTAACTCCCCACCCACACAACTAAGGTCCAGGCCCCGAGATTGTAAAACTTTTTTCAAGCTCAGCTCAGCTGAGCATGAAATTTCAACTGCTCATAAATGCTGAAATAGTCAAAATTAGTGGAAAATTCTGGTTCAAAACTCAAAATCTGGTAATTTATCCTGCTCATAAATAAACATTTATGAGCAGGATAAATTTTAGTCTCAGCTGATGTGAGCATGAAAAATGTTTTATAGCCTCGGGTCCAGGGCTTTAACTCTCCCCCCCCCCTCCCACTACTCAGACATGACCTACCTGTTTTTGTCTGGTAACAAGGTCCCAATCATCCACCAACCAAGGCTTCCCCACCCACACAACCCAGGTCCAGGGTTTAAACTCTCCCCCAAAACCCAGACATGACCTACCTGTTTTTGTCTGGTGACAAGGTCCCAATCATCCACCAACCAAGGCTTTAACTCTCCCCTCACAACCCAGACATGACCTACCTGTTTTTGTCTGGTGACAAGGTCCCAATCATCCACCAACCAAGGCTTTAACTCTCCCCTCACAACCCAGACATGACCTACCTGTTTTTGTCTGGTGACAAGGTCCCAATCATCCACCAACCAAGGCTTTATCTCCCCACCCACACAACCCAGGTCCAGGGCTTTAACTCTCTCCCCCCACAACCCAGAAACCCAGACATGACCAAACTGTTTTTGTCTGGTGACAAGGTCCCAATCATCCACCAACCAAGGCTTTAACTCTCCCCTCACAACCCAGACATGACCTACCTGTTTTTGTCTGGTGACAAGGTCTCAATCATCCACCAACCAAGGCTTTAACTCCCCACCCACACATGACCTACCTGTTTTTGTCTGGTGACAAGGTCCCAATCATCCACCAACCAAGGCTTTAACTCATCAGGAATCTTCACTTTGACTTCTATCTTGGACATATATGACTCTTCCTGTGTAAAAGGAACTACACAGTGAAAATATGATTTAAGCCGCATTGTGAGAAAACCGGTTTTTCACCTATGCGAAAACAAAGGCGCAGATCAGCTTCGCAGCAACTGCGAAGCTGATCAGCGCCTTTGTTTTCGCTACTCGGATAGAACAATTTCTCTTCTTCCAAAATCCTAAATTTCAAGCTTCTAGCTATCTTCTGTGCTTGTACTGCTCGGTTTGTGTCGGACCTGGTCGAAAACCCCGAAGACCGGTTTTCTCGCGTTGTGGCTCATTTCCTAGTACCATAAATCATTGTACATATACAAAATACACCTGATGCTTAAAATGTCAAATTTAGGAAGTAGATGGTTTGTATTGTCAATTTAACGAACAACAAAGTGCTTACAGTGACTTGGGAAAGAATGCGCCAAAAACAATGAAAAGAATGGACAACTTTTGATTGCTATGCTAAATGCTTAAATAGTTAAGCCCGGTGTACCATTGTCGTGGGTTGCTGAGTATGACTTTAAAGCTTGGCCTGTCTCACGTGGCCAGTGCACGGCTCAAACCCACACCAGACAGAGCGGTGAAATGATCGAGTGATTAAGAAACAGCGCTATTAACCGCTCGGCCAAGGGACTTTAAAACTACACTTGTTCCTAATTACTATTTCATTTATTTTCATTTTCAGCAGAGTAAAGGCTGTACTTCTTAAAAAGCATTTAGCCATGCTCTTACATACAATTTAAGAGCAACTTACAGATTCTATTGAGGGATCTAGTCTCGCTCGTTTTCGTTTCTGTTCGGATGTGGAATCCTGGGAACTGGGCAACGACTGTGACGATGACTTGTCTGAAATCAAAAATAGATATGTAAACCTGTGATGTTTTTTTTTTATTTTGCATGGGTTGTTACTTTACATCCACAGTGAGGTAATGTATAAAATAAGCCACGTCGTGAGAAAACCGGACTTTTGCCTATGCGAAAACAAAGGCGCAGATCAGCTTCGCAGTAACTGCGAAGCTGATCAGCACCTTTGTTTTCGCTACTCGAAAAGTACAATTCCTCTTCTACTTATAGCCAAAATTTCAAGCCTCTAGCCTGCTGCTGCCACTGTAAAGGCCGGTTTGTGTCGGACATGGTCGGAAACCCCTAACACCGGTTTTCTCGCGACGTGGCTCAAATAATGTCTATCAACTAAGATGCAATTAGAAAATTGTCCCAAACTCATTTTCGTATCAAAAACCTTTGCTGCTAACTAGTCTCCACTTTGTCTCACACCCCAATAAACTACTGGCTTTACAACACATAATGAAATTGGGATGATAATAAAAGGATATATGATATTGTCATGCATATTCACCTATTCAATGCATTTACATGTGTATGATATTCTAAGCATTTTCTGATCTTTTTTTTTGTCTTGATTTAGATGATAAATGAACATTATTGGGTTGATGAGAATGATACATGAGAAACAGTATCATTTGTCTACTTAACTAATGCATTTCCATGCATTGTTGGTGCTACATGCAATTGTATTCCATTTCATACATCTCTGCACTTCTTTTCACCTGTCTTGATTTAGATGATGAGAGAACAATGAAAGAGGCTGGGTGATTGAATCTATCATGACTTTTCATGTACATAAAAAACACTTAGTCTTAGTCTATTCCATGCATATCCCATGTATTTTCTGCACTATTCATTGTAGTCTATTCAATGCATTAGCATTATATTCCATGCATCATTTTCTGTTCTAGTTTTACCTTTCTGTCTTTTACATGATGTTGGAACATTGACAGGAGTTGATGGTCGCGATGATGACTCCTCTAAAATGGGATAATAAATGAAAATGATGGTATGATCTGTGCCACAATAAAAACACAAAAAAAACCACACTGTTTTTAGTTAATCCATGCATTTTAGTCTTTTCCATGCATTTCTGAAACTATTCCATGCATTACCTTTTTGTCTTTTTGATGATGATGGAACATTGACAGGGGTTGATGATCGAGATGATGACTCCTCTAAAATGGGATGAATATGAAAATAAGAGCTGTCGCAGGACAGCGTAGCTCGCCTGACTTGTGCTTTGCCACAAAATCTATTAAAATCTATGACCAAAGACATTGACCTCAATGTCACTCAGGTGGGTCATGATGGTACAGCATAAAACTTCAGACCAATATCTACCAACATGCTAAGTTCAACTCGATCCTTCTACATATTTGATATAGACTTAAAATAAAATTTCTAAGTCTGTGACCTTGACCACAAGTATGTCAAGATGCTACAGCATAAAACTTAAGAATAATATCTAACAGCAAAGTATAAACTAGATCCATCCATCTGTCCCAGCCACATACAGTTCAAAATACTTTAAGCAATACAACATGTAGCTTTAACATAAAATTTCAAAGTCTGTGACCTTGAACTCAAGGTTACCCAGGTGGGTCATGATGGTACTGCATAAAACTTCATACCAATATCTACGAACATGCAAAGTATCAACTTCCAAGAGATATAGACTTATAAAAACTATATCCAAAAACTTTAACACAAAATTTCTAAGTCCGTAACCTTGACCTCAAGGTCACCCAGGTGGGTCATGATGGTACAGCATAAAACATCAGACCAATATCTACAAACATGCAAAGTATCAACTTGATCCATCAACAACTTCAAGAGATATAGACTTATAAAAACTTTAACCAAAAACTTTAACACAAAATTTCTAAGTCCGTGACCTTGACCTCAAGGTCACCCAGGTGAGTCATGATGGTACAGCATAAAACTTCAGACCAATATCTACCAACATGCAAAGTATCAACTTGATCCATCCACAACTTCAAGAGATATAGACTCATAAAAACTTTAACCAAAAACTTTAACATTTGAGCAACGCCGATGCCGACGCTAACGCCGACGCCGACACCGACGCCGGGGTGACTGCAATAGCTCTTCCTGTACTTTCGTACAGGCGAGTTAATGATAGATGATGTATAAACTGGTCATAAAAGTTAGGCACATGTTAAGTTTTTCCATGGACATACTGATTCATTGCAAAATATTGTTTTTATCGCACCTGCTTATAGCAGGGTGCGATATAGGAGTCCAAATTTCCGTCCGTCCGTCCGTCCGTTCGTTCGTTCGTTCGTTCGTTCGTTCGTCCGTCCGTCCGTCAACATTTACGTCGAAGTTTGGTTTTCTCTACATAAGTGATAGCTAGGATTGTGAAACCTTGCATAGTAATTGTCCTTGACATACCCTTCAAGCACGCACCTTGACCCAGTGCCCTTGACCTATATTTCACGGTCCATTGACTTTGTTAATTTTTACGTCGAAGTTCCGTTTTCTCTGTATCATTGATAGCTGTGAGTGTGAAACCTTGCATAGTAATTGTCCTTGACATACCCTTCAAGCATGCACCTTGACTCGCTGACCTTGACCTATATTTTACGGTCCATTGACTTTGTTAATTTTTACGTCGAAGTTTGGTTTTCTCTGCATCAGTGATAGCTAGGATTGTGAAACCTTGCATAGTAATTGTCCTTGACATACCCTTCAAGCACGCACCTTGACCCGGTGCCCTTGACCTATATTTCATGGTCCATTGACTTTGTTAATTTTTACGTCGAAGTTCGGTTTTCTCTGCATCAGTGATAGCTAGGATTGTGAAACCTTGCATAGTAATTGTCCTTGACATACCCTTCAAGCACGCACCTTGACCCGCTAACCTTGACCTATATTTCAAGGTCCATTGACTTTGTTAATTTTTACGTCGAAGTTCCGTTTTCTCTGTATCAGAGATAGCTGTGAGTGTGAAACCTTGCATAGTAATTGTCCTTGACATACCCTTCAAGCACGCACCTTGACCCACTGACCTTGACCTATATTTCACGGTCCATTGACTTTGTTAATTTTTAAGTTGAAGTTTGGTTTTCTCTGCATCAGTGATAGCTGTGAGTGTGAAACCTTGCATAGTAATGTGTATTTTGCCCGATGCAGGTGCGATATCGACCTCCGCGGAGTTCTTGTTTAATATTGGAAACATTATGAAAAAGACTGAAAGCTTAACTAAACTAGAATTAGACAGCTGTATTTTTTTTTGCTTAATATTCAATATATGCTGAATATTACAAGAGCACCCGGAGTTTGGTCCTTTTTAATAGAAACAATTGGGAATGATTTCAGACTGCAAATGAAATGTGTGGTTACAGTCTGTAGAAAAATTTATCACTTTAGTGAGATTGAGTTATATTAATAAAGCAGTATTGCTGCTTTTATCAATTAACATTTTATGCAAAAATGGTTAGGGTGTGATTAAACGAAGGTGGAAGTTTTTGCATTCAAGTGAATTTAAGTCTAATGGGGAATTTCAGCTGGTGCTTAACAAACTTTGACCAGTTTATAATTGACATGTTACAGATTACATAGACAAAGCTTGAAGGACTACACACATGGAAAATAGAATGAGAGTGCCATGACAAAGAGTTTGTGCACTGAAGCCACAACTTTTTGAGATCAGGGCCCAGTTGTTCAAAACTAACGATGTCGTTAGTTAACGTTTCGTTAATATTTCAAACATTAATATTACAAATACACTGTTATTTTTTGTTGAAAAAATGTGAGAATCCTTTGCACTGCAAAGGATTCTCACATTTTTTCAACAAAAAATAACAGTGTATTTGTTACTTTAGCTGATATTTGCTTAACAAATTTATGTATTAACAATATTGTTAAGCCAACGATGCTTTGAACAACTGGCCCCAGGAGTTTGAAAAAATTTCAGATTTTCTACTTTTTGGAGAAAAGTTTAAAGAAATTAGTTCTTAGAACTTTACAGAAAATCACAGTAAATCACTATGTGCTGAAAGAAAATTAATGAAACTGTTACAAGTTATCAGCTATGTTTTGTTTGTATCATTATGTTTGATTTGTTGCTTTACATCCCAGTCAACAACTATGTTTGTGTCTGGACATTTCCTCTATTTAAAGGAAATCCTAACCATCCATTGTGTGTCATAAAGGAAATGTGTTTCAAAATGCAACCTCCAAGGTAAACAACCAAGGTTTCCCTGGGCAGGCTCTGACCTTCGAGAAGGTTTACAAGTAATCGGGTCAGTCAGTTAGTAATATTAAAGCTTTGCCTGAAGGCAGCCCATGTATTTGAAATTTCTCAAAGCCCTGATGGGCAGGGACCCAATATCAATGAAGATGTACCTTTTTGTTTGGACTTTGATGATACACTGACTGGGGTCGATGAGCGTGATGAATGATCTCGGTCTACATCTACAAAGCACAACAAAAACAGGTGTGACGACAGACTTAGGAGCCATGACGTGAGAAAACTAGTCTTTAAGGATTCCGACCAGGCTTGACACAAACCCAGCTGTAATGTCACAAATGAAGGCTAAAAGTTTGAAATTTCGGACTGAAGAGGAAGAGGAATTGTACTATCCATGTAGCGAATACAAATGTGCTGATCAGCTGTGCAGTTATTGCACAGCTGATCTGTGCCTTTGTTTTTGCATGTGTAAAACTCCAGTTTTCTCATCATGTGACTCACAGGGTGATACTAAAGACAATAGAATGATGACAGAATATAAATTGGTCACACAAAGCAGGAATACATGTATTTAAAATGTGTATGAAGTATAAAAAATAAAACTTAGATCCTTTAAGAGCAATGATGATATTAATGAGAAAGGAGAAGGGCCATACCATGGTTTCGGCTACTGAAGACTCTTCAGTGACCCTTTACATTTGATAACATGGAGCCAAAGGGAATTACTATAATTTAGCAAAGGGTTTTCGATACAAAGACTAGTATTATCCAAATGGGGCCAAATATATTAAATGTTGGTTAGAAAATGTATCTAAACCGATAATAATTTTCTGATTTCTCAGAATATCCTCGCTAATCTCAAAGGACCAAAAAGAAAATATAATCAGTTTCTGTTATGTGAAATGATTCACACTGAAGCAAAACATAATCATTTATCCCTATCCCAGCAGACAACACAAAGTTACAAACAAGCATACAAATCTGTATATGAGCCACATCGTGAGAAAACCGGATTTTTGCCTAGGCGAAAACAAAGGCGCAGATCAGCTTCGCGGTAACCGCGAAGCTGATCAGCGCCTTTGTTTTCGCTACACGGATAGTATATTTCCTCTTCTTCTTAAATCCGAAATTTCAAGCTTCTAGCCTGCTTCTGAGCTTGTACAGCCCGGTTTGTGTCGGACCTGGTCGGAAATCCCGAAGACCGGTTTTCTCACGATGCGGCTCATATGACAACAAAGAAGTTTGAGTAAAAAGTAAATATATTTGTTCCAGAATTATAAGTTCTACAAAATTCAGAGAGGAGACAAAGCTTATTCTCTCTTCAAACATGCACAACCATCATGAGAATGATATTCTACTGCTCGTAATATGTAGGATAAATTTGATGCTTAACCAAGAACAATCTAAATTTTGCTACCAACATTATTACCAAGCCCAGTAACAAATTCTGACCTGCCCATCATTGTCATTTTGATGAGTTCAGTTTCATTTTTCAGGGCAACCGGTGTGAATTCAAATTCTTATTTTTCAATGAACTCCTCTAAGCAAACAGACTAGCCCCATGTGGGACGCCGCAGAACATCACATTCTACAGTGTCATATCTGGGATATATTGTTTGCATATGTCCCATAAATCGGAAGCCAGCTCATTCATTAGTATACTTGATTAGTATACTTGCTGTTTTTTCTCTCGTTACAAATCAGATAGATGTGCATGTTTACAATTTTACATACTTCCTGCCATGTTGCATGCTTAGGCTGTAGCCAGAGCTGTAATATTTCTTACGAATATGAAAATTCGTAACTAAGAAGTGATGCATACCTTGAAAAAATCCCACGTCCCAGATGGGATTCGAACCCGGACCGCCGGGGTAGAAATCCAATGCTCTAACCACTGAGCCAAAGAGTCGACTCTCTGACGCAGTATGTCAGAGATTGTACTTATATGATACATTGTATCGAATAGCTGTGCTATTTATAGAAGCTACGCATCATGTGATCTCGAATGAATGAGTGGTGCAATGGGACATAACATATTTGCGAACCAAGCAAACCTATGTTGGGATAAATGGATGCAATGTTACTAACCTTTCTGTTTGCCTTTTGAGGTAGAGGGGGTGGGGGTGGAAGATCTGGATGTCTTCTCCTCTGTATCACGACCTGAAAGATTAGAATTATTAATTTTGATGTTAGATTAATTAACCAGTCAATTGTTACCATTCCCAAAAACAAATGCATACAGGGAAGGGAGGGGGATATTCAGGCTAAAAATTACTTTTTTAAAGCCCCAAATGCATTGGAAGTGACAGGGTTTTGTTGAATGTCACATTAATAACCATACAAGATTTGTTTATTTGATTTACAACTATTGTTTCATCTATCCAAGATTCACCTTTTAAAACATTTAATCTATATTCTTACGATAATGACAGCAATGTTTTTTATGATTTGTTATTCGGTTTAACATCCCAGTCGCCAATCATTCAGTCATGTTGAGGAGGAGCCACCATTCCCTAAGAATAAACCAGGCCCCAGGTTTATAAAACTTGTTTCATGCTCAGCTCAGTTGGGACTTAAATTTATCCTGCTCATAAATGTTAAAATGCCAACAATTGTTGGCATTTTAAAATTTATTAGCAGGATAAATTACAGGCCTGGCAATCTGAACCTGAAATTTCAACCAATTTTGGTTATTTTGGTAACTATGAGCAGTTGAAATTTCATGCTCAGCTGAGTTGAGCATGAGAAAAGCTTTATAATCTCAGGCCCAGTACTACAGGAAGTCAAATCACAGCAATGTTTACCAATATCAGGAAATTAAGATTTCATGATCGTCATATTTTGGTGAATTCATTATTCCAGAAAATAGTTTTGTTTTTCAAACACCTACCTTTGTCTTTAAATTTTCCTTTCCCAGTCACAGATGGGGTCTTTTCTTTTTCCTTCTCTGTCTCTGTAATATAACTAACAATTTGGATTGGTTTGCTTCAACATCCTAGTCGACAGGTTTCTACATCCCAGTCAACAACATTTCAATCATGTTGTGAAGAAAACACCAACACCTGGCCCTCAGGTTATAAAACTTTGTTCATGCTCAACTCAGCTGAGCATAAAATTTAAATTGCTTATAGATACTGAAATAGCTAAAATATATTGAAGTTTCAGGTTTAGATCACCAAAGTCTGTAATTTATCCTCCTAGCTGATAAATGTTAAAATGCCAAAAATTGTTGGCATTTTAACATTTATGAGAGGATAAATTTCAGTCTCAGATGAGCTGAGCCTGAAAAAAGTTTTACAACCTTGAGGCCTGGATTGCTAAGCAGTATTTTGGGCGCTTAAGATGTCTTGCTCCAGGACAGAACACAGTCTAGTTTGGATTTAATCCCAAAACTTCCACCTCTGGAGTCTGCGGCTCTACCACGGAGTAACCATGCTCCTGAACAGTATATGAGTTGTCATGTCAAGACGGAAATTATCACACCCACTTTGTTCATGTGCAAGATTGCAATTGTCTAAATATGGCAAATGTATGGGTCAAACCCAAGATCTCTCTATTCAGTCCTACTCCAAGCCACTACATTCCCCACTAATTTGTGTACGTATACAGCCCAGTATGTGATCTGGTCCCAAGATAATAAAACTTTTTTCTTGCTCAGCTCAACTGAGACTATAATTTATCCTGCTCACAACTGTTGGCATTTTTACATTTATCAGCAGGATAAATTACAGGCTTTGGTGGTCTTAACTTAAAATTTCAATTCATTTGGGCTATTTTGGCATTAATGAGCAGTTTAAATTTATACTCAGCTGAGTCCAGCATGAAAATGTTTAATAACCTCGGGGCCAGTTCTTACCATGATGTTTCTTTGTTTTCCCACCTTCGGCTGATGGCGTGTGGGGTTTATCTTTCGTGTCTTTAGGTCGTCCCCTCTCCCTCTTCACCTGCCCTGGGGCACTGGGTAAAAAAATGTATTGGTTTTTATTTAATACTTTCTCAACCAAGTCAGGATGAAGTCCTGGGTACTACCAGAACACTTTGGAGTAAAAGTGTATTGCATAAGTTGAGCAAAATTCAAGTTGACTATTAGGAGCCCAATTGAGCATATGAGCCGCCCCATGGGAAAACCAACAATAGGACCAATGGTCCTGTAAACGCTCACCTGAGATCTGCTGCATATACCAATAAACATGTTTGAATATTATGGTATTTAACCCCAGTGTAGGGGCAGATGAAGCCCTTGGGCCATTTTCTTCTTTATTTTCAGAATAATCAATATTCTGTCCATTTGCCAATTTCCTGCTGGCTTTTCCCTTCAAATGACATTTTAACAGTTTTCCCCATTTAAATACATGGTCAACCCATGTTGACCTTGCCATAAACTGGGTCAAGGTCATCACAGGGTCATGATTTATATATACATTGTAGTACTTAAGCCATAGATGCTTCACATCAAGTTTCTTCGAAATCTGTCCACCGGTTCCAGAGAAGAAGATTTTGAAGGGTTTTTACCATATATGGGCATGGTGGCCATCTTGGTCATGTGACCTTGATTATTTATATACACATTGATTCCCCCATTATATAAATGTTTCACATAAAATTTGGCTTTGATTGGCCAAGCGGTTTCACAGAAGATGTTTGAATAGTATGGTAATATACATGTATAATGCCCTGCAGTAGGGGCAAATATGCCCCTGGGGTCCAATTTTTTTCCGAATCATTAATATTCAGCCCTACTGCCCATTTCCTGCAAGACTTTCATTTTAAAAGACATTTTAAAGGTTTTCCCCATTCAAATGCATTGGCAACCTATGTTGACCTCGCCGTAATATAAGTCAAGGTCATCCAAACGTCATAGTTTATAAACACATTATAGTACTTCAGTCCCTGATGCTTCATGCCAAGTTTCATTGAAATCGGTCCATTGGTTCAGGAGAAGAAGATTTTTGAAGGGTTTTTACCATATATGGGCATGGCAGCCATCTTGATCATGTGACCTGGATTATTTATAAACACATTGACTCCCTGTTCCAATAGATGCTTGCTATAAAATTTGGCTTTGATTGGCCAAGTGGTTTCAGAGAAGAAGATCTTTGAATATTATTGTAATATACAGTACAGTCAGCGTGATGTTTATATCCCTCACGCTTACGAACGTGGAATTTTGCATGTCACGTGACTTTTTTCCGTGGATTTTGCGTGGAATTAGCGTGGATTTTGCGTGAGTTTTGCGAGGAAGTAGCGTGAGTTTTGCGTGGAACTTGGACATGAAACGTGGAACAGCTTAACTGTAGCGTGAAACGAAACGTGGAAAGGATTTAGAGAGTTGCGTGAGATATCAACAGTCCCACGCACGCTCACGCTTTCCACGTTCGTTTCACGCTCAGGAAAAAGGGACATGAAAAAGGTGATTTTTTTACTCTTTATATATATGTATATCTTCTCCTGTCAACCAAAATAAAAGCAGTGAAGTAATTTCCGCCGCTGAAAGTCTGGAACGTTGCCGTGTAAGGACATGTACATGTACTAATCAGTATGGTGTGTTACATTTCCGAAACAAAGAAGACACGCGCAAACGTAGATTGTGTTTGTATTTTCTACTCTTTCTTTTGTTTTCGTTTTTTTTAACTAATTTTTCTTTTTTGTTTTTCTAATGTTTCAAATCTCAAAGATATGCTTACATTTTATCACTTATGATACAAACTGAATTGTGTGTTTGTTTGATTAGGATAATTTATAACTTTATGCACCAAATTAGAGTTGTTAACTATAACTTAGAGGCTATGTCGCTTATTAATCCTTTGCACAATAATTGTGCCGATACAAGAATAAAGAATACCTTGATTTTGTTGAATTTTGTAAATGCTTTAAAGATAAAAGAACAGGTTAAAGGGAATCGGAACTCTCGCAGGGGCATTGTACCGACTCTTAAGAGGAAATAAAGATTAATTAATTGCATGTATTTAATTGTAACGTACATCGTAATTTATTACTAAATGATACATGTACATGTGGCAAGGTGCTTTAACCGTATTACATGTAGGTCGAGCTTTAATTGACGATGGGAATACGAAAGACGCATTTATTTGAGAGATGTTCTGCAAAACAACAAACCGGGTGCTCATCTTCTCTTAGCAAAAGTATCAGATATAAATGTACAATGTTCTGCATCTAAAAACCGCGGCAGTCAAAAATGCACCACGCTGCCAAATAATATTTAAACGTGCACTTAATCTACGAAGATAATTGAATCAACAGTGAATAACGTTTTGCTAAGACTGCATCTTGTCAAAACATGCGTATGTATTTACGTGCAGGCGCTTTGTCGTACAAGTGTATGTATTTGTACAGGTTTACCGTCATCATACTTGGTTGCCGACCTCGTACTATAAGGATTAATAAATAAATATATATATATATTTAATTTGGTCACAAAACTTTAACAATTTAACCCTTTTGAACAAGACGAAACGATAATCCTTTTCCCGTATGTCTCGTAATCCTTTCCACGCTTCTTTTCCTTAATGAACGTGGAAAGCGTGAGCAAGCGTGGGACTGATATCTCGCGCCACTCACACGCTTTTTGCGAGGAATGAACATGGACATAGCGTGGAACAAGCGTGGATTTTGCGAGGAATGAGCGAGGGTTTTGCGTGGGTTTTGCGTGGAACTTAATCTTTTTTTCTTTCGTGCGTGAGCACGAAGGATATAAACATCACGCTGACTGTACTGTACAAGTATATTGCCCCGGGGTGGGGGCAGACCAACCCCTGGGTCCAATTTTTTTTCAGAATTACCTACCTTCAGTCCATTTGCCCATTTCCTGCAAGTTTTACCTTTCAAATGACATTTTAACAATTTTCCCCATTCAAATGCATGGGCCACCTATGTTGACCTTGCCGTAAAATAGGTCAAGGTCATCCAAAGGTCATAATTTATATATACATTGTAGTACTCTAGTCCCAAATGCTTCATGCCAAGTTTCATTGAAATCGGTACAGTGGTTCCAGAGAAGAAGAATTTTGAAGGGTTTTTACCATATATGGGCATGGCAGCCATCTTGGTCATGTGACCTGGATTATTTATAAACACATTGGTTCCCTCTTCCCATAGATGCTTCATATAAATTTTGGCTTTAATTGGCCAAGTGGTTTCGAGAAGAAGATCTTTGAAAATGGTGGACGACGACGAGGGACGCCGGATCATGGCCATCCTATAAGCTCACCTTGTGAGCCTAACGGCTCAGGTGAGCTAACAATCTGCATATGCGAAAACAAAGGCGCAGATCAGCTTCGCGGTAACCGCGAAGCTGATCAGCGCCTTTGTTTTCGCTACTTGGATAGTACAATTCCTCCTCTACTTAACTCCAAAATTTCAAGCTTCTAGCCTGCTTCTGTAGCTTTACATGCCAGTTTGTGTCAGACCTGTTCGGAAACCATATTGTTGGTTTTCCCAAGAGGCGGCTCATACGAGGGTGATCCAAGAAGTAATGCGAACTCATGTGTAATTTCTTGCACCATTGCCATTTTTCAAGATAGTTTACATCAGAATTATAATGCATTATCGAATTTTTCAAATCCGATTGCTATTTTGACTGAATCACATAGCAACTCTCGTTGCTTAGCAACAAGAGAATGCAAGGTAAACGACCTTGGCCACGGTTAAATATATTTTATGTATGTTATGAAGTGTGATATGCGAAGCATAATTACGCCAGAAATTGCTTTATTCCAAAGTATAATGATCCATTTAATAAAGTTACTGTTACCTTGATGAGTTTAACGTAGCGCAAATTATTGAGGTTTGGCTATCTGTGCCCCCTAGAATGTGAGTCGATTTTGATCTCTCTAAACCTCCACATTTTCATCAATGCCCCTTCTATTTAACCAAAAAGGTTAAATTCCATACAATATTTAATTTTTGAATAGAAATTCTTCGTTGTGATAGGCTGTGAGCATAAAGGTCGATATTTACACCCTTATCGGGGTCAAATATACGCATGAATTATGGGTATTTGTCGTACTTCGTCGAAATTGTGATATATTTGTCAGATGCCGTTGCTAGGCAACATAGAATAATCCCTGCTGATCTTTGGATTTCGTTTTCTCTATAATTTCAAAACATAAGGCATATGTAACACAACGAATATGATTTGTGTGTATATAAATGTCAACTTAATAAATTGGAGCACAAAATCTTTCCCAGTACCCCAAACAAAAATACAATTTTCAGACAATTTCGCGTCCATGTCGACTTCGGGTCGACAAATCAAATAATCCCTAAATCTCAAATCGTCACCCTAACTTTATGATATTACACCTAATTACTGCAAATATATACATGTGTAAACATGCCAAATTATTTAAATGTATCTGCATTGGTTACTAAAATAAAGTTGTGTTCGCATTACTTCTTGGATCACCCACGTATTTACTCCTCCTTATTACCCAGAGCCTCAAAGACACAACCCAACTGAGGTAGATTTGGCCAGTGTGTTTTTCAATTTGGACTCCTCCACTGTACCAATAGGCCAGTCTTGACCTGCTGTCATTAAAGAAATGTAAATCAATAGTATTCCTAAAATTATCAAAACCTTTAACAAAGTCATTTGAAGGTGGTAAAAATAAAAATGAACATGCAAAATCTTAAACACTACTAACTGAGACTTATTAGTGTCAGTGAAATACAAATAACATTCAAATGGAAAATGGAATGCTACACACAAATGAACAGAAAATGAAAGCTGTTTATGCCAAGTGACTGGTGAAAATCAGAAATTGCTGAGACATATGATATATTGACTCTTTTTCTATATTAAACCTCAATTTACCTTGGTGGGCCTGGGGCTTTTTCAGGTTTCTCATGTTTTTCATGATGTTTCTCCTTGACCTTCCCAGCTTTCCTGTAAACAAACGATGATGGTGATGATGATGATGGTGATTCTACACAAAAACAAACAAGCAAAATAACAGAGAAAGCATAATGACAATGAACTTAAAATAAGCAATTCTATAACTAAAGCGCCCAAGCCATGCACACAAAGAAACTAAAAGGGACACTAAGGTTAGCTTATCACTTATGACATATGCATGTTAGCCTATTACTCTCAGTCTGTAGATGCTACTTGAGCCTGTGCGTGACAAAACCAACAATTTGGGTTTCCGACCAGGTCCGACACAAACCGGCCTGTACAGTCACAGAAGCAGGCTAGAAGCTTGAAATTTTGGGCTGAAGTAGAAGAGATATTGTACTATCTGTGTAGCGAAAACAAAGGTGCAGTTACTGCACAGCTGATCTGCGTCTTTGTTTTCGCCTAAGCATTTTGTTGGATTTCTCGGGCAAAGGCTCACTTGTTTTTGTTTGTTTGTTGTTTTTTTTTTTCTATAAATAGCCACACACTGCTGTCTTGGATATTTATAATCATAATTTTAATCATATAATTTACCTCTTTTCGTGTAAACATTCATTTTCACTAAAAATTAAAAACCAACATTTTGCATATATGCAAAAACAAAGGCGCAGATCAGCTTCGCAGAAACTGCGAAGCTGATCAGCGCCTTTGTTTTCGCTACACAGGTACAAAATACACAGACTTTTTTAACACTTACAAGGCCTTGAGTAGTTCCTTCTGTTTCTGTAGTCCGACATCATTGTGCTTCAGAATTCTTGTCTCGGGTACCCATTCATCCCAGCTGATGAAAAACAACAGCAATGTATTTGAGTTTTGACTTGTTTTGTTGATTAATTATTTTTCGTTAACGTAATGATCGTACCACTACTTACTGTGGATTTAACCACAATAGTACTTTGGAGAGCTTAAAGTGTCTTGCTCAAGATCACAACAAGGTGGTTCAAGCCCAAGACCTCTTTCCCTGGAGCAAGATGCTCCTAGTATGCTATCATGTTCTTGACATTTTTTTTATTATTGTGAAATCAGTTTATTTAAGGGCTGATATCTGGTCCTATATATGTCAAAAAGGTAATAATGGCATTAATGATTTTACAAGTACTGACTTTTGAAAATCAAGCATACTTCATACTGATGACATAGAGAAAATCACTGTAAGTGAAGAAATGCTCACCTGAACTATCTGATATTCACAACAGTTGAACTTCAATACATGGCGAATTAAAAGTTTCTGCTAATTAAATTGAGGATCTTACACGAGTGGTCATTTCATATGAAATCTATTAAACGAGCCTTCGGCGAGAAATATTCCCATCAGTACTGTAAGTTGTTTTATCATATGACGTCACTGTTTTCCAGCGGATGACGTCATGTAATAAAAAGTGTTTTGACCACACGTATCAACACTTTTGCGGGAGTATGTAACGTCATTGACGACGTCCGTAACGACAATGTAAATTTTCATCCAAAATATGTCCACTTTGAAAGCGATAAAATCTTATTTTGAAAGTCATATGATAAAATGAATCTTACACTTTTTATTACATGACGTCATCCACTGGAAAACAGTGACGTCATATGATAAAACAACTTACAGTGCTGATGGGAAAATTTCTTTTTCAATCAAGAACATACTGTAACTGTAACAGTGTATAACTTACTTTTTGTTCCAGCCAGCATAGTGGACATAGTACTGTAGAACCTTGTCTTTTAATTCACTCTTCACTGTCTACAAATGGTAAAGAACATTGAAAACCAGAGGACCATTGGTCCTGAGAACGCTCACCTGAAGCCTGATCTTGGAGTATTAAGTCATAATGAAATGACCTTGACCTTGAATACTCACACACCTTCATTGACTTCATAAGTTGTCTGCATCTGCAAAGTTTCAGGTCTCAGGCTGCAATAGTTTCCAAACCCAGTGATTTCTGAGAAAACCATAATTTTAATTTTGATATTTAAATGACCTTGGGCCAAGGTCAAGACATGACCTTGGCCTTCAGTAATTACTTACCTTCAATGACTCCATTAGTTGTCTGCATCTAGCAACTTTCAGGTCTCAGGCTGCAACAGTTTGTTTTCGCCTTTTCCCATGTAAAAGCCTATGTTTCCAAAATTGACCTTGCCGTAAAATAGGTCAAGGTCATCATAGGGTCATCATTTCAACAAACTATGATGGGCTGGAGTCCCAAATGCTACATACCAAGTTTCATGAAAATTGGCCTGCCGGTTCTGGAGAAGAAGACTTTTTGAGTGGTTTTTACCATATATGGGCATGGCGGCCATCTTGGTCATGTGACCTGGATTTCGCTAACAAACTTTCGTCTCCCCTACCCATGGATGTTCCACATAAAATTTTACTTTGATTGGCGAAGCAGTTTCAGAGAAGAAGATCTTTGAAAAGTGTGTATGGACAACAGACTGGCCAAGGTCAAGAGATGACCTTGACCTATATTAATCACATACCTTCATCTACTCCATTAGTTGTTTGCATCTACCACTTTTCAGGCCTCGGTCTGTGTTTTCAAAAAATCCATAGTTTTCACTTCTTCCTATGTAAAAGCCTATGTTTCCAATTTGACCTTGCCGTAAAATAGGTCATGCATGGTCAACCAAGGGTCATCATTTTATCAAACTATGATAGGCTGAGGTCTCCGATGCTACATACCAAGTTTCGTGGAAATCGGCCTACCGGTTCTGGAGAAGAAGATTTTTGAGTGGTTTTTACCATATATGGGCGTGGCGGCCATCTTGGTCATGTGACTTGGATTTCGCGATCAAACTTTTGTCTCCCCTACCCATGGATGCTCCACATAAAATTTCACTTTGATTGGCCGCGCAGTTTCAGAGAAGAAGATCTTTGAAAAGTGTGTATGGACAACAGACTGGCCAAGGTCAAGAGATGACCTTGACCTATATTAATCATATACCTTCATCTACTCCATTTGTTGTTTGCATCTACCACTTTTCAGGCCTCAGGCTGCAATAGTTTTCCAAAAATCCATAGTTTTCACTTTTTCCTATGTAAAAGCCTATGTTTCCAAATTTGACCTTGCCGTAAAATAGGTCAAGGTCATCCAAGGGTCATCATTTTATCAAACTATGATGGGCTGAGGTCCTCGATGCTACATACCAAGTTTTGTGGAAATCGGCCCACCGGTTCTGGAGAAGAAGATTTTTGAGTGGTTTTTACCATATATGGGCGTGGCGGCCATCTTGGTCATGTGACCTGGATTTTGCGATCAAACTTTCGTCTCAACTACCCATGGATGCTCCACATAAAAGTTCACTTTGATTGGCCAAGCAGTTTCAGAGAAGAAGATCTTTGAAAAGTGTGTATGGACAACAGACTGGCCAAGGTCAAGAGATGACCTTGACCTATATTAATCACATACCTTCATCTACTCCATTAGGTGTTTGCATCTACCACTTTTCAGGCCTCAGGCTGCAATAGTTTTCAAAAAATCCATAATTTTCACTTTTTCCCATGTAAAAGCCTATGTTTCCAAATTTGACCTTGCTGTAAAATAGGTCAAGGTCATCCAAGGGTCATCATTTTATCAAACTACGATGGGCTGAAGTCCCAAATGCTACATACCAAGTTTCGTGGAAATCGGCCCACCGGTTCTGGAGAAGAAGATTTTTGAAGGGTTTTTACCATATATGAGCGTGGCGGCCATCTTGGTCATGTGACCTGGATTTCGCGATCAAACTTGAAATGCCACTACCCAAGGAGGCTCCACATAAAATTTCAACTAGATCGGCCAAGCGGTTTCAGAGAAGAAGATCTTTGAAATTGTGGACGACGGACGACGGACGGACGGACGCCGGATCATGGCCATCCTATAAGCTCACCTTGTGAGCCTTCGGCTCAGGTGAGCTAACAAGTGTTTAATACTTTTAAAAACTAGCTATATTACTAAGTCCATGTACATGTAGTAATTGATGTTTTCATTGCATCTTATGTGAGCCTTGATGCGAGAAAACTGGTCTTCGGGGTTTCTGACAAGGTCTGACACAAACCAGTCTGTGCATCTATAGAAGATGACTAGAAGCTTGAAATTTCGGATTTAGAAGGAGAGAAATTATACTATCCATGCAGCGGATTAGCTGTGCAGTTACTGCACAGCTGATCTGTGCCCTTGTTTTCGCATGGGCATTAATCCCATTTTCTCATGACGCAGCTCATGTTATGTACATGGTAAAGTCACTACCCTACTCTTCCAAACAGCTGCAAAGTGCAGAGGTTTCTTCTTTTTTTTAAAGAAATTGGTGTATAAAATGCTTTCAGATCTCTTGAAAACAAACAACAAAGCAAAACTTGTCTACAGTACTAACCTTTGCTTCATACAGGAGAGGTCCATGAAAACACAGTACCTTTTCACCTGAAGCGACAAGAAAACATTGCAAGAGGTCAAATCTAAAACCTACATGAGCAGATACAGAGGACAAGCCTATCAAATTGTCAAGCCCTGTATCATAAAATGAATCTTAAAATGGCATGTGGATTATCAGGGAAACTTATCGAAGACAGTGTTCTTGCTAAGAATCTGTTTAGCGGGCTCTTGTGGAAACTGACAGGATGAACATCATATACCAGAGGACCAATGGTCCTGAGAACGCTCACCTGAAGCCTGATCCTGGAGTATTAAGTCATCATGAAATGACCTTGACCTTGAATACTCACACACCTTTATTGAATTCATAAGTTGTCTGCATCTGCAAAGATTCAGGTCTCAGGCTGCAATAGTTTCCAAACCCAGTGATTTCTGAGAAAACTATAATTTTAATTTTGATATTCAAATGACCTTGGGTCAAGGTCAAGAAATGACCTTGGCCATCATTAATTACTTACCTTCATTGACTCCATCAGTTGTCTGCATCTAGCAACTTTCAGGTCTCAGACTGCAACAGTTTCCAAAATATCCATTGTTTTCGCCTTTTCCCATGAAAAAGCCTATGTTTCCAAAATTGACCTTGCCGCAAAATAGGTCAAGGTCATCCTATGGTCAGCATTTGATCAAACTATGATGGGCTGGAGTCCAAAATGCTACATACAAACTTTCGCGAAAATTGGCCTGCCGGTTCTGGAGAAGAAGATTTTTGAGTGGTTTTACCATATATGGGCGTGGCAGCCATCTTGGTCATGTGACCTGGATTTCACGATCAAACTTTCGTCTCCCCTACCCATGGATGCTCCACATAAAATTTCACTTTGATTGGCCCAGCAGTTTCAGAGAAGAAGATCTGTGAAAAGTGTGTATGGACGACAGACTGGCGAAGGTCAAGAGATGACCTTGACCTAAATTAATCATATACCTTCATCTACTCCATTAGTTGTTTGCATCCACCACTTTTCAGGCATCAGGCTGCAATAGTTTTCAAAAAATCCATAGTTTTCACTTTTTCACATGTAAAAGCCTATGTTTCCAAAATTGACCTTGCCTTAAAATAAGTCAAGGTCATCCTAGGGTCATCATTTTATCAAACTATGATGGGCTGGAGTCCCAAATGCTACATACCAAATTTCATGAAAATCGGCCTGCCGGTTCTGGAGAAGAAGATTTTTGAGTGGTTTTTACCATATATGGGCGTGGCGGCCATCTTGGTCATGTGACCTGGATTTCGCGATCAAACTTTCGTCTCCCCTACCCATGGATGCTCCACATAAAATTTCACTTTGATTGGCCCAGCAATTTCAGAGAAGAAGATCTTTGAAAAGTGTGTATGGACGACAGACTGGCCAAGGTCAAGAGATGACCTTGACCTAAATTAATCACATACCTTCATCTACTCCATTAGTTGTTTGCATCTACCACTTTTCAGGCCTCAGGCTGCAATAGTTTTCAAAAAATCCATAGTTTTCACTTTTTCCCATGTAAAAGCCTATGTTTCCAAATTTGACCTTGCCGTAAAATAGGTCAAGGTCATCCAAGGGTCATCATTTTGTCAAACTATGATGGGCTTAAGTCCCCGATGCTACATACCAAGTTTAGAGGAAATCGGCCCACCGGTTCTGGAGAAGAAGATTTTTGAGCGGTTTTTAACATATATGGGCGTGGCGGCCATCTTGGTCATGTGACCTGGATTTCGCGATCAAACTTGAAATGCCACTACCCAAGGAGGCTCCACATAAAATTTCAACTAGATCGGCCAAGCGGTTTCAGAGAAGAAGATTTTTGAAATTGTGGACGACGACGGACGACGACGGACGGACGCCGGATCATGGCCATCCTATTAGCTCACCTTGTGAGCCTTCGGCTCAGGTGAGCTAAAAATGGTGAGGTTTGAATTTTTAGAGATTTTTGTATCCTTTACAAAGTGATTGAACCTGAGCAAAAACTTTGTAGATTTATAAATATTATCTTCAATTCTAGTGACTTGTTTGAATCCACTGTCTATAATGATAATGGCAGGCATTTGGACTTTTGAGGGACAAAGGCCTTCTTAGAGGTTTTGAAATGTCATGGTAGAGATCTACATTCGTTTACTATATAGAATCGGCATCACGGAAAACAGCCATCATGAAAGATCACAATATACGGAAAGTTTCCCTGACTGAATAGTTTTGTCACAAAACATCATGTTGAAATGATATCACTACCTTACCCTTACAACTGAGGCTATCCGCACGACAGTTGTGCCGATAATGCCACTTATCCGTAAAACAGTCGTGCCAATAAGCCGCCTTATCGGTAAGACTGTCGTGTGGATAGCCAGTGCTACTGGTATTGGCTATCAGCACGACCGGAGAATGAGATTTTCTAACAGGCTTATGTATGCGTTAAACTATTAATTTGCCATTGAATATATTATGTGTTTAGCTATTGAAATACATTTAAATTTAACATTTTTGTTGATTTTGAACAGAAAAACTAATTTTATTTGATTATTTCATCTGATGTCAACTGAATCACAGTAGATTTCTAACAGCGGTGAAAAATATAACCATTGTAAATGTTTTTTTGTTACTGAAATGTTACCATATTCAGTCATCCATTCATTGTTATTAAATCAAGGTTGTTTGTTCTTTTAGATTAAAACATTCTTTTAATTACTTAGGTTACGATAATGACTTTCTCATTTACAAATATACATGGCTGATTTGTACATGTATGCCAATTTCAGCAAAAACAAAAATTCCGTTAATTAAAAAGTAAAATTTCCTACATGGGAAATATTCTGTTTTGAAACTAATGCATAATATTTATCAATTTAAAAGATATCCTTTTTCTAAATGAGGGGGAGGGCGGGGAATAGCCGTGGAAATAAGCGGGGCTTTGACTAAAGTTTTGTCACGGCAGTGCGGGGGAAATACCGCGGGTTTGCTTTATATAGGCAATAAGGGCTGTGAAATAAAAAGATAGCAGGCTGCAGTGGAGAACAGAAGTGGTTTTACCAACAGCAGTCCTCGCAGGGTGGGGCTTTCAGCAGCGATTTGCTGGACCAAAAATAAAAATCCCCGCTATTTCCCGGGCCTTGGGGAGTGTGGTTATAAATAGGTTGTTACAAGGAAGCAAAATGCTATCTTTCAGCCTATGCGCTGATGCTCAGTCAGTAAGTAAAACTGAAGGAACCAAAACAGAGGACGCGAAAATATGTGACAATTGATTAACACAGATGACCATTGAACCAATCGGGATATATAAGTGGGGTAACAAAGACAAACAGTTCCATGAGCTTAAAAACCTCTTTACCATCCTGAAATTTAGGCTTAGGCGCCATGGAAGCTCAACTTTGCTAAATTTATCTCCCGCGAATTCAACAGGAAGTAAACAACGGATTAATATCCAACACTTTTAAGTACTAGTAGCATGGTTATCGTGTAAATTGTAAAATTGATCTTGTGTCGCCACGCCCCATGTTTATTTATTTATTTATTTAGAGAAATAGAATTAATACCTTGAGAGATATGCTCACAGAGTTCTACAGATAAAGCTGACTTTAAGCCTCGCTCCAGCATCCGCCACTACCACCAACTTAATGGCTTGCCTCTTTAAAACCAGACCTTAATTAGAAGAAAATATCTTTTTTTTTAGACACTTAGCTAATGAACATGGAATTGCAAAAAAGTCAGTGTCATTCAAAGGAAAATGTTTGTTTAAAGCTTGTATAATGTAATTACAAAAAGTCAGTGTCATTCAAAGGACAATGTTTGTTTAAAGCTTGTATAATGTAAGCCATTTTCCATGATACAGCATCACATGGCTTTACTGAGATTCTAGAGGAGAGTTTAATATGGTGCAACTGTTGTTTTTTTTTTTAGTTTTACGCCGCCAACTCAGTCGTTCTTACGTAGTCTTCACAAGTCTTCGATTTGGCAAGTTTTTTTTATATTTGTCTGAACACTATGGATGTGCAAACGACGGGCGGAAGGACAAAGATACACATGAACGTGTAGCGGGAATTTCGTATGATAACACTGTGAACCTCAGTGGTGGCCCGTGTTAGCTAATATGGCTGAAACGATTATACTGTAAATTGCCGAATTATTCGTAAGTAAGAACGAAAGCGCAGATAACTGACAAATCTAAAACTTGCCCTTGTAACAGCAATCTCATGGAACAAAATGCTAATCTAAAACTTGCCCTTGTAACAGCAATCTCATGGAACAAAATGCTAATTATTAGCATTTTGTTCCATGAGATTGCTGTTACAAGGGCAAGTTTTAGATTTGTCAGTTATCTGCGCTTTCGTTCTTACTTTTGTTGATAGAAACCATAGTGCAACATTCCGTTGTCGCGACTATATGCACATGTTTGACATGTATTATTCCGACTGAGATGACAAATGAAGCACACAAAATAGATCGTTCGCAACTACATGCATGCACATTTGAGCCGCGTCATGAGAAAACCGGATTTTTGCCTATGCGAAAACAAAGACGCAGATCAGCTTCGCAGTTACTGCGAAGCTGATCGGCGCCTTTGTTTTCGCTACACAGATAGCACACTTCATCTTCAGTCTTCTCAAATCCTAAATTTCAAGCTTGTAGCCCGCATCTTCTTTGACTGCACAGACCGGTTTGTGTTTGACGTGGTCGGAAACCACGAAGGCCCGTTTTCTTGCGTCGCGGCTCATTTTTTTTATCCAATTTTACAAACCATGCAGAGGCAGCGCATCAACCTTGTCTGTTCACTGAATGGCAAATCATGGATTTAGTTTGCTTATGATGGTTTTCACAGAAATCTTATGCCGTACCTTATCCTGCTTGCTAGAGATTATAGATTCGGTCTACAGATTCACGTATATACGAGTTATATCTTAAAAACTGCGTTGTTGAAATGCTATACTCTAATGAAATAAGATATACCAGGTTTAATGAATGCCTTTTCAGAAAGATCAATATATTTCTTCAGAACCCAGACTCTAAATGAGGCTGTCCGCTTGACAATGACACTGCGCGTATTTTAATATTTGGAACAGCAAAGATTCGCGTGTGCATATACAGTGCTATCTATATGGCGAACTATAACGCTTCATGCAGTAGTGGCTGCCAGCCCTTACGCGTAGCCTACATATATTCATGACTTTTGATGATGCTACATGCAGGCTGCATGTCAATATTCGCATGACATTGCTCAATAGAACCTGCAAAAACGAATCAGGAAAACATGTCCATGAAAAGTATACCCCCTTGAACCCCACTTTTATACAGAAAAAACTGGGGTTTGCAGGGGTATCCTATTTTTCTTATTTTTGCTCCCGAAAACATAGATTGTGGGTAACGTGTACCCACAATCTATGTTTTGAGCAAAAATAAGATAAATATCAAAAATTATGTACGGAAAATTTTATTTTTTACATATAAAAAAATTCTGCATATTGCATGGGCAAGTTTTCGTAATTGAGCAGATTTCAAGAACTTCCACTACTATTATAATCGGGGTAGTGTGTACATGGATATAGAATAGTGGTGAATTTCCTTCTGACGATACACTGTTTACATTTAATCCAAACATGTATTGGTATGTGTATTTATTTTTATATATCCATGCTATCAAAGTTTTATCCTTCCAGAGAAATGAGAGGCACTCAGTTTCAATCAGTTCTGTTTTTTGCGCATCCGGGTTTGTGCCAACTACAGTGTCGTAATGCTTGCAGCCAGAGAACACGTTTGCTGTAGGGGCGGATCCAGGATTTCTGGAAGGGTCATAATTACCCATGGAGAGGGTAGTTTTGCTCATATCAATCTTACTGTCTTAAACGTAATTTCAATGTAATGAGTGACCCCACCCCCCACTGGGGTAACTGAGCGCCAGGGCTCCAGGTCAATAGGGGTTGGATATTGCTGGTAGTGTATAGCAAAATGAAAATGATACGGATTATTTTATTGTATGGCAAGCCGTTAAAATACTATTTTTACGCTCATTAGTTATCTTGAATAGTAACTAAGATATCTTAATTGGGATATAAGATATCTTATTTAGCAATAAATATATCTTCTGTATCAAATAAGATATCTTATATGCTAAATAAGATATATTATTTTGTAAAGAAGATATCTAAAATGCTCAATAAGATAACTTATTTAATCCTACAATTAAGATATCGTAGATGATAATTTTGATATCTAAAATAATACATTAGATATCTTATACACTAAATAAGATATATATTATACCTAATAAGATATCTTCTTTACAAGATGAATCAAGATATCTAAATTTGGTAAATAAGATATCCTTATATATTGGTAAACTAGATATCTTTATTAGCACACAAGATATCTTATATAGCAAATAATATATCTAAATTTGTAATGAAAATATCTTATTCATAGTGGCATATAAGATATCTTAATCAAGGCTATAATTCAGATATCTATATTGGTATAGTAGAAATCTTAAATAAGTAACAAACCAATTGTGATTGGATAAAACAAATAAGATATCTTATATACTAAATAAGATATCTTATTTGTTAATCTTAATAAGATATCTTATATGGGATATGAGATATCTATGTTTGTATATAAGATATCTTATTTGTCAAATAAAATATATATTTTAGCATTTTAGATATCTTATTTGTGAATGTAATTAAGATACTTTATAAGCTAAAGAAGATATCTTATTTGTGTAATAAGATATCTTATATGTTACAATAGATATCTAATACACTATTTTGGATATTTCATATGCTAATTAAGATATCTTATTTAAAAAACAAAACAAAACATTATATGTATCTAATTTATTATATAAGATATCTTATTTGTTATACAAGATACTCAATTAACAAATAAGATGTCTTAATTGCTACATCAGATATTTTTATTACTAATTAAAATATCTTATATACGTTTTACAAATAAGATATCTAATATATCAATTAAGATATTTTATTTGTCAATTTAGATATCTACTTTAACAAATAAGAATTTGATCTTATTTAGCTAAAAAGATATCCTTATATATCTAATATCATACATTTAAATCTCATTTGCTCTATATACGTATATCTATATAAGATATTTCCTTTATATAATTATAATAGATATCTCTAATAAAATAAAGCAGATATCTTATTCATTAAACAAGATATCTAGTATATATAATATATCTGCTTTCTTGAATAAACAGTAAAACGGCTTGCCATATTATTGGCATATGAACATGATTTTTGCAGAAAAAATATGGAACAATAAGTTCCATGCACAGAACAGTAATATACCTAAATAGAACTACTACTTGAAGAATGTCTGACGAATTAGACCTTTATTCCTTATTTGGTAATAGAATATTGAAATGAATGAGGTGTTAGTTATCAAAATCTTCACACCTGTCGGGCCATTGTAATTGGCATTTGGGGATCACGTTGCGTTACTAATTTTAACTTATTCTGACGTCATAAAAATGAATCAATCGATTTTAGTTATATTTAGCACAGATGTAGGTCACTCTGTATCGATAAACGCTTGTCATATGTCATTTTACCTGCGAAAACTAAACAGGTTTTATTGTCATTTTTTTACACAGGTGTATTGAAAAAATGGACAGACCACCGCCCGGAAAAGTGGAGGATTTGGCTACACTAGCTAAATTAGACGAACAAGTCCTGCTAAATGAGCTGAAGATCAGATACAACAACAACCAAATTTATGTGAGTTTTGTCAATTTTGTTTGGTTTGTCAATTTGGTTTCCTTCCTTGTTGCTGGCATCTGTTCATTTTAGCCTCAAAACTTATTGTCATCTACAAGAGATTACTTTTTGTTATACATGTAGCTGTCACAATTAGGAGTTACGGCATATCAAAATTATTTTGCGTCTGCAGTGGTGGTCTGGCGGATCCAGACCCAATCGTCTTTTGGATATGTCTCCATACAACCTTTGCTGTTTAGTGGGAAGTAAAGCTCAAAAGTCGACACCACAAATGCCACGAAGATGTCTACTAAAATGATTTTAATGAAGCAAGTAGACCAAATAAGAGTGGCGCCCGGGAAACTGCAAATTATCTGGATTTTTTTCCAGAAATTTAAAGAGTCTTGACTGGTTTTTAATATGCCAGTGAGGATTCTAGCTAATAAAACATATCAGGCATGTTCCATAAAGTTGCTAATGATTTTATATTTCAGACATATGTTGGTGATATCTTGATTGCTGTCAACCCGTTCAGAGATCTGGGAATATATGGACACAATGTAAGCCTTTGAAATCAGTGCATTTTCATACTAAATGTTGTAAGAGGTTTGCCACAATCACTATGGGTGTTTTCAACATGACAACTTGACTTTTAATGAAAATGGTTCATGTGTGTATAAATGCAGTCCGACTTGTTCGACTTACAAACAGAGCTACTGAGATATCTGTGCATACGTATCCATGCTATCTGACTTGTTCAACTTACAACCCGAGTTACTCGATGTATTCATAAATGTTAAGGGTTTAATAGATTTTTTCTTTACAGCCACATAAACCTATGCTATCCTTTTTTTGCTTCAGGAATCAAACACATACAACTTTGCGAGGAAGAATGAGCATCCTCCCCATATATTTGCTGTGTCTGACTCCGCCTACCAGAATATGGTTGGTTATGCTGGAAGGACCCCAGCTAATCAGTGCATTCTCATCAGGTAAATTACAACTAACAGAAGTGAAGTACATGCTACAATGTAAATATTGTGGTACTGTACCTTCTAGAGATGTTCTTGTCAAACAGCTCAAATGGTAACCAGTAGCGAGCCAACATCCTGCACAACTTTGCAGCTCATTTTCATAGGATGCAAATACCTATCTGGGAGCAACTTAACATGGATCAGAATGATCTGTTGCAAGTTGTTTCCAGTCTCCAGAAAGATATTTACTCCCTGTTGTTGTTTATTGATATCATCTGCATTGGTTGTTTCATTCATTACGAAAACACGTCCATGTTATATACAGAAAATTTTTTGGTTGTAAAAATGAAAAATTTCACTGAAAAAATTTTGATATTTTTCTTATTTTTGCTCAAAACATAGATTGTGGGTACATGTTAGAACCGCCTCGCTGAGGCGGTTCTAATGAGTACCCACAATCTATGTTTTGGAGCAAAAATAAGAAAAATTGGCATACCCCTGCATTCCCCAGTTTCTCTATATAAAAGTGGGGTTTGAGGGTGTATACATTTCACGGACATGTTTTCATGATGTATGTGATTTCAGTGGTGAGAGTGGAGCAGGGAAGACTGAGAGCACCAAACTGATCATAAAACAACTGATAGAACTATGCAGGGGTAACACACAACTGGAACAACAAATATTACAGGTACAATGTAGTTGCAATGTTAACAGCAGCTTTCCAGGCTTCAGCCATAGTTTAGACAAGATTTTAGATAAGCTACAAGAGTTAACTAAGGCGATAATACAATATCAATGGTACAATGAGTTGACAATGCAAACAGGCAAGCAATAACCATGCATATGCACTGCATATACTGTATTATATTTGAGCCGCCTCGTGGGAAAACCAACAATCTGCATATGCGAAAACAAAAACGCAGATCAGCTTCGCGGTAACCGCGAAGCTGATCAGCGCCTTTGTTTTCGCTGCTCGGATAATACAATTCCTCTCCTACTTAAATCCGAAATTTCAAGCTTCTAGCTCTTTTCTGTGACTGTACAGCCTGATTTGTGTCGGACCTGTTCGGAAACCACATTGTTGGTTTTCCCACGAGGCGGCTCATTTATGTTTTGGGACATTGCTTGTTTTGGGACACCCTCCATTTTTTCCAAAATAATTATTTTATAGCTTTTAAATTTTGGGACACATCAAGAATTTGAGGAGAAAGTGTAAAATGTTAGATTTTTTTTTGGGACACATTAATTTTTGTGAAGATATTTTTTTCTTGCACACCAGATAGAGAAATCCTGTGTTTTACTCCATGTGAGAAATTCTTATCTCACCCTCGTTATCTAACCCCGGTCCACCCTGCGTGCAAGTGTTCTTTTATAACATTGGTTGTGTTGGACGTCACGTAATTACGTCGCTAAGCGCATACGTCACAATGACGTCAAAACGTTTTAGTTCAAAATGGTGGACGCCGCCATTGTAGCATTTTTCTAGGTAAATAGTATAAAAATCAAGCTTCGCCGCATTAAGGCGTGCAAGAAAAAGAATCCATCATTCGTGTCAGGTATGGATAGACAAATCTGTCCCTCGGGTTACAATTTGGCATCACTCGGCGAGCCTCGTGATGCCAAAATGTGACACTCAGGACAGATTTGTCTATCCATACCTGACACTCATGTAAGATTCTTATATTCCCACCAAATTGTGCATAAACGGGACACCCAGTCTATGGTAAAATCATCTAGCACCATCATGAATGATATCTTAACAAAATATATTGCAATCCAATGTTGAGCATAGAAAATCTTTATATTTTTTTTCATATTTTCTCAGGTGAATCCATTGCTGGAAGCATTTGGAAATGCTCAGACCAATATGAATGATAACTCCAGCAGATTTGGCAAATATATACAACTCATGTTCCATAATGGACAAGGTAAGAAACAGTCTGTGAACTTAGGCTTAAAAAAGATGCTCGTAAGCCATAAAATAAATGCCACCTAGCTATTAATGTTAAGTTTCTATTCCTGAAGAAGTCTATGGCTATGAGGCTTTAAATTATGGTACACATGATAAGTAATATTATATGACTAAAAATGTTGACTTGTGTGTTAAGGATCAAATCAAAGAAACAAAACAAAAACTAAAATCATTTGTAACACAAATTATCAGCCAGAAAGATATTATTTTTGCTAAAGAAACCAATTTGTTTACCTGACTATTTGAATGATTACAGTTATGGGTGCTAAGATATCTGAGTATCTCCTGGAGAAGTCCCGCCTGGTGAGCCAGAGCCCTGGGGAAGAGAGTTTCCATATCTTCTATTATATGTTGGCCGGGCTTACCAAGGAATACCAGCAACACTTCAAACTACATGCTCCGGATAAGTTTAGGTTTGTGATTATTTGTCTCTCTGTATTAAAAAACACTATATACTTGAAACACACACAAATTCAAATCTATACTATTTTAGAAATTGTTGTCCAGATCATTTAAGATTTATCCACATATATTGTTGATCAATAAAACAAAAGTACAATGTATTTAAAATAATTGCTATTGACATTTTCTGCATGTCCGTGGTATACACTGTTTTAAACAATGTTGTTATAGGTACCTGTCCAATTATTCTAAGAAGGCCAGTAGCAACAGAAATGATCTTAAGAAGATGTATGAAGAACTTGTCAATTCTATGGACTTGGTGGGATTCACAGATGAGGTGAGTTGTCTTACAATAGATTTGAAAACTCTATCAAAAGCACTTGAGCTAATTTTGAAATTCCCATTTCTACATGAAATTAGCTGATTTTATGAAAAACAGGAAATAAAATTTTTGAATTCAAAATTTGAAATAAAGAAATGGTAAACTGTGGAAATTGTTTTGAAAGAAATAAATTACACCACTTAAGAATGTTTGAAATCATGTAGAAGGTTTGAAAAAAAGAAAAAACAAATCATCTTTTGCTATTTGTGTTTGCAAATAAATCTGGAAAATCCTAGATCCAAGATGTACTACATATTTATATAACTTTATCAGGAACAACACAACATGTTTACCATGGTAGCCACAGTGCTTCACCTTGGTAACGTCACATTTGAGGAAGATGATAAAGACGCTGCCTACATACAAGACATGGCACCTATCAACGTCATAGCTGTAAGTAATTGTAATTTTATCAATTACATTCTAAATCTGTTTTAAAGTGTCAGGTGTAATATATTATATTTTTGGGACAAAGTAATTTATACATGTAATTTTATTGATGAATTTGCAATGTAATTGACCCAAGCCCTGGTTGATGGCCAAAGGTCTTAGAACCCTTGGCTTGCGAAGATGTCTGTATGTTGCCCTTAAAAGCATTGATATTCTGTATATTTTCAGCAACTGTTAAGTGTAGATCCACAAGAGCTAGCTGGCACATTGACATCTATAGTTACAATCACGAGGGGAGAGCATGTGAAACGAAATTATGGCAAACAACAGGCTGAAGGTACAGTTCTCAGGGGTGCAATATTTTCAATTTATGACAAAGTTTTTATCAAATTAAATTTTCATTGATTTTTTTTCTCAGAGCACAATGTGAAGCCTGTGTTTTGTCCAGTCTGAATGCTGAAGCTGCAATTGTACAAACTTGTTTAACAACAAAATGACATTACTGCTCACCCACTGACACTCAGCACATCTTAGAAAAAGTATTTGCCAGGTCTGCGGAGCTGATCAGAGCCTTCACCATACCCATTTAGTACTCTTTTAGTTTAGAAGCCTTGATGGCATAGTGGTCAAGCCACTAGCCTTGTAAATCAGGGATTGCAGGCTTGTTCTGGGCCCAGTTGTTCAAAATTAACGATGTCGTTAGTTAACGATTCATTAAAATTTCAAATGGCAATATGACAAATACATTGTTATTTTTTGTTGAAAAAATGTGAGAATCCTTTGCACTGCAAAGGATTCTCACATTGTTTCAACAAAAAATAACAGTGTATTTGCTTTTAAAGTCAATATATAGTTAACAAATTAAGGGCTTAACGATAGCGTTAAGCTAACAAAGTTTTGAACAACTGGCCCCTGGTGTTTATGATGAGACTAAACTGAGGCCCCTTCTCAGCATGATCACAGCAGCTGCTGTTGTTGAGACATTAAACATATATTCAACTTTCCAACTGGTTCTGCTGGTTTATAGGCATGGCTCTACTTTTACAGATGCAAGAGATGCAATAGCCAAGATCCTGTATGGCCGACTGTTTGGCTGGATTGTTAACAAGATTAACCAGCTCCTGGCCCCTACTGAGGTCATAAACCCAAAAGAACAGGGAGAGATTGGTATCCTGGATATCTTTGGCTTTGAACACTTTGAGAAGAACAGTTTTGAACAGGCTTGTATCAACTTGGCCAATGAACAGCTACAGTTCTTCTTTAATCAGGTAATCAAATAATTTGTTTTTGTTATTTTAATAAATGGTAACACCAATTGGTAATTACTCTAAGGATGTCCTTAACCCTGATCTATGATTCATAATCAATTTCCAACAAAATTGTTTAAACAACATGTCTTTGACCATTGCCATTTTTATCATGCCATATTTGTTTTCTGATATTAATATTGCATGTTAATTCAAAACTCATTAAATTTTGTGATTGATACATGTACATGATGATTTGCCATCTGGTTCATGATAATTTGGTAAAATAAGGACTATGCTGTCTGATTGAAAAATCTTTGGGGGTGTGGTGGCATAGTTTTTAGAGCTTCAGACTCTGGATAGAGAGATAAGGGATTTGATAACCCACTGCCATCGGGTTGTTTCCTTGAGCAAGACACATTGACTTCCCAAAGTACTGGACCCAGTTGTTCAAAGCATCGTTAGCTTAACGATATCGTTAAGACATAAATTTGTTAAGCAAATATCAGCTAAAGTAACAAATACACTGTTATTTTTTGTTGAAAAAATGTGAGAATCCTTTGCAGTGCAAAGGATTCTCACATTTTTTTCAACAAAAAATAACAGTGTATTTGAAATATTAATGTTTAAAATTGTAACTAAACGTTAACTAACGACGTCGTTAGTTTTGAACAACTGGGCCCTGGTTAATACCCAAGAAGCAGTAGCTCTGTATTGACATGAACAAAAATTGTTGACTGAGATGTTAAATCACAAAACAAAACTAATACATGTCTGCAAATTCGGAAATGTTCACGAGATCTTAAGTTTCGCTTATTTTTCGCGAATTCTTTGCCTCGGCAAAATAAAGTTCTTGCTAATAAAGAACTACTAAAAGCTTTATGGACTGCGTAAGTACTCCCTCGCGAATTCAAGAATTTGCCAATAATTTGGAAATCAAAAATTTGCAAAATAAAAATCACGTGAAAATTTCCGAACTTACAGAAAGTAAGAAATCTCTTTCTGACAATTTCAGCATGTGTTCAAACAAGAGCAGGAGGAGTATACCAGGGAGGGCATAGACTGGAAGGAAATCAAGTTTGTGGACAATCAACCTCTTCTGGTCAGTTGGTTTAGATTTTATGCTACATGTACCTTTATTTTGATTATTTGGATGTACAAATATTCACTATAACTGTCCTTGTAATTGAAACCAGATGATGTTAGATATCTAGGAATTCAAACAGTATTCTAGTTGGACACTTGAGTGTATTCTTCATAGTTTTACTAGAAAACATACAATGTTTATGGAAAAGCATCAAAATGCCTTCAAATTTCCATTCAGCCCACATGTTTGTGCCTTATTTACAGTATTAGAAATTTCATGAATGTTTGTTTTACCCCCGGCATTTATGCCGACGGGTATATAGTTTTTGCTAGTCCGTTCGTTCGTCTGTTCGTATGTTCGTTAGTTAGTAGAATTTACGTCAAAGTTTTGGTTAAAGTTTCTTTAGAGGTGTATATCTTATAGTCGGCCATGCTTAATTTCTACGATAACTCATGATGGCATTTTTTGTTAATGCTCGGCATCCAGGCTAGAATTATTCCTTGGGATACTACAAACAACATAGGGCCGGATGCCAAGCGTGAATTTGCGTTTTAAGGTCACAGTAAGGTCAAAGGTCAACTAAGTGCATTTTGTAAGAAAAATAATACTTAATTTCATAATATGGTCTTTTTTTGTCACGAAAATGTTCAAAATAAATAATACAACAGCTGCCAATTTATATGGAATGACCCAGAGGCTTGCCACAAGAATTAATTTGACACATGGGTTCGATACACAGGAAGGTCAGAGGTCAAAATGGTGCAAATATGCTGAAAATGCTTACAAATACAACCGCTTCTTTTCTTTATCTTAATTTGCTAATTTAATTATGAGTGAAACAGTTGTAAATAGACATAGTGTTATGCAGAGGGCCAAAGATGTAATTTACCTTTGTTTAAAGAAGTAAACATGCCGTATTTGTACTAATAAAGCACCCCAGGTTAAATCGCATTGTGACAATACAAAATAAAATGTTACAACGAAACTTGATTATAAACCTGATCCTGTAAAGTTGCTATGACTTTTTCAATGCACTTCTGGTATTATTTTATAATTCCTGCTTGTGTCATGAACATTCTAAAAACTGTCCATATTGTCCTTAACAATACACATTTGCATGGTGTAAAATAACATGTGTCCACGCCCACCTATGGTTCAAACGAATAGGCTGTACTTACAAAAATACTCATATCAAACCAATAGTATGCTCTAAACTACTATGATTGGCCTGACAGTAATACTTTTAAACATGCATACCTAATATTCAAATCATTGAGCATGCTAATTCATGAATATTAATGATACAAAACAAAAGAAATTTGAGAAAATCATAAATGCAAAAATCACTTACCACAAGGCTGTATATAAACTTAGAATGTTGAAAGTGATATAGAATGAATGCTATGGAAAAGAAATATCACCCATGCATCTGGTATAAGAACAATCTGATCTTCAATATCATGAATATTAATGAAAACTTTAGGAATAGGAGAGAAAAAAAAGAAAACATTAAACGGGTTAACCTACAAATTGCCGTGTGTCTCGGCAACCAAAAGCACTAAAGTGCTGAAAATGGCATCAAATGATTGCTAGGGTTATATTATACCATCTTGACTATACTAAAATATATTAAATATATAAGCCATTGGATTTTTTATTTTCATGAACATTAATAATATCTTCTGAAATTGGGGTAAAATCAGGACGAATTAATGTGGTATACATGTAAAAGCAAATGTAGCTTGGCTACTGATAGACATAGAGAGCTGAAATTGGTATCAGCTGATTGCTAGGACAATGTTCTATAATTTTGTAATCAGATATATAAATATTTTGATATTTATGTGGTATTGATATTAAAAAATATGCTTAAATTAGAGAAAAAATCACCGAATAATGAAGGGTTATACCATTAAGATCGCATATATCTCGGGTTTCGACTACCAATAGCCCTAGAAAGCTTAATGTGGCATCATATAATTGATAGGACAATGCTTTATCGATATAGGTTCAGATATGTCAAGCACACTTGTTGGCAACCAAGATGATAGAAGTAATTTTCTTGGAGCACAATCTTCAATTTTCTGTAATTTTCATTATTTTGTTCATATTTTACATAGTATTTACAACATTCAATATAATATGGTTTATCTATAAGACTATATGGCAATGCTACATTGTTATAGCATTATACCGATACCATTTTCAGGGCTCTCATGGCATTTGTAGCCGAGATATAAGTAATTTTGATGGTATTCCCACTTCATTTTGGTGATTGTTTTCTAATTCATAAAGTCCTCATTCATATCCATACAAAAAATATCTTATGATTTATATATCTGATTACATGATTAGAGAACATTGTCCTTGCAATCATTTGATTCCAATAGTCTTAGTAATAATTTGATTCCAAAAACAACCCTGTAGGTCTATCAGTCAAGATACATGTGTTTTACATGGTTTCCTTCTTAACTCTTCCGCATCTAAACTCCGATTTCTCCGATTTCTAACGATTTTATTAATGGTCATGAAAAAAAAAATCTAATGACTTACATATTTTCGATTAAATGCTTTAATATTACCTAAGCAACCATTTAATACCACTTTTAGGACCTTAGCGCTTTTGGCTATCGAGATACATGTCATTTTGTAGATTTACCTGTTTATTTTATTTTTTTTTCTCTCATAAGGTTTTCATTAATATTCATGAGATTGAATATCAGATAACTATTTTATCAGACTTCAGGGTGATTATATACATTGTCATAGCATTCGTTTGATACCTCTTTCAGTATCCTAAGTTTACTCAGAGCCCTTGAACAAGTGATTTTGTATGTGTACTCAATATCTTTTCTTATTTTCTTCATTAATATTCATGAATAAGTAAGTTCAATGATTTGAATATTATTTTAACATTTCAAATTGCTATGTCAATGCATTACTATCAGACCAATCAAAGTGTCTTAGAGCATATTCTTGGTGGGATATGGGTTTGTTTGTAAGTTCATCCCATACTTTAGAATCACGTTATAGGAGTGGGCGTGGAAACTATGTAATTTCATATCATGCAAATGTGCTCATTGTTGAGGACAACAATATATATATATATATGGCATTTAGATGGTCCTCGGGCCAAACTGGCAGCATGAGAATTGTCCTAAAGTGCAAGAAAGATATTATATAACCTACCTAAAATCCTTAAAGGGCAATAGATTTTCCCTTGCTTTCCCCAGATGTTCAACATTTTAATCAATATTCATGAATATGCAAATGAGATTATTATCATATATGCCCAAGACATCAATAAATTTGTCATTATACTGTATAACTGGTGCAGTAACAAAGTGTGATAATGATAGTTTAGGATTAAAATGAGTTTATTCATGGATATATAAACATTTTAAATCACTTTTGATGTTTTCATAAAAATTCATGAATATGCAAGTTAGTTAATTTGCAGTACTTACGCGATGAAAGGCCTATGCCTCAGTGTTGACCCGAGACCAGATTCAGAGGTCTAGGACTAGTAACAGCAGAACTGTGATCAATTTTGTAGGTACACCCTCATGCTCATGAATCATATCAACAGTTGCCATGGAAATAATGCATTTTTCATAATGCAATTGGGTTTATCGTGTACGACAAAATTCTTTGCATTTCAGGGGTCCCAATGGACGATTTGACACCCATGAAAAATTGTTCTGGAGGTGCAAGTTAGGTCAAATTAGCCCCGCGGGTCATTTTAATTTGCAATGAATTGAAACGTTTTATATACGTCGGCAATACAAATTGTTTTAAATCTAGCCTTTGTAGTGTTCTATATACGTCGGTGCACCTAGGTGTTGTTATTATTAGGAAAGATCATTGTGACTTATAAATAGCATTTAAATTTGTAAAGAAAAATGGATCTGAAATTCATGACTACAAATATGTACTACAAACATTGTGCAAGCTACTCTGAAATGATTTTGGCAAAAGCTGTACTTGTATCTATCCCATAATAGGAAGTATATTCCTCAAATTGTTCTGTTTATTATTTCTTATAACTGCATGTCTGGTTTTGGGCATATTAAGCATAGTAAGACACTGATAAAAATAACATTTATGACAAATTAGATTATAAAACAGAGGTTTTAGAACCGAAATGCACCTAGTTGACCTTTGACCTTACCATGACCTTAATTCGAAGATTCAGACCTGGCATCCGCCCTGGGACACTTTGTCATACCCAAAAGAACATTTCTAGCATGGATGCCGAGCATTAACAAAAAATGCCATCAAAACGTTTTTCTAGAGGCCCTAGAAATTAAGCATGGCCGACTATTAGTAACTAGTCATCAGAAAGCATTCATATTTGGACCATAGGTACCCTATAGGGTTTGCTTTGTTTTCATGAGTTCGGACCCCAGGGTCCATGCCTGGGGGTGGGGCTAGAGGTCAAAATCTAGGTCACCTTTAAAATGTGCTGTTTACAATGTTAATGTATCTTATCTAAGTCCAAATCTTAACAAACAACTATAGGAATGTTTTCCTATTTAGATCATAGGTATCCTGTAGGGTTTGCTTTTATTCCGTTGCATAGAATCCTGGGTACTGTCCCCAGTGGTGGGGCTGGAGGTCAAAATCTAGAACATGTTTATAATATGATAGTTACCATAATAAATTTTCTGTAAGTCAATATATTGACAACCACTTGTCAGTATGCATTCATACTTAGACCATAGGCACCATGTTAGGTTCAGACTTGTGTCCATGTGTGTGTGTGGGGAGGGGGGGGGGGGGCGTGGGGCTAGAGGTCAAAATCTAGAACTTCTTTAAAGATTGTGTTTTCTGTACTTTTCTTTACAACCATGTTAATAAATCATTCATACTTGGACCATAGGTACTCTATTAGCTTTGCTTTGTTCCTTATGACATTAAACTCTAGGGTCCATGCCCAGGGTGGTGATAGAGGTCAAGATCTTGGACATCTTAAATTTTTATTTATTTTTTCATTATTATGATTAATGAATGACATTCTGTTTTCCATCTAGGACCGAGGACCTGACCCTCAATGTCCGCGATCAAGACCTAGATTGAGTATACAAGTCAGCTCTGTATACTGCTCTAAAATAGATCTGTCATTCTACTACACTCCTACCCACCCCCACCCCCTTGGTCGTAGGCAGTACTTTTTGCAAATGTAAATTTATAAGATGTGATTGTTGAGGGTGCTCTCATTGATTCGGGAATTGAGGTTCAATGTGTCAGGGGTGAGCATGTCTGGGTCAGGGCCATGGGCTTCGGGGTGGGGGTGGGGGGCTACTAGCCGGGGGTATACGTGCCTCTCAAGGCACTTTTTCTAGTTTTTTTACTGCAGAATGTATCATTGTTTTAATATTCATTTTATGCTATTTTAACAGGATTTATTTTTGGCCAAACCAGTTGGGATGCTTTCAGTTCTAGATGAAGAGAGTACATTTCCTAGGGTATGTATGCTCTTTCAATCATAACACTTTATGCACGATTGTCTGTAAATTTGTAAGTCAAGGCACAAGTTCAGATATTACGAAAATTTAGGAAAAGTATGGTATGTGTATGCATAAATAATCACGGAGCGCAATTAAATTGAATCATTTAAAGTTTACTCTCAATAAGCAATATTTAAATATTTTTTCACATTGTAGGCTACGGCATCTACTCTGGTGGCTAAGTTTAACAGAAACTTTGGTAAGACAGGGTACTACAAACCATCACCTAGCAGCTCAGATAACACATTCACTGTGAATCACTATGCTGGACAGGTTAGTCACTGTGATAAATTATTAATACTAACATTGTAGCATACCTGAATTTCAAAATAGTTTAGAATGTCATGTCTCAGATTACTACACTGTATGATTGCTGTATTTGCTCATGCTTGTAACTGGACTTTTTTTCAGACTTAAAGAAGTCGACATGCTATAAAAAAGAATCAATTATTCAAGTGCATCTCACTTATGATGACTATCAAATTAAACCCAATTAGTCACTATGTTTCAAAAATCAGAAAAAATATAGCAAAAAAGTGTTATTACTCTTAACTAAAAACCACCACTTTACAGAGAAACTTATTCATTATTCTGTATATGGTAATTTCAAGTAGTAATCACTTGATTAGAAAAAAAAACTATTTTGTATCTTGCTCCAGGTGACCTACGATGCTGAGGGTTGGTTAGAGAAGAACCGAGACACCCTGCCCCCGGGGGTCATGGAAATGTTCCAGGGGAGCAGAAATGAACTCATCATGTCCATTTTCAAAGGTAAATACATGTACTTAATAGTATTATTATTCCCTTTTATTTAACACACATTTAAAACAGTACTTTTATTTGAGCCATGTCATGAGAAAACTGGATTTTTGCGTATGCGAAAACAAAGCCGCAGATCAGCTGTGCAGAAACTGCACAGCTGATCAGCGCCTTTGTTTTCCCCTTACGGATCCTACAATACTTCGGCTACATATAACCATAATTTCAAGATTCTATCTCTATTCTGTGACTGTACAGACTGGTTTGTGTCAGACCTGGTCGGAACCCCTGACAACTGGTTTTCTTGCATCATGGCTCATTTGTAGTTGAACAAGAAGTAATGTAGGTTACTTATGAGATTTTTTTCATTTTGCTTCCATATGTTTTATATAGACGTTTTGCATCACTGCTTAGGTTTTTCAATGTACAATCATTTGCTGTCTGGACACTTTGGTTTATCATTTACATAATTTGGTTTGTCCTGTCTAGTAATTTGATTTGAAAAAAAAAAGCAACAATCTTTGTTTTGTATCCAATTTTATTTGTCATCACATGCATTCTGAATATTACAGAGGGTAAGTTAGGAGTTTGTGATGAGTTACGTGTCAGTATATTTATCGTTGTTTTGATGTTGTACATACATACAGGAAATAATGTGAGTCATACACACAATATGAAGAGGACAGATCAAGATTTTTTTGAATATTTCAAAAATGTTGTTGTACTTGTCTTTTATATGCAAATGGTTATGTGACGGTGTGCTATAAAAATATGCAAATCAAACTCAGTAGTTTGTGAAATCAGGAAGTTCTGCATATACAGCACAGTAAACCACCTGTTTCTGGTGTGGCTCAGGTTACAGTATTTAAGAAATACTTCCTTTAAGGATTTTATCATTTAAAATTATGGTGGTGTCATCATTTTTTAAAAAAAAAAACAACAACAAATACTCAAAATAAACAGGCCTGAGATTGCTGATCAAGGAATGTGTTTAGAAACAGATGTTTTCTATATTTTTCTATTATTCTTACACTGTCTAATGATGGGTTATTTATTGTTTCCAGCCCAAGTTACGCGGACAGGCAGTTTGGCATTCCAGGGTCGAAAATCAAGTAGAAAAACTAGAAGGGTGAGTTAGCACATCCTTTGTTGCATGAGTGATGTAGAAATTTTTCTTCATGTTTTTATGGCATTTGGTTCTTCATTACCGGTATGTTTTATTTTCATGTTTTGTACAAAATCATGAGTAGTAGGTCCTCTGATGGGCCTTTGATGGCTAGTTTGCAATTTATGTTAAGGGAGCGACCATTTGATTTTTATGAGGAGGGCTGGAAGATTTATTTCAGCCTGGGTATTTTTTTTTTTACCATCCTTTATCCTGGATTTTTATTTTTTGTAAAGGAGGATCCTGGATTTTTTTTTCATATATACACTTTTCAAAAGTTATATATAAAATGTTAGCTTAAATTGGTAAAGGAGGAGAAACCTTTTAAAAATAGGTGACAAATGAATACCAGAGCAATGACATACTATATAAGCTCAGTTGGGCTAAAATGCCCTAGTGAGTATTTATAAAGAGGCACCTTTCTGTTTCATTGATGATACTTAAGCTTGTTTCAAGTGAATCGTGGAACTAGAAAACCAAAATTCTGCTTATGCAAAATCAAAGTCACTGATCAGCTGTGCAGTGACTTTACAGCTGATCAGCACCTTTGTTTTCACTCTATAGACAATACAATGCTACTTCTTCATAAATTTAAAATTTCAAGTTTATAGTCTGCTTTTGTGACTGTATAGACCGGTCTGTGTCAGAGATGGTAAGAAATCCAGATTGTTGGTTTTCTCATGCGAAGGCTAAATTTATACAATGTGCATTCGACACTGAAACATCTTCCTGAATCTAAGTCATTTGCTATAAAATGACCATTATCTGCAAATAATGAGTGAAAATAAACATTTTAAAAACAATAATCAGATCAATTAATTATTTTGATGAAAATAAACATAATTGACATTTAAAATCATTGTTCACAAGTTTCTGCTTATTTGCCATTAAAACACTCAATTTCCTTAAACATTGTCCTGGATATTTTTTTTGTTTGTTCGATCATCCTGGATATTTTTTTTGTTAACATCATTGTCCTGGAATTTTTTTTAAAAAAATCTTCCAGCCCCTCCCATAAAAATCAAATGGTCGCTCCCTAATGACCATTACAAGCTAAACAATATCAGTGTCTATTTTTGTGTTTCAGGGTCACAGACCAAGCTTAGATGCTGCCAGAAAAAGAAAGATGACAGTAGGAGCACAGTTTAAGGTAGCAGGGCTGTAGTAATTGTAATCAGTAATTGTAATCAACTGTAATTAAATACAATTTTCAAAGTAATCATAAGTAATTGTAATCGTGAATTGGCTCAAATACATGTAATGTAATGATTACAATTACTGAAAATTTTCTCAGTTGTAATTATAATTACTTTCAAATACTTTCAAATACATTTCACTTTTCCCACTGCAAATTAAGCCACAACTAGAAACTAAATGGTACAGATAGTGAAACTTGAGAAACAAAGTATAAGTAAAGCAAGCATGAAGGCACAGCAATTTTACAATCAATAATCCCAACACAGACATTCACAACAAAGATCAGAAAACATCACAAAAAATTAAAACATGCATGAAGAGCAAAATGACTAAATCTTTCCCATTCCCAACAAGGTAGCCGCTATTAAGACTTGGTTACAATGATATTCAATAAAAACAAATTTAAAACATTTTGTCACTTGCCGAGATCAGATGTTTTAGATGCCAGATGCATTAGAAAAAAATAATAAAAATAAAAGAATTAATCCTTCTGTAGGAAATTCTGGAAGATGATGTTGTATTTTTGCCTCGAGCTCAGTATAGTTAACATTGACAGCTCATGAAATTTTCCCTTTATTCGCTGGGGGGTTTAAAGAAATTGGACAAACAATGATTAGTTCTACTCATGTCTTCATGCATAGCTGATTTCACAGGTAAATTCATTAAGCCGGCCATCTGAATCTCAAGTGTAGCATTTGAGTGTTCTACATGGTGAATGACTTATGCAGTTCTGAAGTTAGAACCAAAATGGTGTACTGGTTGTAGAGATTACAAAAATCAAGAGCAAAACTAAACAAGATTTCGTGGTTAAAATGGCATTTTTCTGTGTCTTGCCCTACATCACAAAGGTGTAAAAATCTTTTGTTAGAGATTAAATAAAATATTAAGGTTTGATCCTTTGGAAGCAGTAAAAACATTCAAATAGTCAGCTTATGTGAAAAGTACCTGTGGATATCCAAATTGCTACCTATTGTTAGTATATAATTACCAATGAGCTTTGTCACAATTATGACAAATGGATTTTCTTGTGAAATGGCTAGTTTCTAAATAACAGTTTATCTGCTATAGTGAGATGTGAATGTTAATTTGTATCAAGGCACTGTGTCTGTCATCGTCCAACATTCTATCTCTGTTTGAAAAGTAATTGTAATTGTAATCATTACTTTTCTAAATAATTGTAATTGTAATCATTACATTTCTTATGGTCTGGTAATTGTAATGTAATTGTAATCATTCATCACTGAAAGTAATTGTAATGTACGCTCGTATTTGAATACTTTTGAAAGTATTTGACTCTCGATTTGACTCTAGCCCTGTAAGGTAGGTAACTGACTGTTTGGAAGCAGTAGTAAGGCGAATCAATTCATCTAGCCATAAATAGGCTGTTTGGCAAATTTTGAAAAGTCAAATCATGCATTTATGGAATAACTTTTATTTGGGGTGTTTATCCTTGGATATACGGTCAGGAATATTGTCTACATGTCAAATGTTTATAAAGAAACAGAAATGTTGGGTTTCTGACAGTGTATTGCATAATATACTGTTGCAAATTTTTGACATCCAATCAGACGTTCCATAATATTCACTCTTTTGTTGTTTCAGAATTCCCTACAGATACTGATGGAGAGGATGACGTCTGCATCTCCCATATTTGTGAGATGTCTGAAACCCAATCATATTAAAGCTCCTATGAACTTTGATCAGAAATATATTCAAGAACAGGTACTAGTATTTTGATGTGACTGCATTGATGATATTAAATAAGAACATTACATGACCATCCATATACACTAAGAATTTCTGCAAATATGCTACATGTATCCTAATTTAACAAACAAAAAGAGTGTTTATATCATCTCAGTTGAAAAAAAAAAAAACTTTGATGTTTGCCATATGCTTGAAAATGTAACATTTAATGGCATGGTTTTAATTCCATGCTAATGATTTTTTAAATTTCAGTTTTAAAAAAAATGGATAATCATGCTTTAAGCTTACAATTTTGTTATTTAACATGTATTCAACATTATTGCTATTTCTTAAAAATGTATGCATGCTCTTGTTGGAATGTCTTGTACATAGGAATGTAACATTTTAACATATTTTGCACGCATTGGGTGAAAAATTTTGGTGAGACATTCTGGGTTAAAATGGAAAACAGGTTTTTGCATGGCTACTGGAATGCATGCTTGAATGATTTCCTTTCAGTTACTCTATACTGGCATGTTAGAGACAACAAAAATCAGGCGTGAGGGTTTTGCAGTCCGGCCGATGTTTGAGGAATTCGTGAATAAGTAATTTTAACTTTTTGCTACCCTTATTTCAACTTAGCATGCAGGCTTGTAATGCATTACCAATACTAATATTGTAATCCTTGCACCACTATAGAGGTTAATGGATGTCTACATGGCTATGTGTAAGATAATTTAGTTCAGTTTTAATGATTCTACATCACAGAATGTAATTCTCTATACAAGCTGCTGCAAGGTGAATCATTTTAAAGCTTAAGCAGAGCAAACTAGCTGTTGATGTAATTCATGTCTAATTCTCTCCGGTCAAACCCCATCCCCCTGTTGTGGTATTGTCAGTTTGACGGTTTACCAGTAAACTATTCTGATTTTGATGTCAAATTAGCCAAAGTTATTTGTAGTATATGCACTGTTTGTCAAAAATATTTTTTTATCATTTTCTACATCTCGTTTGCAGGTACAAAGTTATCGTCTGCAAACCAAACCTACCAGGCACCAAAGAAAATTGTATCAAAATTTTGAAAGCAACTGGAATCAAAGGCTGGCAGGTTGGAAAAACCAAAGTATTCCTGAAATATTATCATCTAGATCAAATAGCAGAAGTTCTTGAAAGGATGGGGAAGTCAGCCATTTCTATACAGAGATTCATCAGGGGTTACCTGGACAGGAAAGTGGTTGCTAGGAAACTGGAAGTTGCTAGGCAACAGGCTGAGAAGATACAAGGTCTACTGACACAGATCCAGGGGCTGTCTATGCAGCTTAGTAACCAACAGCAGGCAGCGCTGAAAAATGATAAAAATATTCCACAAAGTAAGTGTCTCCCAAAATGTTTGTTTTGATATGGAAAAAATAATTGATACGTCTGAAGAAATGATAAAAAGAATTTTGCCTTTGCCTAGTTTCAAAGAGGAGTTAAATAAAAATGTATATACTGTTGGACTGTAATTTGTCTCAAGTTTCAGTGTCAAGAGTTATGTCTTCTGAGAAACCATGTTTTTGTATTTGCATATACTTGTAAACAGCAAAGGCATTAACAGCTGCATATTGATGTGTTTGCTATCATGAAAGCAGTATTTCAACTCCTTTAAAAAAATTCAGAAATTCACTGCCTATTTTGTGCAAGACCTGGTTAGAATTCCTGAAGAAAGATCTTATCTATTTTCATTTCACCTCTTTTTGATCTCCAGGTTTCTTTGGTCGTCCTGACAGTGTTATTGGCCCTCCACCGGTTCCTGAATTCCCATACACTGATCTGTCTATGAGACTGGGGGACAGTGTGAAAACTGCCGACAAACGAGAATACCTGGAACCCAAACCTTCCGGTCCAAAGTTTGTGGATGAAGGCACACAGGTAATGATTCTTAATAAAATCTAACATTTCTGGGTACTCAAAGTATTCTGTAAACCAGCTAACATAAAATGAATTCTTTAAGAACAGTAAATAAGTTCTTAGAAATTAGATCAACTGTAGCAGAGATCTGTTGAAGGATTATCAAATACATCGCAAAATTAGAAAGTGGCAAAAAAACTGTAATTTGGAAATTTTCGCGAGACTTTTATTTCGAGAATTTTCGATTTTTGAATTATTAGCGAGTTCTTGAATTTGCGAGCGAGTACTCATGCAGTCTATAAAGAAAATAGTAATTCTTTATTAGCGAGAACTATTTTCACAAGGCAACGAATTCGCAAATATTAGCGAAAATTAAGTTCTCGCAAAAATTTCTGGATTTACAGTAAGTTGGATTACAGTATGTCTGTCACAATAAATCTTGATATTTTTTCAGGCTGATGACAGTGAAGACTCTGAATACTCTGATGATGAATTTATTCCTGTGCCATCAACCAACCATCCCGGCCACAAGATGGCCTCAGTGAGGTGGTTCCAGGAAACACAGGCTACTCAGATCTATGATCCTAGCCAGGAAAACTTCATCGCTGAGTGGTTCCATGGGGTCATTTCTAGAAGGTATTATAATTTACAGCATAATAATCCTTAGAAATAGAATACCAATGCATAAGAGATCATTTGAATTGTCATAATTATGTGTTAGACCAAGGGATTTCAGACACTACATTAAATATACTGTGTGGGAAATGGGACCCTAATTTTCCAAAGTTGTCTAATTCTTCTCAGGATTCCCACCTCTCTCTCTAGGGAAAATCATTGATAAGGTATTGTACCCATACATATGTTTGAATTGCACACATTTCAGTAACCTTCCAAATTTTTCAGACAATCAGAAGAGTTATTGAAGAACAAATCTATGGGTACGTTCTTAATCCGGGTCAGTGAGAGCAGATTTGGATACACTCTGTCATTTAGGTAGGTATCAACTGCAATCATTAATTTTTAGTGATCATCTTTAATTTTATTACCATCTTCAATTAGATGGACAAAATTTATAGTAAAAATGCAACATTTTAACAGACATATAGTCTGTGACACAATGGGCAGACAACTTTTGTGGTATGATATCATTCTTGTAAAAGTCTTTTGGCTGAGTTTTAAACTGAGATCCTATCTTCTGCATATGACCTTAACTGTTGAGTGGGATGTTGAGCACAAAATTAACCAAACAACCATTCATGTAATACAGCTAATTTCTCTTTTCTTTTGTGCAGGGCTGAGACGAGAGTTCGGCACTATATGATAGATCAACTACGCAACAAAAAGTTCATTATTATTGGGGAACCCAAAGTTCACAAAACACTCAAAGATATCATTGATTATCATAAACAGGTAATTGGAGAACCCAAAGTTCACAAAACACTCAAAGATATCATTGATTATCATAAACAGGTAATTGGAGAACCCAAAGTTCACAAAACACTCAAAGATATCATTGATTATCATAAACAGGTAATTGGAGAACCCAAAGTTCACAAAACACTCAAAGATATCATTGATTATCATAAACAGGTAATAGTTACATTGTAAAATAACAGTATGAGTAAGGCTTAGTATTAAAATCCTTTCAACATTCTAATGTGAGTGACATGGATGGAGCATAGGTAGCTTAACTCATATAAGCCTGGCGTCCTTTTTATGGAACTTTGGCAAACAGCATAGCCCCAGATGTTACGCCGCTAAATGCCGCGTCCCATCTGGGGCTATTCTGTAAGCATAATGAAAATTCATCGAAAAATGGGATAAAATTTAAAAATCAATCCTAGCGCCCCTAAAAATGAAAGTGGACTCTTCCAAATGATAATGATGGGAAAATCCATTCGTCAAAAAAGGGTTAATTATTGTGCTTAACTAAGTTGCTTGACATAAAGTCGTTATTGTGGCCTTTGTTTCCATCAGGAAAACTTGTCCATGAAAGGTTTACCCCCTCAAACCCCAATTTTATATATTATAGTAAAACTGGGGTTACAGGGGTATACACATTTTCCTTATTTTTGATCCAAAACATAGATTGTGGGTACTCGTTAGAACCACCTCGCCGAGGTGGTTCTAACATGTACCCACAATCAATGTTTTGAGCCAAAATAGTTTTAATATCAGAATTTTTCCACTGAAATTTTCAAGTTTTATGGATGAAAAAAAAATCACTGTATATTGCATGGGTGTGTTTTCGTAATGAATCTGTATATGACATGATGAAGGGTTGTAATGGCCTGTTCAAGATTTCACAGTGTAATACAACAGAAATGTAGACATCTACATCTTCATGAGCTTTCTGTTTTTAAATGAAGATTAATAAAAAAATGTCCAAAGTTGATTTGAAAATACCAGTAGATTGACTAACGAAGATGCAGTCACCAACATAACTTTATAATTTTATAATTCCAGAATAAAATATCAAACTGGGATGGCTTCCTTACAGAACCTTGTGGACAGGTTAGTTTCTAAGTTGTTATTTATCTTTCGACTTGCAGTTGCATTCATATTAAACCGTTTTTGTTTTACCAGTCAGTAGAAAAAGAAAAATAAGAGGAATCTTCGTTTTATATGTAGTGTATGAACAAGGTGATGGGATTGAGTACTTATGAAAATATTACTTTATCCAGAAATGTGTAATGTACTAGCTTGATAGGAATAGTGGCAAGTTGACCCAAAGACTGACCACCACCATGTCTGGCACCACATTGTTCAGTGAAACTGGCACAAAAAATTCAAAAGCTATTCTTCCTCTTATGCTAATTCAGATAAAAAGTCATTAATTAACAATAAAATTATGAAGTTATAAGTACACATAAGCTGTCTTAACTAGCTTTCACATGATTAGGTTGGTTTCTGGAAGGTTGTCTGATCATGCAGACATTAGCTTGGCTGTTTACCATGGTTGTATAAAACATACAATCAAACAAATGAGCCGCATCATGAGAAAACCAACAATGTGGTTTCAGACAGGTCCGACACAAAACAAGCTGTACAAGCACAGAAGATGGCTAGAGCCTAGAAATTTTGGATTGACAAAGTAGAGGAATTGTACTATTTATGTAGCAAAAACAAAGGCGCTGATCAGCTTCACAGTTGCGAAGCTGATCTGCGCCTTTGTTTCTCATATGCAAAATATTGGATTTCTCATGACACAGCTCTAATATCTATCAATACCCATCAAAATTCAGTCTATTCTGTTCCTTTAATGTTAAAACCATCTATTGTTTCCAGGAGTCTGACCAGTGTGACTATGGTGATCTGGTGGATGACAGGTTTTATTTCACGCTGGAAGAACAGTTAGCCAGACAGGTAGGGGAATGTTTTGGTTTTACATCATATTCTTGTGAGTTAACATTAGTTACAAGGAAAACACCATGGCCTAATGATAGAGTTAGGACTCAAAATTGATGGTTCTTGGTTCAAACTCCAAAGGAGTCGTGTTTTGTCCTCTAAGTAAGACCACATATTAAACTCCCTAATCCCCAATGCACTGTTTAATACTAAAGAAGGAATGGCTCCATCTTGACATGACTGGAAAAATGTTCACATGAATCTAAATCCACAATACAACAAACAAGGCTACCTTTGTTATATGGAATAAATCTTCAAAACCAAAATACTTAGTGAGACTATGATTCATTCTTAATACAGTGTGTGTCAGCAATGATAAGAATTAGGGATAGTCTACTAGTAACTTGATTAGTTGAAGGATTTAACATACGTATCTTGTACCACCACTATTAAAATGTAAAAATGTTTCAATTTCTTTAGACTTTTCTGAAATATGACTCAACTTGTATTGCAACTGGGCCAAATTGCATATTATCACGAATAAAAGTTTTAATACAACATAGGTGAATTCAAATGGTATGTTTTGTTTGAATCCCAAGCCATGTTATCCAAGAAGCTGTATCATAGGAGCTATAGAAATTTGTGTAAAAATGGAGTTTGGATTGAGTTCAATGCTAAAATACATAGATAGGCCAAGCATAAACTGTGTGGTATAAGGGCTTTTGAAGGTGCTTGCTTTGTACTTGATGAAATAAGTAAAGTGTTTAAGAAAGGGATTACTAGGTACCCCACAAAAATGTAATTTGTGGGTACTCAAATAGGAGTTTATGTTTGAACACTTGCCAGTTATTGATTGCTTAATAAGTTGCTTCTTATGAGCTCATGTTATGTGGAGACTTTACGAAAAGTGATCCTGAATTTTAGTCATCAACTTCAATTCAGTCACAAGTCAGATCTTGTATTGTATAGATAGAACATATTTTGATATATGAGCCTGTGCATGAGAAAACCAGCAATTTGGGTTCTGACCAGGTCCCACACAAACCGGGCTGTACAGTCACAGAAGATGGTTAGAGGCTGGAAATTTTGAATTTAGAAAGTAGAGGAATTGTACTATCCGTGTAGCGAAAACAAAGGTGCTGATCAGCTTCGCAGTTACTGCGAAGCTGATCTGCGCCTTTGTTTTCGCCTATGCAGATTGTTGGTTTTCCCAAGCGGCGGCTCATATAGTAATACTTTCCAGGAAACAGTGCCAAAACGCTCTAGTCGTACAGGATTTGTGAGAGTAAGGCTGCTGCTTGCATGCTTATTGTCCTCAGCTTTTGCTGTGTGTAGTGATGCTAGAACTTAGTCTGTTGATTTGTTGTGGGAATCAAACCGATATTTTAAATGAATGTTTTGGTTTAAACTTTTATTTTTATCTGTGTCACTAATGTGGTTAAAGATTGGCTTAATGAGGCTAAGAATAAAACTTCAATCTACTATATGATTTAAAGCAGTATTTTGAAATGCAAAATCCTGAAAATAACAATATAAATGAATGGCAATGATTAACATTTATGAGAACAAAATCGATATGATAATGATGATGAGGATTGCTGAAAAATGGATTTGAACACCGATGGATTTAATGAAATAGCTTAGGTTAGTCAGCACACAGTATTAGAAAAGCTGAAATTCCAAGCTGAACCCGGGTGTTAAACAAATACAATAATAAATAACCATCATTCCAACTTCCTTGCTTCTGAAGCTTTTTTTTACACTTAGAACCCATGAACTAAAAAAACAACACAGAGCCCAAAAACCCAGTGCTTTTATAATGTGAGCTCCAAAACCCTGTCTTTTGGGTTTCCGCCCAGGACCCAGTTGTTCAAAGCATTGTTAGCTTAACAATATCGTTAAGACATAAATTTGTTAAGCAAATATCAGCTAAAGTAACAAATACACTGTTATTTTTTGTTGAAAAAATGTGAGAATCCTTTGCAGTGCAAAGGATTCTCACATTTTTATAGCCCCGCTTTGGAAAAGTGGGGCTATACTGGATTCACCCTGTCCTTCCGTGGTTCCGTGGTTCCGTGATTCCGTCATTCCGTGGTTCCGTCATTCCGTGAACATTTTTGCATTTTGTTTCCGCTCAATATCTTAAGAACAAATTGACAGAATCTGACCAAATTTTGTTAGCACATCAACATTGACAACATCTAGCTTGGGATTGTTGCCCGTCATTTTTCGCAAAATTTCAACAGAGTTATGGCCCTTGATTGACGTCAGAATTTCGTTTCCGCTCAATATCTCGAGAACAAATTAACAGAATCTGACCAAATTTTGTATGCACATCAACATTGACAAAGTCTAGCTTGGGATTGTTGCCCGTCATTTTTCGCAAAATTTTGACAGAGTTACAGCCCTTGATTGGCATCAGAATTTCGTTTCCGCTCAATATTTCGAGAACAAATTGACAGAATCTGACCAAATTTTGTATGCACATCAACATCGACAAAATCTAGCTTGGGATTGTTGCCCGTCATTTCTTGCAAAATCTTGACGGAGTTACGGCCCCTGAATGACGTCAGAATTTTGTTTCCGCTCAATATCTCGAGAACAAATTGATAGAATCTGACCAAATTTTGTATGCACATCAACATTGACAAGATCTAGCTTGGGATTATTGCCCGTCATTTTTCGCAAAATTTTGACGGAGTTACGGCCCCTGATTGATGTCAGAATTTTGTTTCCGCTCAGTATCTCGTGAATGAATAGACAGAATCTGACCAAATTTTGTATGCACATCAATATTGACATGATCTAGCTTGGGATTGTTGCCCGTCATTTTTCGCAAAATTTTGATGGAGTTACGGCCCCTGATTGACGTCAGAATTTTGTTTCCGCTCAGTATCTCGAGAACAAATTAACAGAATCTGACCAAATTTTGTATGCACATCAACATTGACATGATCTAGCTTGGGATTGCTGCCCGTCATTTTTCGCAAAATTTTGACAGAGTTACAGCCCTTGATTGACGTCAGAAGTTTGTTTCCACTCAATATCTCGAGAACAAACTGACACAATCTGACCAAATTTTGTATGCACATCAACATTGACATTATCTAGCTTGGGATTGTCGCCCATCATTTTTCGCAAAATTTTGACGGAGTTACGGCCCTTGATTGACGTCACAATTTCGTTTCCGCTCAATATCTCGTGAATGAATAGACAGAATCTGACCAAATTTTGTATGCACATCAACATTGACATGATCTAGCTTGGGATTGTTGCAGGTCAATTTTCGAAAAATTTTGATGGAGTTACGGCCCCTGATTGACGTCAGAATTTTGTTTCCGCTCTGTATCTCGAGAACAAATAGACAGAATCTGACCAAATTTTGTATGCACATCAACATTGACATGATCTAGCTTGGGATTGCTGCCCGTCATTTTTCGCAAAATTTTGACAGAGTTACAGCCCTTGATTGACGTAGGAATTTTGTTTCCGCTCAATATCTCGCGAACAAATTGACACAATCTAACCAAATTTTGTATGCACATCAACATTGACTTGATCTAGCTTGGGATTGTCGTCCGTCTTTTTTCGCAAAATTTTGACGGAGTTACGGCCCTTGATTGATGTCAGAATTTCGTTTCCGCTCAATATCTCGAGAACAAATTGACAGAATCTGACCAAATTTTGTTAGCACATCAACATTGACAAGATCAAGCTTGGGATTGTTGCCCGTCATTTTTCGCAAAGTTTTGACCGTTCTTGTTTGACGTCAGAATTTTGTTTGCGCAATATCTCGAGAACACATTGATAGAATCTGACCAAATTTTGTATGCACATCAACATTGACAAGAACTAGCTTGGGATTGTTGCCCATCATTGTTTGTCTCACCCTTGCAAAAAACTCAGAAGCGGGGCTATAGTCAGATCCTCTGACAATTCTAGTTTCAACAAAAAATAACAGTGTATTTGTAATATTAATGTTTGAAATTTTAACGAAACGTTAACTAACGACGTCGTTAGTTTTGAACAACTGGGCCCAGGTCAAACACAAACCAGCCAGTACAGTCACTACAGAAAGGTAGAACCTTGAGATTGTACTATCTGTGAAGTAAAAACAAAGGCACTGATACATTGTGCAGTATTATGCAGTAAGCATGTTTTCTCATAATGCAGCTCATAGAAAACTCACAGATCCAAATGAATATTGTTATTATTAACTCAATTAAGCCTGGCGTCTTTTTTATGGGACATAGGCAAACAGGGTAGCCCCAGATGTGACGCCTCAGAATGCAGTGTCACATCTGTTGCTGTCTTGTTTGCTAAGGTGATTTTCATAAAAACAAATTATAAAAATTTAAAATCACTCCTGATGTCCCTAAAAATGAAAGTGGACTCATCCAAATGATAATGATAGGAAAAAAACAGGTTAAGAATGTGTGTAGTAAATGAGCCACCTGAGAAAACCAACAATCTGCATATGTGAAAACAAAGGCACAGATCAGCTTCGCAGTAACTGTGAAGCTGATCAGCGCCTATGTTTTCGCTACACGGATAGTACAATTCCTCTTCTTTCTAAATCCAAAATTTCCAGTCTCTAGCCATCTTCTGCTTGTAAATGCAAAGCTGGTCAGCACCTTTGTTTTCACTACAGGGGTGATACAATTCTTGTACTTTCTAATTCTGAAATTTGCCGTCTCTAGCCATCTTCTGTGCTTGTACAGTCCTGTTTGTGTCGGACCTGTTCGGAAACCACATTGTTGGTTTTCCCACGAGACGGCTCAAATGTTCTATGCTTGTGTGTTTGAAATGTGAACAAATAAACCTTCAATGCATGTTGGAAACAAAGACATCATAAGAAAAACAGTGTTTTGCATACAGAGACAAGATGCACTTGCTGAATGCTTTTTATCCTTTGCCGCAAAGCTAATTTACTCCTTTTTTTCAGTGTTTAAATACTTTAATCCCTACATTCGTGTTTAGCAATCTTCTGTGGCATTACTATGTCGGCAATAAGTTTAATAACTACGCCTTTCACTTTGTTAACAAGGATGTCTTTATTACTTTTCTTTGCATATGATGAGTCTGATATAATTGTAAAATAATTATAAGGAATCAGGGAAAGTTTTCTTACTGTACCTTTTTATTTTGGCTTCCTCTATGCCTGGTGGGTTCAAAAAGTATTTTCTGTAGCTTTTGTTTTAGAGGGCATTTTTCATTGATAATGAACTCTTTCCTTCGTGCTACTTTTCTGTATTTCTGATTTTTAAGTTACAACAAAATATGAAAAAGCAGATATGAAAAAGACTGCATCCAGAAATTTACTTTATATGATCTTTTAATTATTGCTTTATCGTTAATGTGTCAAAAACACAATAGGTCCAAACAAGAAAAATTGGTTGCCATCTAGTCAGTGAATTTAAAAAAATATTCAGTGTGTGCTGGAAGTGCAATGTAATTTTGCAGGTCATGTAATTTTGTGTCTCTTTTAATTTTTGCGCTTAAACATTTGAGTAAAATTACTGTTCTTAGTCTTAAGCAATAATGTATTAGTGTATTATAGTCTGGATTATAGTATACATGTATTAATATACTGAATTTTCTCATTTAGCAACAGAGAAGTCAACAGTTCTTGCGGACAGACAGCAACAGGCCTCTCCCCCCACCCCCGCCAGAGTCAGACTTCCGTACCTCTGTAGCAACCAGACTGGGTATGTCCCGGGGTGACCCCACAGCCCCTCCTATCCCCGACAGGAACTACAGTGTGGCTAGAGGTATTCCCACCAACCCCTCTGTTATGAGCCAGAGGCCACTTCCAAAGAGACCTGATGAAGCTTACCAAAGACTTTTCACAAATCAGGTAATAAATGATTTCACTTTATTTGCAGAATGTAACTATGGTATGTTCCATTTTAGGGATTTCAACTCATGGAAATACATAACTGTCATGCTTTATCGTTGCAACATATTGGTTTCCTTTCAATAAACAGCCACTAGAAAATATTTTTTTTCTTTCTTTTTTTGTTATGGTCTATTTTCTAAGAAGCATTATTGCATTTACAGGCAGATTAAATCTTACAAGCTGACCCATAGACTGCACAAATTATATACGCACATATTCGTCAAACAGTGGCTGTATTTTGGGTGTCAGATATCAAAGCACTTCTTAATTGTTCTTTTTTTTCTTTTTTGTTTCTTTTTTCAGCAGGCACAGCATGCTTATGAACAGAAGAAGTAAAATGAGACAAAATAAGAACTGCATGGTCTACAACAAAGTGATCACAATTGTTCAAAATCTTTCCATCACACACAGAACTTAACAGAAACAATTTCCTCAGCCTGCTAATAATTCTGGAAACTAAACATGGACAGAAAATTTTAACGGGAGGTGTAGAGTTACCTAATTAAAACATTTTAGTGGTTTGTCTGTTGTCAAAATGAAGCTGTTTGCTGTGTAAACAGATGCAGGGTGGGTCATTAAATTTTGTTGGATAAAGACTTTTGTCAAGATTGTTAATAAGTATATGGGCCACAACGTGAGAAAATGTACCTTCGGACAATTATTTCAGTATTAGACAAACAAAGTAACGCTGAATGTATGATGTTTCTAGAGTCTGTTACTCTTTATTTGACCAGATTCTTTCATTTATTTTGTGAGTTATGACCAATTTACTATATGAACCCTACAGACGTCATTTTCCTGAAAAATGACGTCAAAGTTGCGTAATGCATTTCTGCGTGTTAGCCGAGCTTACAAAACTCGATGCATTTGTTTAAAACTGTTTAAGCACTGGTCAGAACCCATTGCTAAAATAGAAGCATACCAACGTAACAGACAATCTGTCGTAATTATTTTGTCTATTTCTATGATGATGTGGTTGCTATGGTTACCGTTTAACAATACATATCGGAAAATTATGTGTATTATTGGGCTAAAACAAGGGCAGATAACTCAAAATATTGACAATAAATATGTTTTAAAACTCATTCATTTGGTAGCCCAGTGTTCAAAGATTACAAATACAGTATTATTTCTACAACGCATATTACATAATTTTTTCGCTTTTTTCTGCTTTCTACTAGTAATGTCAAAATGTCCGAAGGTACATTTTGTCGCGTTGAGGTTCATATATTATAAGTCAGTGTGATGTTTTTGAATCAAGAGAAGAGAAGATAAGCAGTTAGCCAGAACTCCTTCAACCCTTGATCATCCTCTCACTAGTTAAAACTGTGCCAGAATTTTATAGCGTGTGGCAAAAATATGCATTATGTAGTTATAACTATAGCTTTGTCTGAAAGCCAAAAGCTGAAATCCTTTCTATCTGTATTTACAATTAAGCAGGGTGTATTTTTGAAGATAATGTAGCTATTTTATACTCATGAACTCATGTTTTGGTACTCATTTCTATCAGTGTTTGAGATTACATTTTAATTTTTTTATTACCTCAACACAAATATCAAAGGTGCCTAATCAAAATACTGTGATCTTTATGAAAAATGCCATGAGGTGACGGATAGAAAATTTGTCCATCTAAGCATATTGCTAATTAGAAATGCTGGGGTGTTTATACCACTGTTGCATAATAGACTGATATCTCCGATCCTCATGAGTCTGTACGTGAGAAAACCAACATTTTGGAGCTCTGACCAGGTCTGGCACAAACTGGGCTGTACAGTCACAGATGATTAGAGGCTGGAAATTTTGGATTTAGAAAGTAGAGGAATTGTACTATCCCTGTAGCGAAAACATAGGCATGATCAGCTTTGCAGTTACTGCGAAGCTCAGATCTGCGCCTTTGTTTTTGCCTATGCAGATTGTTGGTTTTCCCATACGGCAGCTCATATCACTTTTTATATCACATATTTTTCTGTAAATTAATGCTATATGTACAACCCTTACATCATGTTTTGAAAATGGATAATTGGGTTATATGATCTTGTAATGCCAGAATATCTGATCATGTATAAGGCAGGAATCAGATATTTTTTGCTTCGAAATCTTCAAAGATTGTTAACTTTGTTAATATTATTATTAAAATAAATTTTGTTACATGTTGATTGTCTTTGTTGATATATTTGTTTGTTTTTATAGCATAATTATTTTATCAAATGTAATGCTTTCCCAATGTCTTGGTAGCAAGAAAATTTTAAGACAAAATAGTCCACATAATTTACAGAAACATGCTTTCAAAGATGGTGTAATGGCAGTAGGAAATAATTTGAGTTGCTAGATTTCTATTTTACTCCTATTGCAATCATAACCTTTGAAGGAATATAATGTTTGTATTTTCTGTTAAAGTAGGTTAAGTTATTTAAGCAGAATTTTTTAATGGTTATGTATACTGATGTACAATGTACGTTTTTCTGTTTAAAGAAGTTTATGTTTACTATAAAAGCAACCTATTTTATGTGTCAGATAGTGAATGTTACACGTCTAAAGTAATGAGGTATTTATATGGCCATTTTAGAGATTATCCAATACCCTCCTTCTCAAATACTCATTCTTTTCAATACCCCTAGAATCTCATACCTCCAGATTCAGATTCTTACGATCAACGACTGAGCCACGTCTCTCCTCCATTTTAGAGAGGCCTGAAAACTATGGCTGGTCATACTAATTTACCTGTTGTTCATGTGATTTTCAAGACCATTTTTACATGTAATTCCTTATTCCTATATGAGTATCTGAGATTATGTTTTCTCTGTCTTAAACACTAGTCTTTTAATGAAGACTCTAAACTGAAATCCTGCCTATTCAATTTTTCCAAAGCATGTACTAAAACGCATATGCTTACGAACATTTTAGTATGGCTAAACCTGCTATACATTGTTATATTTAAGGATGGATATCAAATATCAACCATGTAGCATGTTATGACAAAGTGAATGTTATTTGTTTTTTCTATATTTTCCCCTTTTGAAATTTATATTTCTCATCCATAAAATAAAGCCTTTGAACTTGTTGAATGTATATTTTTATAATAAAGACTCAGAGCATAATAAATGAGTGTTAATTGTTTATCTGTCTACCTTATCACGTTGTTTCACAAAACATGGCAGTGATTAATCGCAATACAAGATTGCTGTATTATTGAAAACATGATGTACAGGGTTATATACTCCTCCTCAAAAAAATCCGGTCACCCAAAATTGTAACAATTGTAAACTGGTTTTGCACTGTATACTTTAAATTACATTTGGTTGATATGTTTTTACACTTAACTACCTTATTCCAAACCTAAAACTGGAATGATTTTCGCTATAAAAGTGGTTGTACGCCCTTTCAACAGCTGATGTCATACGAAGACATGCCCTGCTGAAAATGTCATCAGAAAGGTTGTAGGAGCTCTGGATCTAGCAAATGATCCGTGATCAAAAAGCGAGTGGCTTTACCACTACATCACAGAGATTTCTATGCTGTGGTTGTGTCCGGAGGAACAAGCATGAGGTAATCACTAGGCTGGGCTGACTTTATACATCCCCATCCATTTGCACCCTTTTAATATTGAGCATGCACAAAAGATGCATATTTTATGTCAAAGAGCAGTTGACACACCAGATTGTGTCATGTAATTTTTAAATTGTTAAAAATCAGAACGCAATTCCTATTCATTTATTGGGTAGTTGAAACACAACTGGGTGACCGGATTTTTTTGAGGAGTATATAATGACTCCTTGTATGAATCCTGCACGATTGTCATAGATTTACCATTATAAATATGAATGCTACCTCTGTACATATTGGTCAAATACATCCATTTCGTTCATATCTATAACGGTAAATCTGTGATGTGAGTCTACTATGATTGTTCTGGATCTATAATATTGTTTGAATATTAATTGATAACAAGGGCAATTTACAAACTATGAATTATAGTAGACTGACTGTCACAATCTTGCATTTATTCCACTTTTAGAAAATGACCTGTTTAAGCATTAGTATGTTGTCCTATTTTGAAAGGTAAGGGTAAATAACTGTCATTGTAAAGGAAACTACATGTAGATTCTTGTCACAAAGCAATGTTGGTGTATCAACTTTGGCCATTTATTTATGGCCAGATAGTTTTACATTTTGTTTGACATTTGCTTAGGGTCCACACATAGTAAACAATCTGGCTGTTTAATAATGTAACTTTCTAGGAAAGCATTGCGCAGACAGTTTACCATTATCTAGTGACATCCTTTTACTAGTATCTGACAGCTCTTCTTAATTCAGGCAAAAATTTGCAAGAGTATGTGCCACCCTCAAGGGTCTATTTGAGGTGCACTGTGTGTGAATCAACCAAGGCCAGATGAATAACTGATGAAATAGAAATATGACAATATGACACTAAAAATATAAAAGGAATACTGATAGAATTTGTTTGATGAAATGCTATGGTAACCACCTGATTAGTCAGTATAAATACCCTTGATAACTGCAAAGTACATGTATACTAACCCAGTTTTATGATAGGCGAATGCATCAAACATATATGCACTTGGATTCAAAGATAATACAAATGTGTAGAAAACTTTTTTATTTTGTAACAAAACTATAAACACATATAAAACTTCAAATACTGTTACACAGTTTAATGTTCGTATTTGATGTTAATAAACAGAGCCTGTTAACCTAGAGGTAGAGCATCAGACTACAAATTGAGAGGTCCTGGATTCAAACCCCAGTGGTGCTGTGAAGTGTCCATGAACTATGCACATCTTTTAAAACTTTCCAAAGTATTGGGTTTATACTCAGAAGGCTTGGCTCTATCAGAACATCACTGAAAATTGTTGACTGGTATGTCAAACCACATACTAAATAAATCAACTCCCTATGATCACAAATTTTTTTAAAGTTTTAAGATCGGTCATAAGATTATCACAGTCAAGAGGGGACGGATAATAGAATAAATGGGTTTTATCTGCTCCATTTGATGGTTTATGTCTATGCTAAAAAGCTGTGTTGAGGATCAAATGGACAGTTATCCTTAAATACTTTATTCCTGGTTAAGCCTCTAAGGTGCAGATAACCAGTACTTAGTGATCATTATTTAGCCATTATCTGACAACTGATCAGCGTCTTCATGAAGCAGAACAGGAACAGTGTGTATAGAATATTTCAAAGACAAATCTTCATAAAAGAATGTGCCACACATGAGAATTTATTTTCAGTTTGCATAAAAACAAACTGGCCATTATACAGACCAAGTTTCCATGCACACACTGTAGATTTGTGTCATTGGACTTACTAATATGCAATGTTTTTTCATCTGCCCTTATGCTTTTATAAAACATGAATTCCTTTGATGGAAATTCTAGGAGTAGCTGTCCACAACTTGTAGAGAGGTCAAGTCGCACAAACTGGCAGTATTCTAGAACAACTGTAGTCCTTTAGAGGAAGAAGTTTTGCCAACCGAGCCGGGTGTCTGTAAAAAAAGAAGGAAAAAATCATGTGTTTATATTGAAAAAGATAATTCTAACACGAAGTTGATTGAAACTAGTTCCATGGCCATACAGTCAGAAGGATCTCAGTTTGATTTTTATTCATTGTAATTTTAATTGGTATCCAATGTGTTTGTTTTTACCTTGAATTTTAATAAGCTATTGAATTTTAGAACATAAATATTTTCTGCAACATGAACAGCTGTGTTTAGATACATGTACAAGATATCAAAAACATGTAATTAAAGGAAAATGGTGCTTTATTTTACAAAAAAAGAGGTAAAATGGACACATAGCTTGAGAATGTTGACTAGCTACAGATGCAACATTGAGGAGAATGCTAGCATATTAAGCTAAAGGATTTGCAGAACTATACAATACGTAATACAATTAAGAAATAGATCAGCTCTAGCAGTGAATTGTTGAGTAATATATCACTGTTTGGAGGTCAGTTGTAAAGCAGAGCAAATCACGAGTGCACAGCGCGAGTGATTTATCTGCGTTCAACTGACCGACAAACAGTGATATATTACTCAACAATTCACGCACTAGAGCTGATCTATTTCGATTCTAACACACAATAAAAGGAATAAAACCATTTTAAACCTTCAGTTTCTTTAACTTTTTCACCATTGCACTGAAGTATTCCCGCCAAACTTTTGACTGCAAATGTTTACATATAATGTTTGTTACGTTTTGAATGCGTTGAAATGACGTTACACCGTCTAACTTCAAGGTAACGTGCCTTTTGGGATAGCTGACGTCATAGTTTAATCAAAATGGCGCCTAAAGGGCGCAAAGTAACGTCACGCTAATCCGCCCAGTGATATATCACGCAATATATCACTGCACTTTACCATTGGCTTCTATAGGCAGGGTGTGTTAGAATACAAAATATAATTAAAACAAATAAAGCATGCATGTGGCAGAATCAGATTTTTAAGTTCAATTAAACAAGGCTATGCTAAAGGCAAGCTGAAAAAGAGAAGCTGAAAGCGAAAGGTTTTCAGTTAAATGCAGTCACATTACCACTAGGACACTGGCTTAAACCACAAGTATACTTGACAAAGATTATTGAGTTTTTAGCTGTATGAAAGTGCAGTACAGGAAGATCTATTGCAGTCACCCCGTCGTCGGCATTCGTGCTGGCATTGTTCAAATGATAAAGTTTTTATTAGTCTATATCTCTTTAAGATAATGATGGATTAAGTTGATACTTTGCATGTTGGAAGATATTGGTCTGAAGTTTTATACTGTACCATCAAGACCCACCTAGGTAACCTTGACTTCAAGGTCACAGACTTTGAAATTTTATGTTAAAGCTTTTGCTTAAAGTTTTTAGAACGACAAAGTTCAAATAACAGACATGCTAGTATATAAGCATATAGATATATCAATAAGGGCTTCAGAAGCTTATGTTAAAAGCACCAGAAATATTTAAGCAGTTTAAGTCTGAAAGACAGAAATCTTTGAATATTCAGCCAGATATACACATACATAATACCGTGGGATATATACAGTACACTATAAGCACTGATTAGCAAGCATAAATACATAAATGCATGAAAATTTACCCAGAATTTATGGCAGAGGTAGCTGAAAATGAGAAATTTTAAAATATTACTATGGTATGCATCTATTCTAAGGTACCCATAAATACATACAAACCTTAAAACATTCAAACAGTTATAAGAAACTGTAGTTCCTATCAGAGTGTTGCTGATAAATATACACTTTGATGCTCAAGAAACATTTTATACAAAACAAGATGTACTATTAAAGTGACTTTTATTAAACAATGAAATTGAAAAAAAGAAAAAAAAGAAAAAGAGTTAACATTTTAAAAAGTCTGAAAACAAAATTATACAAAACTAAACTCAATCAAATAACATAGAAACAAAAATAATGAAGACCTTGTGCTTGGGTGTCATTCAATTTCATCTAGAAAATAATAACAACACATTACAATGCCATTGATAGAACGCACACAAGCAAATATAGCGTGCATGTTCAAACTTCACCACACCTTGATAAGTTTTTAACTCTGTATTCTGACTATTTAGTAAATGGAGATGATCTGTATGTTTAAAACATTAGGATAAGCATTGTATGATAAAAACCCACACAAAAACAATATTAAATATCCCTGTAAATATCAAATGCAAGGTATGTTAACTACAACTTATAGTTCCATGGTGTTAAAATCTTTGCCTTTATATAAGATTTTAAACATTCAGCATAAAGTCCTGTAAACACCGTGAGTTCTAGCGACAGGACTTGTTGCAAAGGCCACAGAAATTTTTGCTACAGCCAGCCACCAGTAATGGTCAACTCAAATCAGTCTCCAGCTGTCTTCTGAACATGCACTAAGCCTTAAGGATTGGCCGCAGCTGACTTTGGTTGTTAAGATGTTGCAGTTGTTGCCCAGCAGTCATAAATAAATCACTGACTTATAAGCAACTGACTGGTGACTGATCACTGACAAAAATTAGACAGAGACTTGACGTTGTCTGCAGCTTCCGTGTGACTAGGTTGTAAAATGGTTTCAGTGATTTCCTGGCCAATCTGTTACCAACTGGTTGAATACAGTTATAGCATCAGTGTCACAAAAATAATTTATTTGTGCTAGCAACTAGCTCATGCAATATCACTCAACATACAGTTACATAACAAATACAGTAAACATCTGAAGCATTTACATATAAGCGCAATCATGCACAGATAGTTTTACCTGATAATGTGGATACTCTACAGTTTCAAAATTCTACAAACAATAAAATAAAATAAAGAATTATTTAGTATAGGACTGGTGTGCATTGGGGCATCTACTATTAACTTTACAGTACCTGAAATGTTGATACTAACCCAAATTATTGTTAAAGTTTGACTAAAACCTAAAATCAATTCTACTATTGAATTTTCATATTTTCTACCAAATGAAATTGTGTGCCGTATCCAAAACAAAATGGTATTAGCATCCCATATCTCTACTGCACTTGAAACAATCTAAATGGATCCAGAAACTATTCAAAACTACAACAAACCTCTTTCTGGTTGGAGTTTTATACCCTAGCAACAGCAAATTAAATAGATATCTGTTATAACAATGGTAATCGAAGATTTATAATTTGGTGTGTTGGTTCCGAAAATGACAAATCTGACCAGTTCAATATTTTCTTTTTGAAAAATAACACCTAGTATCTTGTAATTATTTCACATATAATTTCATGGCATTCTCATTTAGAAACTTTCAAATTGTGAGATTCAAATTCAAATTCAAATTTATACTTTTGCATGAAAATAATTGATTTTGCCACAAAAATAAGTTGGTTTACGGTAAGAAAATGTGAAACATCTGTTACCAGAGCTTGCTTCTTCCTGATATCAGCAGCTTTCAAAGACAAGACATTTTGAATGTACAAGCTGACCAACAAGCAATGTGGTTTCGTTTGTTTGTTTAATTTGATGTTTAACATACATGATAAACCATTATGGTCACATGAGGAGGTTCAGTTATACCATTACATTGCAAACCTCATAAAGGCAGATTACCTGTACTAAGTGCACATTTCAATTATCAATAACTGACTATTTTAAGCTCTTCCTAAATAAGGAGAAGAGGTAGAATGGCAGAAGAAATACTTTCATGACTAAAATCTTCATGATAAAAAATGTGAATGATCTCCGTCTGCTTTATTACAAATTAAACACATTACCAATTGAGCTAATATACCCAGTCTAAATGGCAGAAAAAGGTGAATAGCAGGAAAAAGGGCAGCCTTTAAGTACTTACAAACATGGGTCTTGCTTCAGCATTTTTCCTGGCCATCTCTTTTATCTTGTAAATACTGTCAATCTCATTCTTCAGTAAACTCCATCTTTCCTGCATTCTGGCTTTTCTCTCAGGTTGTCTGGCTATTCTAAAATGGATAAGAAGGTATTGATGTTAGAGTTTTATGTCCAACAAACAGCTACGATCACAGAAGGACAGAACGTCCATGGATGTAAAATCTCTCTCTATAGACTGCAGGAGATTAACAGTGTTAAACGCTGTCTTGAAACTATAACTCTCTATTGTAGGTTTGCCTTTACTAACATAGAATGAACAATAGTCACCAACATGACTGGCATGTACTGACCGGGAAGTGAACCCGCAACTGCCCGATTGCGAAGGGAATATGCCATTCATTAGACCACTATGGTCTGATGTCATGGAAAAACTAACATGACTTTTTAAAAACGTGAATAATAGAACAAACATTGCTTCATATAAGCATATGACTAATTCCCCTAGGAAGAAACACCCAGTCATTCTCAACACTTCAATATTTTAACCAGAGGACCAATGGTCCTGTAAACGCTCACCTGAGTCTGCTGCATATACCAATAAACATGTTTGAATATTATGGTATTTAACCCCAGTGCAGGGGCAGATGAAGCCCTTGGGCCGTTTTCTTTTTTCAGAATAATCAATATTCTGTCCATTTGCCAATTTCTTGCTGGCTTTTCCCTTCAAATGACATTTTAACAGCTTTTCCCATTCAAATGCATGGGCAACCCATGTTGACCTTGCCATAAACTTGGTCAAGGTCATCACAGGGTCATGATTTATATATATATTGTAGTACTATATCCATGGATGCTTCACACCAAGTTTCATTGAAGTCAATCTATTGGTTTCAGAGAAGAAGATATTTGAAGGGTTTTTACCATATATGGGCATGGCGGCCATCTTGGTCATGTGCCCTAGATTATTTATATATACATTGGTTCCCCCATCCTATAGATGCTTCACATAAAATTTGGCATCAATTGGCCAAGCGGTTTTAGAGGAGAAGATGTTTGAATATTATGGTAATATACATGTATATTGCCCCGCGGTGTGGGCATATGAGCCCTTAGGTCCATTTTTTTTTTCAGAATCATTAATATTTAGTCCTACTACCCATTTCCTGCAAGATTTTCACCTCAAATGACTTTTTAAAAGTTTTCCCCATTCCAATGCATTGGCGACCTATGTTGACCTTGTCCTAAAATAGGTCAAGGTCACCACAGGGTCATAATTTATATACACATTGTAGAACTTCAGCCATTGGTGCTTCATGCCAAGTTTCTTTGAAATCAGTCCACCAGATTTGGAGAAGAAGATTTTTGAAGGGTTTTTACCTTATATGGGCATGGCAGCTATCTTGGTCATGTGAACTAAATAATTTATATACACATTAATTCCCCCATTCCATAGATGCTTCATATAAAATTTGGCTTTGATTTGCCACGCGGTTTCAGAGGAGAAGATGTTTTAATATTATGGTAATATACATGTATACTGCCTCGGGGTGGGGGCAGATGAGCCCCTGGGGTCCATTTTTTTCAGAATCATTAATATTCAGTCCTACTGCCCATTTCCTGCAAGACTTTCACTTTAAATGACATTTTAAAAGTTTTCCCTATTCAAATGCATTGGCGACCTATGTTGACCTTGCCGTAAAAAAGGTCAAGGCCATCACAGGGTCATGATTTATATTCACATTGTAGTACTTGAGCCATCAATGCTTCATGCCAAGTTTCTTTGAAATCGATCCACCGGTTATGGAGAAGAAGATTATTCAAGGGTTTTTACCATATATGGGCATTGCGGCCATCTTGGTCATTTGACCTGGATTATTTATATACACATTGATTACCCCTTCCTATTGATGCTTCACATAAATTTTGGCTTTGATTGGCCAACCGGTTTCAGAGGAGATGATGTTTGAATATTATGGCAATATACATGTATATTGCCCCGGGGTGGGGGCATATGAGCCCCTGGGGTCCAATTTTTTTCAGAATCATTAAAATTCAGTCCTACTGCCCATTTCCTGCAAGACTTTCACTTTAAATGACATTTTAAAAGTTTTCCCCATTCAAATGCATTGGCGACCTATGTTGACCTTGCCGTAAAATAGGTAAAGGTCATCAAAGGGTCATGATTTATATATACATTATAGTGCTTGAGCCATCAATGCTTCATGCCAAGTTTCGTTGAAATCAGTCCACCGGTTCTGGAGAAGAAGATTTTTGAAGGGTTTTTACCATATGTGGGCATGGCGGCCATCTTGGTCATGTGACCTATATTTCTTATATATACATTGGTTCCCCCTTCCTATAGATGCTTCATATAAAATTTGGCTTTGGTTGGCCAAGCGGTTTCAGAGAAGAAGATCTTTGAAATTGTGGACGGACGGACGGACGGACGGACGGACGGACGGACGGACGGACGGACGGACGGACGGACGGCCGGATCATGGCCATCCTATAAGCTCACCTTGTGAGCCTAACGGCTCAGGTGAGCTAAAAACAAAACAGGTTTTCATGGCGATAAGATTCATTTCATTCATACACTTCAATGTTATACCTGTCAGCTAGAAGGGCATTAACTCTTTCTTCATATTTGGTATGTATAGTAGATGGAACAGCCTTTGTCTTCTTGCTCCAATATGGCGCCAAAGGCGGGAATGCATTCAGTTGGTACATAAACACAGTACCCGACTGTAGATTACTGGTTCCTGCTTCTACATCTAAACCATCCTCTTCTAGCTTTCTTGTTCCTGTCAAATATTTTTGCTCTTTGAATTTGAAATTTTTAGAAAAAAAAAGAAAACAAACTGCCACAGCAGATCAAGTCAGACAGTGTCTAATCCATTCAGTACCATTTCTTCATTTATAGAGGCCCTTCTCTGCAGTGCAAACACCAAATTCTTGGGATAACATCAATACTTTTTTGTGTTTCGAAACCAACTGTTATGAGATCATGCATACATTGAAGATTTATTTCTGTATTGTACAAAAACAGGGGCGGATTCAGGATTCCTGGAAGAGGGGTTCAAATCCATTTATATAGGGGGTTTCGTTTTCAGCATTTTACCTGATTTTTCATAAATTTCCCCTGTAATTGAAATAATTTGGTCCCAGAGGTGGGGGAAGGGGTTCAAGCGAACCACCTGAACCCCCTCTAAATCTGCCACTGAAACAGCCCGAAGGTTTAATCTAAAATGACTGTGTATTTCTTTACATTAGTAATACTGATTCCATTACATTTATATACGTACAAACTCTCTGAAGTGAAAATACCTATCTACACTGACCTTTGACAAACAGTAGTTGACCTTGACCTTGACCTCCAATGGCTAGAACTGGTTCCCATGGTGAGACTATTTCAAACAAGTCAGGTAACTGCATCTGTGCCAGTACTGTCCCTTGCAAGGTATCTCTGATCTGTACTATGCCTTTTCTGATGACTGCTAGGGACTAGAAAAGAAGGGTTTTCACAAAGCACTTACAATGTAAGTTCCGAAATGTTCACCACAACTTTTAAAAATTTTGCTGATTTCTGCAAATTTGCTGCTTCAAGTTCTTGCTAAATAAAGAATTTTTATTATCTGTAAGACCGTATATGCATTTCTCCATGAATTCAAGAGCACACTCATAAGACATAGTTGGGAAATTCTCCAAAATTTGGAGAATTTGGAGAGCCGCCTCGTGGGAAAATCAACAATGTGGTTCCCGAACAGGTCCGACACAAACTGACCTGTACAGTCACAGAAAAGAGCTAGAATCTTGAAATTTCGGATTTAAGTAGAAGAGGAATTGTACTATCCGGGTAGCGAAAACAAAGGCGCTGATCAGCTTCGCGGTAACCGCGAAGCTGATCTGCGTCTTTGTTTTCGCCTATGCAGATTGTTGGTTTTCCCATGAGGCGGCTCAAATAATAGTCCCTTGGAAATTTCTAAATTTACAGAATTCGAGGTATGTCATGAGCAAACACCTATTCCGTAAATATACCTGACAGATAGACAGAGCAAGTAATCTGTATTATTTTCTGAAATATCATTTCACCAAGCAATATGCAGGCTTTTCTCATTACATGGCTCTTTTATTGCAATTTTCTTAAAATGAGAAAAATTCAAACATCCCATGACACAGTGGTTTCGTTTAGTTCTAACAGACAAAGAGCTTTGTATTTAAATGAGCCGCCTCATGGGAAAACCAACAATCTGCATAGGCGAAAACAAAGACGCAGATCAGCTTCGCGGTAACCGCGAAGCTGATCAGCGCCTTTGTTTTCGCTACTCGGATAGTACAATTGGTCTTCTACTTAAATCTGAAATTTCGAGCTTCTAGCTCTTTTCTGTGCTTGTACACGCCGGTTTGTGTCGACCCTGTTCGGAAACCACATTGTTGGTTTTCCCACGTGACGGCTCAAATGTCTTCATCTGCAGTTGACATTTTAATTTCAGAAAAATCACAATGTCAGCTGTTCTATCAATGAAAAGTTAATGTCGTTCAGCAAAAACAAGGAAGTAATATGTGTTAACATTTGAGCCGCCTCGTGGGAAAACCAACAATGTGGTTTCCGACCAGGTCCGACACAAACCGGTCTGTACAGTCATAGAAAAGAGCTAGAAGCTTGGAATTTCGGATGTTAGTAGAAGAGGAATTGTACTATCCGAGGAGCGAAAACAAAGGCGCTGATCAGCTTCGCGGTTACCGCGAAGCTGATCTGCGCCTTTGTTTTCGCCTATGCAGATTGTTGGTTTTCTTGTGATGCGGCTCATTTTATGATTATGTTTTTGAAAATGATTTCCTTACCAAACTGTCTTTAAAAACAAAAACAGTTTCAACAGTTATACGTTTTACAATATGATCAGACAAGAAGCAAAATCATATAAATTATGTCATCTCCTTAAAAACCTTAAAACTGAGCCGCTGCATCAGAAAACCAACAATCTCATATGCATAAATTAGGGCACAGATCAGCTGTGCAGTAACTGCACTGCTGACCAGCCCCTTTGTTTTCGCAACACAAATAGTACAATTCCTATTCTTCTTAAAATCTGAACTATAAAGCTTCAAGCCTTCTTCAGTGTCTGTACTGCTCAATTGGTGTCGGACTTGGTCGGAGCCAATATTGTTGGTCTTCTCATGCAAGGGGCTCAATTTTCTTAAATAACCAGCTGAGGTAGGCAAGAAAGTACCTACAAGATGTGGGTTTGAAGACAGTGGCTGTAGTAATGTAACTGTTTCATCATCATTCTCAACACTTAAAAAAGATGAAAGAAAATTAGTTCAAAGATGAGCAATTTTGCTAATAAATGAGCCGTGTCATGAGAAAACAAACATTTTGCATATGTAGATCAGCTCTGCAGTAACTGCAAAGCTGATCAGCACCTTTATTTTCCCTAGACAGATAGTACAGTTCCTCTATCTTCTTAATTCAAAATTTCCAGCCGCAAGCCATCTTCTGTGCTTGTACAACTCGGTTTGTGTTGGACCTGCTCGGAAACCACATTGCTGGTTTCCTCATGACATGGATCAAATGAACAATTTAATAAAACATCCCTAAAGTGACTCAAAGTCTGTAGATATGGGCTTTGCTGGGTTGATGGACACTTAACAGTGACCCAACATTTGCCTTTCTATTCATAAAACACTGTTTTTCCGTGCATACATGTAAAGTAAAAAGCTTTTATTTAGTTTAACTGCCTACTTAAATGTAATCCAGCTTTAGAAGATACATTTAGTTCCTTTTGCATTTTGCTCCGAGTGCATGGGCACATTTAAGACAAACTAAGTTCTGCTTGCAAATACACTTTTCAAGTGACTTTTGTTGTAGTTCTCCAATTTTGGCGTCCATTTCCTAAAACTGATTGGGCTTGAAATGAATGAAATAATCTTGATAGGTCATTAAAGCAAATAAAAATACAACAAAAGTAGTTTGAAAAATACTATTTAACATACGCAGCAGTGACAAAGCTGGGATATGGTGTGGTTCCAGGTCCTGTATTAACTGTATACAGAGCACTATTGGCACACAAGACCATCAGATAGGTACCAGTCTTGGTGGGATAAGGGGGATAATCTGGGTCCTCCTGGGGGTACAGACTGGGGTCCAGGAACTTCAGCTGGACTACCGGAGAATCACTGACTGATACAATGCCTCTCTGGGTCCCTGCAAGAATAGAGAGCTTTGTAACGAGAAAATATGGATTTCCAACCATGACCAAAGCTTATAAAACTTTTTTTTATGCTCAACTAAGCTGATATTAAAATTTAAGTTAAAATGCCAACAATTGATGATAATGAGCTTATTCATTTAGTCTTGGTTGTGTTGAGCATGAAAAAAGGTTCATAACCTTGAAGCCAGTTCTACAGCAACTGGTCTGTACAAGTACAGACGGTTGTAGATTCAAAATGAAAACAATCAAATCATACTACCCATAAAGTATAAAGAAATGAGATGGTCAGCTGCATGATTGTGACACATTTTTTCTTCATCTTTTGTTCTAGCAAAGACAGAGTTCAAGTTTTATCATGACCTACCTCATTCATCACACCACATATGAGCCGCGACGCGAGAAAACCGGTCTTCGGGGTTTCCGACCAGGTCCGACACAAGCTCAGAAAAGCGCTAGAAGCTTGAAATTTCGGATATACACTGTAAGAAGAAGAGGAAATATACTATCCGTGTAGCGAAAACAAAGGCGCTGATAAGCTTCGCGGTTACCGCGAAGCTGATCTGCGCCTTTGTTTTCGCATAGGCAATAATCCCGTTTTCTCACGATGCGGCTCATATGAAGCAATAGGACAAGCTGACATCCTCATTTCTAATGGCTTACTTAACTCATATAAGCCTGACATCCCATTTGTGGGACATAGGCAAACAGCATAGCCCCAGATGTGATGCTGCAGAACGCGGAGGAATTTTATCGAAAAAATGAGATAAAAATTAAAAATCACTCCTAACACCCCTAAAAATGAATGTGGACTCACCCAATTGATCATGATGGGAAAATCCATTTGTCAAATATGGGTTAATACTACTTAAATGTACTTAATAGCTTGCAGCTGTATCATCTTGCATTAACCCATATTTAACGAATGGATTTTTCCATCATTATCATTTGGGTAAGCCCACTTTCATTTTTAGGGGCATCAGGAGCGATTTTAAAATTTTATTCAATTTTCGATGAAAATTCTCTAAGCAAACAGAATAGCCCCAGATGGGGCTATTCTGTTTGCCAATGTCCCATAAAAGGGATGCCAGGCTTATATGAGTTAAAAGGCATTTCCAGACAAATCAAATTGTCTGCTTCCTTGTGGAAAGAAAGCCTGATTTTGTATTTTTAAACTAGGTCCAACGTAAATTGACACACATAGATATATAGGCAAACTTGATGTTTGAAACCTAAATCTTAGAAAGTAGAGAAATTACATGTATAGAATATAGCCAGTCAAATGCAAATGCACTGAGCAGCCTGCAAAAACAACATGAATCAGCTTTTTTTTTTTTTTTGAATTAACAAAGTGAAGTTGCAGCTGATATTTCCTAACGCTAATATTATAACAAAGATAGTAGATTATATTCATTATAAAAACCAGGGGCCAGTTGTCTAAAACTTTGTTAGCTTAAAGTCACCGTTAAGACCTCAACTTGTTAAGTTAATGCCTACTACATATGCAAATACACTGTTATTTTTGGTTGATAAAATGTGAGAACCCTTTGCATTGCAAAGGATTTTCACATTTTATCAACAAAAAATAACAGTGTATTTGTAATATTCATGCTTGAAATTTTAATGATTCGCTAAATAACGATGTCATTAATTTTGAACAACTGGGCCCAGAGGTCCAATTGGAAAATGAAGCACACCTAATAATATTCATGGATCTAAACCTTAAATTGTGTTAAAAGATTTGGTAGCCCACAGCATTAAACTAATCATCATCACCAAAGTAATGGCTTGTCTGATTTATTTAAGATCAGCCATCAGAAATTCAAAATCTGATTTTTTGTATTCGCAAATTATGAATATGGAGATAAGCCATATTATTTTATACTTAGCAGTGAAATTAATGTATATCAAAAATGGATAAAAGTGATATTTTCACTGCAGAATTGATATTGATATTTTCACTAGTGATTGATATCAGCCGATATTTTCACTGTAGAGTTTGGATTACTTTTGACATTTCCATTCACTTGACGTCATTAAATGTGCCTCACTTCAGAAATTCAAATGCCTATAACTCCATTATTTACGAACGAAAACATAAAGTGTGTGTATTCATTTTCTTAGTTAGAACGTTAGAAACAATTTATTATGTGGTACCAAAATTATTTGTGTTTTCAAAAATTTTTGGTTTTTGCATTTTCACCGCCTGCTTTGTGAATAGGAAAATGCCCTTGTATTGTATAAAATAAAAAGAAAATTTACTTTTTATCGGTAAATACCAAATATATTTCATCTCGTGACTTGAAAACATCTAAATTTTCACTTGTGCTACGCACTCGTGAAAATTTTGATGTTTTCAACTCACTCGATGAAATATATTTGGTATTCACCGATAAAAAGTAAATATCCTCTATTTATTGTACAGTGTGATTATACCGAAGAAGAATCAGTGTTTTATTTGAGCCATTGCATGAGAAAACCAACAATTGGGATTTCCAACCAGGCCAGACACATACTGTCCCATACAGTCACAGAAACAGGCTAGAACCTTGAAATTTCAGATATAGGAAGAAGAGGGATTGTACTATCTGTGTAGCGAAAACAAAGGCGCTGATCAGCTGTGCAATTACTGCACAGCTGATCTGCGCTTTTGTTTTCCCATATGCAGATTGTTGGTTTTCTCATGCAATGGCACATTTAGATTTCAATCTTCTTTCCAGTGTGCAAATGAGTCGATAAAAACACAAATACATGCTTGCAAATGATGCAGATGGAAGTCTGGCAAATTCTGTTGAAAGTCAGGCTAATTCTAATGATTATAAATGAGCCGCCTTGTGGGAAAATCAACAATGTGGTTTCCTAACAGATCTGACACAAATCAGGCTGTACAGTCTCAGAAGCAGGCTAGAAGCTTGAAATTTTAGATTTAGAAAGTAGAGGAATTGTACTATCCTGTAGCGAAAACAAAGGCGCTGAACAGCTGTGCAGTTACTGCACAGCTGATCTGCGCTTTTGTTTTCGCATATGCAGATTGTTGGTTTTCTCATGCAATGGCTCATTTTGATTTCACCCTTCTTTCCAGTGTGCAAATGAGTTCATAAAAACACAAATACATGCTTTAAAATGATGCAGCTGGAAGCCTCGCAAATTCTGTAGAAAGTCAGCTTAATACAAATGATTATAAATCTGTCACTGCTGAATGTTATCCTGATAAAGTCAGGCCAATTCTGCTGAAAGGCAGGCAATTTCTGCTGAAAGTCAGGTTGATTCTGATAAATGTCATGCTCATTCTGCTTGTAAGGCTAATTTCACCGACAGTCAGGCTTATCCTGCTGAAAACCAGACAAATTTTGATAAATGTTTTACTAATTCTGCTGACAGTCAGGCTTATCCTGCAGAAAACCAGACAAATTCAGATATATGTTTCACTAATTCTGCTGACAGTTTGATATATGTTTCACTAATTCTGCTGACAATCAGGCTTATCCTGCTGAAAACGAGACAAATTTAGATATATGTTTCACTAATTCTGCTGACAGTCAGACTTATCCTGCTGAAAACCAGACAAATTTAGATAAATGTTTCACTAATTCTGCTGAAAGTCAGGCTTATCCTGAAAACCAGACAAATTTAGATATATGTTTCACTAATTCTGCTGACAGTCAGGCTTATCCTGCTGTTAACCAGACAAATTTAGATAAATGTTTCACTAATTCTGCTGAAAGTCAGGCTTATCCTGCAGAAAGTTGAGCAAATGTGGCTGAAAGGCATGCAAATATTGTTCAAAGCCAGTCAAAATTGCTAAGAGATTATCTTTCTAGATGATGTTAACAAAAGAAGCTCTCGTCAACACAAGTCTATTGAGCACCCTGAAGCTTTGTTTTATAAAGAAATGACAGAAATATCCTTCAATCATCTAAACTCACCGATATATTTGTCCCAGATAACAACATTGCCATTTTCTAGCCCCACAGCAATAACATTAGTATCCTCAGTAACAGCAGTGGCTGTAATCTTACATGTGAATGGCCATACCAAGTCTGGCTTGAATTCTATATCTGAAAATAACAATGGAAATAAATTGATAATTTATATGAGCCTGTGCATATTAAGAGAACCAACAATTTGGGTTCCAACTAGGTCTGACACAAACCGGCCTGTACAGTCACAGAAGATGGCTAGAAGCTTGAAATTTCGGATTTAAGAAGAAGAAGGATTGTACTATCAGTGTAGCGAAAACAAAGATGCTGATCAGCTTCGCGGTTGCCGCGAAGCTGATCTGCGTCTTTGTTTTCGCATATGCAGTTTGTTGGTTTTCTCATAACGCGGCTCATATAATATGACCACATTTTCATAGTATCTGGAGTAATTTTGGTGGCTATAATTTAAAATTTAAAAAGCAGAAAAATGGTTTGATTCTTCATTCTTAATATAAAAATAAAACCAAAGTTTTGTCTATAATATTGGAAAGAGATTCCCATCAATATTTATTTTCAGTGAATATGTTAGTTCTCTGCATCTGAACTATTGTCTGATTAAAGATTTTTTTTTTGTTTTATGGCACTTTCATGATTATTACACTCATACGAGACAGGCCAATTAGTAAGGTAGATGGGGCAAAAACAGGAGCACCCTAGGCTGGGAAAAACACATGACACACCCACAAGCGAAACTTGGCTTGTCTCACAAATGCATAACATAAGGCTAAAACCAACACTGGACACAGTGGTGATATGATTAAGAGGGGTAATGAAACCACTCAGCCATGGGGGCTTCCTCTGATTTAAGAAGCTGGGGGTTGCCTTGCTTGAATTTACTTACCTTTTGAAGTCTTTATAAGAGAGTATTGTATCAGGTTGGTGCTGCCTGGCCACCATACAGCTACTGTCGTAGGATGACCTGAAATGGTAGATGTAAACCAAATTTTTGTGGGAACTTCATTTTATGAACTCACAAAAAAAAGAAATCAAGATACATCATTCAATTTCTTCTATAGGCAAGTTCTGCAATACATGAAAATAAATTGCTGCAAAAATAAATTACAGCAAAAATAAATTGCTGCAAAATGCTACAAAAATATGCTTGGCGACAAATTGAAGAAATGTGATACACCCCCAAAAAAGATGGGTTACAGTATTTGATGATATTAGTCATGTTTTTAGCAAACCTGGGTGTTTTCTCTTAAAGAACAGGAAATACATAAACAGAAATGTACAGCTTCAGAACATAGCTAGACAAACAATCACTGATAAAACTTTTTTGCACCATACATTGAATGGATAAGTCTTGTCAACTGTCTATTCAGAAATATTTTGTGTGTGCAAATTAAGGATCACATCAATGAGGCAAAAAGAGTTCACAAATATGGAGGTAATACACATCAACATAGGTTCATCTGTAACATACATATTACTCCTAGACATACCCACTCAGACAAATAGATCTAGAAAAGATATGAGCCGCCGCATGGGAAAGCCAATAGTCTGCATAGGCGAAAACAAAGGCGCAGATCAGCTTCGCAGTAACTGTGAAGCTGATCAGCACCTTTGTTTTCGCTACAAGGATAGTACAATTCCTCTACTTTCTAAATCTAAAATTTCCAGCCTCAAACCATCATCTATGATTGTACAGCTTGGTTTGTGTCGGACCTGGTCGGAAACCCAAACTGTTGGTTTTCTCATACACAGGCTCATATTGGTTTAATTAGACTAGACAAGTGTGAGTTTGAAAAGGGGAGTCTTAATTTTGTCTGTTTAAACAGAGACAGCTGCAGCCTTGAAAAGTAATCTGTGTAATTGACAAAACCTTGAGCCTAAGTGCCTCTAAATCAAGTTTAGTAGCTTTTTTGTATGTACATGTACTAGCTTTATCCTGAAATTAAGTACAAAATAACTCTATGGTTTTAAGAAGGTACAAATAGGAAACCATCGGGAAAAGGCGCAATCAGAAAGAGATTCCCACTCTTAAAACCGAGGTGGGAAAAAACTAAATAAACAATCAGGCACCTATACCATGAAAACACATTGTAAGCCGAATCTGATGCTTCAGATGTTGATCAACATACAAATCTGAAACTGACTGTGCCAGTCCCGGAACATCATCCTAGCAAAACCAACACTATGGCAAGAAAACTAGTGAAACATGGGATTCAGATGCTCAGTTTGGTCTGATGTTGTTGCTGGGATTAGATGAAATTTTGTTTTTACCTCACAAGTACCCCCAATTAATTTAGTTTCCTAAACTGTTCATGCTCAACAAAACAATTAAAGCTGTAAACTTATCCTGCTCATTAATGCCAATAATATTCTGAGTCAACAGACGTTCCATGCTTTACTCAAACTCAGATTAGAATATATTTGCTCACATAATAATGAGCTCCATAAATGCTTAATAAAGTTGGACATGAACCCAACCTCCAACAGAACACATACACATATCTTACCCTCTAGAGCTGGCTGTTCAAGTCCCATTGGCAGCATTCTACCCGCTGTCAGGAAGTGAAAGCATGGATATCTACAAACAAATATACAAACATTAAAACATTTCAAACAGTTCTAATGCCTTTCAGGGGGGACTGTCGATAAGATAATGTCTTTCTCTTTGAAATGTTGCTTTAAGCAGAATTATGTTATATTATGGGAGCACTTTATTAAGTTATCAAGTCAATGATCAAACAATGACCTTCTCAGCTAACAACAGAATTAAAGGAAGACATTTGAAGGTGAATGGTCATGGTCAATTGTGCTGACAATGGAATGAGGTCTTTATATTCTTGAGGTAGGTTCTTCAATAGGTTGTCAAACACAGAATGTCACAAACAAAGAATGTCAAAGGTCAAGGTCAGCTGTACTTACAATGGAATAAGATCATCTTCTTCCTGTGGCAGGTATTTCAGTAGGTTGTCATGGAGATGATCAAACACTGACTTTCAAAGGTCAAGGTCAACTTACATTACATTGGAATGAATGTCAACATGAGTTCCATCAGACAAAGATCAGGGTCACTCATACTTACAATGGAATAAGATCATCTTCTTCCTGTGGGAGGTACTTCAGTAGGTTGTCATGGAGATGATCAAACACTGACTTTCTAAGGTCAAGGTGATTCTGTGTGAAGAGATAATTCTGTCCCGTCCCTATGACATCAGCGCCATCTATCTTCTGACATGTGGTTGAGAGACTGGGTACATTCACACCTAGAGAAAAAATACATGTTTGTTTTTACATAGACAAAAATCTGGTTTTCAAATGACGCGGCTCTTATCAGGTCTCCTTCATTTACCTTCCTTTTATATTGATCAGTAGTTTTCTTTCCTTTGCTCATACCACAGACCAAGTCTTAATTAAGTGTTTTTGTCATGCATGTAGCATGAGCCAACAACAAACCAATACAACTTGAGATTGTATCTCTCGATATGGTTGAGATAAAATATTGTAATACTTCTTTTTGTAACAGTTATTGTTGGTATAAAACCTAATTTTGGAACAAACTGAGCAGTTTGGCAATACATGTACTTCACCTGTGATCTGTGGAGGGGGCTTTACTTTCATAATCAGCTGAGTATGGCTAAACTTGTACTCTCCAGACAGCGGATCCTGTTATATAAAACAATATACACTGTCAATAACAACATCAGGGCCCAGTTGTTTTCAAAATTAACGACATCGTTAATCAGCAATTCGTTAAAATTTCAAACATGAATATTACAAATACACTGTTATTTTTTGTTGATAAAATGTGAGAATCCTTTGCCATGCAAAGGATTCTCACATTTTATCAACAAAAAATAACAGAGTATTTGCTTATGTAGTCAGCATTTACTTAACGAGTTGAGGTCTTAAGTTAACTATGACGTTAAGCTAACAAAGTTTTGAATAACTGGCCCCTGATCAATACATTACTTGAGCCGTGACGTAAGAAAACACTGGTCTTTGGGGTTTCCTTCCAGGTGCAACACAAATTGGCCTGTACAGTCACAGAAACAGGCTAGAGGCTTGAAATGTTGGCTATAAGTAGAAGAGGAATTGTACTATCCGGGTAGTGAAAACAAAGGCGCTGATCAGCTGTGCAATTACTGCACAGCTGATCTGTGCCTTTGTTTTTGCATAAGCAAAAATCGGGTTTTCTTATGCTGCTCACTTTATGTCAAATATTTTTTATCTTTAAAAATGCACCTTGAAATGAATGGAATAAACAAGTTGAATACTGAAATACATATACATGTACATACATATACTTGTTACAATGGTCCTATTCATTTGTAATAATAATAATTAGTTTTATTTGGCACTTTTCAGTTATCTGAGTTATATTTGCTCAATGACATGTCTTAAACTTCTCAGAAAGTAAGTTTTGAAAATGTATGGAAATGTTTGTTTTTAGGCTAAACATCACAGTCAACAATTTTTCAGTCATGTCGGGACAAAAGTACCACTACCTGGGTTTTACCAGTACTCTGGGGAGTTAATGTGCCTTAAAACTCAAGGACAAAAACAGGATCGAACCCAGGACCTCCCGATTCCGAGTCTGATGCTCTACCACTATGCCACTGTGCTCCACATGGAAAAGTTTAAAAAACAGATAGATAGATACATGTAGATAGATAGATAGATAATTTATTATCCTTCAAATATGGAGAGCAAGGCTCAATCTCTCACCGTATCATAACCCCTCTAATACTCATAAAAATGTTGCCAAGAATACTTTTAGCTCTTTTTTACACTGGCCTGAGTTACCATGCATTTATGTTCTGTTCTGTGTACTGAAACAGTGTAAACTTACTTGTAACCCGTGTTTACTTACCTCAAACTACAAAGTATTAGTGCACTTAAGTTACAATTTAAAGCCATATGACAGAAATTATCATTTGTCCTTCAACCTGATTCCATTAAAGTTAATTTTCTATAGAAAATGAAGGAAATACGCAGCAGATTGTCTTTCTAAATGTGTCTGCAGCTCAGTGTGACATCCGCTTTCAATTTTCTATTCAATTATATAGTATGAAATAACTATAGTTCAAATTTTGTAAACCAATTTTCATACATGTGATGAGTTTCAAAGAAGAATCAAGGAGATTTGTCTTAAATTTCAGGGAGATTTTTGAAAAATGTATAGAATATATAGGAAAATTCCTAATTGATTTCAGGGAGATTTTGAATTTTTGTCAAAAAGTGGTATTTTTTTAAAGAATTTTTACCAATTTTATGGCTCATTTCCTGGAGTCTCCCTGATGATGAATTTTCACTGCTTCTCAACAGTTTTGACATAGGCTAAAACAAAAATATTTCTTAAGCCACATGAATAAGACTGATAAACCTACCCAAATTTACAGACTGCTCAGAGTATTTTACAGGCACATGCTGAATGATTTTTGTCAAGCTGTGGCTCAAATATACTACAGCATTGTAAAAATTACTATTAACGGCAGACAAATGTGGGTTCAACCAAACGCAGGAAAAAAACAGGTGTGATTAGATGGTTTTACAAAACAGCAAATACATTAGAAAACTTTATCTTAGTAATGCGTAAAAAATAGCTGTATTTCCACAAACCTACTAAAAATAATAAAAAAAAAATTCCTACCTACCTACCCTATTTTTTTTTTCAGACCGTTTGCGGAAACACAGCTTTTTTTTAGGCCTAAGTGAAGTAAGTATATGTTCCATAGACAATTTATAGGTTTTTCTATATCGGGTGAAGCCATTCCCATAAAGACATAATTTGAAAAATAAAACAGTCAATTGATTGGAAAATATCTACAAGGACACTTGAATGAAGTCAATTGTTTATTATAAATGTCTCTAGAAGCATGTGTGAAGGTCAGGACAAGGTGTCAAATACTCATCATCCTTTAATATAAAAGCATAGGGCGTTTAAGGCCTGTTTTGGGTCTCAGATTTTGCTAAAAAATATATTTTGGAATTTAGTAAAGAGAAAATTATTCCTAAAAGCAGCCATATGTCTCGTCTGATAAAAAACAGAACAAGTACTTCATTTATTCTACAAGCTTTGCCATGGCAACGTACAGAAGAACCATAGATAGAGCACATTTTGCACTTTTTGATCTATTTTTGACCATTTCTGAACACATTTTTAATTTTTTAGGTGCCGGCCCAAAAGATGAACAAAATGATACTTTGCATACAATATCTCTGGATGATACTTCATAATTATTTCATAATAAGAAATTGTTCGTCACCTTGGCCTGTAGTAGAAAATGCTGTTAAATGGTGAGAAATAGACCCAAAATTGCAAAAAGTCGTATTTCTATGCTTTTCAGAGCATTGCCATGGCGACATGTGTAATTTGACTGTGATAGTTGTGCTAGAATTTATAAACAGGGACCTATACTTGATGTTTGCAATACTTTTCCCTGAAAATTCCAAAATTCGATTTTTTACCAACACATGAGGCCGAAATCAGGCCTTAAATCCCCTAGGCCTTTTAGCAATTATGTATAAAAAGGTATGGATAATTTAAAAAGGAAATCAGGGTAGCATTAAATGAGCCGTGACGCAAGAAAACCGGTCTTCGGGATTGCCGACCAGGTCTGACACAAACCGACCTGTACAGTCACAGAAGCAAGCTAGAAGCTTGAAATTTCGGATTTAAGAAGAAGAGAAATTATACTATCCGTGTAGCGAAAATAAAGGCGCTGATCAGCTTCACAGTTACTGCGAAGCTGATCTGCGCCTTTGTTTTCGCATAGGCAAAAATACGGTTTTCTCACGATGCGGCTCAAATGGACTAAGTAAACTTTGTATACTGCAGAAAATAATTGAACATTAGTGAAAACTGGGGCATATATACTCAATAAAAGTGAAAACGCTACACACTATTTTACTTTTTTTCTTAAAAATGTTTACCCGGATTTTGTTTTGTTGCAGAAGATTTTACTCTGTCTCATGTAAGAATTTCAGTCTGTGTAGGCAATAACTTGCACTTTTATATGTTTCTGTCAAAGCAAACAAGCTATCCTACATGCATTTTAAGAAGTTGATGGTAAAAAAATAAGGCTGTGTCAGTTCGGTTGCACATGTAACAGAACTCAGACATACAGTAAGGTCTGAACTTAAGTATACACCCTTTGTGCACTTGATGTGCAACACTAGTGCACAATTTCCTATATATCTTTAGTTCAGACTTCACTCTAGACCACATGACTGTTTTGTTTGTTTGTTTTGTTGTTTTTTTCAGGTAATAAAAAAACTTAAGAATACCATTTTCATCTAGGATCATCTTAGGCAAATAAAAAGAAAATGTAAATACATGTACACCTCAATCTCTTTATAACACCAATTCATGTTATAATGAGAGTAAAATGTATAGATATATAGCAAAAAAGTTCAAAATGACCATTTGAGGTCCTGAATACTGGTCCATCTTATATCCGAAACCGTGCTGTAACAAACTGTGTTATAAAGAGGTCCAGGTGTATATGGACATGAAAAGCCAATATGCTTTGTGAGTGTAAATCTGTGTTAGGAATTGGTGAGTGAGTCACATTTACCAAGTGTATCTTTTTAGAAGTTACCCATGAACCTTTGCAAGGAGTCAAACTAAAGTCCAAAGGAACACACATGAGCGATATCATGAGAAAACCAACAATGTGGTTTCAGAACAGGTCCAACACAAACCAAGCTGTACAAGCACAGAAGCAGACTAGTAGCTTGAAATTTCGGATTTAAGAAGAAGAAGAGTGATAGTACTGTCTGTGTAGCGAAAACAAAGGCGCTGATCAGCTTCGCAGTTACTGCGAAGCTGATCAGTGCCTTTGTTTTCGTATATGCAGATTGTTGTTTTTCTCATGTGGTGGCTCATATCCTATTTCCAAAGGGACTTTTACCTTTCCCTTAACCTTCTGTTTCATCATAAGAGTTACCAGTAATAGTTTTAGTGACAGTTTTAAACAGCTGCTATAAGAAGATTATCAATTTTTTAATTGAGCCTGTGCATGAGAAAACCAACAATTTGCAAAAGCGAAAACAAAGCCGCAGATCAGCTTCGCGGTAACCGCGAAGCTGATCAGCGCCTTTGTTTTCGCTACTCGGATAGTACAATTCCTCTTCTACTTAAATCCGAAATTTCAAGCTTCTAGCTCTTTTCTGAGCTTGTACAGGCCGGTTTGTGTCGGACCTGGTCGGAAACCCCGAAGACCGGTTTTCTTGCGTCGCGGCTCAATTGTTTCCTTATTAGTCTAGCCACTTTAGGAATGTCAGTTAAATATTCCAGTTAAATGGCATTAAAATACATACAATTTCTATGAACTCCATAAAGACATAAAACAGGAAATGGAATTAAAACTGTTAAGGATGGTTGTATCCGAGATTAATGTGTTGTTAAGAAACCCTGGAAAATTAGGTGGGAAAAATTTGATTTGAAGGTCCATAATTCCTGTAACATGAAAAGGACAATTACAGGGGGTACAAAACTTTCTGTTTTTGTGGTCAATTTCTATATTTTTTAGTTTATTTTAATTGACAATTTCTATATTTTTTAGTTTAATTTAATTGACAATTTCTATATTCTTTAGTTTAATTTAATTGACAATTTCTATACTTTTAGTTTAATTTAATTGACTAATTGTTGCTATCACAATGATAAAATGCATGACCTATCTTACTTGCCTATGAAGCTGAAATGCATGTTTTGGGCACCATTCATATTTTAGAGATTAGGTCCCATACAACATTAATGCAAATAATTTGCATCAGTTGACCAAAAAATGACCACATAAACCTAATATATTACAACCCCTTTCATTAGATTGGAAGGTGACATTACAATCATGAATAAACAACCGTTGTACTAGATGGGGAGCAACCACTATATTAGATGGAGAGCAACCACTGTATTAGATGAGGAGGTGGCATCATTAAATTATTACACATTATATGATGTGACTTACATGTTTGTAGTTCATGTCAACTATGTGAGGGTCAGTATCATCAGGGGTCCCTCTTGTTGAGGGCGCACCTGACCCTGGGGGAACAGACTCCTGCTGAAGTAACCAGTTTTAAAAGTTATTATTATACTTATTATCCCATTGATTGAATTTTGCATAAAATGATGGCATCTAGTTAGGCAGTAGTACCTTCCTTCTTAAAGTCTGGATTTGCGGAGTACCCTTTGTGTGTATGTGCAGTGCATGCTTGAGTATTCTATCACCTTTGGCAAAACCCTGCAGTTTTTCAGATGTGTGTAATACTGTGCTAAGAAACTCAGGTTTCGGTGTGTGGAGTGTGTGTGTCTTACTGCGCTTCCACCTTTAACATACACTTTGTGCATAAAAATATTTTGCTAAGAATCTAAACTTTAGCGTGTATGCTGTGTGCAATCCTTACTGTTTTGCTACCGCGACTAAGAAGCCTTGACAATGTTGCAAATTGAAATTTGAGTGACCTTGAGCTCATGGTGGAACTCATACTGGACTGCAGCTAGCAATTAAAGCAAAACTAGAATTGTCAGAGGATCTGACTATAGCCCCGCTTCTGAGCTTTTTGCCAGGTTGAGAAAAACAATGACAGGCAACAATCCCAAGCTAGATCTTGTTAATGTTGATGCATATAAAAAGATTGGTCAGATTCTGTCAATTTGTTTTCAAGGTATGGAGCGGAAACAAAATTCTGACATCAATCAAGGGCCAAAACTCTGTCAAAATTTTGCAAAAAATGATGGGCAACAATCCCAAGCTAGATCTTGTCAATGTTGTTGTGCATACAAAATATGGTCAGATTCTGTCAATTCGTTCTGAAGATATTGAGCAGAAACGAAATTCTAACATCAATCAAGGGCCGTAACTCAGTCAAAATTTTGCGAAAAAATTGTGGGCAACAATCCCAAGGTAGATCTTGTCGATATTGATATGCATACAAAATTTGTCAGATACTGTCAATTTGTTCTCAAGATATGGAGTGGAAACGAAATTTTGATGTCAGTCAAGGGCCGTTACTCTGTCAAAATTTTGCGAAAAATGACAGGCAACAATCCCAAGCTAGATCTTGTCAATGTCAATGTGCATACAAAATTTGGTCAGATTCTGTCAATTCATTCTCAAGATATTGAGTGGAAACAAAATTCTGACGTCAATCAAGGGCCATAACTCTGTCAAAATTTTGCGAAAAATGACGGGCAACAATCCCAAGCTAGATCTTGTCAATGTTGATGTGCATACAAAATTTGGTCAGATTTTGTCAATTTGTTCTCAAGATATTGAGCGGAAACGAAACTCTGACGTCAATCAAGGGCTGTAACTCCGTCAAAATTTTGCGAAAAATTATGGGCAACAATCCCAAGCTAGATCTTGTCAATGTTGATGTGCATACAAAATTTGGTCAGATTCTGTCAATTCGTTCTCAAGATATTGAGAGGGAACAAAATTCTTATGTTAATAAAAGGGGAAATGAAATTCTAAAGTTAATAAAGGGCCGTAACTCCATCAAAATTTTGCAAAAAATGGCAGGTAACAATCCCAAGTTAGATATTGTCAATGTTGATGTGCATACAAAATTTGTTCAGATTCTGTCAATTTGTTCTCAAGATATATAGTGGAAACAAAATGTTCACGGAACCACGGAATCGCGGAATCACGGAAGGACAGGGTGAATCCAGTATAGCCCCACTTTTCCAAAGCGGGGCTATAATTATACATACACATAACTAAATGAAAAAAAAAAAAAATAAAATAAAGTCACAAATAAAACTAGCAGAAGGAAATCAGTATTAAGAGAACTTGTTGGCTTTCCAACATGGAAATACTTTAACTAGCTCGCTTTCAGAAGCTTCTTATAGACTGGAGCCAAAGCATGGCTGAGTCAGCACAAACAAACATCAGGGTCATTGAGCAAAATTCTACCCAATCTCTGCTCAGCTTATTAATACGCGTATCAAAACAAATGACAGGATAATGCACCTCTGAAACTTTTACTGCCATATTTGAGCCGCGACGCGAGAAAACCGGTCTTCGGGGTCTACGACCAGGTCTGACACAAACCGGCCTGTACAGTCACAGAAAAGAGCTAGAAGCTTGAAATTTTGGATATAAGTAGAAGAGGGATTGTACTATCCGTGTAGCGAAAACAAAAGCGCTGATCAGCTTCGCGGTTACCGCGAAGCTGATCTGCGCCTTTGTTTTCGCCTAGGCAAAAATCCGGTTTTCTGCGGCTCATTTGATATAGAAAAATTGCTATTACACAAATCTCAACATCTGTCATAGCATACCACTACTATAATCATATAATTTAAGCATGTTTTGAGCTTTATTTTTCTACAATTTATACTTGATCATATTTCAGTCAGGTCTTTATTATCAACTATAATGTTTGCTTTAACCTACAGGTTACTAGCCATAATTCAGAGCTAACATCTATACATACATTGAGCCATATGTCAAACAAACCTATCATTCAGTAAAGCAAAACTTCAGCCTAAAAGTTTAATACCAGTTTGACTAATGATGGTCGCTGCTCATACTGGGCAAATGAAACCTTCCTCTTAGACACTGATTTCTTATCTTTTTGCTATCACAATCAAGGAAAAAACACATTTCAAATATAGCTTCATTGCATGTAAAATGGTAGTTTTGAAATCTGATCTTTGATAACAAACAGCATGTCATAACAGCAAAACAAAAACATGTCAAAAACAGCCCTTGAGTAAAACAAGAATAATATTATCTGAAAATGAAAGATTTAATTGTAGCTATGGTATATATGAAACTAGTCACGTCAGTATGTATTGATTATTGTTGTGGAAAAGCTACCCATTAAGTAAAACTAAGCAAAATTTAAAGCTAACAATTTTAAAAGCATGAAGAAAGTAGCTGATAGGCATGAGTATCATGAGTACATGTTTCATCTAATATTGAAGAAAAAAAAGTTAACAATCACAGGCAGTTAGATGTACTGGACTGAAGCTTCAGTGATAATTTATTATTAGAAATAAATGCCAGAAAAAATATGGTATTATTTAATAGAAAGTGTAATTTTAAATGCCAGTCATTTTAGACCGAAAGAATTTGCATGTAATTGGCTGTGCATGACAATTGGCTATACATATTTGTTAAGATATAAATGAATTAAATGGGTTTAATATGCCTGTTAATTAACAATAAAGAAGCCTCTTTATTAATAGTTCATTTGGTAATGAAGCAAATTTGTAAGCTAGCTATGGCTATGGCATCCACCAACCTTAGCTTGAATTCCTGAATTGGATTTCTCAGCGTCTGTTTGAACGCTCTGTAAATTCATTTTCTTAGTCAATATTTCCAATATTTTTGAACACCACAAGTATTTAAAACTGTTTAATTTCATTCACAAATACTATTTAGCAGGAGAAAACCTCCCATGCAGTATGTAAGCAGCAAAAACAGATCAGCTTACATACAAGTAGAGGGATCAAACATGATTTTCCATTCATTAACATTCACAAGGTCCCAGGGGAGTGTTGAAACCGATGGATATGCCCTCTGTTTTCACCACTCACTGAGGGACCTAGCAAATATTAACAAATTACAAAATCATTTTTGATCACAATCAAATGCATAAATTCTGCACAAACAAAAGAAATAATGGTGCACTATATTTTACAGTCTCGTCACATTTTCAAACATGTAATAATATACAGCTTTTTTGTTAATATTGTGTGACACAGGTATTTATGCAATAATGTGGTTTAATCAGTATCTTTAATTTCAATATCTGTTGTCTGAATACACCTAGTTTTAAACCAAACTGTAGATCCAGTATTTGTGGATAAAAAGTTTAAGTATTAATGTTGCTTAAAGTGAATTAAAAAGAGTTGAAAAAATCACAGTATAGTCCATGGGTGTGTTAACTTTGTTTTTGTAATGAAAATAAAAAAAAGTAAAATATCTTTGTAAACATGTACCTGTAAATGAAGAATCATATAATAATAATAATAATAATAATAATAATAATAATAATAATAATAATAATAATAATAATAATAATAATAGTAACCAGAGGACCAATGGTCCTGTAAACGCTCACCTGAGATCTGCTACATATGCAAATAAACATGTTTGAATATTATGGTATTTAGCCCCAGTGCAGAGACAGATGAAGCCCTTGGGCCATTTGTTTTCAGAATAATCAATATTCTGTCCATTTGCCAATTTCTATTTTATTTATTCTCTTCAAATGACATGTTAACAGTTTTCCCCATTCAAATGCATTGGCAACCTATGTTGACCTTGTCGTCAAATAGGTCAAGGTCACGACAGGGTCATGATTTATATATACATTGTAGTACTTTAGCCATCAATGCTTCATGCCAAGTTTCTTTGAAATCGGTCCACCAGTTCCGGAGAAGAAGATTTTTGAAGGGTTTTTACCATATATGGGCATGGCGGTCATGTGACCTGGATTATTTATATACACATTGGTTATCCCATCCTATAGATACTTCACATAAAATTTGGCTTTGATTGGCCAAGTGGTTTCAGAGGAGAAGATGTTTGAATATTATGGAAATATATATACATCCATACTGCCCCAGGGTGGGGGCATATGAGCTCCTGGGGACCAATCTTTTTTCAGAATCATTAATATTCAGTCCTACTGTGCATTTCCTGCAAGACTTTCACTTTAAATGACATTTCAAAAGTTTTCCCCATTCAAATGCATTGGCGACCTATGTTGACCTTGCCGTAAAATAGGTCAAGGTCATCACAGGGTCATGATTTATATATACATTGTAGTACTTGAGTCATCGATACTTCATGCCAAGTTTCGTTGAAATCAGTCAACCGGTTCTGGAAAAGAAGATTTTTGAAGGGTTTTTACCATATATGGGCATGGCGGCCATCTTGGTCATGTGACTTAAATTATTTATATACACATTGGTTACCCCATCCTATAAATGCTTCACATAAAATTTGGCTTTGATTAGCCAAGCGGTTGCAGAGGAGAAGATGTTTGAATATTATGGAGATATACATGTATATTGCCCCGGGGTGGGGGCATATGAGCCCCTGGGGTCCATTTTTTTCAGAATCATTAATATTCAGTCCTACTGCCCATTTCCTGCAACACTTTCACTTTAAATGACATTTTAAAAGTTTTCCCCATTCAAATGCATTGGCAACCTATGTTGACCTTGCCGTAAAATAGGTCAAGGTCATCACAGGGTCATGATTTATACACACATAGTGGACCTTGAGTCTCTTATGCTACATGCCAAGTTTCAAGATCCTATGCCTTTGGGTTCTGGAGAAGAAGATTTTTAAAGGTTTTTACCATATATGGGCATGGCGGCCATCTTGGTCATGTGACCTAGATTATTTATATACACATTGGTTCCCCCTTGCTATAGATGCTTCATATAAAATTTGGCTTTGATTGGCCAAGGGGTTTCAGAGGAGAAGATCTTTGAAAATGGTGGACGCCGACGACGACGGACGGACGGACAGACGGACGGACACCTACCTATCCTATAAGCTCACCTGTGAGCCTTCCGCTCAGGTGAGCTAAAAACCTGTGACTTAGAATATTTACCTGTGACTGTTCCAAAGTATCAAGCGGAGCAGCCTGGGGTGGGAGGGCCTCTTGTTGTTGTTGGGATTCTTGCTCTGATGCACCCACTGACTCAGTGTCCTAAAACATGGTTATCAGTTAAATATGAGCCTTCGCATGACAAAACCAACAACCTGGGTTTCCGACCAGGTCTGACACAAGCCAGCCTGTACAGACACAGAAGCAGGCTAGAAGCTTGAAATTTTGGATTAAAGTAGAAGAGGGATTGTACTATCTGTGTAGTGAAAACAAAGGCGCTGATCAGTTGTGCAATTAATACTGCACAGCTGATCTGCACCTTTGTTTTCATATATGCAGATTGTTGGGTTTCTCATCCAGAGGCTCATATAAAATTCTAAACATGCTAAAAGAACAAACATACTGCACACATTGTCCATTATGGAAAAGAACATTGAAGACCCTGATCTGACTGTTAAGTTGAAGTCCATGACCTACCTTCATGTATGATATTACCAATGGAAGTAGGTAATATTCACAAGAAAATCATTGGCAAAATATTTTGTAACAATTTGAAGGAAAATGAAAAACAAATCATGTATGTCAAGTATTGTGTAATATTCAACTTTAATGTACACAATCATTGCAACAGCATCATTTAAAGGTAAGCATGTTGCTATATGAGCCATGACGCGAGAAAACCAGTCTTCTGGGTTCTGGACCAGGTGTGACACAAATGAGCCTGTACAATCACAGAAGCAGGCTAGAGGCTTGAAATTTTGGCTATAAGTAGAAGAGAAATTGTTCTATCCGAGTAGTGAAAACAAAGGCGCAGTTACTGCACAGCTGATCTGCGGCTTTGTTTTCGCATTTGCAAAAATCAGGTTTACTCCTGATGCAGTTCATATGGTCTTGAAAATTTAAAACATGCTGTTAATGCTTATACTAATCAGTAATCATCAGTTCTAAAAACTAACCATCTCTGTGATAGGTTGTTCATCTTTCTTTTCTTCTTTCTTTTTAATGGCCTGTATGATAGTGTCCAACTCATTTAACCAGTTTTCTTTAGGCAGTTTGTGAATCTCTAACCACATCTCTTTGGCTGAGGGATCTACAACAAACATTCCCATAGAACACACCGGTTATCCAGAGAAAACTAATGTGTCTGAGAACAACTACCACAGATAAAACATTACCATAGAACACACCGGTTATCCAGAGAAAACTAATGTGTCTGAGAACAACTACCACAGATAAAACATTACCATAGAACACACCGGTTATCCAGAGAAAACTAATGTGTCTGAGAACAACTACCACAGATAAAACATTACCATAGAACACACCCGTTATCCAGAGAAAACTAATGTGTCTGAGAACAACTACCACAGATAAAACATTACCATAGAACACACCGGTTATCCAGAGAAAACTAATGCGTCTGACAACAACTACCACAGATAAAACATTACCATAGAACACACCCGTTATCCAGAGAAAACTAATGTGTCTGAGAACAACTACCACAGATAAAACATTACCATAGAACACACCGGTTATCCAGAGAAAACTAATGCGTCTGACAACAACTACCACAGATAAAACATTACCATAGAACACACCCGTTATCCAGAGAAAACTAATGTGTCTGAGAACAACTACCACAGATAAAACATTACCATAGAACACACCGGTTATCCAGAGAAAACTAATGTGTCTGAGAACAACTACCACAGATAAAACATTACCATAGAACACACCCGTTATCCAGAGAAAACTAATGTGTCTGAGAACAACTACCACAGATAAAACATTACCATAGAACACACCCGTTATCCAGAGAAAACTAATGTGTCTGAGAACAACTACCACAGATAAAACATTACCATAGAACACACCGGTTATCCAGAGAAAACTAATGTGTCTGAGAACAACTACCACAGATAAAACATTACCATAGAACACACCAGTTATCCAGAGAAAACTAATGCGTCTGACAACAACTACCACAGATAAAACATTACCATAGAACACACCCGTTATCCAGAGAAAACTAATGTGTCTGACAACAACTACCACAGATAAAACATTACCATAGAACACACCGGTTATCCAGAGAAAACTAATGCGTCTGACAACAACTACCACAGATAAAACATTACCATAGAACACACCCGTTATCCAGAGAAAACTAATGTGTCTGACAACAACTACCACAGATAAAACATTACCATAGAACACACCGGTTATCCAGAGAAAACTAATGTGTCTGACAACAACTACCACAGATAAAACATTACCATAGAACACACCAGTTATCCAGAGAAAACTAATGCGTCTGACAACAACTACCACAGATAAAACATTACCATAGAACACACCAGTTATCCAGAGAAAACTAATGCGTCTGACAACAACTACCACAGATAAAACATTACCATAGAACACACCGGTTATCCAGAGAAAACTAATGTGTCTGAGAACAACTACCACAGATAAAACATTACCATAGAACACACCGGTTATCCAGAGAAAACTAATGCGTCTGACAACAACTACCACAGATAAAACATTACCATAGAACACACCAGTTATCCAGAGAAAACTAATGTGTCTGAGAACAACTACCACAGATAAAACATTACCATAGAACACACCAGTTATCCAGAGAAAACTAATGTGTCTGAGAACAACTACCACAGATAAAACATTACCATAGAACACACCAGTTATCCAGAGAAAACTAATGCGTCTGACAACAACTACCACAGATAAAACATTACCATAGAACACACCGGTTATCCAGAGAAAACTAATGTGTCTGACAACAACTACCACAGATAAAACATTACCATAGAACACACCGGTTATCCAGAGAAAACTAATGTGTCTGAGAACAACTACCACAGATAAAACATTACCATAGAACACACCGGTTATCCAGAGAAAACTAATGCGTCTGACAACAACTACCACAGATAAAACATTACCATAGAACACACCAGTTATCCAGAGAAAACTAATGTGTCTGAGAACAACTACCACAGATAAAACATTACCATAGAACACACCCGTTATCCAGAGAAAACTAATGCGTCTGACAACAACTACCACAGATAAAACATTACCATAGAACACACCGGTTATCCAGAGAAAACTAATGTGTCTGACAACAACTACCACAGATAAAACATTACCATAGAACACACCGGTTATCCAGAGAAAACTAATGTGTCTGAGAACAACTACCACAGATAAAACATTACCATAGAACACACCGGTTATCCAGAGAAAACTAATGCGTCTGACAACAACTACCACAGATAAAACATTACCATAGAACACACCCGTTATCCAGAGAAAACTAATGTGTCTGAGAACAACTACCACAGATAAAACATTACCATAGAACACACCCGTTATCCAGAGAAAACTAATGCGTCTGACAACAACTACCACAGATAAAACATTACCATAGAACACACCGGTTATCCAGAGAAAACTAATGTGTCTGAGAACAACTACCACAGATAAAACATTACCATAGAACACACCCGTTATCCAGAGAAAACTAATGTGTCTGACAACAACTACCACAGATAAAACATTACCATAGAACACACCGGTTATCCAGAGAAAACTAATGCGTCTGACAACAACTACCACAGATAAAACATTACCATAGAACACACCCGTTATCCAGAGAAAACTAATGTGTCTGAGAACAACTACCACAGATAAAACATTACCATAGAACACACCGGTTATCCAGAGAAAACTAATGCGTCTGACAACAACTACCACAGATAAAACATTACCATAGAACACACCGGTTATCCAGAGAAAACTAATGCGTCTGACAACAACTACCACAGATAAAACATTACCATAGAACACACCGGTTATACAGAGAAAACTAATGTGTCTGAGAACAACTACCACAGATAAAACATTACCATAGAACACACCGGTTATCCAGAGAAAACTAATGCGTCTGACAACAACTACCACAGATAAAACATTACCATAGAACACACCGGTTATCCAGAGAAAACTAATGCGTCTGACAACAACTACCACAGATAAAACATTACCATAGAACACACCAGTTATCCAGAGAAAACTAATGCGTCTGACAACAACTACCACAGATAAAACATTACCATAGAACACACCCGTTATCCAGAGAAAACTAATGTGTCTGAGAACAACTACCACAGGTAAAATCAATAAAAGACTAATATACAAATACTTATCTGGGAACATCTTTTCAGGGATCATTCCGATAGATGGAAAGTTGTTCCCAGACAGGTATTTATTACCTATTGTTGAATGTGGATTTTGTCCATGTTCGTTGTTCTCGGTTGCTTTTCTCTGGATAATAATAATAATAATAATAATAATGACTTTATTTATACAGGAAGCTCAGTTGGAGTGATCCAATCTTCCCTGAGGTCCTCTCTTCAACAAACATATATACACAATGATACAAACATATAAATACATTATATACATAAACAGCAACATATGAAACAATGTACGACTTATTGATTAATTTGTGTAGATGACCACTCTAAATATTTCTTTTTGAAAAGTGAAAGTGAGTCACTCTGTTTTATATTCATTGGAATGGAATTCCAAGTCTTTGACCCAGAATAGGAGAGGGAGTTTCTAAACTGTTCTAAGTTAGGCTTAGGAACATACAATAGATTATCAGAGGTTGACCTTAACGCTCTATTGTGTATGCCAGCTGTCTGTTGAAATAAGTCCTGTAAATATTTAGGGGCTAGATTGTGTGATATTTTATACATAATGAGGGCCTTCTGGTATTTGACCCGTTCAGGGAATTCCATCCATTTAAGTTCAGCAAACAATTCAGCTGAGGGTGAATCAAAATCTCTATCAAGGATGCATCTTGCTGCTCGCTTCTGAAACTTAATAACAGATTCCATTAGCTCTGAGTTAGCATTACCCCATATTGTACAGCAGTAGTCAAAGTGGGGGAGAACATATGCATTATAGAACAGTTTTCTGACATGTATAGATAGATAGCATTTAATTCTACGCAAAAGATATAGCAGAGTGTTGCATTTTTTAATTGTATTTTTAATTTGGGTAGTCCAGGAAAGGTCATTATCATATATTTACTGTAAAATACGTTCTTTTTACATATGCGATACAGGCGCAAGTCCTATGCACGTTACCGTGTATAATCGGGACACCATATCTCGAAAGCTGTATCAGTTCAAAATTTGTCAAAATCCATATCTCCCTAGGGAGATATGGACTCATATCACACCCCCATATCACACCCCAGAATTTTTTTTCATTCTCTCTTTTTTCCACTTGAAATTATGTTGGGAAAGCTGTATCAATTCAAAATTTGTCAAAATCCATATCTCCCTAGGGAGATATGGACTCATATCACACCCCCATATCACACCCCAGAATTTTTTTTTCATTCTTTCTTTTTTTCCACTTGAAATTATGTTGGGAAACATTGAACTGTATCAAACACTTTTTTTTTCAATAAAAATATATGATAAAGAGATCATGATATGGCAATTTTCATATCATACCCCGTATCAACCCTCGACTTCCGTATCAGCCCTTGACTCCCATATCAGCCCTCGGGCCTTCGGCCCTCAGGCTGATATGGGAGTCTCGGGCTGATACGGAAGTCTCAGGTTTCAGCACTTACGGTTTATATGAAAATTGTCATATAATAATCTCTTATTATCAATATGGACGCCTAGCAGTTTTTCATTTGTTGAGATATCTATACCGGTAGTTTCACTGCCTATTTTCAGTATTGGGGGACTTACATTATCTGATTTAATTTAGGCTTGGTAGAAATAAGCATTGCTTTTGTTTTTGGAAAATTAACTAACATGTCATTACTGGTACACCAGGTCATGAAATTTTCTAGATCAGCATTTAAGCTGCTAGTTAGCTTTAGTATGGAAGAGTCAGAAGATGACAGAGTTGCATCATCAGCGAACAGGTCTAAAATGCAAAATTGTAATGTCAGCGGCAAGTCATTTACATATAAAAGAAACAGTAAGGGACCTAAAACTGAGCCTTGCGGGACACCTGCTTTTACTTCCTTTGGTGTGGATAGTTTTCTAGAAATGTGTACTTGCTGTTGCCTATTATTAAGGTAGAATTCAAACCAGGCTATGGTTGAAGAACTGAATTTATAGCACTTAAGTTTTTGTATGAACCAGTGGTAAGAATACGCCATTGAAGAGCATTTTTTGATCATTACGAAAACACGCCTATGCAATATACAGAGATTTTTTAAGTTGTAAAAACTGAAAATTGTCAGTAGAATTTTTTTTGGTAATTTTTCTTATTTTTGTTAAAACATGGATTGTGGGTACACGTTAGAACTGCCTCCCCGAGGCAGTTCTAATGAGTACCCACAATCTGTGTTTTGTAGCAAAAAATAAGACCAGAGGACCAATGATCCTGTAAACCCTCACCTGAGATCTGTTGTATATACAAATAAACATGTTTGAATATTATAGAAAAAAGCCTGAGTAAAGGGGCAGATGATTCCCTGGTGTCCATTATTTTTCTTCATAATAATCTATATCCTGTCCATTTGCCAATTTCCTGCAAGTCTTTCCCTTCAACCGACAAATAACAGTTATCCCCATTCAAAGGCATAGGCAACCTATGTTGACCTTGTCGTAAAAATAGGTCAAGGTCATCACAGGGTCATGATTTATATACACATTGTAGTACTTAAGCCATTGATGTTTCATGCCAAGTTTCTTTGAAATCAGTGTACTGGTTCCGGAGAAGAAGATTTCTAAAGGGTTTTACCATATATGGGCATTGCGGCCATCTTGGTCATGTGACCTTGATTATTTATATACACATTGGTTACCCCTTCCTATTGATGCTTCACATAAAATTTGGCTTTAATTGGCCAAGCGGTTTCAGAGGAGATGATGTTTATTATGGTAATATACATGTATATTGCCCTGGGGTGGGGGCATATGAGACCCTGGGGAGCAAATTTTTTTCAGAATCATTAATATTCAGTCCTACTGCCAATTTCCTGCAAGACTTTCACTTAAAACGACATTTTTCCCCATTCAAATGCATTGGTGACGTATGTTGACCTTGCCATAAAATAGGTCAAGGTCATCACAGGGCCATGATTTATATACACATTAAAGTGCTTGAGCCATCGATGCTTCATGCCAAGTTTCGTTGAAATCGGTCCACTGGTTCTGGAGAAGAAGATTTTTGAAGGGTTTTTACCATATATGGGCATGGCAGCCATCTTGGTCATGTGACCTTGATTATTTATATACACATTGGTTACCCCTTCCTATTGATGCTTCGCATAAAATTTGGCTTTAATTTACCAAGCGGTTTCAGAGGAGATGATGATTGAATATCATGGTAATATACATGTATATTGCCCCGGGGTGGGGGCATATGAGCCCCTGGGGTGCAAATCTTTTTCAAAATCATTAATATTCAGTCCTACTGCCCATTTCCTGCAAGACTTTCACTTAAAATGACATTTTAAAAGTTTTTCCCATTCAAATGCATTGGCGGCCTATGTTGACCTTGCCGTAAAATAGGTCAAGGTCATCAAAGGGCCATGATTTATATATACATTGAAGTGCTTGAGCCATCAATGCTTCATGCCAAGTTTCGTTGAAATCGGTCCACTGGTTCTGGAGAAGAAGATTTTTGAAGGGTTTTTACCATATATGGGCATGGCGGCCATCTTGGTCATGTGACCTGGATTTCTTACATACACATTGGTTCACCCTTCCTATAGATGCTTCATATAAAATTTGGCTTTGATTGGCCAAGCGGTTTCAGAGAAGAAGATCTTTGAAAAAGGTGGACGACGGACGGACGACGACGGATGGACGCCGGGTGCCTACCTATCCTACAAGCTCACCTGTGAGCCTTCGGCTCAGGTGAGCTAAAAAATAGGTATACGCTTGCATACCCCAGTTTTACTATATGAAAGTGGGATATAAGTGGGTATTCATGTCACGGACATGTTTTCGTGATGGTTAATGTGTGACAAAGCCAAAAATGGTATCCTAAATTCCTGTACTTTCTATCCTTGCATTAGAAATAATGGCAAATACCTCCAATAAACCTTGGCATCATTTTAAAGAATATAGCTTGCATCTAGATTTTCTAGTTTTATTAGAGCTTTTGCTCTATTTATACAAAAGCATTTAATCTAAAGAAGCTATTTTATACAAAGCCAAGAATTTGATCAGATGGTTAGGTTGTTGTGTACATGCATATATGTTTACATAATTATGAGAAACAGTGCAGATCAAAGCCTTTGCTTTCATTGCATAGATATTATACTTGCTCTACTTTCTAAATACGAGAAAAGAAAAACGGTGCAGATCAGTGCCTTTGCTTTCACAGCATAGACAGTATACTTGCTGTACTTTCTAAATAACAAGTTCACAGCCCCCTTACGTTACCCATATTAAGCCATCCTACGTATGGCCCAGAAAATGGCAAATGTGTGTTGCAGCTCATATAAAATTCCAATACTACTTACTTTCCATGACCATACCCAGGTACTCTCCCTCTGGTGAACTTTCCAGCTTACTGACTAGTATCTTGCTATCAGAATCCTACAAAGAGTACAGTAGATACAATTTGATACATGAAATCAAAAAGTCAATATGTCCTTTTGCAAAGATATGAAGATATAATTATCGTCTAGTTCTCCCAGTCAAGTTTCTTCCACTGATTAACGATAATGACAGTGCTTTATGTCAGAATAATGCTCATTCACAAAGAATGTTTCTTTGTGGTTTCAGACCCGGTAATCCAAAAATCATCCTATATAGTAACAGTAACTTGCCAGAAGCCTGTTTGAGATATTGAAATAAGATATAATTTACTGTCTGGCTAACAAATAGTGAGGTCATCACCACAAAGCAACATGATACAGTTTATGCAGGTAATAAATACATATACACATAGCTTATGTTTTTTATGATCTAGAACTATATGCTTGTATTTTGAAATGGTGAGACACAAATTAGTTAATGGCAAAGCCTCACCTGTGGATTGGTATTCAGCACCCTGAGAAGGAACATCTTACTTCCAGCAAATGCAAATAGTCGGCCTACTCCTATGAGACAGGAGAGAAAAAAACAGTGAGTCATTTGGAACTCAATATCTATCAAAAATTCTTACCAAAAGCCTTTCAGGGGTATGTATTAGTAAGGTTACTTGAAATTGAAGAAATTAAATAACAATACTTGATCATAATTATAACTGTACTGGTAAAGTCATTACAGATGGTTGCTTCCCATCATCAAAAAGAAAAGGTTTACAATAATGAGTATTATAAGTGAACTTGACTATTCTTATGCAAAAATGACTTTTTATTATATGTTTTGTATATTTTTATTTATATTCCTTATATTTTTATTCATATATTGGATGTGATGGTCATACAGAGTTCTTTTAATATGTCATCTGATTCAGATAAAAAAGACATCAGGCAGCAGTCTTACCCATATCATCAATCGTAAGTATCAAATATGCTTGATCAGAGAGAAGATAAGATTTGATGACAGTTATTTCAGCCCCTTCTTCTTCCCATGAGCCACTGAATGTCTGTTCTAATGCATCTAGTGCCACCAGACCGCACGGTAAACCAATGAAAATGTATTTTCCATCCACACTGTCTGTCATACATGTTGCATATGTTAATGACTGAAAAGAAAAATAAACACCCTGAAATTAATACAATATATTTCAAATTTATAAAGGTGTATTATGACATGTTAACTTAAATATATGGCCTTAATTTAAGGCTATGAAAAAAATGTATTGTTTACTAATTACAGAAACCTGACCAACCATCTATTTTGGTCCCAACTGATGTCACTGATAATTTTTTAAGCTTTCCACCCATTGTAAAAATCAGCAACATTCGAAACCACATTTTGCACACTTTCCTTTAGACTTAGTTCAGGTTTTTATACTCTCACTGACCCTAAACAACCATCATCCCCATTGTTACAATTTAGTTTTACCATAATGGCAGCCTTGCTGCTCACAATTCATACATAGTTTGTGATACAATGCAAACATATTCTGACAAAATGGTCCTAAATCATGACCTTGGAGCATGTGAGATTGATAAAGATCATGGAAGACCTCCAGCCATATGAAAAGGGGTTTGAGAACAAAGCTAGGTAATTGTAAGAGAAATTTAAAAATAATAAAAAAAATCACCGTCAAACTGACCACCCCTTCCCCCTCCCCCAAGAAGAAAAAATACCAAGACATTTCTTTTCTTTTTTCTTTTCTTTTTTTTTTTTTTGTCAAACCAACATGTTGCCTCTATTTACAGATCTCTTTTGTAAGAACACTTTAAGAAACATTCAGCATGAAATATTTTGCTCAGTTTTCTTCAACTGTACATATATGTTAAAATGAATCACTCGAAACACATGAAGTTTTTTTCCTTTTCATTACGAAAACACGTCCATGCAATATACAGAGATTTTTAAAAGTGTAAAAAATTAAAATTTTCAGTGGAAATTTTTTGTTATTTTTCTTATTTTTGCTCAAAACATAGATTGTGGGTACACCTGGGTGAGGCGGTTTTAACGAGTACCCACAATCTATGTTTTGGAGCAAAAATAAGAAAAATAGGTATACCCCTGCATACCCCAGTTTTCCTATATAAAAGTGGGGTTCAAGGGGATATACATTACACGGACATGTTTTCATGATGTTGATTATTGATGGATGTCAAAGATATCAATTTTTCAGTTGTGTTGGGGTGGAACCAACACTTCCTTGGTTGTACCAGACCTATGAAATAAATGAGTTTTGGTTAAGCACATTACCATGCAGGGGTAGGGGTCCAATCAATGACAACTCAATTCAACATCTTAATCCTACTAGCTACCATTTGCATACATGTGATCTCTTCCTATTTAGGAGGGATCTCCCAATTATTGAGCAAATCTCGATCCCTATTTGGAATTTCAAAATTTCCCTTTATATTCTATACATCTGCCTATTTCAAATTTCAGATCTCCCTATTTCAAATCAAGAATTTCCTTCTTTGTTTAATCATTCTCCCTATTTTGAAAAGTAAATCTCCCTATTTGGCTTCTCAGATGTATCACATGTATGACCATGTGTATGCCATGCTTCTCATAAAAATACAACCGCCTAATCATTTCCTTAACTGCACAATAATGTTTTACATGTATGGGTAAACGTTTCAATCATTTTACCTACCTGTTTGTCTGGAAAAGGCGTTCCAGGTACTGGGCCTTCCAGACACATAGAATATTCAAATTCTGGTGGCTTAACTTTCTGTGCCTCTTCAATTCTTGCTGCCTCCCGCTGTGAAATTTCATCCCAAGTCTCATCAACAATGAAACTTAGAACTTTGTCTATCATGCGATAAGGTTGGGGCAAGTCATCTCTGATCAGTTCAGGATCAGTTATAAAATCATCCTCATCCTCTGGTGGAGGTTTGTCCACTGATGGTGGAGTGTAACTCATATTTTTCCGAATATAGACAGGCATTTTGCGTCTGTTCAGTTGGGATCGATTAAATAAGGATAATGTAAACTGTATTGATTAAAACTATGGCAATACGTCCTTTAAATACAGCAGAAAACGTGAATTTATTTAGGGCTTAAATCGCAAGGTTTCCAAGTCGGCCATGACACCGGAAGTGTAAACAAATGCGACGAAGAGCTATTCGCATAGTCATCGTGCCTTCTCTTTCTTGATTTCCAGCCAATATAACCATCCTCTGATGCCTTCGATAACTACCATCATCCGATGCCTTCGATAACTACTATCATCCGATGCATATGACACCCACCTACCTACCTACCTACCTACCTACCTACCTACCTACCTACCTACCTACCTACCTACATACCTACCTACCTACCTACCTACCTACCTACCTACCTACCTACCTACCTACCTACCTACCTGCCTGCCTGCCTGCCTGCCACCTGCTGCCATGTCCTGCCTGCTGCCCTGCCTGCCCTGCCCAGCATCACCCCGCCCCCGCCCTGTCCTGCCCTGCCCTGCCTTGTCCTGTCTGCCTGCTAAAGCTTACAATACACTCTACTTTGGCTCATCAATGGATTATTCATTGCGGCGATGTCTCCCTCACCCTACTGAGCAGTAATACTGGAATGACATGTTCTAAAATTATGCATTCTGCATTAAATCTGAAGAATATATAATGCTAATGTAATTGATTCTTGGATACCATGTAACTTGAAAATACATACTGATCGGGAAAACGTAGCCCATTTTATTGACTGGCGCTTGACAGAAATGATCACCTAATTATTCAGAAAGCAACGGCATGTCAGAAGACATTTAACGATTCTGATTGTCATAAAAAGCTCTTATGCGAAGGAACAAAATCAGAGAATGACATAAACTCTAATCAAAGACTCAGATGACCATTGTCATCCACCAAGACTGATCGGTGTTTAAAACGCTCAATATGCTTTATTCAATCAGCAAAAACAGCGTCTTGTCAGACTGAACAGGTACACAAGCTGATCATAGTCTAAATGGAGGGTGAATTTGTATCTTATGCCTTTGAATTACAGTCATGTCACGTAAAATGCCGTTTGCAATTTCGAAAACACAGATAACAGTCCATTTGTTCACTGACTGGTTTCGCCACACATGTTCAGAGAAGCGAAGTTACCACTTATTGAAGTGGTACAGTTATAGGGCACTGGTGTAACGCATAATCCTAAATTCGATCTGTTTCCGACCTGATCGGAAGTTCTGAAGATGGTTTTCTGTCGATGCGGGCCCAAATGCCATTAATACAATGTCAGTGTCCTAAGCAATGTATATCTTACAGAATAAGAGATCATGCCAATAAAATGTCAAGACAATTGATTCTTAGAAGATAATTAATAACCCCTGTAGTAAATGTCAGCTGTATCGAAGCAAACGTTGCTTGACATGTTTCGAAAAGGTGAATCACCTCACTATATTTTCACGGACAAGCTAAAGGCATGTTACTCGGTATTTAGTGCATATTATTTAGTCTTCTGTCGAAAAATAGCTGTCCAAAAACGCGTTTCTTAGCATGTCCCCAAGTACATGATAACTTTTTACAGACTATTTTTTTTTTACTTTTAGTCAGTCATGCCAACTATACAAACGTCACCCAATACGCGTCCCAGCAGGCACATGATGTCAGAATGACGTCAGATCGACGTCGATACAACGTCATGACATCGCATTGACGTTGATATGACGTCATTACGACGTCATGTGCCCGCTGGGATACGTTGTTTTTTCTCTTATTTAGAAACTAAATAAGGATCATATTATGGGCACACTCTCATGATCTCGTTTACAGACCCCTCTTTACACGGCAGTTCCGTCACTTTGGTATTGAGAGTAGTAAACTGGTCTATATGCGTTTTGAGTTCCTGTTCGTTGCATATATATTTCATAATATTTATAGGCGATATTAAAACAGCATCAAAGTCTACTTTCAATTTCCTACAACTTGGTAAGCAGAGGGCGGCCTTGTTCATTGGTAATGTTTTATTTTATGTGATGTCTGTAATTGACATTCCTTGTGTATCATATAATTTATGATTGTGTCAAATTCGGGGTATTCTATTCTTACACTTAGTCTTACTTACCGGCCTTCACGTTCTCCAAGACCTCGATACGTTCCTAACATGACCTTACCACGTCCTTAGTTCCCTCTTGAGATTTTAGGACGTAGTGCGCGAGCGTGGTGGGAACGTGGCTAGGTGCCCGTTAATCCCCAAATGGATAAAATTATGTAATAGTGGTATGCTGGTGTTTGGTACGAAGTTTATAGCACGTAGTTTGTGTATCGCTCTGGGACACAGGCATCCACAGAAAATAAGAACTGTAGGATGACCAATCAAGCTGTTAAAAGGCAAAGCAAAATGGTATAAGGCTGATATATTGCTCAAGAAAAAGGATTATGTCTGATCATGCTGATATAGCACTAATATTATTTTTAAAACGCGGACAAAAGGTTTTAAATTTTGACAGATCTGAAACCAAGTCCATATATTTTGGAGAATTCCGAGTGTGAAATGTGATTAATCGAAGCAACTCGTCATTTTTGAAAGGAATGCATGTTTGTCAAGAATGAATAAAATAAAAAAAAAGAATATTTCGACCGGTTAACCTAACGTCTGTCTAAAGCACGTGGTATTGTTAACCGATGTTTAGCGATGAGAGGATTGTTAAGTGTAACATTATATCCGGAAAATTGTCTTCTCGCGTGCAAGGTCAGAATATAATTTGTCACGAAAACAACAAATGGAAGAAGACAAATTAAGATGTTTTTTGAATGAGGAAATCATTTGCCTTATCATCTAGAAAAAAACAAATGAAATGGTGGATGCAGTTACAGATCAGTTTTACCAGTACATTGTCGGGGTACTTAGAATGCATGACGGTTATTTGGTGTGGCGTATACGGAGCCCCGAAGCTGCGACATTAAGCAATTCTGGTAGAAATGTAAGGAATTCGGGTAGAAATGTAAACAATTGCTAACTTCTCCACCCTTGACTGAGTGTTTCTTTTATACATCAAATCAGAGAAAATAGTCTAAGATCACTTGAAAACTAAAGTCGAGACAAATGAAGTTATACAGACAGTAGTATATATCATACCAAAAGCACCGTACGCGGGAATTCACTTCGTCCATATGTTCACTCTAGGCCCCCAAAATTAGTAGGCTTCGATAAAGAATGCCAGAAACATGACATAGATGGTAAATATTACTATATAATATTTCATCAATTTGTAGGTTTGCGTGAAGAAAAAAAGTTGTATATATATTGGACTCATTTCTGAATTGTATGTCTAATTAGTTTCTGTATATTACGCGACGTTCAAATCACAGAACCAAAGTAGACATATCGGCCTGCGACGCTTATAATTTGTCACGAAAACAACAAATGGAAGAAGACAAATTAAGATGTTTTGAATGAGGAAATCATTTGCCTTATCATCTAGAAAAAACAAATGAAATGGTGGATGCAGTTACAGATCAGTTTTACCAGTACATTGTCGGGGTACTTAGAATGCATGACGGTTATTTGGTGCGGCGTATACGGAGCCCCGAAGCTGCGACATTAAGCAATTCTGGTAGAAATGTAAGGAATTCGGGAAGAAATGTAAACAATTGCTAACTTCTCCACCCTTGACTGAGTGTTTCTTTTATACATCAAATCAGAGAAAATAGTCTAAGATCACTTGAAAACTAAAGTCGAGACAAATGAAGTTATACAGACAGTAGTATATATCATACCAAAAGCACCGTACGCGGGAATTCACTTCGTCCATATGTTCACTCTAGGCCCCCAAAATTAGTAGGCTTCGATAAAGAATGCCAGAAACATGACATAGATGGTAAATATTACTATATAATATTTCATCAATTTGTAGGTTTGCGTGAAGAAAAAAAGTTGTATATATATTGGACTCATTTCTGAATTGTATGTCTAATTAGTTTCTGTATATTACGCGACGTTCAAATCACAGAACCAAAGTAGACATATCGGCCTGCGACGCTTAAATGTTTGATTTATTTCCATATTGCTAAAAACGATATATATAATTATCTCTTTCATTTCCAAAATTGCAAAAACGGTCATCCACTTTGGGTTAACCTCGGATCCGAGGGTAAACCCTTTTCGAAAGCTTAGTTCGAAAACAAGTTTTCATTCGAACGGACCTGTTTCAGACTAAACATTTCTTGTAATCAATGATCAGCTGCACTACAGAGAGTTTTCAAATCAAACTGAACGTCATATTCATGTATTCAGAAAAATAAAGGGCGCAACACAAAGACTGATGTTATTCATGAATTCGTGCAAATACTTAATAATTATAAAGTACATGTAACTCATTACTACTGTTTATCTAAGAGGACGCACCATATGGAAAAATTAATGAATCTAAGAGTTTAAATATTACCCAAGTGACATCTAGCTTGATATTTCATAGAGAGGTTATGAGCAGTGAAATGGGAAAATCTTTATGTAAACTAGTATTTGAAAATCAAAATCTGATCAGAGTAATGAGAGTATACAATGCACCTACCCAGTCTTATTAGCACAAGTGCTGTTCAAATTTTTTCCACATCTTTGAAATTAAATTTTAATTTCGTTGGAATGGAAGACATATTTATCCAACACGAGACTATTTATTGATTGAAACGGGAAAAAACAAAAACATGGTTCTTTTAGACTCCATTTAATATTATGCTGAAATGTACGCCATGAGTGAATGTTGATTTAGAATTTTGGTTTCATGATTAGAATGACGAAAACAGTCGATAGACGTTGAAAATCTGTTAAAATACGCATGTTCGTATACATCCACATTCGTCAGGATTATCCATAAGATGTAAAGGACTCTTTGAAAATGAAGTGGAACACACAACACGGTCCTTGCAGATAGGACCCTTTTTGTTTGGCACGATCGTTTGGTCTAGCACTTTGGTTCTGAAGGAAATCTCTGTGTTGGTATACGGAAACGGATTCTTTGCAGGTTGCCAGATTAAAAAGACACACGACATGTTTTCGAACTGTTTCGTGACTTGGAAACACGTTTTGTTAATCAACAAACACACGCCAATGACGTCAAAATAGCTCAACCCTCGTTGTTTGAAACAGAATCTTGATAATCTATACGACAGCGCCACAAAATAAAAAGGAACCTGTCATGCTTGGGAATGCTACGGACTCACTACGAGGGGACCACAATGTTAGCCACGATGACGCCACCTGGATTCTCACCAGTGCCTTTATCATCTTTACCATGCAGTCAGGTAAGTAAAGTTATCTAGTACTTTACGTACATTTCACAGCAAAGTTGAAAATAATGTGCAAGGACTGCCATCATGTATGAAGAATTCATATTTATTTTACTAAACATATGTCTTTTCATACTGACTGGACCTGCTTCAGTATTTTATTGTGGTGTACCCTCGACCATCAATGTAGCTAGGTTTACAGGGATTACATACTGGTTGTCTTGGTACAAGTTGTCTTAACTATTCTAAATTTAAAAATGTTCACCAATTTTAGACGGTTTTTATTTAAAAGAATGCAAATGATACAGAAATCAGGAACTGTCAAAGCTAGGTTTGCAGACATAAAACGACGTTATACCAACACTCCTTTCATCATACTATATAATTTCAAATAATACCCTTAAGTTTTCGCGGGAAATTTCTCTTCTGTAATGGTTTTCTAATGCATCTTGATACAAGGAAGATAACAAGGGATATGACATACTTTGCAGCAATTGATGCGTGTAGCCGAACAAGCAACAACATTCATCGGCAGTGGAAAAGCTTCGGGTTTGAAATTTCTATATCCATTTATATAACTCTCCGTCATCATCTCTCCCAAAATCCCTGGCCTGGGAAACGCATGGGCTTGGTAACCGTACATTTTTGAACCAGTTCTGCTGGTCCTATGACAAATCAATTCTTTATTGATGAGAAGGGACTCGGAAACTAACATTAACATAATTTTGGTTGTTACATAAACTGCCATGCAATGCAATTCAAAAATGGTGGCATATGAAAGTGCAATAACACGGCGAATTCACCATGTAAACCAAAACTTGATTTATTATTGAATCACCCTTAAAACTTTGATCCCTAACTGTTTTTGACCAGTATAGCTTAGGATCATTTTATTTATAAACAAAATGCGAACATATTCTTACCTCAAAACGGATCAAATTATATAATAGTGGAGTACTTGGGCCAGAATTACAATCCTTCCTTAACATTAAGATAGGTCTTAGTTAAGGTGACGAATTTCAGCATCCAAAAGGATGCATCATCACAATTGTCGGTGTTACAATGTACGTGACATTTTATTTTACACAGCTGTATATTTTTTTGTAAAATCAGTTATTGATTTTGATGGTAAAATATCGAGTCAAAATTTGTCCTTAACGTAAATGGAAGGGGGGGGGGGGTGGTATTGTAATTCTGGGCCCTGGTCTGTGGTATGAAGTTTATAAAACTGTATCGCTCCAGGACACAGACATCCACCGAAAATAATCTGTAGGATGATCAATCAAGCCATTGAAAGGGAAAAACAGAATGGTACAGTGAACTCGACAATAGAGAATCATCGACAATGGCGAACCACTCGTAAAGATATTGCAGAATTTCTTGAAACTTAGACAAAATGTTATTTATTTTATAACTCAGTCATTTACTTTCATCTAAGCCTTGGAGTTTGGTAAAAAGAATGGAGTCAAAATTCCACCGGACAATAAAATCAGGATTGCTGAAACGCTTGACCCCTTAACTAAGATGCCTAGTTTATTGTTCCACAAAATGTAACATTCAGTTAAAATGCGTTTCATACCTCGTTTCTTAGCATTTGATGATGGCCACTTTTGCATTACTTTAATGCCTAATATCCCTAGTTGTGCAATATGCCTGTTTTTGATAAAAGTTTTGACATTGAAGGTAGATATAAGCGGAGAAAGATGTACATGTAAATTCGACAATAGCGAATCATACTTTGTGTGGTGAAAAGAATTTGCACAAAGTACTGATAATCTACCTTTTGAAGGCTTGCCCTGGAACCATTTGGTTTGGTCAATTGCGTTAACTAATATTGGTGCAAGTCGTGGTTTAACCATCTTGCTTTTAGGCTTACATTGATTCGTTAAAGCGATAAGACATGCTTAAATCGGTAAAATTGACCTTTCCAATATGACATTTGCTGTTGACAGTTAACGTAAAGCACAAAAGCAAATTAACACAATATTATCGAACACCATTTAGTCTCGCATGATGATGGCACCATTTGTGTGCAAAAATTCCCTTCTAAAATGGTTTCTTTTGGGCTATAGGCTAATTGATTCGCCATTGTCGAGTTTGGTTCGCCATTGTCTAATGCAGGAGGTATCATATCAACAGAGTTATCTCCCATTAAGAAATTGAATGAATTAAAATTATTATTTTCCTGTAAAGTTGAGATATGTTAGATGTTCTTAGTATCAAATAGATTAACATTCCCATGGTCGTGTTTAAAATAATAGCGTTAGATCTCTTAGTGATTCGCCATTGTCTAGTAAACTGTATTCTTATTAGTATAATTACCAGATTGTTTTTAAGTTTTTTTCCCACCTCTGTTTTTGGAGTGGGAATATCTTTCGGATTGTGCCATTTCCTGATCATTGTTGGCTACTTTATCTTTTCCGTGACTTCTTAAATTCGTATTATGGATAATTTCGAGCGTAAAATGTGATTAAACGAAGTAGCTTTTGGAAAGGAGAGAATATTTGTCAAGAATGAATAAAACAAACCAGATGACCATTGGTCCTGAGAACGCTCGCCTGAGATTTGGCCTTTGAAAAATGACCTTGACCTGGAATACTAAGATAACTCATGTCTGTATCTAACTTCTGTCAAGTCACAGGCTATAAAACTTCATGTAAAAATGTTTCACTTTTCTCCATAAAACAAATATGTGACCAAATTGACTTGCCGTAAAATAGGTCGAGGTCAACCCAAGGTCATGATTTATGCAAACTGTTATAGGCCAGTGTCCCTGATGCTACAAACCAAGTGCCGTTGAAATTTATCGGTTCCAGAGAAGGAGATTCTTTAAGGCTTTTACCATATATGGGCATGGCGGCCATCTTGATCATGTGACCTGGACCATTTATATAAACATTGTTTCCCCTTCCTAAAGATGATCCACGTGAAGTTTGACTTTGATTGGTCGAGTGGTTTCTCATGAAATTAAGTTTTAGATTTAATATGTAAATGACCTTTGACCATTTATATAAACTTTGCCCCCTAGGTGTAAATAACCTTCGGCCATTTATATAAACTTTGGCCCTCTTTCCTGGGACGCTCCACATGACGTTTGGCTTTGATTTGCCCAGTGGGTTCAGAAGAGGTTTGAACATTGTGAGCAACGACAACGACAGCTACGGACGCCAGAGCATGGGTTTACTATACCGCCTATAAGGTAAAGCTAACGTATATCTAAAGCACGCAGTATTGTTTATCGATGGGAATAATTTTAACATTATATCCGGAAAATTGTCATCTTGCGTGCAAGGTCACAATATTACCATGTCACGAAAACGCCAAACATAAGAAGACAAATTAAGAGGCTGTTTGTAAATGAGGAAATCATTCGTCTTATCATCTAGAAAAGCAAATGAAATGGTGGATAGAGCACATACTACTTTTATAGTGCATTATTAGGACAAAAGTTCTAGTATACACTGGAGAGAAACACAACACATGCGTTTCTATCTCAGTGGGTCCAAACTAGTATAGACATGCAATCACTGACGGTGTGTCTCACACGTACGATTGACGGACAGAAACTCCTCAAAACCTTAGGAAAATACCCTGATGCAGCGGGTTTAAATAATGTCAAACTATATGAAGTTAACGGGTGTCTATTGCCAAACGTCTGTCAATAGCAAATATTCGGTAAATGTGCTATTGACAGACGTCTGTCAATAGCAAATATTCGGTAAATGTGCTATTGACAGACGCCTGTCTATAACAAAATTACCGCTTTTTGCTAATAAACAATTTAATTATTACCACTGTCATCTGAATAACATTTTTATTTTTTATATCCATGCCGAATGTAATTTTGTCGGAATATTATTCAGTTAAACATCTTTATTTTTTCTTCTTTTCTCAAACGTTGACTTGTCGTTTCAAGTTGAAATGACATGTTATTCCTACGATGATAAAACACTGGGATGGATCTGGGCAGAGAGTTAGGATACATTGCAAAATACATGTCAAATCGGTGATTCCGGAAGACTTGATCCGAACAAGTTGCTTCAAATGCAAAATTAATAAAATTTGGGGGTTGTCGAAAAGGTCCAACAAATTTTTGTCGATGCGCTATCTGTAAGTCACATAAAAGCATAGGTATGCACAATTTCCGACAAAAACTTTCATTTTTTCAACTCCATGGCAACCCGGAGTTTACATAAATGTTATAATTTATGTGAATATCGCTAACATGGTCAAATGTTTCATTCAAAAGTAAAACTAAAACAGTCTGTCACCGGCAAAATGTCGATTTTGTTATTGCCTGGCGTCTGTCATTAGCAGATTTACCGATAATTTGCTATTACCAGTCGTCTGTCAATAGCAATTTTACCGAAAATTTGCTATTACCAGACGTCTGTCAATAGCAGATTTACCGAAAATTTGCTATTGGCAGACGTCTGTCAATATACTCTTCCTTAAGTTAAAGGTTTATTAAATGAAGAAAACATTATAGCGCTGATCAATAGCCAAACACCGATTCTCGAAAAACTTTGAATCTGAATAACCGTTAATCATATCACTCATTTCTGAGCGCTTCTCAGATATTAAATGATTGTGATAAAAATAGTGCAAAGCCAGTTTATAAGTTATGTCGAGACCTCTGGCGCCTTATAAAGAAAGAGGAAAAAACCTATTCGCTGTGAGCTCCTTACTTTATCTATGGCGATCATGTTTTTTTTTATTATTATTTTTAATCTAGATACCTCTAAGACCAAAGAAATCAGAAAATATAATCTAGATAGCTCTAAGGCCAGAGAAATCAGAATATATATATATATACAAGAAACATCTTTAAAAAAGATAATTGTCGAAGATTAATATCTGTTCTGCAATAGGGTATAGGATGCAGGAGAGACAGACAGACAGACAGACAGACAGACAGACAGACAGACAGACAGTATGACTCTTGCAGAGCCAACTCCAGACATGTCTTAGAGGATATGCTTTTCAAATGTCCTTACGACGAGAGTCCTTAAGAGTCGCTGGACCGAAACGACTCGTTCTGTTGAGCAGAGCCTTTGATCCGAACACGCCTATATTCAATGGAGAAAATCCGAACGCATCTTATTTGTCGAAGACATCTCAGATCATTTTTGACCTGCATCCGGGTTTTTCCCATATGGAAGATGAAAAATGCAACAAACTGCATCTCTTTAAAAGTACTTTAAGATGATGTTTCAAATGTCCTTACGACGAGAGTCCTTAAGAGTCGCTGGACCGAAACGACTCGTTCTGTTGAGCAGAGCCTTTGATCCGAACACGCCTATATTCAATGGAGAAAATCCTGCATGGATCATAAAATTTCAAAATCCACAGATTTTAGATTTTAATTTTTCTTTGCAAAAGCATACGTCACACAAAAAGCGATTAAATGAATAACAATAAGGACCAATGATGGCTTGTATAGTAAAAAACATCATCTTAAAGTACTTTTTAAAGAGATGCAGTTTGTTGCCTTTTTCATCTTCCATATGGGAAAAACCCGGATGCAGGTCAAAAATGATCTGAGATGTCTTCGACAAATAAATGTTGATTTACGAAAACACGACCATGCAATTTATATAGATTTTTTTTTCAAAAGCACAAATAGAAATTTTCATTGGAAAAATTGATATTTTAAATATTTTCGCTCAAAACATACATTGTGGTTACACGTTCGGCGAGGTGAGGTGGTTCTAACGAGTACCCACAATGTGTGTTTTGGATCAAAGATACGAAAATTAGGTATACGCCTGCAAACCCCGGGTTTCCTATATAAAAGTGGGGTTTGAGAGCGTATGCATTTCACGGACATGTTTTCCTGATGGTATTTATTTCTATTAAAGCAAGGGTTTGGTCTGTATCGCCGGGGCATTGGATTAACCGGAAGCACAAAGCACACAACAAGGGCAATGTTTCGAAAAATATCAACTTGGCCCATCCATCTGGTAATAAGCTTCGATATGGAGTTCGAATAAGCTTCGATATAAAGTTCGACAAAACACACACTCCATATGGGAACGAAATAATTTTCCATACGACAAAAAGGCCTTACTATATAATAATTTATCAATTTGTAGGTTTGCGTTAAGGAATATTAATAAGCTGTTTCGATATTGGACTCATCGCCGATTTGTATGTGTAATAAAGTTTCTAACGAACCACTTGGGGTGCGTTATCAGAAAATTAAACACAAAATATAAATACTCTGTTTGGGGTTAACCCTTTTCGAAAAACAAGTTTTCATTCGAAATAATGTTTCCGACCAGACATTTTTTTGTAATTAATGGTCAGCTGCTTTACGGAGAGTTTTCAAATCAAACTAACCATCATATATACAGAAAACTAAAGGTGCGACAGCAGCATAATTATATGACTTTGTTGTGCATTAATTCGTGCAAAGAGTTCATATAATGTAACTCATTTCTTTTGTTTATTTAAGAAGACGTATAGTCTGGAAATTGAAATTAATCTTATAGTTTAGAAACCCTAGTGACAACGAGCTTGCTATTTCAGAGAGGATTTGTGTTATATCATATGAGAAGTTAAAATAGGAAAATCTTTAAAAATGTATGCCAGCATTCATAAACTCAAACAAATTTTTTGATCAGAGTCCACCAACCCAGACTTATCAGTGCAAATGTTGTTCAATGTTTTCCACACCTTTGAAACAAAATGAAACGTTTAGTCTAACTTGTTTGAATGGAAGTCTCAACAACAAATTTACCCAACATGAGGGTGTTACCTCAATAAAAAGCAAACAAATAGTTGTGACGGGATAGCCTCCCTTGGAAAAATACGTTGGTGTAACGTATAAGCGTCATATTGAGTGATTGTAATATGCAAATTTCAAACTCGAAACGTTGTGAATCGAGTAAGTGTTGAGTATATAATGCAGTAACCCACCCTTGGTGGATGAGCATGCTTTTCCACCGACGGGGTTTCTGTGGCTTGGCTCGGCTGTTCGTTACATTTGGTGGCAGCGGTGGGATGATGACAACTGCCAGAACGGAGTTGCCTTACCCATGTAGTCCCCAGGCCAAGACTCGGGACGAGTCTTCTCGGAGGGGGAAGTAATGTGACGAGATAGCCTCCCTTGGAAAAATACGTTGGTGCAACGTATAAGCGTCATATTGAGTGATTGTAATATGCAAATTTCAAACTCGAAACGTTGTGAATCGAGTAAGTGTTGAGTATATAGTGCAGTAAACAACCCTTGGTGGATGAGCATGCTTTTCCACCGACGGGGTTTCTGTGGCTTGGCTCGGCTGTTCGTTACATAGTGAACCCTTACGAACTGTTTCTTACGAACTTACGATTCTCTTTGGCTTCATGTTGCCAAATCTATAGGGTCATTGAAGAGGCTTAAGTAGCCGAAACCGCGGTATAGCCCATCCACTTTCTCATTAATATGTTCACTGCTCGCAGTACCTCAGTTTGTTTTATTTACTATTACTGTAGCTTGCATTACCCTAAAATCCTCCCCGTACATCATCCATAGTGCAGATTATAGTTATTTTCCGTTTGGTTCTTTGAGATCAGCGCGGATATTCTGAGAAATCAGAAAATTATTATCGGTTTAGATTCATTTTCTAACCAATGTTTATATATTTGGCTCAGTTTGGATTATACTAGTCTTTGTATCGACTATCCTGTTGAAAGATGCAAAATTACAAAAATTCACTTTGGCTCCATGTTGCCAAATCTATAAGGTTACTAAAGAGGCTTAGGTAGCCGAAACCGCGATATGGCTCATCCCCTTTCTCATTTATATGTTCACCGCTCTTAAAGGATCTCAGTTTTATTTTTTATTTTTAGCTCACCTGAGCCGTTAGGCTCACAAGGTGAGCTTAAAGGATGGCCATGATCCGGCGTCCGTCCGTCGTCCACCATTTTCAAAGATCTTCTTTTCTGAAACCGCTTGGCCAATCAAAGCCAAATTTTATATGAAGCATCTATAGGAAGTGGGAACTAATGTGTTTATAAATAATCCAGATCACATGACCAAGATGGCCGCCATGCCCATTATGGTAAAAACCCTTCAAAATTCTTCTTCTCCGGAACCACTGGACCGATTTCAACGAAACTTGGCATGAAAAATCGGAGACTAGAGTACTACAAAGTGTTTATAAATTATGACATTTGGATGACCTTGACCTATTTTACGGCAAGGTCAACATAGGTCACCCATGCATTTGAATGAGGAAAATTGTTAAAAGGTAGGTAATTCTGAAAAAAAAATTGGACCCCAGGGGTTGGTCTGCCCCCACCCCGGGGCAATATACATGTATATTACAAAAATATTCAAAGATCTTCTTCTCTGAAACCACTTGGCCAATCAAAGCCAAATTTTATAGGAAGCATCTATGGGAAGGGGGAATCAATGTATATATAAAAAATCCAGGTCACATGACCAAGATGGCCACCATGCCCATATATGGTAAAAACCCTTTAAAATTCTTCTTCTCCTGAACCAATGGACCGATTTCAACAAAACTTGGCATGAACCATTGGGGACTGAAGTACTGAAGTTTATAAATTATGACCTTTGGATGACCTTGACCTATTTTACAGCAAGGTCAACATAGGTCGCCAATGCATTTGAATGGGGAAAACTTTTAAAATGTCATTTAAAGTAAAAGTCTTGCAGAAAATGGGCAGTAGGACTGAATATTAATGATTCTGAAAAATATTGGACCCCAAGGGCTCATTTGCCCCAGCCCCGGGGCATATTATACATGTATATTACCATAATATTCAAACATCTTCTCCACTGAAACCACTAGGCCAATTAAAGCCAAATTTTATGTGAAGCATCTATAGGATAGGGGAATCAATGTGTATATTAATGATCTAGGTCACATAACCAAGATGGCCGCCATGCCCATATATGGTAAAAACTCTTCAAAAATCTTCTTCTCTAAAACCAATAGACAGATTTCCATGAAACTTGGCGTGAAGCATCGGTGGCTAAAGTACTACAATGTATATATAAATCATGACCCTGTGATGACCTTGACCCAGTTTATGGCAAGGTCAACATGGGGTATCCATTGTATACACGACGGTGACGTTAATTTAACATTTCGAACTGAACCTCGGAAGTTCGGAAAATATGTGGTGCCGTTTGCCAAATCTGTTTGTGAATTTCTTGACCTATCCTGTCATATGCAGCATACAACTGTACAAACCCTCAACGGCCTTTATCTGGTTGCTGAGAATACTCCAAGAACTGTATTGTCGCAAAGTGTTGTAAATGTAGACAAATATTTTAGGGAAACCATAGCAATAGGTGATTTCCGAAGTCAAATGCAGTTCAAATGCGCTCTCTGTGCGTATACACAAATGATGGCAAAGACGGACCTGATCTAAAATCAGCTCCAATCATGACAATTTTGATTTCTTTACACTAGATTTCACAAATAGTATACATAGCAAAGGTCACAAAAGTGCACTTTGGGAAAAATGAGAAAAGAATGACGTTGGTGACTCAGAATTGTCGGAATCATTATGTAATTTGTATCTATGCAAACTCCCTCCACTTGTGTTCAAAGTAGGTCTATATGCCATAAATTCACGTCAAATTGACGTCAAAACGTGCCTATTAAAATAAAAATTACCAAATAAGCATTTTAGGTAACTTTAGTAAATCTTACGTGGGTCTGATTGTTTGCGTCAACGCTGTCGTCAGATGTTTATTTTTATGTTTTCAAACATCTTTGTTCCACAATGATCAATGGATTCCGATCATAAATAATTTGACGTTAATCATCTTAATGTATTTGTCGGCTTAATGTGAGGTTAGGCGCCTGTAAAATCGATTTAAGCCCCCTGGTAATTTATATTACTGGTCGTTCCAATGCGACACTTCTGTTGTGGTTCTATTTGTTTTATGTTCTGGAGTCGAATTTTTGTGCTGTTTGAATCCTATGTTCGTTTTCATATTTTTATCTAAGTTCGGGTAACTAAGTGGACGTCTATTGGGTAATAGCTGCACACTCGGCTAACGCTATGATTTCTAAGTATAAGTAGATAATTGTCAGTTAAGCTTTTTCCACCTCGGTTTTCGGAGTTGGAATTTCGTTCTGATTGCGCCTATTCCTGATCATTACCTACTTGTACCTTTTTATACTGATGACTATAATCAAAAGTTGTGTTTCTTGTTACATGTAAGTCTAGTATACTTTTTGAATTCCTGCTCGTTGCATATACAGTATTTCGTATACATATATGATCTGATAATATTAAAACAGCATCAGAGTCTACTTTTGATTTCACACAATATGGTTAGAAAATGTCGGCATTGTTCAGTTCGTAATGGTGTTTTACTTTATGGTTCGATGTCAATTATTGGCATTTCCTTTTCCGCCTGTTTTATCATATAATTCGTCATTGTGCCAAATTCGGGGTTTTCTATCTCTGGTAGAAATGAAACTATTGACCCCAACAAAACAACTTGCACTTTTATTCTTACATACCTTTCGAGCAAGACTTTCTCTTTCACTAAGAACTCACCATGTCCTTACTGCCTTCCTACTATGTCCTTCAACGCCTGACTAGGTGGTCTTCATTACCTTCTTGAAAATTTAGGACTTAGTGCAAGTTTTGGGCGTGGTTTAGTGTAACGGGTTTTACTGAAGTCAAGTATTATGTGGGAACAACTTCAAACCCCAGAGTTTTTATACTAAACAGAATGTAACTAACGTAAAGGTAATTAAGGAAATTATGTAACATACTAAATATTTTCTCATCTTAACACAAAGCGTTTAAAATTATGTTATAGTGGAGCACTGGTCTTTTTTTCTATGAAATCTAAAAAACTTAAGTTTGTGTATCGCTCTGGGACACAGACAGTCATCAAATATAATCACGGCACCTATAGGATGACCAATCAAGCTTTTAAAAGGCAAAGCAAAATGGTATAAGACATATTGCTGAAGGAAAAGGATGATGTCAGATCTCTTTTTTAAAACGCGGACAAAAAGGTTTTTAATATTAAAAGATCTGAAACCAATCCCACATACACGTATTTTGGAGAATTCCGAGTGTGAAATGTGATTAATCGAAGCAACTTGTCATTTTTGAAAGAAATGCATGTTTGTCATAAAAAATAGAATATTTCAACCGGTTAACCTAACGTCTGTCTAAAGCACGTGGTAATGTTAATCGATGTTTAGCGATGGGAAGATAGTTAACATTATATCCGGAAAATTGTCTTCTCGCATGCAAGGTCAGAATTTAACGTGTCACGAAAACACCAAACAGAAGATGACAAATTAAGATGTTTATAAATGAGGAAATCATTTGTCTTAACATCTAGAAAAATAAATGAAATGGTGGATGCAGTAACAGATCAGTTTTATAAGTGCATTTAGTCGAGTGACTATGACTTAAAAGTGCCCTATTTCATGGAGTAGGTGACCACAAATGTACCACATTTAATAATATATATCAAAATGTTCGTCATACTATAAAGTTTATGAAATGGGCAGGATAAAGTGTTGGGGTACTTAGAATGCATGGCGGTTATGACGGTATACCATGATTAAAAGTCTTGAACACGATTAATGGACAGAAGCGTAAAACTCATAAACCACTGGATATTGCAAATCCTAAGTTATATGTTCTGTATGTAAATGTCGTATATGCGCCCCAAAGCTGCGGCACTAAGCGATTCGGCTAGAATTGTAAACGATTGCTAATCTCGCACCCCTTGACCGAGTGTTTCTTTTATACATCAAATAAAAAGAAATAGTCTAAGGTCACTTGAAAACGAAAGTCGAGACCAATGAAGTTATACAAAGACAATAGTATATATCATACCAAAAGCACTGTACGCGGAAATCCATATGTTCACTCTAAGCCCCCAAAATTAGTAGGCTTCGATAAGAAATTCCAGAAACATGACATAGAAGGTAAATATTACTATATAATATTTCATCAATTTGTAGGTATGCGTAAAGGAAAAAAAATAAGTTGTATATATATTGGTCTCATCACTGAATTGTATGTCTAACTAGTTTCTGTATATTACACGACGTTCAAATCACATTCTAACGAACCATTTGAGTAATAGAACCAAAGTAGACATATCGGCCTGCGACACTTAAATGTTTGATTTATAAAACGATATATAATTAATCTCTGTCATTTCCAAAATTGCAAAAATGGTCATCCACTTTGGGTTAACCTCGGATCCGAGGGTAAACCCTTTTCGAAAGCTTAGTTCGAAAACAAGTTTTCATTCGAACGGACCTGTTTCAGACTAAACATTTCTTGTAATCAATGTTCAGCTGCACTACAGAGAATTTTCAAATCAAACTAAACGGCATATTCATGTATTCAGAAAAATAAAGGGCACCCGCACAAAGGCTGATGTTATTCATGAATTCGTGCAAATACTTAATAATTATAAAGTACATGTAACTCATTACTACTGTTTATCTAAGAGGACGCATCATCTGGGAAAGTAATGAATATAAGAGTTTAAATATTACCCAAGTGACAATTAACTAGCTTGATATTTCAGAGAGAGGATTTGTAGCATATCATATGAGCAGTGAAATGGGAAAATCTTTATGTAAACTAGTATTCGAAAATCAAGTTAGGCCTATCCGACCAGAGTGTACAATGCATCTACCCAGTCTTATCAGTGCAAATGCTGTTCAATTTTTCCACATCTTTGAAATTAAATTTTAATTTCGTTGGAATGGAACAACTCAAAACATATTTATCCAACACGAGGCTGTTTATGGATTGAAACGGAAAAAACAAAAACATGGTTCTTTTTTATTCAATTTTACATTATGCTTAATGTGTACGATATTTAGAATTGTGGCTTCATGATTGGAATGATGAAAACAGTCGATAGACATGATACGCATGGTCGTATACATCCACATTCGTCAGGATTACCCATAAGACATAAAGGGCTCTTTGAAAATGAAGTGGAACACACAACACGGTCCTTGCAGATAGGCTAGCTTTTTGTTTGAATCAATTGTTTTATCTACCACTTTGGTTCTCTGAAGGAAATCACTGTCTTGAAATACGGAAACGGATTCTTTGCAGGTTGCCAGATAAAGACATGATGATAAAAATCAAAGATGTTCACAAAACATACATGCTTTCGAACTGTTTCTTGACTTGGAAACACGTTTTGTTGATCAACAAACACACGCCAATGACGTCAAATTTATAGCTCAAACCTCATTGTTTGAAACTGAATCTTGATATTCTAAACGACAGCGCCACAAAATAAAAAGGAACCTGTCATGCTTGGGAATGCTACGGACTCACTACGAGGGGACCACAATGTTAGCCACGATGACGCCACCTGGATTCTCACCAGTGCCTTTATCATCTTTACCATGCAGTCAGGTAAGTAAAATGTTATCTAGTACTTAACATACATTTCACAGCACAGTTGAAAATAATGTGCAAGGACTGCCATCATGTATGAAGAATTCATATTTATTTTACTAAATATAGATAATTGCTAGCCTTATATGAATATATAATATGATTAATCACAAATCGTGTGTGTGTGGGGGGGGGGGGAATTAAAAAGGTACAAGTAGGCAAAGATCAGGAAAAGGCGCAATCAGAAAAAGATTCCCACTCCAAAAACCGAGATGGGAAAAAACCAAACTAACAATCAGGTACTTATACCATGAAACATATCGTAAGCCGTATGAGCAGCTATTTTCCCAATAGGTGGCCACTCAGTTACCTTAACTTAACTAAAATATGAAAACATACAAAAGGCGCCAACAGCACAAAAACACCAAGACATAAAACAAACAAAAAAAAAAAAAAAAAAAAAAAAAAAAAACAAAAAAAAAAACAAAAAAACACCACAGAAGTATCGACTTGGAACGATCAGTAACACAAAGTTACTGGCGGGCTTAAAACCGGTTTTACAGGTACCTAACCTCACCCTCAGCTTCTGCAGTGGTTCATAACATTTAGTTAGTTATTCGGTCCTCGTGGTGAATCTCTAACTAGTCAATGAATCATCAAGAACAAACAAATAAATCATGATAAACATCCTGATGAATAAAAAACCAGGACTCACAGATTGAGTAAGCTGCCCGACGATAGAGATCCCTGGGTGCCGAATAACCTACTAACTCCGGAGCAAAAGAAAAACACCAGTTGGACCCCGGTGGGCCAAGCAACAGACAAGAAGCTCCAGCCCCAACCAACTAAAATGAATAGCTTTATGTCGGGGCCATCATAGAGTCTGACGCCCGACCCACCGGCGTGCAATTAAAGAAGGCAGCATAGTTATCAACCATGATTGGGTTAAAGACTAAGCATGCAGACTGTCGCATAACATTCAAGTTATAACCTATACGTCTGTTACGTGTTATGATTATTCTGAACTGAAAAGAAAAATCATTAATTCCTTTAAGTTTCTTAAATTTGTAAACCAAGTCACCATAAAATTCAGGTTCCGAAAGGCCCTCACTTAAAAGCGTCTTTAACCCAACATTATATTTGGAAATCAATCCATAGTGTCTACGATAAAAATTTAGAACAGGTTTTTCGAAGTTTATGATACCGATAGCCCTGTTGGAGAAGTTTTGCCGTAAAATATTTATTTCGAGCTTTGAAGTCTGTAACATGATTGCAGACTCTAGCAAACCTAATAAGCTGCGAAATGTATACACCATAAGAAGGACGACGAGGAACGTCACCATCCAAAAAAGGAAAATTTACTATATCAAAATCAAAGTCATCGCGCTTATCATAAATTTTAGAAGAAACAAATCCATTTGCAACAGAAAGATGTAGATCTAAAAAGGGGGCTTCGGTATCTGAGATATTGACTTTGTTCAACTGAAAATATTATAATTCTTAATGTCTTGTCTGAGTGAGGTTTGGTTCACTTGTTATTAACCTTTTCTCTGTGCATGATTTCCTTCCCTTTTTACGAATACTTTATGTCCCAAATACACTGTAAAACACATTGTAATCCCCGTTAAGTTAATAGTCTTCAAGCGATCGAAACAGTTCCAAACAATGATTAGTTAATATACTTGTATGTATGGTCGAAAAACACGTCTTCCTATTCGACATGATATTGGTTTGAATTAAGTTTCACAGAATGTGTTCTATGATCTCTTTGGACGTTGCTGGTCGACTGCACAAGCCAAATGGCACCTAGTTTAACTTAATATAATTAGTGTCTATTCAGAACACAATAGGGGTATCCAGTGCTGCCATTTCATACTGACTGGACTTGCTTCAGTATTTTGTTGTGGTGAACCCTCGACCATCAATGTAGCTAGGTTTAAGGGATTACATACTGGTTGTCTTGGTACAAGTTGTCTTAACTATTCTAAATTTAAAAATGTTCACCAATTTTAGACGGTTTTTATTTAAAAGAATGCAAATGATACAGAAATCAGGAACTGTCAAATCCAGGTTTGCAGACATAAAACGACGTCATACCAACACTCCTGCCATCATACTATATAATTTCAAATAATACCCTTAACAGTTTTCGCGGGAAATTTCTCTTCTGTAATGGTTTTCTAATGCATCTTGATACAAGGAAGATAAGATGAAAGTATGACATACTTTGCAGCAATTGTTGCGTGTAGCCGAACAAGCAACAGCATTCCTAGGCAGTGGAAAAGCTTTGGGTTTGAAATTTCTATATCCATTTAAATAGCTCTCCGTCATATTACTATCTCTCCCAAAATCCTTAGCCTGGGAAACACATGGGTATGGTAACCGTACATTTTTTAACCAGTTCTGCTAGTCCTATGGCAAATTAATTCTTTATTGATGAGAAGGGACTCGGAAACTAACATTAACTAAATTTTGGTTGTCGTCCAGGAAAATTTACATAAACTGCCATGCAATGCAATTCAAAAATGGTGGCATATGAAAGTGCAATAACACGGCTAATCCACCATGTAAACCAAAACTTGATTTATAATTGAATCACCCTTAAAAGTTTGATCCCTAACTGTTTTTGACCAGTATCGCTTATACAGCTGTAATCATTTTATTTATAAACAAAATGCGATCATAATCTTACCTCAGAACGGATCAAATTATATAAAA